>OX465289.1:160598817-161798817 GCA_949987695.1 Merzomyia westermanni | reverse complement strand
TCATCAGATATAAAATATGTGTCTATAAAAATAAATATTCCCTCACTATAGCATTTTTACCCTTAACACACTTTTACAACAAGTAATTTTCTTCTTTTTAATAATAGTCCCTTTTCGAATGAATTCTATAATGGATTTCAAAGGCATAAATCTTAAAATTTTCTTGAAACATTTTGCAGAAAGTTTTAAAATTTAAATACCAATCTCAGATAGATTAAAATCCATACCTGTAAAAATATATTTCAGAAAGGATTAGTTTTAATGGTGAAAATTAAAAGTTTCGGAGTTATTTGCAGATAACTACTCGCGTATGAAATTCTACTACATAATGTGCATGTTCTTAGTAACTAAATTTTTTACAAAGTGCTATTTTTAACCACCTAGTTATCGTATGTATTTCTATTATGCATTTGTTGTGAACTTTTGCTTCAGAGAAAGGTTACTTTGATTATTCCAAAAAGAAATGTTATCTACTTACACAATTACTTTGACAAATGATCGTTTTGTTTTCACTTTTCTTCGTGGTTTCATTTTAGCACTGCTAACATAGTACACACACGTACATAAACAGGAGTGTTTTTTAGTAAACATCAAAAATACCACTTTTTTATGAAGATTTACGGAGCCGTGGAAGAAGAAATGAATATTGTAGAGCGGATAAACTGCAAGGCTTAGTTTTATGAACGATTTAGAGCATTTTTTGATTCTTTTTGTTGTACGCGTAGAGAGAATTATGAGAAAATAAACGTTGTAGAGCGGATAAGCAGCAACGTGCACTTATATGTATGTTTTAGAGCATTTTCTGAGGTTTTTTATTTTACCTAATAGAGGGTGGGGCCGTGTGCAGAAGTCCCCGCAAGTGGGGAAAGTTTCTGATCGCCATTCACCTGGGAATGGCCAGAGCGATTCTTTTGCATGCGGTTCAAGCAGCTCACTACTTCCGGGCTTTGCGCCCAAGTATCCTCTGGGTAACCACCGAACACCCGTTTGGTGGTGAGCTAAACGTGAGAAGGCGACAACCTGGTAAGGCCACTCCGACATAATCGGTTTAAGGGCTTGCTGGGGGGGTTCAAACAGCAGCGTCTGATCACCAGGTGGTGCGGCTGCAAGCGGGCGTCTGTCTTGGATCAAGCGGCTCGCTATACAAACGTGTAATAGAATGCAACCTCCCTTGAAACGGGTTGTGCGTTGGGTTTGGGACCCACCGCATAAAACAACGTTCCAATGAAATTCAACAACAAAGCCTCGGATATGAGAACCCCTTTTTTAGATGACAACACCCGCAAACGAAATAAGGATTATGAGATAAGGGCATGTACCTGGAATGTCCGGTCCCTTAATGGGGAAGGTGCCGCTGCCCGGCTGGTTGAGGCCCTGAGGAAAGCAAAAGCTGACATCACCGCCATACAAGAGATGCGATGGACGGGGCGAGGAAACACGATCAAAACACCTTGCAACATCTACTGGAGTGGGCATGAAGACAAGCGCAGATTCGGCGTGGGATTTGTGGTGGGAGAGAGACTCCGTCACCGAGTACTGTCGTTTGTGCTCTCCGAGAGCACAATTCAACCTAGTGGAATGCATGAGCAGTGGGATCATATCTCAGGAGCACTCCGTACCGCAGCCGAAGAAGTAATTGGATTCCGGCGAACGCGAAAAAACAACTGGTATAATGATGAAGAGTGCCGCGCTGCAACGAAAAGAAAGGACGAAGCCTACAAGGCAACGCTGAGATCGAATGCAACGAGGAGTGTGTGTGAATACTACCGCGAGTTGAAGAGGGAAGCGAGGCGGCTTTTCCGGGCGAAAAAAAGAGAGGCAGAAAAGCGTGAAATAAAGGAGCTTGAGATGCTGGCCAACGGGAATAATGCCCGAAAATTCTATCAAAAAATGCGGCGAATGACAGAAGGTTTCAAACCCGGGGCAAACTCCTGTAAGAATGAAAACGGCGACCTGGTGACCGATGTTCAGAGAACACTCAGAATATGGAGGGATCACTTCTCTGCCCTTTTAAATGGAGAAACTGAGCAAGAAACCAGAGAAGATGCCGAACCCGAGCCCACAATCGAAGATGATGGAATTGACGTTCCACAACCCGACTACAATGAGGTGCGAATAGCAATATCCCGATTGAAAAACAATAAAGCAGCTGGCGCTGATGGTTTGCTTGCTGAGCTATTCAAACACGGTGGCGAGGAGCTGGTAAGGCGCATGCATCAGCTTCTATGCAGAATTTGGTCGGATGAATGCATGCCTGAAGATTGGAATCTAAGTGTTCTCTGCCCAATCCACAAGAAGGGCGATCCTGCAAACTGCGCCAACTATCGCGGAATCAGCCTTTTGAATATCGCATATAAGGTCCTATCAAGCGTATTGTGCGAAAGACTGAAGCCTGATGCGAACAGACTGATTGGACCTTATCAGTGTGGCTTCAGACCTGGTAAATCTACCATCGACCAGATTTTTACAATACGCCAAATCTTGGAAAAAACCCGTGAAAAAAGAATCGACACGAGAGATGATGTTTGTTGATTTTAAAGCCGCTTTCGATAGCACGAAAAGGAGCTGCCTCTATGCCGCTATGTCTGAATTTGGTTTCCCCGCAAAACTTATACGGCTATGCAAAATGACCTTGAGCAACACCGCCAGCTCGGTCAGAATTGGGAAGTACCTCTCCGAGCCGTTCGAAACTAAACGAGGTTTCAGACAGGGTGACCCCCTATCGTGTGATTTCTTTAATTTAATGCTGGAGAAAATAATACAAGCTGCAGAATTTAACCGCGCTGGAACAATATTTTATAAAAGCGTGCAACTGTTGGCATATGCTGACGATATTGATATCATTGGCCTTAACAACCGCGCCGTAACTTCTGCTTACTCCAAATTAGAAAAAGAAGCGGAGAAAATGGGATTGGTAGTGAACGAGGGCAAAACGAAGTACCTTCTGTCATCATGCAAAGAGTCAGCGCATTCGCGCCTTGGCAACCAAGCCACTGTTGGCAGCAATAATTTCGAAATAGTAAAGGACTTCGTTTACCCGGGAACCAGCATTAATACCAACAATAATGTTAGCCTAGAAATCCGACGAAGAATCACTCTTGCAAACAAATGCTACTTCGGACTGAGTAGGCAATTGAAAAGTAAAGTCCTCTCTCGACGAACGAAAATAACACTCTACAAGTCACTCATCGCACCCGTCCTGCTATATGGTGCAGAAGCGTGGACACTAACAACATCTGATGAGGCGGCTCTGGGAGTATTCGAGAGAAAGGTTCTTCGAAAGATTTGTGGACCTCTACGCGTTGGCGACGGCGAGTACCGAAGAAGATTTAATGATGAGCTTTATGAACTTTACGCAGACGCCGACATAGTTCAGCGAATTAAAACACAGCGGCTTCGCTGGCTAGGCCACGTAGTGCGAATGAGCGAAGATGCTCCAGCCCAGAAGGTATTCTTATCGGCACCCGCCGGTGGAAGCAGAGGAAGAGGGAGACCACCACTCTGATGGAAGGACCAAGTGGAGACCGATTTGCGATCCTGCGGTGTTTCCAATTGGCGCCAGTTGGCGCAACGAAGAAACGACTGGCGAGCTATGTTGGACGGTCAAAATCGCCCAGGCGGTTAGATGACCATTTAAAGAAAGAATGGAACGTAAAGCGTCTTTTTCTCCTGAATGTTTATCAATAAACAAAAGTTGGAAGCCAACTAAAGTGCGTTTAAAATAAAACAAAGTCTATTATAGAAACCACATAGTAAAACTTTTAAAGTTAACACAATGTTTTGAAGGCAATTTTTTAAACTTTGATAAACTTTCCTGAACTTTTTGCACACTTTGAAAATTTTATTTATGTGGTTTCTATAAAAGATTTTGCTTTATTTTAAATGAAAATTATTAAAAATTAATATATTTTACGAGTAAAACTACTTCCAAGTTTGTTTCTATTATTCCTGCCACTACTGTATGTATGTTCTATATAGCATTTTAATGAATCGAATATAGTTTTTGATAGAATGAAGTGATAAGTTCCAAATGAAAAATGTATACGCTTAGTTGTACCTATATATTTAGTTGTACAAATATTTTACTTAAAACTTGTTTTCAATAAAGAACTAATAGAATTACATATGTTTTCAATATAAAATAAATAATACTATATACGAGGTGTGTTCAAAAAGTATCGCGAATTTTGAATTTTCGCTGGTTACGTATATTCGAATTTCGAATTTTTTGTGGCGTTATGTTGGTACTCATGTCTCTCACTTATGCCGACAAGCTCGGCCATTTTGAATGTTCAGTTAATTGTTGACAGCTGCTTTGCTTGCACGTGTTTTGGATCGTCTTCGATTTTTACGCGAAATTCGTACCAAAATTGCTCAATTGTGACCAAAAACAGCATCGCATGAACATTGCTAATGAGATGTTAAACTCTGTCCGCGACGACCCAAATTTGCTCCAGAGGGTCATAACTGGTGACGAATCGTGGGTTTATGGTTATGATGTGGAAACCAAAGCTCAATCATCTCAATGGAAGCTGCCGCACGAACCAAGACCGAAAAAAGCGCGCCAAGTTCGGTCGAATGTGAAAGTTTTGCTGACAGTTTTCTTCGATTGCAGGGGCGTGTTGCATCATGAGTTCTTGCCACAGGGAAGAACGGTCAATAAGGAATATTACCTGCAAGTTATGCGCAATTTGCGCAAAGCAATCCGCCAGAAATGCCCGGATTTGTTGAAGAACAAAAATTGGCTTTTGCACCACGATAACGCCCCTGCTCCCGCATCGTTGCTTGTGCGCGACTTTTTGGCCAAAAACAACACACTAATGATGCCGCAGCCACCGTATTCCCCAGATCTGGCCCCCTGTGACTTTTTCTTGTTCCCTAAACTGAAGAGGCCCATGAAAGGACGACGTTACGCTTCTCTTGACGAGATAAAGACGGCATCGAAGGAGGAGCTGAACAAGATACAAAAAAATGATTTTTTGAAGTGCTTCGAAGATTGGAAAAACCCTTGGCACAAGTGTATAATATCTCATGGGGATTACTTTGAAGGGGACAAAATAGATAGTCATGAATAAATAAATAATTTTTGAAAAAAACCAAAATTCGCGATACTTTTTGAACACACCTCGTAAACCATTAGAAGGTGAACTTTCTTCTGATTAGTTAAATACAGATATGAGTATTAAAAACCTATAAGAATCTTAGCAAAAGAGTAAAGAAAGGAAAAAAATTTGGATAAAAAGGCTCAAAAAAGCTTCAGAAAAGCGTCAATAAAAGGCTCCAAAAAGAGTCCAAAAAGGCTCTGAAGTTCATTAAAAAAGAGCCAGAAAACGCTCCAAATTCATCGGATTCGGACTCATTTTTATGACTCCTTTTGGGGTGCCCGTATAGAACGATTTTTCGCTCCATTTGGGCTCCGAAAGAAGCTCATTTCGGAGGGTAAAGCTCCGAGAAATGTGCGTTTTCTGGCTCCGAAGGGAGTTAGCTGGGTACCTGCTACCTACTATAAATACAAGACAAACGAAAACAACAGATCAGAACGAAAATCGACACTGATGATGGCACAACGCCGAAATCGGTTTGTCTCAAAACCAAATTTGACAAGGGATGACGGAAAATCGTTCCAATATACATTAAAACTTCTATTTACAAGAAATTTTTTATATTTAATTTAAATAAATGAATGCTTAAAAACGCAGAATATTAGTTGAACAGAAAATAAAATGTACAACGGCGTTGTCACCTGAACGATTGTTGTCCAAATACCATTGTTTACTCCTATTAGTTTGGCATCTTCTTTTGCGAATCGGAGTGGGAGGGAGTGGATGAAGGTTGCCGAAATAAGTGGAATGAAGGAAATCGCGTTCAGAGTTGTTTCAAAATATAAATTACAACTAAAAACTTTAATTTAAACCGACATTTACATTTTATAGTAACTGATTATAACTACTTTATATTCAATAATTTGGGAGTTTTGTGTCTTCACGTTCAATATTGCAGTTTTAAAAATTTGTTTGTTTTAATATTGAATACAGCGCACCCTGTGTGGTGTGAGTGTGTGTGCAGATTCGGAGTAAGTTGCGCTACCCTGTAAAAAAATGGAGTATCGGAGTACTCTAACACTAATTCTCATTCATATAAAAAAGGTGGTCCAATTTACATGGCGATGTCCGCTGATTGGATCACCTAATCCATCTCGCAGCAACGAAGCAACAACGAACAAGATATGTTCAAATGAAACCACGAAGAAGAGTGAAACCGAAACGAGCATTTGTGAAATCAATTGTGTAATAATCTAACTAACCTTTTTCTAATAATAAAGTTTCCAAATAATTCACAAAAGAAATATTGAATTGTTATTTTTCAGGGTTGATTTATTGAGGTTGTGAAATGCAGTTTTCATAAATAAAATAACGGTGAATCTCCAATGGAATCGTTTAAAAGCTGCAAGAGCGAAATTTGCGAGCAGAGGCACATACAATACAAGGTGGTTAAAATAGCACTTTTTAAAAAATTTAGTTACTAAGAACTTGCACATTATATACTAGAGTTTTATAAGCGAGTTATATGCATGGTTATTTGGAAAGAACTCCGAAACTAAAACTTTTCACCATGAAAAGCTTATCTTTCATTGAATTTCCTTAATTTTATGTAAAGATATTTTTACAAGTATGGATTAAATTCTAGCTGAGATTAATATTTAAATTTTAAAATGTATGCCTGTGAAATCAATTATAAAATTCAATCAAAAGAAAACTATTATTATAAAAGAAGAAACTTACTTTTAAGAACTGTTTTCCAAGGGTAAAATTGCTATGAATAGCGACATATTTTTATTGAAATTGGTTTCATTTGTTTAATAAAGTGATAGATATATTTTTATATCTGATGGCATATATATTATATCTGATGACTGAATTTTCAATAAAGTACTTTGTAATGTAATTTTGCAATTTTCGTGTATTTTTCAACCAGAAATGAAGTAACCTTTTATGATGTGGTACAGTAACTGGTGTGATACTGATGCATAAGCTGACTAGTATGGTGGCTGGTATGATTCTGGTGTATGTACAGACCATATACGAGGTGTGTTCAAAAAGTATCGCGAATTTTGTGTTTTTTCAAAAATTATTTATTTATTCATGAATATCTATTTTGTCCCCTTCAAAGTAATCCCCATGAGATATTATACACTTGTGCCAACGGTTTTTCCAATCTTCGAAGCACTTCAAAAAATCATTTTTTTGTATCTTGTTCAGCTCCTCCTTCGATGGCGTCTTTATCTCGTCAAGAGAAGCGTAACGTCGTCCTTTCATGGGCCTCTTCAGTTTAGGGAACAAGAAAAAGTCACAGGGGGCCAGATCTGGGGAATACGGTGGCTGCGGCATCATTAGTGTGTTGTTTTTGGCCAAAAAGTCGCGCACAAGCAACGATGCGTGAGCAGAGGCGTTATCGTGGTGCAAAAGCCAATTTTTGTTCTTCCACAAATCCGGGCGTTTCTGGCGGATTGCTTTGCGCAAATTGCGCATAACTTGCAGGTAATATTCCTTATTGACCGTTCTTCCCTGTGGCAAGAACTCATGATGCACCACGCCCCTGCAATCGAAGAAAACTGTCAGCAAAACTTTCACATTCGACCGAACTTGGCGCGCTTTTTTCGGTCTTGGGTCGTGCGGCAGCTTCCATTGAGATGATTGAGCTTTGGTTTCCACGTCATAACCATAAACCCACGATTCGTCACCAGTTATGACCCTCTGGAGCAAATTTGGGTCGTCGCGGACAGAGTTTAACATCTCATTAGCAATGTTCATGCGATGCTGTTTTTGGTCACAATTGAGCAATTTTGGTACGAATTTCGCGTAAAAATCGACGACGATCCAAAACACGTGCAAGCAAAGCAGCTCTCAACAATTAACTGAACATTCAAAATGGCCGAGCTTGTCGGCATAAGTGAGAGACATGAGTACCAACATAACGCCACAAAAAATTCGAAATTCGAATATACGTAACCAGCGAAAATTTAAAATTCGCGATACGTTTTGAACACACCTCGTATGTATGTAACTTTATGGGAAATTTAACATTTTTATGGTTTTCAGATTCCACGTTTTTACTTTGGAAATTTGCCAAAGAAGCAAAAATCAATATACAAGGTGGCGCAAAAGTAAGCTTCCGATGTTCAGCATATCGGTTGTGGCACGTGCAGTGTGTGCTGTTGCACCGTCTTGTTGGAACCAGATGTTTTCCAATCCCAATTCATCAAGTTGCGGCAAAAAGAACTCGTTGATCATTGCTCTGTAGCGCTCACCATTTACAGTAACCGTTTGGCCCCGACCGATTATTGGTCAAATAAATAGTCAGCAATATTCCGCCTTCTGGAGCAGTGTAGCGTAACATTGTTTATTAACGTGTATTTCGCAAGTGTTTACTACACAAATGTCAAAACAGAACTGACTTTAGGGGCCAATCGCAAAATTTATAGCATTTTCTGATAAGAGGATTACTTTTGCGCAGTAACCGTTTTTCACCGACCGATTATTGGTCAAATAAATAGTCAGCAATATTCCGCGTTCTGGAGCAGTGTAGCATAACATTGTTTATTAACGTGTATTTCGCATGTGTTTACTACACAAATGTCAAAACAGAACTGACTTTAGGGGCCAATCGCAAAATTTATAGCATTTTCTGATAGGAGGATTACTTTTGCGCCACCCTGTAGAAAGCATATTTATATGTAATCTTATAAAAAAATGAATGACAAATTTAAGTATGATTTAAGTTCAGTTGTAGGCATCCAAAGTACTCAACCGATCTTTATGAAATTTTCGCAGTATATTCTTGGATTCACTTGCTACAGCATAGGCTACATATAGTTTTAGAAAAGTTAGCTGTGTCACGTCCATTTGTTGTTTGTCTTTCATTTATGTTTAGGGGGGGGGGGGGGGGGGGGAGAAGCAAAAGGAGAAAGAAAGAGGAAGATATAGGGATAAATGAAGATGAGCGCCAAATGGGGAATGACGAGAGTGAAATTTATAATGTAGGTAAGTCAAATTTTGAGCAAGACAACGTCTGCCGGGTCTGCTAGAACTTCTACATCGCTAGAAAATACTCAGTACACTCGCCCACACCTGAAGGCAGATACTCGTATATAGAAAGCGAACATACCTAAAAGAGAGATATGGTTTGTAAAAATCAATAAGCGTTGCATTTAGAAAAATTTTTGGATATGATAAAAAATTGTAATTTTGTAGTAGAAACATACGTATGTATGTGTAAACTAAAACATTGGAGTAACAACACAAAAGAAAAATGTATACTTAAAACGTACACTGCCACCAAAAGTTTTCTTTCCAAATACAAGATAAAGGAAATAAAACAGTTCGGATGTACAAAGCCGAATATAGACAAAACATGAGAGAGCTGCTTGCTGACAAACAAACATACAGAACAATAAGAAACGACTGTGGGAGAACAATACCATTAAAAATGATCTTGTACAAAGCCCTCCCTACTAGACAGGTACCAGTTAAATGGTAAGTCAGATAACCTCTTGGCCTTACTTGCCTTTGCGTTATTTTTCTCAATTAGTTTCTGAAGAGCAGTGTGCCAAATCTAACCAGGTGTTTGCTGTCCGTGTATACACGCACAGTATACGTCATCCTCTTCTTGCGCTTGTAAAACCACATATATCTGCTCTCTTCACTCTCAGTATTCAAAAAGAAAAGCTGGGTTAGCGCTAACTAATGGTTATGAGTATGGCATGCGCCAGGCCTAATGGTTATGAATCATGGAAACTTCATATATAGCTAACAATGAAAAGACAATTGGTTTTATTATTAGATTTGGTTATTAATGTTTAATATTATTTAAAATTACACAATTTTCACGTTCACAATAGTCAGTAAGATCTATATTTATACCACTAAACATTTACAAAATATAATTTTACTCCATTTGCTTCAAATTGGAAATTCCTTTGCTCGTCCATCTGAAAGTAAAAAATTTTGGGTGCATAAATATATAAACCAGGACTTGAATTGTGTAACAACAATAATTAGCACTATATACTTGCCTTATCTGGACGTATTAGTTGCAATTGCACTGCAAAACTCCTTGTTAAACATTTTATAAATTTTTTAAAGACGCACCAACATTTTGCTCACAATATCAAAGAAAAAGATGCACAAAGGAAAAGAAAAACTGATTTATGTTGGAACGACTTTCCGTCATCCCTTGTCAAGTTTGGTTTTGTGACAAACCGGTTTCGGCGTTCTGCCATTTTCAATGCCTAGTTTCGTTCTGGTCTGTGTCTATCCGCTGCGTTGTTTTTATAGTCCGTGGGTGCTGTGGCAGGTAATGTCAATCTATGTGGTCGTGGTAGGTAACGTTAATATGCGTGTGTGTGTGCGCGGTATTGATACGTCCGAATTGTTATCTGTCCCAAGGGTTGTTTTTGTAGGTATGTAGACATACCGCTTGTTAGCTAAGCGGTAGGTTGAGGTAGGTAGAAATCGGTGATTTTTGCAGTTTGGTTCATATTTCGTTTTTGCTTGTTCATTGTTACGTGTTTGGTTGCTGTACCTGCTGGCTTGTGGTGTTTTTTGTAAACTAGTTTTAAGGGTTCAAATATTTCGTCAGAGATAGTGTTGGTTTGTTCGTTTATGATCCTGCCGTCAAATGTTTTTAACTTGTATATCTCCATGTTCTCAAGTACATTAAGCCGCCGGCCTTTTCCTTGTACGTGAAGTATTAGTAGATAGTAGATGCAGAGGTTGCAATATCGCTTCTTCCATATGAGGAACAGGAGCACGCAAGGCACATATGCAGAGAAATCATAAGCAAGGAAGTAAGAGCTCAGGAAGCACAAAAAGGAAATAAGGAGCTGAAAATATTGAAAAGGCTACAACGAAAGCTAAAAAATAACAACATCGTCACAACGAAGGCAGACAAAGAAAACACAACGGTGCTAATCAGTAAGGATGAATATATAGCAAAGACAGAGAAGCTCATCGAGGAAATGAAATGCCGCATTATTAGGGATAACCCCACGGATAAATACCAGACCGAAGTTAAAGAGGTTATAAAAAATGCTACCAAAATAATAGACGAGAGGATG
Source organism: Merzomyia westermanni (assembly GCA_949987695.1). Lineage (NCBI taxonomy): Eukaryota > Metazoa > Arthropoda > Insecta > Diptera > Tephritidae > Merzomyia > Merzomyia westermanni. Next base: position 161,787,701 of record OX465289.1, on the reverse strand, counting down.
GCATATACCCTAACACAAATGAATCCATCTGCTCCTCCACTCATTGCGTTACCTAAAATCCACAAGCAGGATACGCCGATGCGACCTATAATTAATTTTAAGTCCGCGCCGGGTTATAAACTGTCGAAACATCTAAAAACGATTTTAAAGGACACTCTGAAACTAGGGCACGAATACACAATAAGCAATACGATAGAACTACTACAAAGACTTGAGACCGTTAAACTCACAAGGAGCAGTAAACTCGTATCCTTTGACATAAAGGACTTATACCCGTCAATACCATTAACAGATACAATGGATATAGTCAACAAAACACTACTGGACAAAACTGAAGATAAGGTAAAAACTGCGCAAATTACCAACGCGCTAAGAACAACGCTGCGGCAAAACTATTTCCGGTTCAACAACAAAATATATAGACAGACAAACGGACTAGGAATGGGTAACCAAACATCGGCCATTCTCATGGAAACATTCATGCAAAACTTGGAAGGAAAATATATACAGGAGTTAAAAACCAAGTTAGGCGTGGCATTCTACGCTAGATACGTGGATGACATCATCTGCATCCTAAATGACGATAACTAACAGCAAATACTAGAGTTCCTCAACAGGCAACATAGCAACATAGAGTTCACAATGGAAGTAGAAAAAGATGGAATAATGAACTACCTGGACCTAACTACAGGGATTGACAAAATAACAAATAGGTTTAACTACGGCATTTATAGAAAACCGACTGCCACGGACACCATTATACACTCTACATCAAACCATCCGCAACAGCACAAAAATGCAGCATTGAGGCACTTAGTGGATAGGCTTCAGAGAACGCCGCTCACACAGGAAGCATACTGGAGAGAGCTTAATACAATATATAACATAGCGGCAAATAATGGATACAAGAAAGCACTTGTGGATAAACTCAGAAGTAGCCATGGAACACAAAAAAGAGTAAACGTAGAGGAAAATCCAATGGTTTGGACGGCAATGACATACACTGGAAAAGCGACGTACAAATTAGCAAAGTTCTTTAAAAGATATAACATCAACACAGCATTCAGAACATCTAACAACGTCGGACAAAAAACTAAGAACCGACACTAATTCTGATGACCCATTCAACAGACACGGAGTGTATAGGCTTACTTGTGAATGTCAATACAGCTACATAGGACAAACAGGAAGAAAAATAAGCACAAGATTCCGAGAGCATATCAGGGACTACAACAAAAAAACACGAAAACCCACCATAATACCAGAATCTAATTTCGCGAACCACATGTTTGAGAACAACTGCACCCCAGCTAACATAAAAACAACGGCTCGAATACTTCACGTACAAGGAAAAGGCCGGCGGCTTAATGTACTTGAGAACATGGAGATATACAAGTTAAAAACATTTGACGGCAGGATCATAAACGAACAACCCAACACTATCTCTGACGAAATATTTGAACCCTTAAAACTAGTTTACAAAAAACACCACAAGCCAGCAGGTACAGCAACCAAACACGTAACAATGAACAAGCAAAAACGAAATATGAACCAAACTGCAAAAATCACCGATTTCTACCTACCTCAACCTACCGCTTAGCTAACAAGCGGTATGTCTACATACCTACAAAAACAACCCTTGGGACAGATAACAATTCGGACGTATCAATACCGCGCACACACACACCCATATTAACGTTACCTACCACGACCACATAGATTGACATTACCTGCCACAGCACCCACGGACTATAAAAACAACGCAGCGGATAGACACAGACCAGAACGAAACTAGGCATTGAAAATGGCAGAACGCCGAAACCGGTTTGTCACAAAACCAAACTTGACAAGGGATGACGGAAAATCGTTCCAACATAAATCAGCTTACTACCCTGTCGGAAGATCAACACAACAAAAGAAAAGAAAAACTTGACAGAAGGCTTTGTGTGTGTTAGTAATTTACAAATTTCGCTTGCATGTATTAGTGAGTGTGGTTAGGCCCGTCTAGTAGGGCTGTATCAACAAATCTACGACATGACAAGCCTCGCTGAATTGAAAAGCAAATACATACATGTCAAATACATAACCAAATACGTAGATGACATATTCGCAATTGTGAAAACAAAGGACGTGGAAGATATATTAGCAACACTGAATGCACAACATACCAAAATACAATTTACCAAAAAAACAGAAGAAAATAACAAAATTGCCTTCCTAGATGTAGAAGTACATCGAAAAAACTAAAACTGAATTTTGAATTGGTACGCCAAGACTCATCAACTATCACTCCAATCACCCATGGAAGCAAAAAAACGGCGACGAGATTCATCCGAAAAGTAAACTTACTTAGTGACAAAGAATTCAAAGCAGAAAGCAAGAACAAAATAAGAAGTATACTCTAAAAAAACAGCTACCCACATGCATTAGATAAAAACTGATGGAAAACACTGAGAAAAAAATTGACCACCCTAATGATAAAAATGAGTCGATAGAATAAAACGACACCAATAAAACTTTTATTAGAATAACTTATATCCCAGGCCTAACAAACAACCAATCACTTAGAAGAATTATGAAACAAGCCGTAAGGGACAAATTACAAATTATACAGTGGAAGGTTTATTTTAATTTCCTCTGTAATTAATTAACGAATTTTAACAAAATTTAGTATAAGGGCTTAGTAGTGCTCTTAACCATAGATCGAGCTTTAAAAAAATTCACAATTCTGGCTTTGTATCATTTTTGATACATACTGAAATTTATAAAGGAAAAGTGTACTATTATTTTTGTTAACTCTTCTATTGAACTTTCTTTTTAATTTTCAAGTTTAAATACTATTAATGCATTCTACGCAAACATTTTTGTTATGCTTATCATTACAACATGGTTTTTACATAGGTAGCGGAATGATGATGGCCATTTATTTTTATTTTCTTCGGAATGTTAACAACTTTGACATCTTGTACGCCTTAATTTTTCGTGACTCAATTTTTCGTTTCTTGGATGGACCAGCTTCGCTTTCATCCCTGTTGAGAATGTTTTTGGATTGAAATTTCGAAAGTAACGTAACCAACGTAGCAAAAACACGTATGAAATATATCAGGTATCAAAAATGGTTCATAGCTTGAATTATAAACTTTTTTATTTTTTCATGGCCTACTTGTTAAATTTTTTCTAACTATGTTTTAAAATAACAGCAGTAGTAAGATAAAAAAAGTTACAAAAAATGGGGTAGATAATCTTTATTTAACGAAAGTTACGACCTCACAAAAATTGAAATGTATCATATTTGATACAAAGCTCGATTAACGGTTAATACATAATGCAACCATTTTCATTGGGTAAAATTACCCGTAGTTGCGTTTTTTGTTACTTACGCAAATTTCGCTGGCACATTCAACAGCTCCTGCTGAAATGCTATGTTACTTGCATCAAATTTTTTCACATTTTTTTTTAACTTTTATTCATTTATTTCATTAAAAGAAAGTTAAATACTTGTTGCAACAAAAAAACATAAAACGGAATTGGTGAATACATACATAACTTGTTTGTTCATAAGCGTTAAAAGGTTATTTGAAATTTATAATGTGTCTTCCTCGTCAGTTTCAAGTAAATCGTCTACGATTGCCGCACTGTTTTGCAAATTTAAATACTCATTGTGATTTTGTTGCCGAATCGCGCCTTTTTCACAAAGCGTTTTCAAAATAAGGGAAAACCAATTGATTATTAAGTAATAAAAAATAAAATTTTTTGTTACTTGGAGCCAAAATAATTACCTCTGGTTGAATAACTTCAATGATACGCATTATGACCTATTAATTATCAAAAAAGCAAATTCATTTTATTCCAACCCAATATTTTTCTAACCAAGTATCAATGTACGGTCACGAAAAAAAATAAACCAAGTGCGTTCTGTACTTACGCAAAAATTGTTTCGCTATAACATTATAACGGTACTGCCATAGAGCTCTTACATTTTTGGAGCTTACAGATCTGGACAGATACTCTCGACTTCGATAATAAAACTTAAAAGCATCCGATCTGATCGATTGTGAGCTTCATGTCTGAAATTACCCGCAAGAAAATTAAATAGTTGGAGCGTTTTGTACGTGTTCAACCGACATCTCCACCGCCCAAGAGCGCATTCATTAGCCGGTCCTCCAGCAACATACAGAGTGTTAGGGTGGTTCTTCAAAGCAATTGAACGATTTCGTCCAGTCTCACCCCTTCCGTCGGTAATAACAGATCGGGACAGATACTGTCGACTTCGATAATAAAAAATAAGTAAGGAAGTCTAAGTTCTGGTGGAACCGAACATTAAATACTCAGCTGTGTAAAAGCGGTCGTGGTAAATTGTTGTAGAGGTTTTAAAGCTTTTCTACTACCATGTGCGCAATCTTATAAATAGAATTTAATGTGCGTCTGGCGACCAAAGTACTCAACCGATCTTTATGAAATTTTTACAGTAAATTTTCGGGTTCACTGGTTACAGAATAGGCTATATAAAATTTTGAAAAAGTGGGGGTGACACGCCCCCATGCTGTACAAAATTACTAATCGTCATAACTCTGAACGTATGTGATCTAATTAAGGATATTTGGATATATGTGTTCATTAATCAATATTTACACAACTAAAGAAAAGTGGGAGGTGGATATTTATGATGCTTTCACAGTGGGTTCAGGGGGCCTCTGGGTGCGACGCTATATAAAGTTGGGATTCATTTGATTCCATATAATAATATTTTATATAAACGAGTCCTATATATAAAAAAAAAACTTTGGAAAAAATGAGCGGTACTAAACGTTTGGTGGTGCCACGTCCATTTTCCAAAATTTAACAAAAAGCATTAATAAGATTAAGGGGTTATTGTAACTATAAAATTCCAGCATTCTATCTGCATCTGTGATGGAGATATGGCATGTTCCGGTTTCCTACCTCTCTTTTAGAAAGCTTTAGTACAAATGTGGGCGTGGTCATCCACCGATTTTGCTTATTTTCAGTGGGCATACTCTACATTCCTTAGTAAACCTCGAGGCAATTTTCGTAATTCTATCTTACATTGTTATGAAGTTATTAACAGTCGAATTTGAAAACTGCTTGACTCACGTGTAAAGAATATAAAAATTGATGTAACGGCCAAATTATATCATTCTACCTTTATCAGTTAATTAGATATGGGCAGTTCAGTATTTCTACCTCCTTTTTAGATAACTTTTATGAAAAAGTGGGCGTGGTCGAAAAGCGATTTCGCTTATTTTCTACCACAACCACAGTATACATCCCACCGAACTTCGTTATTCTAGCATAGACGGTTCTGTAGTTATTAACAGATGAAATTTTAAAATTTGATCCTTCATATGTGGGCAGTGCCAAAAATTTGTTAAATCGTCAAAAGAACAACCAACTCAATAAATCTACCAAAATTCATTATTGTAGCTGCTTTTATTATTGAATTATCTAATTTTAAACGTTTTTTGAAATTTTCGATATCGAAAAAGGGGCATTGTTATGGTTCGATTTCGCCCATTTTAAATAGCAACCTACCTTGGCCAGAAAGCAACCTTTATGCCAAATTTCATTCAAATAAAAACTGCAACAAATATAATAGATACAAACTCGGCATATACATTAGTCCAAATGAACCCGTCAACTCCACCACTGATTGCGCTACCAAAAATCCACAAGCCTGGCAATCCAATGAGACCAATCATTAATTTTAAATCGGCACCATGCTATAAGCTATCTAAATATTTAAAAACAGTATTGAAGGACACACTGGAACTTAGCAACGAACACACCATAACTAATACATCTGAACTAATAAACAAACTTAGGACCGTTGAAGTGACAAAGGACAGCAAATTGGTATCTTTCGACATAAAAGATCTATACACATCAATACCACTAGCAGAGACATTGAACATAGTAAACTCTATAATACTACGTAAAACAAAAGATAAAGTAAAAAGTACGCAAATCACGAACACGGTAAGAACCACACTACGTCAAAACTATTTTCAATTCAACAATAAAATATACAGACAAACAAACGGACTTGCGATGGGAAACCCAACATCGGCTATTCTTATGGAAGCGTTTATGCAAAACCTGGAAAAAGAGTATATACAGGAATTAAATTCCAAATTAGGAGTGTTATTTTACGCAAGGTACGTGGATGATATCATATGCGTTTTAACTTCCAACAACGAAGAGCAAGTACTGGAGTACCTCAACAAGCAGCACGGGAACATAAAATTCACAATGGAAGCCGAAAAAGACGGAGGAATCAATTATCTGGACCTCACAATAAGTATTGATAAAGCTAGCAATAAATTCAACTACGACATATATAGGAAACCAACGGCCACCGACACAATAATACATAATACCTCGAACCACCCACAACAACATAAAAATGCAGCGCTGAGGCACTTAGTACAAAGATTGGAAAGAACACCTCTTACACAAGAAGCATATAGAAGAGAGCTTGGAATAATATATAACATCGCTACAAACAACGGATATAAAAAAGCACTAGTAGATAAACTCAGGAGAGACCTTAGAGAACAAAAAAGAAACAATGGAGAAGAAAGTACACAAACCTGGACGAACATGACATATACTGGAAGGGCAACATATAAATTAGCAAATTTCCTTAGAAAATACAATATCAACACAGCGTTCAAAACATCGAACAATTAAGGACGGAAGCTAAGAACCAAAACTAACTCAGAAGATCCATTCAGCAGCCATGGTGTATACAAGCTCACTTGTGAATGCCAGCATAGTTACATAGGACAAACCGGACGACAAGTAAGAACGAGGTTCAGAGAACACATTAGAGATTACAACAAAAAGATACGGAATCCAACCATCATACCAGAGTCCAACTTTGCGAATCACATGGCGGAGAATAAATGCCCCCCCGGAAACATCAAAAAAACAGTCAAGGTCCTACATGTACAAGCAAAAGGCAGACGTCTGAACGTACTCGAAAACATGGAAATCTACAAGCAAAAACATTCGACGGTAGAATAATAAACGTACAGACAAACACTGTTTCCGACACAATATTCGAACCTTTAAAATTGGTTTACAAAAAACAAAGCAACCACTCAGGTACAACAAACACACACGCTCCGACAAATAAGCACAAAACAGCAAAAGATCAAAAACAACAAACAAGCAAAAAGGTCAAACAACAAAAATCACCAACTTTTACCTGCCTCAGTCAACCACAAAAAAACCGATCGATGCAAACCACCCCCGTTTCTGAAGGTACACACATAACACATGCACACACGTACACAAACAGACAACCATACTGACGTTACCTGCTACCTACTATAAATACAAGACAAACTACCACAACAGATCAGAACGAAAATCGACACTGATGATGGCACAACGCCGAAACCGGTTTGTCTCAAAACCAAATTTGACAAGGGATGACGAAAAATCGTTCCAATATACATCAATCATTCAAATATCTCAATTTTTACTTAAGTTATCGTGTCCACGGGCGGACAGAAGGGCACGTCTTAATGCATTCATCTGTTCATTCTAAGAACTTTGGTATATGGAACCCTGTGTAGTAGTACACGCTGGGTATAAAAAACGGTATTTTGTCCCTTACGGCAATCCGGCGGTTATGGCTCAATATTATAAGTTCTTAAACCACACAACACGCTAAAGAAAATGTTTACAAGAAAAGACAGAATCGACAAAGAAAATCAAAGCATTCATTGATTCACACAACATGGCCTAGCTAACAAATCCGCCTGGGTTTATTTCGTAGGGCTAGAAACCTACGCATATGACTCATACAGCTCGTCATTAAATCTTCTTCGGTACTCGCCATTGCCAACGCGTAAGGGTTTGTAAATCTTTCAAAAAAACTCTCTCTCGAATACACCCAGAGCCGCCTCATCAGATATTGTCAGTCGCCAATCTTCTGCACCATAAACCAGGACTGCTACTGGTATATGTGACTTAAAGAGTGTTATTTTCGTTTTTCAAGAGAGGACTTTACTTCTCCATTGCCTACTCAGTCCGAAATAGCACTTGTTTGCAAAAGCGATTCTTAGTTGGACTTCTGATAGTTGGAGGCTGATATTGTAGTTGGAGCTTATACAGGTTTCCAGGTAAAAAACTCTAAAGAGGTTAAAAACTTACTTTACAATTGTTGAAAATCCCTTCTTTTTATACAATTAAGGAAGGGTTAATGATTTAACGACGTTGGCGGTACATAAATATGTGCCCATTACAACACAAGAAGTAATTAAAGTAATGTATGTTAAGCAAAAAAGATTAAAACTTGCTTTATAAATAATAATATTTTGTTGACTAGTACATAAATACTCGTATATGTACGCGTAAAAAACATATAGATATGTTCAATGTGTAAAAACTGAAGTATATAACAACGAAGAGATTATACATTATAAACTTTGACAAAAAAACTAAATTACATACTACCCTACTAGACAAGTACCAGTTAAATGGTTGGTCAGATAACCTCTCGGCCTGACTTGCGTTTGCGTTATTTTTGCTTATTTTTCGCAATTAGTTTCTGAAGAGCAGTGTGCCAAATCTAACCATGTGTTTGCTGTCCGTGTGCACACGTACAGCATACGGCATCCCTTTCTTGCGCATGAAAAACCACATCTGTCTGCTCTCTGCACTCTCATTATCCATAATGAAAAGTTGGGTTAGCGCTAACAGTCAGGTATAATGCAAACGCACGGCATCGCTAATGGTTATAAGTACGGCAAACATGGGCCAGGCCGAATGGTTATGAATGATCGAAACTTCATATATAGCTAACAATAAAAATACAATTGGGTTTATTATTAGATTTGGTTTTTAATGTTTAATATAATTTAAAATTACACAACTTTCACGTTCACAACAGTCAATTAGATCTATAAAAATACATATTTATACCACTAAAGATTTACAAAATATAATTTCACTCCATTTGCCGCAAGTTAAAAATTCCTTTGCTCGTCCAACTGAAAATATGAAATTTTTGCTGCATAAATACATAAATCAGGACTTGTTTAATAACAATAATTAGCACTATATACTGGCCTTATCTAGGTGTATTAGCTGCAATTTCTCTGCAAAACTCCTTATTATTAAATATTTTATACATTTTTTAACGACGCACTAACATTTCGCTCACAATACCAAAGGAGGAGATACATAAAGAAAAAAAGGCTTTGTGTGTGTTAGTAATTTACAATTTTCGCTTGCATGTATTAGTGAGTGTGGTTAGGTCCGTCTAGTAGGGTAATTAGTTAAAAAAATACAGTCAGTATATTTTTTTAATTTTAATAAATCACGAACACCCCATGAAATAAACAAATAGAAAAAAAATATATTACGGCAAGCAAAGCATAAGCACATATGTCTCAAGTTTCAGTTATCGATGACAATTTTTTTATCATTCCCCCCTCCCGAAATCCTGGCTACGACACTGCGGAAGAGCAATCGCATGAAGCTGTGCGGATTCACAAAAAAGATTATTTTGCTAAAAAAATTTGTGGTGCCCAAGATATAGAAGCGATTCTGATAGTTTTTTTCCCTTCAAACCCGTATGTTCGGATTCTAAGAAAAAAATTCTATAAGGATAAACTGTAATATTTAAGTCAATAATCAATTTGTGAAATTGGTTTGGCCTTGTTTTACGAAACAACTGTTGTGCCTGTTTTAGTACAAATTAAGCTAATTTCTTAGATACAGTGTGCGGTATGTATACGTGCGATTAAATTTAACAATAAGTTTTGCATAACAAACATTCTATGAGTTAAACAAAAAAGACACCTTGCGTTTAGTATTGCCTTATAATGCAATCCGGATCTCTTTTTACAGTTTATTATCAGTTAGCAAGTTTAGGCTTGCACTTTCTCATAAAAGAATTGAAATTTTTTAATGAAAACTAAACAATTTCTTTTATAAAACACGAAACGTGAATTGAAAATAAAATTAAACTTTTCAAATAATTGCTATGTATCTTTCCTTGAATGGTTCCACTTTCAATTTTCATCTGGTTTTTTGCACTTTCCATACCTACAAATATTTGAACTAGTTCCAAACTATCCACTTTTAATAGGGTTCGAAGAAGGTACTCTTACACTAGCTCTCGATTATTGATTTTCGAACCATCTCTGAACCGGCTACCCATGAGAGAGTTCAGAACGCGTTCAAGAGTGGTCACTTCACAATGTTAAAAGTTGAAAGCATTACATGGCGACAGACGGAGAACCAGTACCGCCTCTTAATGCAATAGTTCTACGCTAGTTTCGAGCTAGCGTTCTTTACTGCAGGATGTCAATAAAGAGTGTGAGTGTGTTAGTAAAAAATCAGCTTTTCTTGTATCATCAGTAATTATATATTTGTTTACTAGGACTTGGCCAGATCTAAGAGTGGCGATCCGATGCAAAAATATTGTGAAAGTGTTGACTTGTGGATGCAACAACCTGACGAACTTACCATTCACAAAATAAAAAATTTAGCTGAGGAAGCTGGTAACTCGCTACATGTATTTTGGAGAGGTAAATTTGAATCTGCCCTCAGAAAAGGAAAGCAAAAAACTGCCATTATTTTTGAAGGGCTAAATCTTTGGCTTATAGGCAGTTATGCTTACTGTAAAGTTCGATTCGCGTTGCTGTCAAATTGGCCGATTTTGTTTCAACTGTTTTGCTGCCTGTTTAATGAGGTTTTGACGAAAGATTTCCACCGTCATGACGGCCGTAATATTTTATGCTTGCAGCTATATTACGTTACGGTGAACTTCACCGTCTTCTTAGTTTACACGTAGGTGCTTTTATATTGCAATGTTTTTGACAAGCTACTCTACCGCTATGTGACGGCCGCTATGTAGCGGCACCGCTTTCTAGGAAACCACGGCTTAAGGCCGAATTTCGCCTTGTTATTGAATACTGATGGCGGATTCGGTTTAAGAATTCAAATCTTTTTAAGAATCTGTAATCGTGATGTGTACTATATATAAACATCGAATAGTGAATTAGTCCGTTCTGAATAAACAACGCTAGAAGTGTGCTCTAACCTTGCTGTGGCTCTTTAGAATATATGACATTCTAGTAAAACTTAGCACGGGTGGCGGTAAGATTGTGGTGCACACTAACGATGTAGCTATCCTGACCTCGGGCCCCTTCCCTTTTCAGGAATCTTGGGTTAAACACGGACCTGCTACTCTTCGCGAAGAAGTACAAGCCAACTTCTTGCAGACTACCAAGATAAAACGACCAGCAAATCCATGTTTGGTAAGAAAGGGTCGCAAGTGTGGTACAAGGCGGCTGAGATATTGAGGGAGACTAGTCAAAAGATCTATAATCTCACCAGTTTGTGGATTCCGGTTCTTATTCTTTCACTTGCCGATAAGGTAGAATCGGACTTGACTATCAGACTACGGATAGCTAAGCGCATTGGTTGCATTCGTACCACTGTAGCTTGCTTCACTTGCCCCACAGCGGCCTTACCATGTAAAACATGCTCTTAATCGAATGGCATAAACCATAGAGCATTGAATAAAAATAGGAACCATAGCAAAGAATGTAAAACCATAAGAAGGTCCAACAGCGAATGCAAGTGGCTGCTGTCAAATAGACGGTAGGTAACTCACCACTGTACCTGCGTCTAAAATGCCTTTTTCAATTCGCGGATAGGTAACTCACTACTGGGGAAATTATGCATTTAAATCGCGTTAAACCGTCTCATGGTTATACATTCTTTGCCCAAGCGCATGTGTTATTGGATTTGCATGCCTCTGTGTAGTTACAAATGCAAACAACTTATTTTCGCTTAAATAGGTATATTTGCAATTTCTAAAGACTAACTACTATTCCTAAAGCACGCGCAACATAACGACAAAAAGGGAACACTTCCAAGTTTCACTTTGAAATGCAACGCGCGACTGATGAAATTTCACTAAAATGTATGCTAATAATAAAGGAATACCTTTACTGGCCTTTAAAAGAGCAAAAAATAGTGGATGAATTTTGAGTTTTTGCAGAGAAGCTTTAACGGTGGAATATCCAACATTGAATGCAAGTGGCCGCTTTCAAGTCACGGGTAGGTAATTCAGCACTGTACCTGCCTGTAAAATGCTTGAATTCACTGTAATTATTTTATTGTGCATATTGTATATAAATAAAAGTGTTACTAGCTTATTATTTTATGTTTTATAAAAATCATGAGACTTGAAAACCGACCGTTTTGATGAGCATATTTTATCTTAAGAAAACTAGTGAAACCAACGAGCATAGATATACTCTATGTATATGTATATACAACCTTAGTTTTCTGAACGTTCCATTGCCATTTCGTTCTAGGAGCCTCTTCACATTAGATTAGCACTGGGTATTGTCGGAAATTTGTGTGCGCTGATACATGAAGCCAGCGCATGTGCGGTATAAACGCAATGTGTCTAAGGTACTTTGAAGCTGTGCTGTGTATAGAGTGCTTTGCTCTGAGTTTATAATAAATCTATTAATAATTTACAGTTTTTATAAAAAAAATTTTATCTAAACAACATGATAATATTGCTGCCTTTTATATTTTACGTCTAATAATGAAAATAGTAATATTCAAAATTGTTTAGGTAGTTCAGAAAACCGGTAAGTATTTGTAAATTCAGTTAAATTTTTAAAAATTGATTAAGAGTTGTAGTTCATTTCTAAAGTTTATCAATTACAGATGGATTTGTACAGAAACAGTATGAATGCTCACATTAACATGTTTGTACATATTTATTAAGGTTTGTGTATAAAAATACTACATTTTATTTTTGGTAATTAGTTTTGTAGTAACGCTGCAATGATATGTAAACATAGAATATTTCTTTATTTGTAAGGATTTTTTTTGATTTGTATGTACTGATTTTTGGTCCTAGATATCTGGCAGCTTATTTCCACCCCATGACAAAAGAACAAATAGGGATCGCGAGTGAAAACGTTACATGTACACAAAAAATTACCGGGTGGTATATGTTCCATTATGGTTAAAAATAAGCGCTGCAAAATTTCACACGAATTGGATAACTTTTGGAACTGCCACGTTGCATTTGAAAATTTTGAAAAAATATGCATTCAGGGTGCAGCAGATAGCCATGAACTTAGTATATCTGCTATTTGTTTTGAAATTTTGAAAAGTTATCGTTTTTACAAGGTGAGAAAAGGCCATTTTCGTATTATTCAAAACATCTCCAGTTTTATATATCCGATAGAAAACTGATATTCACCCTATTAAAGATTGTCTACAAAGTTGTCCAATTGGATTATGAGTTTGAGAATTATTTGTAAATGAATTTCAAAAATCGGGCACATTTTCCATCCGTATCGGCAAAAGCATTAAATAACACTTAAAAGCAGTAATTATTTTGCTTTGACAAGGTATTGGAGATGGATCGGTATAATTTGTTATAGCAAAATTTAGTAAGTTTTCTTTTTGATGCACTATAACTGTATTTTAGTAGATCCATACCGAAACGCAAAGAGTATTACAAGTTCATAAATTGCAGCGACAAAAAGATAAATCTAGCTGGAAAACAGCTAAAATGGCAACACTGACAAAAAATGACATTTATTTTAACTAGATTTAAAGTTAAGACGGAGAAACTTATTTGGATTTATGTATTTTGGTTTGAAAGTTGTTGGTTAAAGGATGGGGCTTGTGGATGCATTTTGATAACGATGTATGAATTTCTGTTTAGTCCCAGCGCTGGTGGCCTTAGGGAAGCACCAAACCAATTTTAAAGCAATTTATCATACTCCTTATCATTAACCACTGAGTAAAGAAATTACGGTAAAATAATATTATAGTAACACAAACAAGACGCCCCTCTGCGAGTTAGGGGCTTAGAATATGCCCGAGGTAGGTATACCGGTCCTAAGAGACGACTAAAATGCACAAAGGTAATCACGTGCAACTCGATGGTTGATATACGGATTTGATGCCTCCTGGACATTTAGTAAACAGGGTCGCCGTCGATTTAGTCGGAGATAGGGTCAGATTACGCTCGGTGAAGGAGCTGGAAGGGTCATGGAGGTAACTGTTGATTCTAATACAGAGTTCGTCAATGGAGGGACCCTTGCCCGAGGCCATTATCGTGCAGTCGTCAGCGTAGGAAACAATAGAGACTCCCTCTGGTGGGGGGGAAGTCTCGAAATATAGATTAAACAAAAGGGGAGAGAGAACACCACCTTGCGGCACCCCTTGTTTTATTCTTAGTGGTCTAGATCTCTTGTTCCTGAATTTGACTGATGCCTGTCGACCATTGAGGTAACTAGCGGTCCACCTTTTAAGGCCGGCAGGGAGCGGTGTCTCTTCCAGGTCTCGCAGGAGTGTGGCGTGATTGACCGTGTCGAATGCATTTGATAGGTCAAGTGCCACGAGAACCGTCCTATGATTTGGTGGGTGTTGATTCAAACCGTTATTAATCTGCATTGTTATGGCGTTCAAAGCGGATGTCGTGCTTTGATTTTTGCGGAAACCATGTTGGTGATCGGCCTATTTCAGATTTGCAATGAAGTAAGGGAGCAGAATGGTCTCTAGTAATTTCGCTACCGGCGAAAGGAGGGATATCGGGCGATGAGACTCTCCTTGGTTCGCCGGCTTCCCTGGTTTTAGTAGGGGAACTACAATCGCTTGTTTCCATATCTCAGGTATAACGAAGGTAGTTAGAGAGAGATTAAAGAGAGCCGCTAAATAACTCTGCCCCTCGTGGCCAAGGTGTTTGATCATCTTCATGGCGATTCCGTCGGGCCCGATGGATTTTGAGGGTTTGGCCTTCATTATGGCTTCCTTAACCTCTGCGACTGAGACGGCAATGGGCGCAGTGGAGTGTTTGTGTTTGTGCGCACGTCGGAAGACTCTTCTCTTAGTCCTATCCGTAGGTGGATGCATTATAAACAGCCGGCAAAAGGAGCTCGCGCATTTCCTGGCGTCCGATTTGACGCTGTCGCCGAATGCAATGGCGACCTTGTATTTGGGCGGATTGGATAGGGCCTTGACAGTCGACCATAATTTGCCGACTCTGCCGGAGAGGTTTCTACTTGGTCAGCTTGTGTTCGTTGACTATCCTACGAATTTCCGCATTTAGATCTTTGATTCTGGGATCTGCGGGATTGATGACTCTCACTTGGTCACGTTCTCTTGCCATCGCCGCAGCTTCTGCCGGGAAATTCGTACGAATTTCTGGTATTCTACCAGCAGGAATCAATGATCTTGCGAAACTCTCTTTCGCCTTTGCGTACGTCCGTAGGAGTGGGTAAGGCAACGAAGGAGCGCTCTGTACAGTCAGTAAAGCGGTCCCAGTCCGCTTTGGTGAAGTCGATGTATGTTAATTTAATGAAGTCGGTCGTTCAACAGAGAGTAAGATGGGTAGGTGGTCTGAAGCTAATGTAAGCATCGGTCGCCAGATGACAAAGTTAATTAGGCCCGCGCTCGTTATGGAGATGTCTGGCGAACTGTGGCAGTTACCTGCCACCCTGGTGGGGGCATCTCCATTGACTGTACAGAATCCTGAGTTATCTATTTGGTCTGCAATTGCGTGTCCTCTGATGTCTGCTGGCAAGTTGGAGTGCCAGAGATCGTGATGCGCGTTGAAGTCGCCTAGGATTAGACGGTTATCGCCCCTTAGCAACGCACTAATGTCGGGATAATAAACTCTAGGACAACACGTGACAGGAGGAATATAGATGTTTATGATTTGCAGGTCGGCGTCTCCTGACCGGACTGCTATGCCTTGGCATTCTAAGGTAGAGTCCCTGGGGTCGACGTCAGGGGGAAATAGATTATATTGTACAGAGTGATGTGTAATGAACGCAAGGCCACCCCCAAGATCGCTGGGACGGTCTTTTCGATGTACATTATACCCACCACAAGTTCGTAAGTCCGATCTTGTGTTAAATTTTGTCTCTTGTATCGTAACGATTTTGATGTTGTGCGTCTTCATAAAGTCAGTTATCTCCACGATCTTTCCAGCTAATCCGTTACAGTTCAGCTGCCAAATTTTGAAGCGTGTAGGAGGGGAGACGGGGGACATACTAGGCGTGAGGGACGGATGCGTTTGCCTAGGTGGAGGTAGGCTAAGGTCTAAACTATGTCGCAGTCTAGAGTTGACAGCGCCAAGGCCGATGTTGTCTGGCGTGGAAGGCGGCTGTGTACTGCAACAGGGGGCTATGAACGAATCCGTCCAAAGGTTACCGTTTGCGAGGCCAGAGCACAGACTTGACCGATGTCGCAGGCGTATATAATCTTTGCCGACAAACGGTGCACGTAGTGAAAGGAACTAGGAGCTGGTGTTCCTGACCCACGTACAGGCTGGAAGCATGGGGGGGGGGGGGCATTAGGGGCAGAGAAAGAGGGAACTCACGCTTGGCGATGCTCATATCTGACCTATTCCGGAGGGGATAGGAGTGTTGAGCGGCCGTGTGAGATGGAGACGCTGGTGTGCGTGAGCGACAGTCGGGACTGGGCCACTATTGTGGCTATTGGAAGTAGGTAGAAGCGGTAAGGGAGTGCCAGAGCGGCGACTACCGCGGGACGTCCTTGGACGTGTCCAGCATGGTGCCTCAAAAGTACTAAAGAAAGTACGGGGTCTGTGAATGGCAGGGTTAAGCCCTGAGCATCCAGATTTATGTAACCATCTCTTACACTTGGCGCATTGTACCGAATGCGACCGTTTAATATAATTTTCTTCCAGCAAACGCAGCAGATCCAATCTCTTGGTCAAGGGTTGGGTTCGACCCCAGCCCAAGTAACAAGAGACAATGGAGCAACCCAGCTGCCAGGATTAGCTCCGAGGATGACAATTTAAGGGTGGGACGGGACAGATTGGACAGGGTTACACTGAAATAACAGCCCTTGGCCGGGTAAAAAAAACCCGGGTCATGCCGGTGCGATATAACCGGCTGTTGTGGGAATGGGCCAACTACTGTCACTTTCGACAGCACTCCCGAAAACCTTCGGGGAGTGTTTTTGTCGTTACTCGAACAAATAAACAAGATGCTACTAAATTTATACAACAAAATGGAATTACAAAAGTTCAAAGAGTTACAATTTTGAAGAAATATTACATCATCGGTATCACTTGCAAGGGTTTCTTGATGTTCATAAAAAAATCGTTTGTAATACGATAATACTAGGTCACTTGACCATTGAGAGAGTGTTTTTGTAAAAATTTTACCCCCATATTAATTGGTTTATAAAGCTTTTTAAAATGACATTTCTATACAAGTTTTCAATTATAAGAGCTTTATAAACCTTTTTTATTTTTTATGAATATGGGGGTTAGAATATTATAATTTTTACCTATGCTAATAGATTGACCGATGGGCATGCTTCCTAAAACCTATGGTGGATGTTTACGTTTTTAAATAGCCTTTAAATTTTCTTTGATCTTTTACCTTGTACGTATCAAGCGTCTTTATAGCACACTGTTTTGTATTTGCTGCAGAAAATCTGAAAATAAATTAACTTCATGTGTTGTATTCTTTGATATCGTTAGGGTAGCAATATCTTCCCAGCGGCATATACGGCATTACTACATTTTCTTAAATTTTTTTCGAAACGCCCTATTAGCAGGTAAACAACTATGTCCTCTAACCGGAAAGTATAGTAACTATAAACTTCAATTAAAACTCAAATTTACATTCTATAGTAACTTATAAAGTGTTATTACTGCTTTATATTCATTAATTTATGTGTTTTACGTCTTCACGTTCAATATTGCAGTATTTAAATTTGATTGTTTTATTATTGCATACGACGCACCCTGTGTGGGTTGTGTGTTTGTGCAGATTCCGAGTAAGTTGCGCCACCCTGTGGGGAAAATCTCTAGTTCTGAACTGGTGCGCATCAAGTGCGTTTCGAACTACAAGTAGTTCGCCTTCAATCTCTTTCAAATGTAATCAACTGGCGAATTTAACATGGCGATGTCTTAGGCGGTGGAAATTATCCCCCGCTGCATTACCTTTTCGATAGTTCCGAACTAGTTAAAATTTCGACAGTTGAGATGTAGTTCGTTTATTGCTAATATTGCTCTAGTTCTGAACTATTTCCAAATTCTGTAGTTTGGATGTAGTTAGTTTAAAATTAAAGAAAATATTTGGAGCAGGATTTCATGGTAGAATTACACTCGGAGGCTTTTTGCCAAATGACTGCCGTTTTAAGAAACTTTTTCAAACCACTTTTGATGTTCCCTTTCCCAGGACTCGAACCTTGGACCTTCGGTGTGATAGTCCAGCAAAACTACCGCCACACCATTGCGGTTAGTTTATGCACGGCTAATAATTTGAGCCTACATTTTAAATCATTCTATCATAATGTATATGTACATATGTAACCTTTTCTCACACTGTTGAGTGGGTAGAGCACTCGACTCTGATGCGGGACGCGTCGGTTCAAAACCTACCAACTGATAAGTAATTTTTTATTTTTTTTATTTATGATTTAAAATTTAAACCTTTTTTTAAAGAACGTTACAAGAACAAAACATTTTTCCAAATACGAATCTAAATTTTATTAAATTTTAATGATTAAACAACTGCCGGTTTCGAACTAGTGAAAGTCTAATTCCTATCTCACTAGTTCTTATTAACCACTTTATCTCTAGTTCTGAGCCAGAAATTATTCTCACTAGTTACTGACTTCCTCACAGGGTACTAGTAGACACACACACAAATTACACAGGGTGCATTGTATTCAATAATAAAATAATCAAATTTGAATACTGCAATATTAAACTTGAAGACATAAAACTAACAAATTATTGAACAAAAAGGATTTATGACACCTTATCAGTTACTATAGAAAGTAAATTTCAGTTTACATAAAAGTTTTTAGTTGCAATTTTTACTTTGAAACAACTCTGAACGCGATTTCCTTCATTTCACTTACTCGGAGTAACTTCATCCACTACCTTCCACTCCGATTCGCAAAGGAAGATGCCAAACTAGTAAGGTAAACAATGACATACACTATAACCTGATGGAGATCAAAGCAAAAACTGGCAAGCTCATAGAAGGAAATAGTGCGTAATTTATGAACTTGTTGTTGGGTTATTAGTTGTTGCTTCATCACGGTATTCTGTGCAATTTGAAATTTTGTTTGTTCAAAGTGCTCTGACTGCATACATCTGATGACGCAGAAAATCCGACTAAATGTGTTAAAAGCATTTCAAAAGTAGGTAGGTTTAACTTTTAAGGGATCGTCTTGAAAGGAGATTTGCTCCTATTATAGTGACTTTCTTTTGCAGACAAGGAACTTAGAAATTTAGACACACTTTCTTTTTTTCATGCAAATTTTTTTGAGAACCTATCTCTCCGCCTTACCTCTGAATCACTCCCACGAAGCAATGATTTCGCAATACTATTGATTTTTATGCCGATAATGGAAAAAACTTTCAAAAATAAAGCTTGACAAAGCCTTACAAATTTGTTTTTACCCTTAAAACATAGCTGTATGCACATTTTCGATCTCTACTCTTTGGGAGTTTATTGTGCTTAGAAGATATGATTTTAATAAACAAAGATAGGTACTGATCTTGCTTAACTTTTCCTTGGATCTTATGAAAAAAGTTACCGGTTGCGAACAATCCAATCGATTTTGATGCCAAGCTTTTTGCTATGGCTGCATGGTTTGAATAGTGAAAGAGCCATTTTGTTAGCTTAACTTTTGTTATGGTAACGCAACAAATTGGAGCAGTAAGGAAGGCGGTCGGCATGATATCAATGGTGCACAGTGGCTAGTCATTGTCGGCTGGGGTGGGCTCTTGCCAACCTTACCGTCCTGCGCCATAATCAGAAAAAGGTCTAATCATGCCTTTGAATACGCGGGGAAATGCACAAAACCGCGCAAAACAACTATATAAAAACAACATCCGGTTAAAACACCGGATGCCACGGACAGACCGTTGACATTTAAATATTCAAAATACAAAAACTCAAATAAAACGGAAAATCAAATAAATTCAAAAGAAACGGGCAACTAAAATATTTAAAATGAAAATCAAAATTCAAAAATAACCGAAAGCGAAACTAACTCAAATATAAATTTAAAAATAACCGAAAATGAAAAGAAATTAAAACTGAAATAACGAACGGAAGAAGAAAACAAAGATAAATTTAAATTAACCGAAAAGAAACCCTGAAATTTTAAACGAACCGGAAATGACCGGTTACCCTGCTGTAAAAGAAAAAAAAATTAAAAAAAGAGGCCGAACATTATAAGGGGGCGCCGCGGGTGTGGTTGCGACGCCCTGGTGCTGACCCACCCTCATCCATGGCCATCGGTGCACCAAACCGAATCCCGATGGCCCCTTTACCTAAACTCCTATATGCCTTCTAAATAATGACGAACGTCAGCATTCCCATTTTTTTTTACAATTTTATTACAAATTCATTTAATATGAAAAATTGTGCTTAAATTAACCCTACCATACCTTATTATTTTATAATGATTTAAATTTTAAAAAATATTTTTCTTTTTCTTTTTTCTTTTGCTTATCTACCCACAAAATGCAAAAAAAAAACGTATAAACGCGAAAACAGGTCGTATATAGTTATAGTCATAAGTAATAATGCATATATAGGATTTATGTTATTAAGATTTATTTATATTTAACTGTAGTTTATTTATAAGTAATTTTAAATAATGTAGGTTGATTAGGTGGTTTTCATTAAATCATTATTATTATTTATTAGTTTATTTATTATTTAATTTTTTTAATTTATTTTTGTTTTATATTTGTTTAGTCTTAACTTTTGATTTTATTGTATTATTTTGCGTTGTTTAATGGTTATTTATTGTTGAGATTTCCATTTCTATTTTAAATGTTCTCAACAATCATTTCTGTAAATGTTTTAAAAGTAATTTAAAGTAAACTTGCTACAATCAGCGATATGTAAGCTTTTCCAGTTTTAATTTATTTGCCTATGACAAAAAAACAAAATTTTTATAAATTATTTCCCGTTGGAAGTGAAGTGCAAATGTTTGCAAAGAGAAAAAAAAAATCCAAACGTTGTGTAAACGAAAATTCAGAGCTTTGTAAGCGTAATATTTATTTCGGAAAGCCTTTTAAACATTTATTTGAAGTTTACTTTGCAAACATTTTTGTTCCTTCCTATAATTCTATCTTTTACCTAATTTTTATAGTTTATGGTTACGTTAAAAATATATGTGTAATATATGTAGGTACATATTTCGTTTTTATTCCAAAATCTACTTATTTATTTAATTCCATTCTAGTTCAACGGATTTCCTTCCTCACTTAGGCCTTTTCTATTCAAATTGTATTGTTGTCTTCCTATTTACTATCTCCTTACATCTTAAATTTCAATTTATTTTAATTTTGTTGTTCTTTCTGTTCAAAATTAATTAATAATCATTTAATACTCACATTTTAAGTTTTAAGTAAACATATATACATTTCTATTTTGTTTTCTACCCTCTATTTATGCATATCTATTGACCCTCTAATTTAAGTTTAGTTATGTCTATGGTATGTACTACTGTTACAGTTTGATCTCACCCGGTCGTTGCAGTAGGCCGTTGGTGGGGCTCTACTGTTGTTGTTGTCTCTGCTGGTTATGTTGTTGTTGCTGGTGGTGCGACGGGCCTATAATAGGGCGGCCCCCGCTGTTGTCAATGCTGGATGTTGCCGGTTTTGTTGTTACCGGTGGTTACTGTTGTTGTTGCTGGTAGTTGTTGCTGCCGGTTTTGTTGTTACCGGTGGTTACTGTTGTTGTTGCTGGTAGTTGTTGCGGTTGCGCGCTATACCGACGCGTTGATGTGGCGCGATGGGATTAGCGCAATAGTGGCGCGTTGATAAGCGCGATGTTGACGCGTTTACTGTTGCTTGCTTAGTGGCGCGTTTATATGCGCTTGATGTGGCGCGATGGGATTAGCGCAATAGTGGCGCGTTAATAAGCGCGATGTTGACGCGTTTACTGTTGCTTGCTTAGTGGCGCGTTTATACACGCGTTGGTGCGGCGCGATGGTGGCGCGTTTATATGCGCTTGATGTGGCGCGACGAGATTAGCGCAATAGTGGCGCGTTAATAAGCGCGATGTTGACGCGTTTACTGTTGCTTGCTTAGTGGCGCGTTGATAAGTGCGATGGTGGATTCTGCAACAAAAAGAAAGGTAAACAGAAATTGTTTCATTCATACGTTATAAGCACGATATCTAGGCAAGCATATACAAAGATACGGTAATTCTATACGACTGCACGCAACCGCTCAAACATGTGCAAAACTATCGGGAAAGGTATCCAAAGGCGCGTCTCGACCCCAGCACCAGCAACCCGAAAGCGGAAACTCGATTATATATATCTATCAGGAGATATTTGCAATCAAAGTTTAAAAATGTCTGTCATTTTCATGTGGTTGTTGCAATCACACATATTTAGGGTGCCGAACTGTGCAGAAGTATTTTTTTTTTTTTGGTAGAAATACTGGGGATCGCATAGCCGGTGTTGGATCGGCTATAACACCCATGGAGAAGGCCCCGAAGAACCACCCTTATTTCCAGAAACTGTTGTTTAATTAATTTCAATAACAAAACCATTCTTTTGAAAAGTTCATATATTTTACCACTTATATTAGCACACATATATACTTTAGAGCGTTCGCACTTATTTCAATAAATTGTGTTAAATTGTTTTCTATAATTTACGAAGAAATCGGGTATTTACATTTTTTTTTCTAGTGGCTGACATGTACAAATGTGAAAACGTGATGCCAGACTGGCACATAATATTTTCAACTCGAGTGTTAAGTGTAATGTTCTTAGTTGTAGCAATTTTCAATTATATGCAAAAAAAATATGCTGAATTTACTTCGAACTTCATTTAAATTTACAATAAATTAAGATATGGAAATTTTGAAGAAAAGAATCGCGCGATTCTTTATCAGAATTTTTTTCGCCTGTCGGGCAAGTTTAATAGATGATATTAGCATCACATCAAAAAGCATTAAAAGACATACATTTTCAATTGTAAAATCACGAATATATGTTAAAAACACTAAATATTCATGATATTACCATTTTTTGTAGGCTCATATTTGTTTTATACCGCATAGTTTAAACATTTTCTTCAGTGAATTTTGCAACTTTAATGACAATTTATTAATAACCTATTGGCTTCTTAGACAAATAAGGACCAGTTTTGTGAAGGGCTGACGCCCTAGTCGTAGAGCATTTAGGTAAAATTTTCCCATACTCGCACCAGTTAACTACAAATATCAAAACTTACCAATGCTACACCCGTACATGTGTGATGATGATCTGAGTTCCGGTTGAAACTTTTATTTACACTCTTTATAGTCACCCACTGGGCACAGATCGATGAATAATGTTTGTTCCAATTTTTTTTTTTTTTTTTTTTTTTACATCAGCGTATATATTTTATTTTGTACTGTAAACACAGTTAAACTTCCACCTTGAGATTCTTAACACATTTATAACTCCATATGTAAAATGATATAAAATTTTTCTATAAATTTGCAGAGTACGTCTTGTAATTTTGTTGGTAAAGAAGCTTAACTTCACCAAAAACCGAAAGGAGTTACACACACCGACGTGCACACGCGTGTGATCGAACACCTCAAAAGTCGAACAATCTTGCTTTAAACCCGTTTATGTTTTTGTAATTAAAGTGGTACTTTATAAACAAATTTCTTCTGAACTTTTCACTGTGTTCACCACTTAACATTTTCTTGAGTTCAGTTTATGTTTTAATTTTCTTTCTTTTTTTTTTTCCACACTGCGCGGCACGACCGCTCCCGTTTAAATCCGGTATACTTTTTGAATTCGTCGAATGCCGGTGACGCTGCTATGCCCAAAATTATTCATTTAACGCGACTGCGCAATGGAAAAGTTCCGTTGCCCGTTGACGTGGCGTGATTATTGCCAAGTGGAACATTCTGATTGGTCGTTACCATCAGATGATTGCTATGAACGGATTGAACCATTTGGTGCTGCCACCTCAGCAAAAATCACGCACTTTCCCGTAGCTAAACGTCAAACCGGAAGGTGAATCAAAACTGTCACCCAACCAACCGCATTGAACCAAATAACAATTACTATCAATTGAAAGTAAACCATAACAGGCCTGCTTCGCTTCGAAGACCGGTCGATGAAGCGAACAGGAAAAAGGTTTACCTGCAAGGAAGCCATTTCTGGGTAAAAACGTGGGGCACGACTCACCCCTAGATAAGAGTCTCTAGTTCTACCACGAGCTAGCCGGGCAAGAAGATCCGCCAGTAAAGGAAAATTTTTGAAGTATTTTGTTTCATAGTTTAGTAGGCTTTGCGGCAAATGGAAATTTGTTAAGTGGCTTTACCCCCACCGAAATAGGCTTATAAGAAAAACGTGTAATTTAGTTAGACATTTTGATATCGGAGAACGCGTCAAAACTCCGAGGCAAACGGAGAATTTATTTTGGTTTCCTAGTTACAATGCTTCGCGGCTGTAGACATTTTAATAAAGGAGAACTCGTCAAAACTCCGAAAATTTTTGATTCTAGTGGTTTCACCCCCACAAAAAGGTTTAGCAAAAAAATTAACCGGAGAAGCTTGTTCCATGGTAAAAAAACTTGTCACCCGGTAGACATTTTAATTAAGGAGAACTCGTCAAAACTCCGAAAGACAATCCGCATAACCGAGGATTGCCAGGTTATCCACTACTTCCGATGGAAGCGTATGTAAATACCCTATTAAGTCAATGCTCGGGGAGGATACTGGGCGAGTTGTCCCCGACCGCCAAAACGCCCAGGTACGGTTCCGAATGTCAAAATGTATATATGTAAAAAAAATCAAAATTGTTATTGCGGGCGAATATCCGAAGCGTGAAAGCGACCTATCAGTTTCCCTGTCAGGTCCTCTAGATCGTACAACGCATTGCCTACTTTTCGACGCACTCGGCACTTCAGGTACTTCGGCAAGAATTTGGCGTTTATGCCTTGTTTAAAGTTACTCAAAGCAAAATTTTTCCTAAAAACCTCCTGACCTTCCCTATAGTTAACTTGCCTAGAGCGTTTGTTATAAACGTTGTTTCCCCTATCCTTCGCCTGATCTAGATTCCTACGAATTTGCTCGCGAATGGAGGACAACTTATCCGCCCTAGTTACTATTGGAATGTCATCTTCCCTAAGAGTACCGAGTTTATCTAATATATTATAGGCTGAGGCGTGTTGGACCATGTTCTGACCGTATAAGGCAAAGTATGGAGAGCACTGAATTGAGGTATGAAAATCGCTTCTTAACACCGCTAAAATTTCGGGTATATGCTTGTCCCAGTCGGTATGATCCTGTTTATCTTTAAGGAAAATTCTTATTTTTGACACAATTTCTCTATTTACGCGTTCCGACGCGTTTGCTTGCGGCGAGTATAACCCCGTCTTTATATGGGTCACCCCATAATTCTCGAGGAATTGTTTCATTTCCCTAGAGATAAACTGTTTACCATTATCGCTATGGATATATTCAGGAACCCCAACCGATGGAAAAATTTCAGAGGTAAAGTAATTCATAACATTAACAGCTGTTGCTCTCTGCATGGGCTTCAACCAAACATACTTTGCAAAATGGTCTAGAACAATGAAGAGAAACTGATTGCGCCGCTCAGATCGCGGGTAAGGTCCTAGAAAGTCGCAATAGAACCGCTGAAATGGTCTTTCTGAAGCAAAAGTGTTCGCTATAGGTGGTCTTGACTGCTGATTTGTTGACTTAACAGCCTTACAAGTGTCGCATTTCTGTACATGGTCTCTAACGTCTTTAGCTTGCCTAGGCCAGAAGTAATTTTGTCTGACACGCTCTAAAGTTTTCTGCCAACCCCCATGGTAACTCCTATTCGCATCATATGCAAGGCTTATCGCTTTCTCAGTTAACCCTGTCGGTAACCACACCCGCCATAACGAGTCTTCCTCATCCGCCACACCCTTACGAAATTTAACCCTTTTTAAAACCACGCCATCATTTACACTCAAATCTGGTAGCGCATCTTTGTTTTCCAAAATGGTTCTGCAAAGATCCAAGTATTCCGCGCTTTCAAATTCCGGCGATGCTAAGTCAATTTCGTGAGGTGGGGCGGAGAAGGTTAGCTCGTCTACATCAAAACGCGAGAGGGCATCCGGTACTATATTCAGGGTTCCCTTGCGATGCTCCATGGCAAAATCGTATCTTTGCAGTAGGAGTGACCATCGAGCCAGCCTGCCACTCAAGTCCTTCTGAGTCATCAACCACTTGAGACTTGAATGGTCGGTTATGATTCGGAATGGCAAACCCTCTATGTACGGTCTAAAACGCTTGACACTTATAATGGCGGCGAGGCATTCCAGTTCGGTTACAGTATAATTGCGCTGAGCATTGTTAAGTTTTTTTGAAACAAACGCGATTGGATGCTCATCGCCCTTGTCATCGACCTGGAATAACACGCCCCCTACACCTATTTTTGAAGCATCACACTGAATAACAAATTCCTTCGAGAAATCGGGTTGGGCCAAGACAGGAGCGGAGCTCAAGGCTTCTTTTAACTTTTCGAATGCTTCTACCGCTTCAGGGGTAAGCTTAAATGGGCCTGCTGACTTGCGAAGACAATCAGTCAAAGGACCTGCTAGGTCAGCAAAATTTGTAATAAATGCCCTATACCAATTTGCCATGCCCACAAACCTACGAACCTGTCGCGGAGATTTAGGGATCGGAAAGTTCTTCATTGCCTCTATTTTCCCAGGATCCACCTTCAAGCACCCGTTACCTATCAAGTACCCTAAATACCGAATTTCCTTCTGACAAAATTTGCTCTTCTTCACATTGATTGTGAGGCCTGCGTCCCTCAAACAATTCGCCACTTCCGCCAGCAACTTTAGGTGGTCTTCAAAGTTAGTGCTGCATACCATTAGATCATCCAGGTAGACAAAGACATTCTCCCGCAAACGCGAGGGAATTGCCTTGTCCATCAGGCGGCTCATGGTCTGCGGTCCATTGCACAGACCAAAGGGCATCACTTTAAAGTGGTACAGAGGCTTCCCAGGAACTGCGAATGCTGTTTTTTCCTTGGAAGACTCTGTCAGCTTGATCTGAAAGAACGCGTCCTTCAGATCAATGCCACTAATGAAGTGCGTGTCCTTCAGTCTGCTCAATAGGCCGTTGATATGAGGCAACGGGTACGAGTCCTTTTTAGTTACCGCGTTGACCTTCCTGGAATCTATGCAGAGCCTGACTTTCCCTGGCTTCCGAACTAGGACAACTGGACTACACCAAGGCGAGTTTGACTCTTCTATAACTCCCATTTCGAGCAGCCTATCTATTTCGCTAAAAGCTTCGGCTTGCCTCGGTGGCGAAAGAGGAAAATGTTTACTTTTGATTGGGACTGCATCACCAGTATCAATATGATGCTCAACCAATCTCGTTTGCCCCAATCCTAACTTCTCAAACGACGGAAACATATCTACTACCCTCTGCAGTTTGGCCTTCTGGGTTTGTGTCAACTCATGGAAGTTATGTCCCTCCTCCTTTTCATCGATAACCTCTAGACATGCTATGCTCGGAAATATTTCGGGAGCTAACGCAAACGCTCTCCAGAAGTCAACTCCGAAATAGGCTTCTTGAATAAGGGAAGGAACAAGATAAAAACGAATAGTTTTGGTGGTATTTTTAAAAGTCACTGGTAAGGAGATAGAACCTAATATTTTCTGTTTTCCACCGCCCGCCGTATACACGAAAGCCTGCAGTGGGTGGTACTTAAGCCCATTGGCATCCAAAAACTTTTGACAGTCCTTCCCAAGGATAGAGACATTCGCGCCTGAGTCCAGCAACCCTACTATGAAACTGTTTTCTATTTTTACTCGCACCAGAGGCCTTTCATCCTCGGTGAGCACCAAAGTGGTGCTTTGTAACAGTTTACGCTCCTGTACTCGACTGTTATATCTCTTCCTACATTTCAAAATATCTTCCGATACAAATGACTCTGGGTTATGAAAAATTCTCGACCTAACTAGCTCGTAATTGGTTACCCTTTGTTCCAAACTAGGTGGAAATTGCGTCTGACAGGCGACCTCCCTACTCGGGGCTTTCAAAATTTGTATTGGTTTGCAAATTGCCGTTGATGACCTCGGACTATCGGAATCAGAACCGTCTGTACTGTCAGGAAAAGTTACAACTATTTTTGGGTATTCCTTCGCCAGAGTGCCACTGCTCCTTGGAAGTTCAACACTGCCTTGTAGCTCTCCGCTCGCGAGGGACCTACCACTTGGTTCAGTACTCGAGGCGACTCCTTGAGCACTGGCTGATATGGGGGCTATGGCGCCGAACGAGTTTCCCCCATCTTCTCGCTCGGATATTGGTTTCCCTGCCGGCGATGGTCCTTTGGACATTTTGGGGTAAGCACGCCTCTGTGCCCGCACTTAAAGCAGAAGGGACTCCTAATGGGTTCCTCACAATAAATATACGAATGCCCCATGGCCTGACAATTCCAACATTGAATTCCGGAATAATCCGGTTTTCTATTGCGCCGGTACTCCAACGCCTCTATCTGCGGGTCAGCTTCGCAATCCTCGCCTTCCATCCTCATGTCCGGTGTTATCGTGCGGGCCTCGTTGACCTGACGTCCATGGTAAGTGGTTCCCAATATCTTGCTTTCTTTCAGAACTTGTTCCCCTCTTCGTGCTATATCGCGTAGATCATGCAATGTCCTAGCCCCCGCGTTGAAGAGCATTAGCTTCAAGCTACTGTTGACGTTCCGCTTTATTATGTCAATCAGCAGGACTTCAGACATCGGTTCTCTGAGGCGTGCGTTAAGTGCTACTATGTCAGTGTGGAACACGTCGTATGACTCACTTAGCTTCTGCTTACGCATTGAGATTTCCATCATAATCTCGTGGTCACTTTTCAATGTTCCAAACTCACGCTTCAGGGAATAGCACAAAAAGGGATAATTCGCGGTTGGATTCTGCTTTGTGAACAGCCAATACCATTCTTCCGCCCGTCCTGACAAAAAGAGATGAAAACTCGCCATAAGTTGGTCGCTAGAGCATTGAGTCCGCTCACATAGGGTGTCCAACTTAAACAAAAAATCAGCAACGCTTCCAGTACCATCGAAGGAAACCTTCCAATCCTGTGGTTTCACTGCCACGCTATTCGAAACGATGTTGGCCTGGTTACTAACGAATGTAGGGGCTTGGTTCCTTTCCTCCCTATTGGTGTTCCTGTTATAGGTCGCACTACCCTGCGACGATGTTACTGCGGCGTTGAGTAAGTCCATGTTCTCCCTGATCGTCCTCATTTCGTTC
Source organism: Merzomyia westermanni (assembly GCA_949987695.1). Classification (NCBI taxonomy): domain Eukaryota; kingdom Metazoa; phylum Arthropoda; class Insecta; order Diptera; family Tephritidae; genus Merzomyia; species Merzomyia westermanni. The sequence continues at coordinate 161,758,379 of OX465289.1, read as the reverse complement.
CGCATCTCCTCCTGCGATGTCCTGAACAGCTGATGTAGCACGTTCACCCACGAATCTACAGGAGGGACCTCGGCATTGTTCCTTTGCGTAGTGATCCTATCAGCTAAAGTGTCAGGAGGTATACGGTCTTGAACCGAAGCTCTAGCTTCCCCCTGTATACCTGTTAGCACGCCAGTTGAAGGGTCAAAAATATTTTGCATTGGATCTGCTGCCATGGACGAGTCAAGGATATTAGTACTAGCTGGTCTATCCATTTTGTGGTTGGAAGCAGGATTCAACACTATCCTGGTCGGATCTCCCCCGCCCGGACTACCTATTGGAGAATGCAGTACCAGAGGCCGATTGGTGGGTTGCTTCGGAAGCGCCCCTCTACCCTGACCTCTAGGCTTGCCCCCACTTCCTCGTGCAGAATTCCTAGTAGTCATGCGTTCAGCCGACCTGTCCATGTTGAATTAAATCTCCGAACCAAATTTAAAAAAAAGAATTTACAGAAAAGGGTCGGTTACAAGGGGCGGTTGGAAGGTATAAAGTCACGATTCACTCCCCCCACCCTATAATACCGACGATTGACAAGTTTTGAAAAATAAAAATTTAATTAATGCAAATTTTCCTAACCGATATTTGCATCAACTGATTACCGCGAATATGTCAAAAAAAAATAAATATATACATATAAATATATATATGCTGAAAGAAATTGATTATTAGTAAATATACGTGTTGAAATGTACTATGTAAAAAGCAAAAACGGTATAAAGTTTGGCAAAAGCTAGTTGTGTATTTATGTATTGAATGGGAATGCTGACATCCCATCATTAGAAGGCATAGGCATAACAAAAAAAAACGAAATAACACTAGACAAGGACATTCTTCCAGGTACACCTACCGCAATGCAGGGGTGGTTATAAGACACCTCGCCCTGAGACATGTTGGTGTACCATGGCGAAAATTGGCAAAATTTTAAATTTATTTGGACTCCAGTACTCCGGACCGCAATGCAGGGGCTGCTAATGGCTGCCTCCCTGAGACTGGTCGGAGCACTGGATACCAGCGATCAAAAACGTCAAAACTTTATTTAATTTTTTTTTTTTGAAACACCCCTCCTCAACCACGCCGCAATGAAAGGATGCGGTTTGGTACCGCTTTTCCCCAGACTTGCGCAGTTGGAAAGACGTGATATGGGGTCCCTACTCCTCCTCCCGCAATGCAGGGGCTGCTAAGGGCTGCCTCCCTGAGACTGGTTGGAGAAGTAAGGATCACTACAAAAAAAAATGCATACAAAAAAAACGAAGACAAAACAAAACATCACGTTCGGCAAAAACATAAATATTAATAATCCCCAAAAGAAAACTAAACCCCACTTAGCGGACATAATATTTTCCCGAAGCCGACATCGGACAACAGACCCGGGACAACAAAAAAAATTGAAACTACAAAAAAACTAAGTGCGTGTAGCACTTCCTCACCGGGTGAAATGAAAACTTCCGGTGGACATGACGTTCAGTCTCGTGGAGCCCTCAGCTACTGATCACGAAGACCCATCCGGACAACTTGATCGGTCCCACCATCCCGTCGCAACGCAGGTGGCGGCTCCTGGGCCTGCCTACCTGGGACTTACGGGATAGTGAAACCTCACAAGCTGACCCGAAAAGTCACCGCGGTCAGCGCTTCAGTTTCCACGTTGGGCGCCATCTGTTATGGTATCGCGGGCGCCCATAGCTACTGAACACGATGACTAATCCGAACAACTTGATCAGTCCCACCATCCCGTCGCAACGCAGGTGGCGGCTCCTGGGCCTGCCTACCTGGGACATACGGAATGGTGAAACCTCACAAGCTGACCAGAAAAGTCACCGCGGTCAGCGCTTCAGGCCCCACGTTGGGCGCCATCTGTTATGGTATCGCAACAAATTGGAGCAGTAAGGAAGGCGGTCGGCATGATATCAATGGTGCACAGTGGCTAGTCATTGTCGGCTGGGGTGGGCTCTTGCCAACCTTACCGTCCTGCGCCATAATCAGAAAAAGGTCTAATCATGCCTTTGAATACGCGGGGAAATGCACAAAACCGCGCAAAACAACTATATAAAAACAACATCCGGTTAAAACACCGGATGCCACGGACAGACCGTTGACATTTAAATATTCAAAATACAAAAACTCAAATAAAACGGAAAATCAAATAAATTCAAAAGAAACGGGCAACTAAAATATTTAAAATGAAAATCAAAATTCAAAAATAACCGAAAGCGAAACTAACTCAAATATAAATTTAAAAATAACCGAAAATGAAACGAAATTAAAACTGAAATAACGAACGGAAGAAGAAAACAAAGATAAATTTAAATTAACCGAAAAGAAACCCTGAAATTTTAAACGAACCGGAAATGACCGGTTACCCTGCTGCAAAAGGAAAAAATTTAAAAAAAAAGAGGCCGAACATTATAAGGGGGCGCCGCGGGTGTGGTTGCGACGCCCTGGTGCTGACCCACCCTCATCCATGGCCATCGGTGCACCAAACCGAATCCCGATGGCCCCTTTACCTAAACTCCTATATGCCTTCTAAATAATGACGAACGTCAGCATTCCCATTTTTTTTTACAATTTTATTACAAATTCATTTAATATGAAAAATTGTGCTTAAATTAACCCTACCATACCTTATTATTTTATAATGATTTAAATTTTAAAAAATATTTTTCTTTTTCTTTTTTCTTTTGCTTATCTACCCACAAAATGCAAAAAAAAAAACGTATAAACGCGAAAACAGGTCTTATATAGTTATAGTCATAAGTAATAATGCATATATAGGATTTATGTTATTAAGATTTATTTATATTTAACTGTAGTTTATTTATAAGTAATTTTAAATAATGTAGGTTGATTAGGTGGTTTTCATTAAATCATTATTATTATTTATTAGTTTATTTATTATTTAATTTTTTTAATTTATTTTTGTTTTATATTTGTTTAGTCTTAACTTTTGATTTTATTGTATTATTTTGAGATTTCCATTTCTATTTTAAATGTTCTCAACAATCATTTCTGTAAATGTTTTAAAAGTAATTTAAAGTAAACTTGCTACAATCAGCGATATGTAAGCTTTTCCAGTTTTAATTTATTTGCCTATGACAAAAAAACAAAATTTTTATAAATTATTTCCCGTTGGAAGTGAAGTGCAAATGTTTGCAAAGAGAAAAAAAAAATCCAAACGTTGTGTAAACGAAAATTCAGAGCTTTGTAAGCGTAATATTTATTTCGGAAAGCCTTTTAAACATTTATTTGAAGTTTACTTTGCTTGTTGGGTTCCATTCGCTTGATTTTTTTTTTTTTTTTTTTTTTTTTGAAAACATTTTTGTTCCTTCCTATAATTCTATCTTTTACTTAATTTTATAGTTTATGGTTACGTTAAAAATATATGTGTAATATATGTAGGTACATATTTCGTTTTTATTCCAAAATCTACTTATTTATTTAATTCCATTCTAGTTCAACGGATTTCCTTCCTCACTTAGGCCTTTTCTATTCAAATTGTATTGTTGTCTTCCTATTTACTATCTCCTTACATCTTAAATTTCAATTTATTTTAATTTTGTTGTTCTTTCTGTTCAAAATTAATTAATAATCATTTAATACTCACATTTTAAGTTTTAAGTAAACATATATACATTTCTATTTTGTTTTCTACCCTCTATTTATGCATATCTATTGACCCTCTAATTTAAGTTTAGTTATGTCTATGGTATGTACTACTGTTACAGTTTGATCTCACCCGGTCGTTGCAGTAGGCCGTTGGTGGGGCTCTACTGTTGTTGTTGTCTCTGCTGGTTATGTTGTTGTTGCTGGTGGTGCGACGGGCCTATAATAGGGCGGCCCCCGCTGTTGTCAATGCTGGATGTTGCCGGTTTTGTTGTTGCCGGTTTTGTTGTTACCGGTGGTTACTGTTGTTGTTGCTGGTAGTTGTTGCTGCCGGTTTTGTTGTTACCGGTGGTTACTGTTGTTGTTGCTGGTAGTTGTTGCGGTTGCGCGCTATACCGACGCGTTGATGTGGCGCGATGGGATTAGCGCAATAGTGGCGCGTTGATAAGCGCGATGTTGACGCGTTTACTGTTGCTTGCTTAGTGGCGCGTTTATATGCGCTTGATGTGGCGCGATGGGATTAGCGCAATAGTGGCGCGTTAATAAGCGCGATGTTGACGCGTTTACTGTTGCTTGCTTAGTGGCGCGTTTATACACGCGTTGGTGCGGCGCGATGGTGGCGCGTTTATATGCGCTTGATGTGGCGCGACGAGATTAGCGCAATAGTGGCGCGTTAATAAGCGCGATGTTGACGCGTTTACTGTTGCTTGCTTAGTGGCGCGTTGATAAGTGCGATGGTGGATTCTGCAACAAAAAGAAAGGTAAACAGAAATTGTTTCATTCATACGTTATAAGCACGATATCTAGGCAAGCATATACAAAGATACGGTAATTCTATACGACTGCACGCAACCGCTCAAACATGTGCAAAACTATCGGGAAAGGTATCCAAAGGCGCGTCTCGACCCCGGCACCAGCAACCCGAAAGCGGAAACTCGATTATATATATCTATCAGGAGATATTTGCAATCAAAGTTTAAAAATGTCTGTCATTTTCATGTGGTTGTTGCAATCACACATATTTAGGGTGCCGAACTGTGCAGAAGTATTTTTTTTTTTTTGGTAGAAATACTGGGGATCGCATAGCCGGTGTTGGATCGGCTATAACACCCATGGAGAAGGCCCCGAAGAACCACCCTTATTTCCAGAAACTGTTGTTTAATTAATTTCAATAACAAAACCATTCTTTTGAAAAGTTCATATATTTTACCACTTATATTAGCACACATATATACTTTAGAGCGTTCGCACTTATTTCAATAAATTGTGTTAAATTGTTTTCTATAATTTACGAAGAAATCGGGTATTTACATTTTTTTTTCTAGTGGCTGACATGTACAAATGTGAAAACGTGATGCCAGACTGGCACATAATATTTTCAACTCGAGTGTTAAGTGTAATGTTCTTAGTTGTAGCAATTTTCAATTATATGCAAAAAAAATATGCTGAATTTACTTCGAACTTCATTTAAATTTACAATAAATTAAGATATGGAAATTTTGAAGAAAAGAATCGCGCGATTCTTTATCAGAATTTTTTTCGCCTGTCGGGCAAGTTTAATAGATGATATTAGCATCACATCAAAAAGCATTAAAAGACATACATTTTCAATTGTAAAATCACGAATATATGTTAAAAACACTAAATATTCATGATATTACCATTTTTTGTAGGCTCATATTTGTTTTATACCGCATAGTTTAAACATTTTCTTCAGTGAATTTTGCAACTTTAATGACAATTTATTAATAACCTATTGGCTTCTTAGACAAATAAGGACCAGTTTTGTGAAGGGCTGACGCCCTAGTCGTAGAGCATTTAGGTAAAATTTTCCCATACTCGCACCAGTTAACTACAAATATCAAAACTTACCAATGCTACACCCGTACATGTGTGATGATGATCTGAGTTCCGGTTGAAACTTTTATTTACACTCTTTATAGTCACCCACTGGGCACAGATCGATGAATAATGTTTGTTCCAATTTTTTTTTTTTTTTTTTTTTTTACATCAGCGTATATATTTTATTTTGTACTGTAAACACAGTTAAACTTCCACCTTGAGATTCTTAACACATTTATAACTCCATATGTAAAATGATATAAAATTTTTCTATAAATTTGCAGAGTACGTCTTGTAATTTTGTTGGTAAAGAAGCTTAACTTCACCAAAAACCGAAAGGAGTTACACACACCGACGTGCACACGCGTGTGATCGAACACCTCAAAAGTCGAACAATCTTGCTTTAAACCCGTTTATGTTTTTGTAATTAAAGTGGTACTTTATAAACAAATTTCTTCTGAACTTTTCACTGTGTTCACCACTTAACATTTTCTTGAGTTCAGTTTATGTTTTAATTTTCTTTCTTTTTTTTTTTCCACACTGCGCGGCACGACCGCTCCCGTTTAAATCCGGTATACTTTTTGAATTCGTCGAATGCCGGTGACGCTGCTATGCCCAAAATTATTCATTTAACGCGACTGCGCAATGGAAAAGTTCCGTTGCCCGTTGACGTGGCGTGATTATTGCCAAGTGGAACATTCTGATTGGTCGTTACCATCAGATGATTGCTATGAACGGATTGAACCATTTGGTGCTGCCACCTCAGCAAAAATCACGCACTTTCCCGTAGCTAAACGTCAAACCGGAAGGTGAATCAAAACTGTCACCCAACCAACCGCATTGAACCAAATAACAATTACTATCAATTGAAAGTAAACCATAACACTTTGTTTTGAAACAAAAGCAAGAAAGTTAGTATATTTTAAAGTTATTCCTTACTATAGCTATTCCTTTACTTTTGGTGCTGTTTTCCTGAATAGGAATATATATCACAATCTCATTCAAATAAACTAGTATTCACATTACTTGGCAATCAGATATGTGGTAGCTTAGTTTAACAAATAACTATAGTTTTAAGAGTTAATCATCATTCTGTTTTACTTATTAAAATAACCATTAATTTTTGCAAAAATAATAAAATGTTGTATAAATAGTTTCGTAAGATATTGCCATTTTAAGTTTGCATTATTACTACTTTTACCGTGCAGTTTCCTAAAAAAACGATTTACTTAGGAAAGGGGTGCTTTGAAAATCCAACATTTTTTCTTAATAATGATATATCCCTCATCACCATATATTTGCTTCAACGTTTTTATACTGTTTATTGAAACTCACGTATCTTGCCAAAGGCATAGTTGTGCTGCACATATAACATTTTATATATGGTAAACGTATCTTAAAAGCCAGGGAATTGTTAAGTAAAGAGAGGGGATTATTCAGTTTTCTAAAAAATTTTATCATTAGTGTTGAAACTTTAGTATGACATGCAATGATAATGCAAGATTTTACCTATAGTGTAATTTGCATTATAGTAAATATAAAAGTCGTACTAAGTTTTTGCGTTGTGTTGTGAATTGTAATTTTAAGAGCGATGCAGAATGGGTAAATTGACGTTTTTTACAGATCATGTATGTTCCCTGCCAAAAAAGTGAGACTAATCTATAAAGAGAGCGATCCTCGATTAATCTCTTTAGTCTTCAGTTGGCTATAATTCAATATACAGAAGTACATTTTTATATGTGTAGCATATTCCTCGGTTGGGGAGAAGGTGGTTTAGTCCTTTCGTACCCGTTTGGGTATAAAGGGCTGCAATTGGTCTCTCCATAGGACATGCATAAACAAATGTGAACAGTTCAACCCATACAAAGTGATCACAATTGGCACTTGCGTTTTGGTTTGGAGCTCCTCATTTTCACATCCAATCGAAAAATGTATTTGAAAGTTCAGTTGAGGCTTTTTCATAGCAGAAATACACTAAGAGGGTTGGCGTCCACTGTAGAGGGGCGATGCCGCTTTTGAAAAGACTTTTTGTAAGCATTTTTAATGTTATCTGTCCCGTCACTAAACCTAGGACCTTCGGTGTGTTAGGCCAGCAACAACATGGTATGTGTAATAACTTTTAAAAATTTCTAAACCTAAAGAATTCTTATTTTATTTTTGTCTTCAGAATCGGAATCTGCCAGGGTTTTCGCGTAATAAAGATATACCAAGTTTGTGGTTATAGTTCTTTCATACATTTTTCTGCACGCTGAATGCATATGGTGACTGTAGGTCCCACCAATTTGTAGGGAAAAATTCAAATCGGCACACCACAAATTGGAAGAGAAGCTTGGCGCAAAAATCTCTTAGGAGGTTTATGATGATATACCTGTTGTATATCGCGCCATAGATAGATAGATAGATAGAATGCATATGGTTTTCAAAAATTTCAAATGCAACGTGGCAGTTCTAAAAGTTAACCAATTCGAGTGAAATTTTGCACAGGGTATTTTTAGACCATAATGTATCCTATTCCGCTTAGCGAATTTTAGATTTGCAAAAATATAAAATTGATATAACGAACAGTCTAATGAAGGTTTATGCTAAAAAACACATAACTTGTCAATAAAAATATGAAATTACATTTAGTTTGTTTGAATAGCGGGAGAAAAACCGGCGTGGACAGTCCTTGGCGGATATGGATCCGGTACGCTCGAGTACTAGCACCTTCTGGCGCGGGAACGATTTGTTTGACCCTTAAATCTTTCCTGCAAAAAATCGTGGGGCTGAGCTCTAAAGAGAGTGGTCCGGGATCAATAGCTTTCGTCTACAGTGGGCATGCTCCTTTCCTACTCATCCCGGGACTCATCCTAGACTAATCGCATTTTTTGTAATGTTGGGGTGGAAGATTTTAGTCGCCTTTTACGGCAGGTATACCTATTTGCTTTATTACAGTTACGATAGTATTGGCGTCGCTGCGCCACTGTGTTGCTGTTTTGTTTATCAGCGCAATAACGCGACATGGCGTAGTGTTACACAGCACTATATCAGATACAATTTTTTACTGGCTTCAGATACATTCCTTTAGTGGCGCACATTCATATGAATGTATATATGATATACACATATGTAACTAATAAAATATGTTTATAACAAAAATTGTATATCATTTTAAAGATATCAGTCGTTACCCTGCAAAAAATACGATTAGTCTAGGAGGAATCCGGGATGAGTCGCAAACAACCAATGCCAGTTTTGATGCCTTTGTATGGGTTAAAGTGAGCCCTTTTGTTTGAGCATGTCCTATAAAGAGAGTAATTGGCCTCTTTTATGCCTGAAAGGGTAATGTCAGATTGATCACCTTTGTTCTCCTACGAGTACGGTTGGATAAGTTTACCCCACCACCTAAAAGTAGGCTACAGGAATTAAAATCGACCGACCACTGAAGACGAAAGGTATTGATCCCGGATCACTCTCCATACTAGGGATCAAAACTGGCATTGTTCGCATGCTCCTTTGCGACTAATACCGGATTCATCCTAGACTAATCGCATTTTTTGCCGGGTAGTTAGCAGTTCTTCCAACACATTTTTCGACAAAACTTTATTTTTACTTTTTATTAGCAATAGGTAATGTGAAATTATTGCAAAAATGAGAATGTAGCGCACAAGTCGTTATATAATTCTTTTTTTTGTATTTTTTTTGCGTTGCGTGCCGGCTTGCTTGACTACTTGCCTAAGTGACTCTCATTGCGGTGTTGGTAGCCTTTGCTGCCGCCGTTGACTTCGACGTCGCCGGCGGTTCCGACATTGCCATTGAAATTTAAATTACCAGCGACTTCGGTTTGCCACTTCACGGCGAGTTCGTGAACGTAGAGTTCAGTAGTTGCTGATACGCCGTCGTCTTTAGTGGTATTTAGAAGACACGCAGTTATAGTGAGCGTGAGAGTAGCGCAACCCAACCCATGTCGATGAAAAACCACACCACCTAAATACAACGCTAATTTGTCTATACAAAGACAATCCTACAGCTGCTGCAAACAAAATTATCCACCACTCTCACGGACCACCGGCCACCCACTTGTGTATGTAAATAGTGTTTCCCACCTTACGCAGTTATTTTCGAGTGACAAATTCATACACATGTACGTGCAGTTTGTGAATATAAAGAAAAAAGTATTACTTTACATTGCCAGTGTTGTAAATTTTAAATTCCTTTTTAATTCATTCAATAAAACAAAAAAAGTGAATATATACTCGGTGTTCTGTAACGACGAGTTTAAGTTAAGCCGCAACATATCTTTGAGTGATACATCCGGCATGGCAATCACTATTCTATTATGGAACTTTAAGAGATACTAAGATAATAAAAAAATCGACGAGTACGTAAACAATTCCCCCGCCCATCTAAATACTGGTTAGTGTTAATATAGTTTAAAGTTAGAAAATTTCATAGTTTTGATTTAAATTCCTAGAATACATAGGTATAAGTGTATACGTGCATGTATACTATCATATTAGGGTTGTAACGAATGTAATATATTTGGTTATGTCTAGAAACTGCATTAAAAAAGATATGTGAACCTAAGCCACACGCATGCCAGAACGTACTAAAGTTGATATCTTTTCGTTGTGATCTAGCAATTAACTTAAAGGAAGAAAAGTATTCCTCCATTAACATTTTGCTTGTTTGGCTGACGAAACCATTCCAAGGTGGTTTCTAAGTAGTGTTCTCGAAATAACATTCCTTTGGCAGATATCAAGCCGGTACGCTCAGGTACTAGCCTGCCTTTTGTGGGAACGAGTTGATAAGACGTGGACGAACCTCTAAGTGATTACATGCTGATTTCGCTTTGGATAACCAGAATAAAGGCTGGCTTACATTTTAGTTTGCAAAAGCTTTGATCTGTCAAATAAACTGGCGAACATTCAGTTAACGTTCCTAATACCCAAAGCAGATACAGCGCGTTAGAAAAACTCAACTTTTGCCGTATGCTACGAATCTGTTGTTTTACACAAAAACACTCGCAGTCTACCTAAGAGCATAGGTAAGCACTTAAAATTTGGCAAATATTCGAAAGATCCGAATGTGAATGCAAATATTCGCAACATATGTAGTTCATATGTACATACGTGACACATACATTTGTTTTGCACGTATGTCGTACATTAGGGTATATATTTTCGCGACAATAATAGTTTTCTCAGTTCTATATGAACATCGAATACTGAAACAAAAAAATCTCTATATCGTTGGGAAACAGTTCTAAGTTCAGGGTTTCGACTTCTCATGTCTCAATAATTTCAAAAATTAAAAGTGCCTATTATTCATAAATCAGTTTAAAAAAAAATAGTTGAATTCTAACAGTTGGCGCATACATCCATAAATATAAATGTGTTGGTTTTGTAGCGTTATCTGCTAAGAAACTCATTGTGTGTAAATTATCAATAAAAAATATCCCCAATTGCTTAATTCAAGATAAATACCTATTATATAAAACTACATTAACAGGGTCTATTCAGCATGACAGCATGAATTCACCGAATACGAGGTGTGTTCAAAACGTATCGCGAATTTTGAATTTTTTGTGGCGTTATGTTGGTACTCATGTCTCTCACTTATGCCGACAAGCTCGGCCATTTGAATGTTCAGTTAATTGTTGACAGCTGCTTTGCTTGCACGTGTTTTGGATCGTCTTCGATTTTTACCTATTCAAAAAAATGGATCAAAGAACCTGTATCAAATTTTGTGTGAAAAACGAAATTAAGTGCGCAGATGCATTCCGAATGTTGACTGTGGCATACGGAGAAGCTACCTTGGACCGAAGCAACGTTTATCGGTGGTACAAAATGTTCTCAGAAGGCCGAGAAGATGTGCAAAGAAGAACAAAAATTGGCTTTTGCACCACGATAACGCCCCTGCTCACGCATCGTTGCTTGTGCGCGACTTTTTGGCCAAAAACAACACACTAATGATGCCGCAGCCACCGTATTCCCCAGATCTGGCCCCCTGTGACTTTTTCTTGTTCCCTAAACTGAAGAGGCCCATGAAAGGACGACGTTACGCTTCTCTTGACGAGATAAAGACGGCATCGAAGGAGGAGCTGAACAAGATACAAAAAAATGATTTTTTGAAGTGCTTTGAAGATTGGAAAAACCGTTGGCACAAGTGTATAATATCTCATGGGGATTACTTTGAAGGGGACAAAATAGATATTCATGAATAAATAAATAATTTTTGAAAAAACACAAAATTCGCGATACTTTTTGAACACACCTCGTAAAGTTATTCTGTTAGACACGCTGCACACATAATTATATATGTATATGTACATACATATATTCGTAAGCACGTGCATGTTATTTGGCGGTCGAAAAAGATTTTGCGGGCTTGTTCGCCAAACACATCGGACAGATTCCCTCTGTTCCCCTACGGCTACGGTCGGACAAATTTATTTTCAACACCTAAAAGTAGGCTACAGAAATTAAAATCGACTTATCCCAACTATTCCGTTATATTTGGGATCATTTGTAGCCCACTGTAGACGGAAGGTATTCATCCCGGATCACTCTCTTTAGAGATCAGTCCAACGATTTTTGGCAGGGTATGCACTCACACCTACACCAATTGACCACTTTTTTATCCGGTTGTTGGCTACGCGCGACTCACTGTTTACCCAGATTTTCATCCATTGCTGGTTGGCAGGGTATGGAGTTTCAAAAACATTTACGCCCTAATTTTAGTGTGGTCACAATATTCGTTTTACCGGCAAATATATAGTTTGGAAACTTTTACACCCTTTTGGTATTCAGTTCAATTTCGTAACCACCAAAATAGGTGGTAACGTCGCGTAACCGCGGAAAATTGCACGTGTTTTGTAAATAATTTTGTGGACAAAAAATACCGCAAATTTTTTACATATACTAGTTCAAAAGAATTAATAAACAATATAAGTAATTTTTTACACGAAGTTTCGTTCGCGTTTGCATTTTGTTCTCTATTGCGCATTGTTTGTTTTTGGCAGCGTTGCCATGTACGCTAGAATTGCTTACATAATTTTGTAAGTTTAAGGACATCAAGAACAGTTGATAATAGTTATTATTCAACCATTGTTTTTATATGTTTAAAAGAAATATTGAGAAGCAGCTAACATATACAGGCTATAGTTATAGTAAGTACTATTTCGATTAGCTTGAAGGCAGCAAAGAAAATTACAAACAAGCGTACTCAACATTTCAAGGTAGCGCACTCGACTTTTTAATAATAAAGTGATTGATTAAAATGGTAGTTCCAACAGAGAACAATATCTTTAAAGACGTTCTAGAATTTACAGGAAGTTTCCTCGGAAGCCAATAGAAAGTCAGAAGTCGAAAAAATTGTTTCGTACTATTTTTGTAATTTAAGTAAATTACATTACATTAATTGTTCGCGCAGATGTATAAATGGAGGTTTACACTGACAAATGGGTTACATTTTGCAGTTGCAGGTGCGGCCATCTACTTTTATAAAACATTTAAAACAAACATAGTAGAAAACAAGTAAGGAAAGGGCTGTCTTCGACTGTGCCGAAGACTTTATACCTTTCATGAATAAGCATCACGGTTTTAAGTGTCCGATCCTTACCCACAGTTAGTCAAAACTCTGCAAAACTGATCATTTAAAGATACATAGCCCAAACCCCATTTATCGGAACAATCGATTGCATTGGAGCTATATGTTATGTAGGTCCGATCTGGCTGATTTTCACTACACACATTACATATATAACAGCTACCAAACCTGCAAAATTATACGTTCCTAGCTTTTTAATTGCAAAATTTATATCCCAAAACCTATTTATCGAAACTATCGATTGTATGGGAGCTATGCGTTGTATTGCTCCGATCTTGCTGATTCCGACAAATGATTAATCTCATGCAAAATGACGGGTCTATACCCTCAAGATATCTCAAAAACTGAGGGACTAGTTTGCGTACAAACAGACAGACGAACAGACGGGCGTGGCTAAATCGACTCACCTCATCGACCTGATCATTCCGGTATACTTGTTGGTGGTTCTATCTGTCTTTTTCTCATACTTACAAACATCGGACCAAAGTTATAATATCATTTCATGTTCATGAAAGGTATAAAAATATAAGGCAACATCTTTTTAACAAACGATTACACTGCGTTAGACACTTCTGTCCGCCTGTGTGAAAGCCTTTGGAGCGATTTTTAACCCTTTTTGTTTTGATTCAAAGTCTTTCACACAGGCGGACAGACGGACACTACGAACCTTATACTTTATACATAAAAAAAAAAAAGTTCTGACGTGTACATTTTCATACACGCCGATACACGTGTATTTTTATTTTTTCTCCCCTTTCCGAAAAAGTGTATTTGGTTAATAGGACAGAACTAAAGCTCGTTTTTGTAACGCAGTGTTATGTTTCACTGTATATTACTTTCTAAGCTAAAAACTATAACGTTACGAAAAATAATTGATTTGAACATATGACAAAATCAGAAGGATGTACAACGGAATTTGGCAGAAATCACTTTAACCATGATGAAATTAACACTTGTAGATGCATTTTTGATACTTTTATAAATATCAGTGCATCGTACCAGGTCAAACAGTTAATAGCAACGCCCTTATTATAACGGTGTCTGATGAGAGCCGTGTTAAAAGTCCAAGAATTTATGCTTGTAACGAATTTTTAGGTTAGGTTGAAGTGGTACACATAGGCCAGTATCAGAAGGCCCGTTGTGATACCACGTAAAGACACCGTTACTCCTCCTCTTCGAACCATTTTGAGGACATGATGAAGGCCAGCGGTTCCTTAATGTCATATTCCGCAATTTGACGGAGGTTGTCCAAGAAGTGAGTTCCCAGACTACGACCCTAAAAGGGCAGCCCCCTTCCTTTGCTGCCGAATTCGGGTGTCGATAGGAAAACCTTCTGGGCTGGAGCTTCTTTGTCCATCCGCATAGACATATCTGTAAAAGTAAAAGTCTGCGGTTGAAGTTCTTTGTAAATTGGCTTTTAGATTTCCATTACTTGTAGATAACCAGCTGTTCTCAAGTACACATTTACGATTGAATGTTATTTTATGATTACACAGTATATTAGACGTATGTATATCTTATTATATTTAAAAATTGTCTGTGTTTCCGGTTGTGCCTGATCTCCTTCTAAACGTCTGGACCAATTTTGATGAAATTTTTGTGTGTAATCAAGTGTTATCGAGAATGATTTAAATTCACAAGCCGGACCACTGGATGTTGTGGTACCAGGGAGAAGGAGGAGGCCTGGCATTCCGATGGAATTTTTCGTACTGAATATATCTGGAAATATCCGTGGTAGAATGCTTGGTAAGAGGGTAAATGAGAATAATCTCTAACATTTTAATAAAAAGAGGGGAGTGGGACTTCCCCATACAAACGGTAGGTAATTCACCACAGTACCTGCCCATATAATTCTAAATTCACTGAATACATACAGGGTGTTTTTTTTACAGGTTTGTTTTTCGAATAGAGATAAAACTGGCATTTTGTAGTCAAATCTGGCAACTCTAATGTCATTTATGTTCAGTTTGGTTTGCCATTTCATCATGAACAGGTTGACAAAAGAACAACGCTTGCAAATCGTGCAAATTTATTTCGAAAATAATGGTTCAGTTCGCGAAGTTTACCGTGAGCTCCGTCCATTTTATGGTCGACATAATCGTCCATCAGAGCAATTAATTCGGTTAACCATGGATCGTTTTCGCACTACGTTTACTCTATGTGATAATACGCATCCGCAGAGACGTCGAACAGTGCGCACCGAAGAAACAATTGCCGCTGTAGAGCAAAGTGTTGAAGAGGACCCGAATGAATCGATTCGCCACCGTGCACAGCAATTGGAGCTTTGTCCATCAACTTTATGGAAGATTTTGCGCAAAGATCTTGGCTTGCGACCTTACAAGACCCAGCTTGTGCAAGAATTAAAGCCGCGAGACCATGCAATGCGTCGTGATTTTGGTGTATGGGCCGAAAATGAGATTGATTTCGATGCTGATTTTCATCGCAAAATTTTCTTCAGTGATGAGGCTCATTTTTGGTTGAATGGCTACGTCAACAAGCAAAATTGCCGCATTTGGAGTGAAGAGAATCCACATGAGACCCTTGAAACGCCATTACATCCACAAAAACTGACTGTTTGGTGTGCTCTATGGGCTGGTGGAGTCATTGGGCCATACTTCTTCCGCAATAATGCTGGAGAGGCAGCTACCGTTAATGGAGACCGGTATAGAGCCATGATAACCGACTATTTTGTTCCCCAATTGGATGGCATGAATGTGGATGAGTTGTGGTTCCAACAAGACGGCGCTACATGCCACACAGCGCACGTCACAATCGATTTATTGAAGGAAACATTCGATGAGCGCATAATTTCGCGGAATGGACCTGTCAATTGGCCACCAAGGTCGTGTGATTTGACACCATTGGATTATTTTCTTTGGGGATATGTGAAGTCGCTCGTCTACACCAACAAACCAGAAACGTTAGGGGAATTGGAAGCCAACATTCGTGGCGTTATTGCCGACATACGGCCCCATATGCTCGAAAAAGTGGTTGAAAATTGGACCTGTAGAATTGGCTTTATTCGAGCCAGCCGCGGTGGCCACATGCCCGAAATCATATTTAAACATTAATGGCATAAAATTATCCTTCCAATAAAGCCAAATTGATGGACCTTAAAACGATTTTCTTGTGTTTTATTTCAATTCAAAGTTCGATACCCTTAAAAAAAACACCCTTTATTTACTCATAGCATTTAAACACGCAAATTAAAAGGAAATGCTTCCTGTGGTGAATTACATTAAAAAAAAATGTATGGCGCGATGTACAACAGGTATATTATCATAAATCTCCTAAGAGATTTTTGCGCCGAGCTTCTCTTCCAATTTGTTGTGTGCCATTTAGAATTTTTTCCTGCAAATTGGCGGGACCTACAGTTTTTTGACGACTCCGAACGGCATCTACAAAGGAGAAGCCTTCCATAGCAGAAATACACTGGGAGAGTTTGCCAAACCACTTCTGAGGGGCGACCCTGTGAAAAAACTTTTTCAAGACACTTTTCATGTTACCTGCCCCAGGACTCTTGAACCTTCGGTGTGGTAGGCCGGCAACACTACCGCTGTAGCAAAGAGGCCGCCTGAGGTGAATTAATAATAAATATTTCCTATTTTTTGTGTTGAATCTTCCTTATAGTCCAATTACCCACCGACGTGTGTTACGTACGTTTACATATCCCGTACGTACGTACGTTTGAGGGAATCTTATGCCCGTGGCGCCAACGGAGAAATCAGCCATTTTCTACTGTTTACATTCAATACAATGTTGCCATTGATCAGTTTTCATGCATGCTAACTCAAACGTGTACTTTTGAAACAATTATTTTTCATTTTATGAGTGCCCGAAATTAATATTAAATAATTATAGCCAGTCAATTTATTTAAAAGAAACAACTTAATATCGTAATTTCAACATTATTACGAAAATTTAAACGGTATTTTGAGGTATTTTTGTAAAGCAACTGCAAACGATCCATAACCAGCATACACACGTATGAATAGGCAACACTGTCATATGAGAGAGCAATCAGCTGTCACGTTCTTACGGAAAAAATCAAAATTTCTTTGATTTCTACGGAGCGTTCTACATATACGGAAAAATTGAACGTCGGTGAGTGTTCGTTTACATGGCACTCTCATAAGACAGGTCGTGTCAGCTGACACGTACTACGTGCGTCGGTGGGTAATTGGACTATTATACTCTACGTTCTTGCCAACATTTAATAGACAAAGAAACCAGTGTCGCATTTTCTAATTGCACCTTTAACATTTTTCTGCATAAACTCTGATATATGATAGAGCTCAAACACTGCCATGAAGACGTTCAAGGTGGCGCAAAAGTAATCCTCCTATCAGAAAATGCTATAAATTTGGCGATTGGCCCCTAAAGTCAGTTCTGTTTTGACATTTGTGTAGTAAACACATGCGAAATACACGTTAATAAACAATGTTACGCTACACTGCTCCAAAACGCGGAATATTGCTGACTATTTATTTGACCAATAATCGGTCGGTGAAAAACGGTTACTGGGCAAAAGTAATCCTCCTATCAGAAAATGCTATAAATTTTGCGATTGGCCCCTAAAGTCAGTTCTGTTTTAACATTTGTGTAGTAAACACATGCGAAATACACGTTAATAAACAATGTTACGCTACACTGCTCCAGAACGCGGAATATTGCTGACTATTTATTTGACCAATAATCGGTCGGGGCCAAACGGTTACTGTGAATGGTGAGCGCTACAGAGCACTGATCAACGAGTTCTTTTTGCCGCAACTTGATGAATTGGGATTGGAAAACATGTGGTTCCAACAAGATGGTGCAACAGCACACACTGCACGTGCCACAACCGATATGCTGAACATCGGAAGCTTACTTTTGCGCCACCTTGTAGTAACAGTTGCCGTTCGACGTAAAAATAAATAAAAGTTCGATATTCGCCAGAGATAAAATTGATAATAAATCATTATCGTACTTATGATACATTTCATTATCATTTTACATTACATTTTCCATTATATATATATACGTCATTGCCGCATGATAGCTACCCATTTGTAATTTTCAAGAGTTTCCGTGAAACTCGTACTATGATATTGTTTTATTTTATTTTTTTTTTTAATTTAAATTGTTTATCTGGACATTGCCATGATGTGATATTTTCCAATTACTATTTCACTTGTCTAAATCTCCTCCATTACCAAAGTGAGATTAAGATTCTACTATGATAGAACTGAACCAAGTACCCTCACTTTAACTTTAAATTTAACTTCATAAACTGATATAAAACTACAGAAAAAAAGCAAAGCCCGTACACACAAAAAATCTTTGGAGTTCAAGACTTCCGTAAATAAAAAAGCTTAATATGAGATCCCACAATTTAAAAAAAGAACTATTCACTTTGTTCTATTCTATCAGAAGAGAAATGTTTATAAACTGTGGTGAAGACGAATAAATGGTCAGCATTTCAAAAACATTTCTGATGCACATGTTAATTAAGTTTTCATATTGCACTTTAATTTTTTTGTGATACGTTTCTAAGATACATTTTTTTCTAAATTATATATTTACATTAGGTTGCCACACAAAAGGTTACACTTTTCCAATTGAAACTTTCTAATTTTGGATGCCAAGTTACATAATTTGCGTGCTTAGTAGTAGTTTTCGAATTTTTTAAACAATATTAGACGATGGGCGTATGAATCAGGTGAGCGGAATTCGCCTATACGGATATCAAGTATTTTAAATTATTAATTTAGCAGTGAGTCTGATAGGATTCAGCCAATAATCCCCAATTTCGGCCCAAAATTTGTAGTGTATCTTTTCGGGGGTGTTACTCTGTATCGTATCTGTAAGAAATTTCTTTCGCATTGGAAAAAAAAGTATGTACTTTCGAATAGCATTTGCTTTCGCATCGCGATACAGAGTGAGCCCCCTGACCTTTTTTTTACCGTTTTATAAATTTTTTTTTTTATTTTATTTGGTTTCCGGCGAGCTTAAGAATCTAATTGTAAACATAGTCAATAAATACATAGTTCAGTGTCTGACTACAATATTTTAAAAGAATTAATATCTGTATTAAGAAATTTGTCCAATATATAGGGCACACATTAACCATAATAAAACAAAGAGATCCAATCCCAGAAGTAAAAAACTTCCTAGTTCTGATAAATTGGGAGGCATCCTAATGTACAAACTTTCTCAAACGGTGAATATGTATATATATCCACACGTATGTTTAAGTACCGTTTTTGAGTTGACGCCCTTCCAATTTAATGATAATAATAAAATCAAATAAAAAGCAAGAGCTCATGGACTACTTGAGTCATTCATTCTATTTTAATAAATTATTCACGCCACATTGCTAAGCAACGACTGACGGCTAAGTGATGTCTCGGAAAACTATTGAAAAACGAATTGAATTTATTTAAAAAGTGTCATATCTTAAATTATTTTCAATACAGGGTGATCTTCGATTCAATCGTCGATCTACGTTGAACAAATACAACCTACCTTTACTTAAGCTAAACCATTTGGATTCATTTGTCGCTATCTTAGGTATATTCGTTGTCAAGCCATAATTTCCAATAAATGCGAAACAACTGTGCCCCCTCGGAAAGAACAGAATTCCTTTGACACATACGAACTACTTCCATGCAATTGTGTTGGGATAGGTCAAGCAAATAAAAATGGTCTGCACATTCGTAATAAATAAGGCAAACAGCTGTTGCTACTACAAATACATACACATGTATATATCGTTGTCGAAAGTACAATGCTTGCTGCGTATGCAACATGTGAGAATTAGGAATGTTACGGCGCACAGTGGGTGATCGTGGCCATAAATAATTGGAAAATTAAAGTTTAAGTAAAACAATATTTTTTTAGACCATTCGACAGTTATTACAAAGGATATGAAAAATCAAGAATAAAAGTTTAAAAATTATTTTAGGTTCAGCGATACAGGGTGCCCAAAGTTGGGTAAAAAATATGTAATTTTATTTTTGCCTTAATAGGCCACTACGAAGTATTCTATCTGACTTAGTTAACAACGTATATACATAAAAAATACCTTAGTGTATAGGAAATTATTGCTCCTTTTGAAGACGTTAATAGTTTTTTCACCAGGGCTCGACCCTGAATTTATATAAATTTTGAAAAATTGACAAAAAAAATCAGGAAAATTTTGTTTGCTTCGACTTCAAATTAGAAACAAAAAAAAAACAAAAAATATGTAAGTCTCAATTTTTTTATATCTTTTAGAACAACATATTTTTTATTGAAATTCGTTTACGGCTAAGTTTTTTACTTGTACCATTTGCTTAAAGAATTTTTCTCCCACTCGACTAAAAGTCCTTTTTCTTAAACACTCATTATGCTATTTTTGACTTTACAAAAAAAACAAATTGGCCTGAAGACTCAGGAGCTAATGTACCAAAATTTTACATAAAATAGGACGTTATTTTATATTCTGAGGTTATTTCTGTTATGGGAGCAAAACAATTTTTTTTTTGCTGTTTCTTTTAGAAGAAAAAAAATGTATTTTGTAAAAATGGGAAAATTTTGGCACTAAATAAAAAAAAAAAAAAAATATGTAACTCTCAAATTTTTAATATTTGATAGCCAAAAGTGTGGTCTTTCAAAGAAAAAAAGAGCGATCAAAATTCATTTGCAGCTTTTTTTATGATTTTTTTTATGGAGTGAGGTTTTGCGCGATCATCCTCCCATCATGCATAGTTTCGTTCACCAGCACAACAACTATGTACCTACTAACATAGAACTTTTCTTGCTTAATGAACCGTATTTTCTCTAATATTGATATTTATTTTAAAATTTGTTATTATATTCTATTCTATTTGTTATAAATGTAATTTATATTTTAAAAATTAATGATTATTTTTCATATTTATTTTATAAAGATTTATATAAATTAATTAGGGGTTAATTTATATGGCATTAATATTAAATAAATTTTTGTTAACTAAATTTTATAAATTAGGGAGAAATATTTATTAAATTTAATTATTACTGATCTGAATTGAATGTTTGAGGAAATTGCTCCTTAGAGGATGTAAATGAGAGTAGAACGGTAGCATAGTGATTGCACACTTGATTTAGAAACGGAGTATTGCTATTTCGAATACCAGCATATGTATGTGAATTTTTTTTTAAAGAAATTTCCTATAAGCTGATAAATCTTAAGAATTTAATTAAGTATGTTAAATGTAACTAAAAAAATTAATGTATGATAACTGGAATAATTAAATTTTTATTTTCTTTACTACTGTGAGGCTATATGTACGTATGTAATATATTCTTTATGTAGTGGTTTTTGTGGTTAAGTTTTAGGTAAATGCATTCATTTATTAAACACGTAGTTTGGAATCTTGTTATTTATGCGGTTTATAAGGTTAGTATTGAAGACGTGGCATCATCCGTTTTCGGCCAAAATCGGAAGAATTCATTATTTTATACAGATTAACTCATGTTGTAAATTCCTATAAGTATGTTTCAGGGGTTTCTAAGATATAGGAATTTGGCCAAAAGAGGGCAATGGCACGTCTTTTTTTCAAAAATTATCTTTGAATTTGATTTATATTTGGGAGGTGAATATATAAGTCAAAATATAGCGTTCTAGCAACAAAAGCTATGAAAGTATTGACATTTCAAAAACACCGTTATATGGAAGGTGGGGGTATTTGTGGGCAGATTTCATTCAAATTTCTAACATTTACTAATATTCATCATAAATGCTTATATTCCAAATTTCAACTCTCTAGCTCAATTTTTACTATTTATAGCCGCTTTTTGTATGAAGTGACCCCACTGTGCGGCGCTTCGATTGCGATTGCGAAAGATCTTTCGATTGATTTACTCCTGCACTCTGATTTCGGGTTCGATCGTTTTAAATAGGATTTATAACAAAATGGTTATTTTAAAATTTATTTTTTCTCTTTGGTAACCAGCGTTACCGCGGAAATAGTGTCAGCCGACAGATTTGATGAAGGACCACTTTTGTTAACAAGTGTTACTTTATCGGCCTGACTTGTGTTTGCTTTATTTTTGTTTGTTTTTCTCAAGTAGTTTCTAAAGAGCAGTGTGCCAAATCTGACTATGTGTTTGCTGTCCGTGTGCACACGTACAGTAAGGGCACCCTTTTCTAGCGCATGTAAAACCACATATAGCTGCACTCTTCACTCTCATTATCCACAGTAAAAAGTTTGATTAGCGCTAACAGTCAGACCTAGTGGTTATCAATGATGCAAACTGTATATATGGCTAACTATGAAAGACAACTGTTTTTATTATTAGATTTGGTTTTTAATGTTTAACATAATTCACACACAAGTTTCACGTGAACAATAGTCAATAACTCTGTAAATACATACTCATATCACTAAACATTTACAAAATATTATTTTACTCCATTTGCCCCAAATTGAAAATTCCTTTGCTCGTCTATCTGAAAATATAAAATTTTTGGTATATAAATATATTAACCAGGACTTAACTTGTTTAATAACAAACACTGCAAAACTCCTTGTTAAACATTTTATACATTTCTTAACGCCGCACTAACATTTCGCTCCCAATATCAAAGAAGAAGATACACAAAAAAAAGAAAAAGTAGACAAAAAGCTTTGTGTGTTAGTAATTTACAATTTTCGCTTGCATGCATTAGTGAGTGTAGTTAGGCCCGTCTAAATATTTAGTTTTTGTATGAATGCTTACTTAAAAATATATAAACAAGCATTTTAACACTTTGTGGCCCGAGCACAATATTTGGATTCCATACAATTTTTTTTATTAAAAAATTAGATCGGATTTGCTGAAGTCGCAAAAAGATTAAAACGGGGAAGGTGCTTATCCAAAAAATAATTTCTGCTTTTTAGGATTCCGCCTATTTGGGAACCAGCATTAACAACCAGGAAACGGAGTTATTTTTGTCACCAATTGCTGCACCTACGTCTTTACGTACCTTCGCATTATGACAGTGGCGAGTATAGAATATTTGTCGACTCCGGTGGCACCGCAAGAACGATACCCCAACTGTGTTGAAAACTGGTGGATAAGGACTTGATTTCTCATAGAGTTTTTATCGGCGTCAGTGATTGAAAAAACTGTATTAACGGGGTCATTATGTAAAACGCAACGCGACACAACTAATTACTTCTTCTCGCTCAAAGAAAAATTCTTATTATTTAAAGGCGCTCACTCCCTTCGGTGACTGACAGGGGAGTTATTATGTGAATTTGTTTATTGGTATCACATGCAGGTGAATTCGAATGTGAGTGATTTCAAGGCAATATTGCACGGTGACTTACATAATGAGCCCCTTTATATAATGAACGCATCAAAAAAAGAAACTATTTCAAATGCTCTTCCCTGTTTATGTCTTTACAAAGCTCAAATACTTCAGATAATAAATTTGCATGGTGGGAAATATTTTAGCAATGGTATTTATTGATTTTATTTAATTGATAAAGTCATGGCTGGGTTACTGGTTTCCTAGAAAAATTGTGCCGTAATGTAACGTTCACTATAGTGCGGCCGCTATACTCACCCTCATTAGCGGCACCACTTTTTAGAAAACTAAAGCTTAATGGTGCTATTCTCAGGTGGCTTGTCATCTACAAACGAGGTGGTGACAGCTGCAATGACTATTGCAAATTAAAGGAACAAGTGGAATTGGGCTATAACAATTGTCAGCAGTCACGATGGCAAGCTTCTCCAGAACATGGCAGTAAGACTTACATATTCTCTCTTGATTAGACAACCGTAAGAAGACGGATTCTCTTCCTAATAGTGGGTCAGATCTCCCTCATAGTGGGTAAGCACCCGATTCAAAATTTCCTCCTCCACTTAGTTTCTCGACATTTCCTACTAACACAAAATGAAGAGTCTTAGAACAAATATATGTTAGTATAGAAACGATTTGTTATTACTTCACTCTTGATAAAAATAACAAACTTTTAAACGTAATGGGTTAATCATTTTTTTTATTTGACGCAAGAGTTCCTACAGAAAAGAGAGAACTGTCAAGTTCACTACTACCTTGTTTACTATACTTTGATGGCACCAATCAATTTAAATTATTAATCACAGCCATTCAAGAGACCGTTAGTTCGTAAACAAATTACTTAAATCGGTTGCAGGTCAATGTGAGTTTTTGGATTTATTGTATTAAAAAAGTTCTTACTAGGGGCCATCGTCATTGTGTCATTTTGGTACACAATGGCCATTGTCACAGCAGTCAGTGATGAGGCTGATTTGATTGTCCACTTCTAAACATTTTCTAAAATGTGACTTATATGCAGAGTTTTCCTTCCTTCAGGGTTGACCGTAACAAGAGAAGGGCTAGAAAACTTTGATTTTCAACATTTCTGGATCAGAGGGTGGTCAGAAGACTTTGTTTTTTTACAAACTTAAAAATTTACCTGTTTCCGTTTTGTCCTAGTTATATAACTCAATATGCAAAAATATTTGTAAATATAAACACGGCTGCCACTTTTGCCCATTTAGTACGATGGTCCATTTTCTTCTATAATACTCAATTAATAAAACCCTAGGGGCTTCGATTGCTAGGCCATGTTTTGCGAATAAATAAAGATGATAAGGCACGGATGGTATTCTTATCAGCAGAGCAAACATACTTGGTTCCATTTAACTGGGAGGACAACCTGGGAAATATGTTTCTAAATGTCTTTTGGACCGATTTGTCTATTATACATTGCCATTGTACGTTTCATATGTACTTTTAAAGAAGTGCTTTTTGATAACTTATGTCATTATCTTTTCTGGAAAAAATTCTGCCCTGTTTGGTTTCGTTATCTCTTTCGTGGATTAGCGTGTTCATTTCAGAATATATTGCCCACTGACTAATCAAAAGGGCGCCATTATCTAAAAATAGAATTTTGCAGAATGCCAGGTTACGTAATTCAAAAGTTAAACCAAGAGAGGGCAACATTTTTTTGAGAAAATTACGGAATACGGGCTCTCTTAGAATGACAGGGTAGAGGCGGTGACTTGTCACAATGTCAATAGAACTAATGTCAGTGACGTCAATTCTCCTAAGAATTTGACAGTTATAAAGTTTAAAATGAATAGTTGGAATAAAAAAATCGTGCGAGTTTCGCCTGCGGCGCTTTTTTTGAAAATTACCAAAATTCATTCAATACAGTTTTTTTTTATTTCATATACATACATATCGTCGGTGACACTGCAAAACTGCGCAATGCACAAATGCAAAACCGCGTAAGTGACATTTGGGTCAAAACCTTTCACAGACTCCTGCCATTAAGATCTGTCCATTTCTTCTACATTTTGGTTTGGAAAATAATTAAAAGAGTAAATTTTGAAGGGAACTTTTTCCATAAAGTCATTATTCGTCTTTGAATAAAACAATTTGTTGTTGAAAAGCAGCCAAACTGAGATATCACTTACGCGGTTTTGCAGTGTCACCGACGATATATAAAGTGTAAAATGAACATTTGAAGTAAAACCTGCTTAGTCCATTATATATGTAATTGCACCTGAAATAGCAGATGCGTTGTTATTATAGAAATTAGTAAAGCATTTATGATATTTAGCGTTTCTGACATTAATCCGCTTTTACGAAGAGAATTAATGTTACTGACGTTAGTTCTCAAAATAATTTGACATTAATTCGCTTTTGAAATGTAACTATGTATGTATTTAGCGGCATAATCCGTATTACCAAAAATATATTTTAATGCAAATTGGCATACAATGAGTTTCTGATTCGTTTGGTAGCATTGCTAAAATTGTCGTCAAGAAGCTACAGGGTTCTACTAGGGTTATTGTTGTGTGATTGCAGCTATTGTTTGCATCAAGGTCTTAGGTTGTCGGCCACTACTCTAAAAACCCCTATTAAGTTAGACCTTTATGTATCAGGCATTGAAACATCTAAGATTAAGTAGATACCAAATCGTATAAAGGCATATGAAATCGGGGCCTGGTTTTCTAGATTGGAAAAAGCGAATTCGGATATAAAGACATATTTTAGGGGAGTATAATAGTCAATACAAGCACAGAAGCACATTTGCCCATATAGGTTATATGAGTGCTAGCATAAGTAGTACAGGTAGGTACGCATTTCCAACTAATTCTTATTCCAAAGTAAATATTGGCTTCAAAAGTTATTAAAATACCAATGTTTATTAGTAAGAAATCTTAGAAATTCATTCATGTTTATGAAAAAATCCAATTTCATTCTCCAATGAACGCATACCCGTACAGTACTGAACAAAAATGCACAGCTCAGCATTCGCTTATTAAATTCTGATCATACACAAAAAAGCTCAGCGTCAAAGTATGTCTGTCAAAATATTATTGGCATATGTTTTCAGAATTGAAATACGTTAACTGCAGTCATTGAATTTTGTCGTGTTGTTATGACAGGTTACCTTCTAACCTCGCATGAAAGAGATATCGGGCTATAATTCATTTAATTCTATGAAGGGTATTTACTAGCTCACAGTCCTTATTTCTGTTTTCTTCGCTCTCCCCTATAGAATGTGCCCGCATATATTATCCTTACTTCTTCTCTCTCTTCTCTCTGAACATATCTTTCCCTACGAGCCAGTCCTTTCATTCTACACCAGACACAATAAATTCATGGCAGAGTTTTGCCGGCTTAAATCACACAGATTGCTAGCCTCATGCGTAAAAGGTGTTAATGTTAGCAATATCTTCAATATAAAGTTGTGCACGCTTCAAATAATTTTAAGCTAAAAACTAGTAATGCAAAGTATTCACCAGTTTTTGAGGGCCTACACATACAGACAGACAAAAATTCTAAAAACTTTTGCTTTGGATTCTGTTGCCTCAATAATGATCCCTCTTATCGATTTTTCTTCAATATATGCAATGTACACATATCCACATGTTTTACTATATGTAAATATAAAGTTGGTTGCTCGTTCAAAAATGACTAAACCCAATACAATTTTTCTTTTGGCCAAGTCAGAAAAATGCGCATATGAAATAGAAATGTTTCTATTTTTGTCTGACTTACATTTAGAATCAGCTGTTCTTTAATTTGTTGATTTTAATTTCTTTGAGTTATTTATTTGCTGTGTAAAAGGAATCAGATAAATTGAACGGTTGGAGGTGTTGGAATTCATAGGACATTACGTTAGTATAGAAAAAGTGGCAGGTCATATAAAAAACATATCGTCGTAAAATGCCCTTTAGCAACACTTACTCAGTTTTATTCTGGATATGCCTGCTCTACACATCTCCTTTCATTTCGCGTTTTTCTTAAGACATCAAACTTTTTTTTTTCGCTCTCCATTTTTCTCTGAGTTCGAGTATGTGTAGCCTTCATATGTATTTTCCATTAGAACTACAAAAATTTTCTTCTCCACTGTATTCAACCAGGTAATCACATAATAGAGCGTAGTTTGACTCCAAATAGAGTTTGTTTAGCTTAGAGGTGCATTTCCGTCGACTAGCAGCACTTTTATGTCTGCTTAGAGTTTTGCATTTCATGTATAGGTGCTTTCATGTTTTATTTTTTTTTGTTTAAGTTTCTTCATTTAAATTCGAATTATAAAATATTTATACAGTAAAACTTTTCATTACAGTTTTAAAAGCCAGCGAAATGAGCCATATACCGGACACTTCTTTCATACCGGATCTTCCGAAAGGACCTCTGTGTAGATATCGGAATCGTGTCAAGTTCGATTGGAAGCAGCTTAAGTTGATATTCGAAAGGGAAAAGGACTTGCGCATTAAAGTGAGTTTATTATATTGTATTTATCTTGTTAAAATTTTCTTACCTCGTGATTTCTAATTTTGTAGTATAAAGTTTGGAAGATCTTAGAGAACGATCCATTATTTTCGAAACACACAGACACCCTGTCTACCGATGAACAGAAGCATCTCTGTGCTTTGCAAGTCAATCGTATGCCAAAACTGAACCTTATTCCCGACGAAATTGAACAGCAAGGCTTTAGTGAGAAGACCAAATATTTAATGAGCATTAATGAGGCTTTACACGTATACTCGCCGAGTTTATCGGTAAAAATTGCGTTGGGAGTTGGTCTCTTCAACAACGCCATACGCGCTATGGGCACAGAGCGACACATGAAATACTATGACGCTGCCTGGAATCGGGAACTAATAACATGCCTGGCTATCACCGAAGTGGCGCATGGTAGTAATACGAAGAACATCCGCACGACTGCTACATACGATCCCGCAACACAGGAGTTTATTATCAATACCCCTGACTTTGAGGCTGCCAAGTGCTGGGTTGGTAATTTGGGGAAAACCGCAACAATCGCCATGACATTCGCCAATTTATATACGGCAGATGGTGAAAATCATGGATTGCATGGATTTTTAATACCAATACGTGATCCGAGAACGTTGCATGCATATCCCGGTGTATTGGTTGGTGATATCGGGGATAAGATCGGTCTGAATGGCATTGATAATGGTTTCGTTATGTTTTCAAATTATCGCATTCCACGTGAAAATTTTCTCAATCGCACCGGTGATGTGACTCCGGAAGGTGTATATGAAAGTGTTTTCTCTGAACCAGGCAAAGTGTTGGGCGCTGTTTTGGAATCTTTTTCTGCGGGTCGTATCGGCATTACACAGGAGTCGGTGAATACTTTGGCAAGTGCGGCTGTGATTGCTGTACGATATGCAGCTCTGAGAAAGCAATTTGGACCTGAGAAGGATGGACCAGAAATAGCGATTATAGAATATCAATTGCAAGTGAGTAGATGTGAAGAGATTAGTTTTTGGAAAAATGATTAAAAATTAAATTCTTTAGCAATGGCGAATATTTCCTTATCTGGCGGCTGCCTGTGTACTAAAAGTAGCTGTAGCAGAGTTGACCGAAACATACCTCAAAATCATTGCGCAATCGCAGAAGGATTCCAACGGATTTGAGTTATTGGTAAGTAAGCCGCCATAAAGACAGCTGCGCTTCAGCCAGCGCGTTGTAAAGTAAAAAACTCTCCGACCATTATTGATATTGCCGACGGAGTGTCTTTGTCGTCTGCCGCTGATCGATTGTTACGTCGAATTAAAAATGATAGACTATACTTATGCATTTCTAAATGTATCGCACTCTAATTAAACAGGTAGTCCATGAAAGAAAGGTTGATGCAAAGAGAAGAGCTAGAGTTGATTCATGTTACCCTGTCAGTATTTGATTTCAATATTTGAACAAAATTCTTTTCATATTTCTGGGGTCAACCCATTAGTTAGATCTCCAGATCCCGATAGATGCTATCAATTCTAATACATGCCATGATTTCTTATTGACTAAATTAAATATTTGAAAAGCCGAATAACAAATAATTTTTTTCCAATTTCTAGACCCAAAGTGTTTCCGAAATTCATGCTGTCATCTCCTCATCGAAACCTTTGATAACGTGGACAGCGAGGGATGCGATCCAAGAAGCACGAGAAGCTTGCGGTGGGCATGGCTATTTGAAGGCTGCCAAGCTAGGGGATCTGCGCAACGACCATGATCCGTGTGTAACCTACGAAGGCGACAACAATGTTCTCGGCCAACAAGCTTCGAATTGGCTTCTGCGGCAATGGAATGGTAACGTCGAAAGTCCAGTGGGCACAGCAAATTTTCTAAAAAACCGAGATGGTATTCTGCAACTCACATACGATAGTGTTGTACGGAAATCGGCTATTGAGTCTATGGATTGTGAGTATGGATGTGGATGTGAATATGAGGGACCAATTTCACAATGATGTTATTCAAAAACGGCCTCAAGTTTTGGACCTGTTAGATTGTTGCAATCGTTATTGCAATATGCTAAAATTAATTAATTACACAGGCCGACAAAATGAGACCGATTTTTTTGACCATAAACCAGACCATACTTTCCTAAAGGGTTTCGATGGGCTGAATTCAAATCTGGACGCAGAATTGCTCTATCACGTCAGGATTTTGAGATATCCTAACCTAAATGTGCAAAAACCACCGTTTTTGCCTATTTTTAAGGTTATATATAAACGACAGATTTTTTTTTTTTAAAAAGCACACATAGCATCTGAAAGAAAAATCTTTCTCTTACGAATGGCGTTGAGTTTGCTCAAACATCTTTTTTTTTCGCTAAGATAGAGCTGAAAAACCACCGAATTAACGTAGGTATGATGCAATAGAACACATACCTTTTACGATAAATTGCTCTATCTTAGCGAAAAAAAAGATATTTGAGCAAACTCAACGCCATTCGTAAGAGAAAAACTTCTTCTTTAAGATGCTATGTGTGCTTTTAAAAAAAAAAAATCTTTCGTTTATATATAACCTCAAAAATAGGAAAAAACGGTGTTTTTTGCACATTTAGGTTAGGATATCTCAAAATCCTGACGTGATAGAGCAATTCTGCGTCCAGATTTGAATTCAGCGCATCGAAACCCTTTAGGAAAGTATGGGCTGGTGTATGGTCAAATTTCTTGTCGGACTGTGTTATTTTATAGATTCATAGTGCTATCATTAATCAGGACATATATCTAGAAGGCGGTGCGGGTTCTATAAGTGCATCTAGATCATATATATATATATATATATTGCCGAGCTTGACCTTTCTCTTCCCAAAATGAAAGTCTATGTCAAAATCATTTCTGTGGGTGTTGTTGTTGAAACAGCACTTCAACCTTCATTGTTGGCAGAGTAAACTGAGGTGCACTGAAATAAACACCCCCCACGCCATTTGATATATGGGTCAAGCATTGAAAATAATTCCTTTTTTCCTGCCTGTCGAAAGCGATTTTGAAACCGGCAAAGAGAGGGTGGTGTCCATTATCTTATAATACGAATTCTCCAGAATTTGGGGTATCGTATAGATATGCTGCCTACTATACTTGATAGTTCAGCAGACTGATTCCGCGTCGTTGGCTTTCTATCCTATCTTGGAGTTAAAGTCACCATGTCCGATATTAATATCGTGGCGGGGTCCGAGCTGGTACGCCTTTCATTTTTATTATTATTGTAGCAGCACCTCGCCCTACTTAGTCCGCGCACCCATTCATAAAATGTTGTTACAGCCCTTTGCCAGGTATTTATTCAGTCCTTTGCCTGATATTACTCTGTAATAACATTCAGTGATTTTGTTTCATTGGACCGGAAGTGAGGCGACATTTGGGTGAGCTCAAATGACAAATCAAAGCAATGGCTGCACAGGCTAAGGCTAATCAGCTTCGATACTGTATTTGCATCAGGAAGGCTTTCAGAAGGTGTAAACCACCACCATTGCACTAAAAGCTGTGTGACACAGTATGTCGCGATCTTAACTAGTTTAGTGGTCAACAACCGTCAATCGTAATTCGGAATCAGATATCTTGAACCAAAGCAATCTGTCCTCAAGGTGCGGATTGGTACTAAAATGTCTCCTCACACCCTATATTAAAAAACCATTATCTGTATAGTCTTTTCTTTAAATGTCGCTTAACTCTAAACGATTTTGGCTCTCCGGGCGCCAGTTGGAAACATCACTGGATCGTAAATCGGTCTCCATTTGGTCCTTCCATCGGAGTGGTGGTCGCCCCTTTCTTTTATTTATACTGGCAAGCGCCGATAGGAATCTCTCATGGAAACCGCGCATTTCTCAGTTTATTTTTAGTTGAGTCAGACGGGTAGGAAATTGCTATTTTTGATTCGATAATTCTTGCCTAACCCTACATATTTTGTCAGTGAATATTCATTAAGTATTTCTCGCCACTTAGGCAATCCAAACTAAGAAATTGATTTCTCTTGTATTAAAAATAAAAATAAATAATTATCGCGATATATAAATCCGAGGAGGTTAAGGTACCATTTTGTTGTGTGCTGCTTCCAACTTTTCCCACAAATTGGCGGGACCAACAGTTCTTTGCCCATTCCGAACGGCAAATCAGATGAATTTTTGCTGAGAAGCCTTCCATGGCAGAAATACACTCGGAGAGTTTGCCAAACCCCTGCCGAGGGTCGATCTCGTTTTGAGAAAACTATTTAACGTTACCTGTTCCAGGGCTCGAACCTTGGACCTTCGGCGTGGTAGGCCAGCAACACTACTGCTACACCACGGCGGCAGTGTTGCTCTCCTGTATTATTTAACAATAATTTAACGGTCGCTTTATTATAACTTTAGGTAAAAAAGCATTAAATTTTTATTATTTTCAGTTGTCCTCCACTGCTATGAATGGATGCTGTGCTACCTGATGGATAAGACATCGAAACGTATGGCAGCAGATATGAAGTCAGGATCGCATCGCTTCGATACCCGCAACAACTCACAAGTGTATGGAGCGCGGGACTTGTCCATAGCCTACGCTGAATACTTCGCTTTGTGTCGCTTCAAGGAATGTTATCAGCGGTTGACGGCTGGCTATGAATTAGCCAAAGTTTTGGAAATAATTTTTGCTGTCTACTCAATGTGGTGCATTGATCGTCATATGGCTACATTCTACGTTGGTGGATTTACCAAATCGCCCTCATTTGCTGAAGCAATACGCTCACGATTGTTGACGAAATGTGGCGATCTAAAGGAATTAGCTGTGTCAGTGGCAGACGCTTTGGCTCCACCTGATTTTGCACTCAATTCGGTCATTGCGAAATCCGATGGACTTTTATATGAAAATTTACAAAAAGAGTTTGTGACCAATAAAGGAGCTTTTGAGCGACCATCCTGGTGGAAAGATATTATTATTCCTCAAGTCAAGTCAAAGCTTTAAAGAAATTTTCCATTTGTGGATAAGCAAATATAATGAATTTTCCTAGGTAATGTAGAGAATTTTTAAGATATTATAATGTATTACATACTAATACATATATGTGTGTATAGTGTGTGCGTGTTTTGTTTGGATGTACAAAATTTTCTATGCTGTAAACTTATGCAAAAGAAATTTTATATTCACTTAAAGATGATAGTGGTTACATGAGGATAATGAGCATAGGGCGAGTTCATGACATTATCATATTTTCATTCCTTAGCGGTTTTACAGACGCAATCAAGTTTACTACAGCCCAGTCATCGCTGTCAACAAATCTTGGCACAATTCTGTCACCTTTGAAGGACACTAGTCCAAGATTGTACATTATTTATCTCAGAAACCAATAAAAAATATATATCAGATAAAACGTAGAAAATGTCTTAAATTCGTAGTAAAATTAATTCGAAATACCAAGAAGCCATTGAAACAGTGATATTTTCAAAAACCTGATTTTCGTGACTCCTAAACAAAAATTTATGAATAAATGTGTATGCATGCGCTACTGTCATTTCATAGTACATAAGTATGTATAATTATGTAACTATTTGCATTGAAAAAAATTTAAACATTGAATTGTATTGTATTAAAAAAAAAAATTATCGACAAATTTGTGTTATAATTGTTATCATTGTTAAGAATGAGTAGACTCATAAGTATTCAATATCTGTTAAACTTAGAAGTTGATTAAAGATTTTAACTAAAATATAAACTTTATGTTCTCCATTGTTTTACAATTTAAAATAAAAGTAGTAATAGCCCAGCTCTTTTGTAACAACTGATCCGATGCTACTGAAAAGTATGTAAAGCAAAAAACAAGGCACATCGAATCAATTGACACACTTAGCCACAGGGACACACCAATATAAACATTTGAGACAACGTTCGCAACGCGGTTAGGCGAAAATAAAAAACGTCCATATCCATTTTTCGTGGCCACGTGGTGTGTATGTGCTGCCTAAAATAGCGAAGATCCCAATTTCAGACCTCAGGACAAGGGGTTTCAGACCAGATTTTTGCCGTGGTCGCCAGTGTGTTTCTTTAATGAAAAGCTACTCTTCTCTTCGGCCTTAGAATTTCTGCCATCAATATGAAATGTTATATATAGTAACTTTTGACCGCTGTATATAAGTAAATAAACCGAAATGGTCATAATGACGAGCAGGGAAAATTTAGTCATGTCCATCTGCCTTAACGAAAAGTAGCCCTTAAAAAACAATAATAATTGTCATGACATATACCTCCGAGGTACTGCTTCTAATTTTTCCTACAAATTGCCAGAAATACACTCGAAGAATTGGCCAAACCCCTGTCGAGGGGTGGACCCGTTTTGAAAAACTGACCAATTTTGATTGAAATATCTAGTTGAAACTAAGAGCAATCCTCTTTGAAAATAGCAGAATTTTTATGCTGAAAAGTGGGTGGCGCCACGCCTACTTCCCTAAAATCCCAAAAAATTGTTTGCGGTCGAGTTTTGCTTAAAAGCTTATTATGTGTGCAAGATCTTATTGATACAGCATGCATGGTTATAGAAATATCGCGTTTTATATTTTACAAACAAATTTTTCAGAATTATGTTAAAAACTGGGCGTGGCCGTCGACCGATTTCGCCCTTTTTTACAACAAACATTTACCTTCATCGTTTCGATAAATAAATTTTTGCCGGAGTTATGGTGTGGTACATCTCTTCATTTTTAAATTATACACAATATATTTATATCACTGAAGTAGGTCTTTCTTTCTCTTCTATATTTTTTTGACTCCCTCTTATTTTTTCTTCTTTTGAATAATGTTTCTTTGAATACATAATTTTTTACAACAAGTGTTAGAGTGTTACAGTTACAGTGCTACAGTTCGGCCATCCTGACTTGCAATCGCCCCGATTGCTTCCAAATCTTTATTTTTCAACCACGCTTTTAAATTCGCCGCTTCCCACACACCCTCATACGGGATCTGACTAACCTGAAATCCTTCAACATCTGTTACCAAGTATCGGTCATTAGGTAAAACTTTAGATATGCGATAAGGTCCTTTATATTTAGGAATTATTTTTTTACACACTCCTGAACTACTAACAAAATTTTTTACTACCACAAAATCTCCTTCTCTATATGTTTTCGTGACCCTTTTACTATCTTTCTGATTTTTATTATAGTCTTGACATTTTTTTATATTCTCTTCTGCCTCAGAACGTGCCTTTCCTACATCTCGCTCTTCCTCATGTAAACAGAACTCCTCGAGTTTCTCCTTTAAAAAGTCTATCACAGGTCCTTTTTGTGCAATACCAAACAATAATTTACTTGGTGTTGTATTAATACTTCGATGGTGAGTATTGTTCAAAACAAATTCTATATTCGGTAAAATTTTGTCTAAACTATTCACCACCCCAGCGTTAGTAATTTTCGCAATCATTGGCGCCATAGTTCGATTGATTCTTTCAACTTGCCCATTTGCCTGTGGAGACCCCGTCGCTATTTTTACATGCTTGACATTATTTGAATTTAAAAATAATTGAAACTCGTTGGAAGTAAATGCAGTACCTCTATCAGAAATCAAAACTTTTGGACGACTGTAATTATTAAAATATAACTTAAGGCAACTTATAACTTCACCAGATCCAGCAGTTCGTGTCGGGTATAGCTTTACGAATTTAGTAAAACCATCTACTACTAAAAGCAAAAACTTTTTCTTGCAACTTTTAAGTGTTATCGGGCCGAAGTGATCTATATGAATTGTATTAAAAGGTACATTCCCTTTAGGAATATTATGTAAAAATCCTTCATGTCGTCCATGTTTAGGAGCAAATGTAATACATTTCAGACAATTATCAATATGAGATTTAATTTTCTTTCTGACTTCAGGAAACCAATAAGTTTTTGATATTGCATGTAAGACTTTATCACACCCTAGATGACCCATTTCGTCATGATATACACGTAGTACATTTTCTTCCATTTCTTTGGGTACATAAAATAGTATGTCTTTGCGAACTTTACGGTACACCAGCCCATTTCTCATATCAAATATTTTACTGCCTGCTTTTCCTAGTTCTTCCCGTATTCGTAAAATCGCCTTATCTCTATTCTGACAAATTGATAAATTTTGCTCGAAAGTATTCTCTTCTAAAACTAACACATTTGAAATTCTACTCAGTGCATCCACATGTTGCATCCTTGATCCATCACGATGTTCTAAACTGTAATCATAGTTCTCTAGCTCCAAAGCCCACCTAGCAATTTTAGGATTAATATCTCGTTTATTCAATGTTAACGTTAAAGAATTACAATCAGTCAATATTCGAAATTTTATTCCCTGCAAATATATCCTAAATCTCCTTAATGCATATATTATTGCTAATGTTTCTAATTCGAAATTATGATATTTAGATTCTACTTCTGTCGTCCGCTTTGAAAAGTAAAATATTGGATGGAATTTTCCATCTTCTTTCTTTTGCAATAAAATAGCTCCGAATCCGAGAGAACTGGCATCACAATGTAATTCAGTTTCATCTTTCGGGTCATATATTGCTAGCGTTGGTGCCGCTATCAACTTAGCTTTTAGTTTCTCAAAACACTCCATCTCAACTTGATCAAATTTAAATTTAGTATCCTTCTTTATTAAACGATATAACGGTGCAGCTTCTACAGAGAATCCTTTGACGAACCTCCTAAAGTATGAGCAAAGTCCTAAAAAGCTGTGAACTTCCTTAATACTACGCGGAATCGGAAAATTCACAACAGCATTGACATTACATTTATCCGGTCTAATGCCATCTTTCGTAATCCAATAACCCAAATATCTAATTTCAGATTTCATAAAGTGGCACTTGTCAATTCTTAATTCCAATTTATTTTTAACTAATCTATCAAATACATCTCTCATAATTTCCAAATGCTCTTCTTCGCTTTTTGTCGCAACCATTATATCATCTAAATAAATCGCAACTTTACCAGCACGTACTAAATCATCGAAAACATAATTCACAAAACCCTGAAACGTAGACGGCGCATTCTTAAGCCCAAATGGCATTTTACAAAACTCAAATTGCCCCAAAGGAGTTACAAAAGATGTGTATTTAATAGAATCTTCATCCATTCTCACATGATAGAAAGCACTTTTTAAATCTAAAAGTGAAAATATAGTTTTATTCACTAATCTGTCTAAAAGGTCATCAATTACTGGTATCGGATAGTTATCCTTCAACGTATTTTTATTTAATGTTCGGTAATCTACACAAAGTCTTATATCTCCTGTCTTTTTACGTACCAATACTATTGGAGAAGAATATTCTGATTTACTTGGTCTGATCACATCCTTTTCTAGTAGCTCATCTAAAATCCCTTGAACTTTTTCTCTCTCATTGTAAGCTAATCTCCGCGGAGGATAATGGAAGGGCTTTTCATTATTTAACAAAAGCTTCATTTTACAATCAGTTTCCGGTTCATCGGGGCGTTCGCAGTGCAAGTAAATTTTTTTGAATATATCATCAAATTTTTGTTTTGTTTTCCAACTTATTTCATTATTTTCAATAAATAATTCATCCTTATTAAT
This sequence comes from Merzomyia westermanni, assembly GCA_949987695.1. Lineage (NCBI taxonomy): Eukaryota > Metazoa > Arthropoda > Insecta > Diptera > Tephritidae > Merzomyia > Merzomyia westermanni. The sequence goes on along the minus strand of OX465289.1, from coordinate 161,721,017 downwards.
ATCTATTATCATTAAAGCTCGACACTCATTCTCAAAACTATCATTCACATATGATTCATTTTTAAATTTCCATTTAGCTAAGTTTAAGTAATCCCTACCTAAAATAATAGGATAAGTCATTGTATCATCTGAAACAACATACAAACATAATTCTATTTCACTATTATTGTATGATACAATACATTTCAATCGACCAATTATTTTAAGTTGACATTTATTAATTCCACAAAAGTTCAAATCTGATCTAAAATGTTTAATTAAAAGAATGTTGGGCACGAACTGTTGGCGAATAAAACTTATTGAACTGCCAGTGTCGATTAAAGTACCTAGTATTGATTGAAATATGTAACTATCTTTAATAAAACTATATTTAATATTCCTTACATAATCATCGCCATTACCATCACTTTGTTCGTCAACATGATTGATATTTCTTTTTGGACATTCAGCAGCAAAATGACCCTTCTGTGCACATACATGACAAGCTCCTCTTTCACGCTTCGGTTTACGGCATTCAACTGCTAAATGACCCAATGAATTGCAATTAAAACATCTGACCGATTTTGATTGTTGAGCTAAACCAATTTTGGTCGGCTTTTCTTTCCTCAATTTAACACCCTGGAATGCTTCAAGCAAACTTTGCTTATCTTTGAATCGTTGCATTTTGGCTTGCGAACGTAAAATATAATCGGGAATGCCGTCAATGATATGCTCTATTAAATCCATATCACTCATTGAAATTTTATTTGACAGAATAATTTTTCATTAAAATACTCCTGAAAAGTTTCATTTGGCTGCCACTTTCTTGCTTCAAAATCTTTTGCAAGTACCAAACGACTCGAACGATCTTCGAAAAGTAATTCCATTTCTGCCAGTAAACTTTCAACACTAAGTGACATAGCATCTGATCGCGAATAAAACCACCGCAAAGCTCGCCCCTTCAACTTTGTTGAAATAAGCGCTTTCATTACATTTTCATTTAGTTTGTAAGTATTTGCTACACTATAAAATTGTGTTACCCAATGGTTAAAAGATTCACCATTACCCGTAAAATCCGCCATAATTTCTTTTGCGAGCATAAAACTGTCATTTCCAGATATAAAAAATGAATCTTCTTTCTTATTCCGATCCATATTACATTTCATTAGTTGGTTTTCTTTCTTCAGAACTTCATTCTCACGTTTAATTAGGTCCAACTCCATTTTCACCAAATTCAACTCTCTCATTTGACTAACAATTTCTTGACGAGTCTCCTGCTCATTTACTTCAGATGCACGTGCATCAATTTCGTCAGCTTCAGTTACTGATCCCGTCTCTACATTCAGTGATCCTATATGTTCCTCAAGCGCCTGATTCTGCGTTTCGCTACTATCTTCAGTAAATGGAAATTCAAAAGGATAATCCAAGTTTACTAATCGCAGCACTAGTTCATTCTTCGTGCCACTGGTTGGTTCGCCAAGCTTCTCCAAGCACGATTTTAAATTTGCCACGGTATAGGCTTTAAAAATTTTTAAAATTTCCGCGTTATTCGGGCTCGCGACCACTTCTGAATTTGTGGTACATCTCTTCATTTTTAAATTATACACAATATATTTATATCACTGAAGTAGGTCTTTCTTTCTCTTCTATATTTTTTTGACTCCCTCTTATTTTTTCTTCTTTTGAATAATGTTTCTTTGAATACATAATTTTTTACAACAAGTGTTAGAGTGTTACAGTTACAGTGCTACAATGGCATAAAAAGATTTATGGAATAATCCACTATAAAAGGAGCAGAGCCACGCCCATTTTCAAAATTTTATTTATTAATATTTTTCGACTTTCTTCGTTCACGAACATTTTGAAAGTGAAATAGAAATGATGTAAAGCTATTTTACGCAAAGTTATTGCCTATTAAATATATCTATGCGTCTTTTCAAAATCCTTTATATAAAAGTGGGCGTGGACCTTAACCCATTTCGCCCATTTTTTCCGGAAGATTCCTTCTATTAATATAAATATGTGTGCTAAATTACGTTTCGTTATCTTGAACAGTTTTTGATTTATGATTTATGATTAATATTTTTACTAAATTTGACTTAATCAAAAGTGGGCGGTGCCACTCCCATTTTCAAAAATTTATTGAAAATTTTATTTTCTGCCTTAAAGTTAATGTACACACCAAATTTTATCCTTATAGGTGTATTATGTACTAAATAATCACTTTTTTTGTGGGTGTGGCGATCATCCGATTTCGCCCATTTTAAATAGCGCTCGGTGATGAGTGCCAAGGAATCTGCATGCCAAATTTCATTAAGATATCTCAAAATTTACTCAAGTTATCGTGTTAACAGACGGAAGGACGAACGGACGGACATGGCTTAATCAATTTGTTTTTTCCTCCTGAACGTTTTGACATATATAAGTCAAAATCTATCTCGATCCGTTCAATCCGTTACGTTGTGCGTAGCACTACTAAGTATAAAAAGAGGATTATTCAGTACATAATAGCACCCAAAACGACTAAATTTGGTGTATAGACTGAAATTGTGGCGTTTAATAAATTGTTTTGTAAATTTTTAAAAATACTCGGGCCACAGCCCACCAAATCGTTTAACCTATTATATGGATATATATCTGGTTAAGGACCATATACATTTAACAGATTTCTAAAAATGTAATAGAGACATATATTTCTGCCAAACATAACTTCATATCAATCCTATTTTACTTCTAAAGACGACACCCATGGTCATGCCACGAAAAGGAGTTGGCATGTCATAACACAATTTGGTAAAGATGAGTGAAATCGGTTGATAACCATGCCCACTTGCGATGGTATTGTCAAAGTGCCTCAAGAAGCTTGGAAAAGAGTTGGCATGGTCTATATGACAGAAAAATTAACTTCAAATTTGTTCATAAAGCTCACAACCGAGTAGATATTTCAGCCTCTGATCTGCGGATATAATGTAATCCCCTAATATGCTAGGGATCTCTAGCTTTGTTGGGTGATATTGTTCCAATAGCAATATTCTGGCCCTCAATGTGTTAAGTACCTATTACAGCAAATACCCTTACATATATATATGTACGTCGATAGATATGTAAATATAAATCTTATAATTACAGTAACAAATCTGAAATATGTTCGAGTAAACTCGGGCTGTACCCGGCTGGGTGATTCCCAATAATAAAATTTGATGGAGATTTTGTTCGTTTTTGTCATGATCATAATAGTTGTTATTGCTATTATTGAGCTGTCTTTAACATTTTTGGTGTGGCTTTTGTCTTTTGTGTTTATTCTATTTGCATACTTAGTCAACGATTCAGATATCTCCTTTTTGCTTCTTCTGTAAACACAATAAAAACTTATCTGGGGATTACAACGGAAGGTTCATTTGCATATTTATAGTAAGAAAAAGTAAGAATAAGAAACAAAAAAGTAGTATATTATTTCGTAAGGAGGGGGAGCCTGACAGAAAGTCACACTTGCGTTTCAAAAGCCTATCAAAATACGTTGTAATAACTCAAACCTCTTTTTAAGTTTATAATAATAATATATTTAGATAATAATATATTTAGACCTGTGTAGATATTTTTGGTAAGTCTTAAACGAAAATAACCATTACAACATCCACAAAGAAATATAGATTTAGAGATAAATATAGCCCTCAAAATAAAAGAAAGCTTATGTTTTCTGATCATTTAGTTACAGGCATACCTATACAGTTTAAAGTGTATCCCTATACACAAATTCTGTTTATTTTTTAATTTTCTTTAGAGAAATTCCTTAATTTTTGAGTTTTAATTAAAATTTGTTTTCGAGTTTTTTTTTAAATATTTAAAGACAAAAGGACTAAGAGGACTTGAAAAATAATTATCCTCTACACCCATAAAAAAAGACTTATTGATCGTGGCAGGTTTGGCAATGTATTTTTACCTGTCTGAGAAGAGGCTAATTCTTCTCTTTCATGCAATAGGAAACATTTAAGTTCTATGCCCTCATCAATTTGCAAACTAATTTTGAAACTATAAAGAAAAACCCGAAAGGTGTGTCACTACATTTCGTAAACATTGTAAGGTTATGTAAGATGCAGTTAAATTCCATATAAATTGTACATATAAAATTTTCAGCCGTAATGCAATTAAGCCGTTTGCCTAGTTAAGTGATTGAAAAATACAAATTTTGAAAAACTTTTCAAATTTTATTAAAACCTGATTGCTACTCAAAGGTAAAGAAAACTGTGCGACTTATCTCTAGCTATCTCACTTGCCTTCCTTAATTTATTGTTGCTGTTTCCGACAGGGTAAGAATATGAGTTTTTCTTCGAACGAAGAAGGACACTGATGATGGCACAACGCCGAAACCGGGTTGCCTTCAAACCAAAATTGACAAGGGATGACGGAAAATCGTTCCAGAAAAACTCATCTCACTTGCCATTTAGAACAAAGTATCGATTTTTTGGTAGTTTATCGATCTAAGGACTCAAGGGAAATTATTCTTACCAAAACCATGCAAAGCATAGATACTTCATTCGCCTTAAAATCGTTATTACTGATGTATCGGATTCTGAAGAAACGATAATGCAGCCATATGCAAGAGCCCTACTTAGTACAAAAAAGAAAAACTTATTTTAAAACCACCCTATCAGACTGTTTCTTCTCTTATAGCTAAAATTAGAAAGTTCGATAGTGACCGAAACCATTTTTCAAGACACAATAAATGAGAAACTGCCAAACTCGATATAAAAATAATAATAAACTACACCCGACAGATGTTGTCCTGCCCAATAACTTTCTTTTCTATTTTACAATTTTAAAGATTCTCCAGCGAACTCAAATATTCTTCCCTTCTCCTCCTTTTACCACTCTACCATAGGCCGAGGCTATCTATTTCAGACTCGCCATTTCTTGAAGGCACAAGTAAAGAATGTGAATAAATGCGAAGATCTTGACTTCCAACCTAGTGGCCTGGTATGGCCCTGAAGAGCTTCTTGAAGACTAGGTACAACTAATTGTATTATGAGAAGAATTCAAAGAAACTAAACTTTGTTCTGGACTATTGACAGTTGGAAGGGATAATTTAAAGCATGCATCTTTTGGAAATCTAAGAAAATTTCTTGCAGATGAACATTTGTTGCAGGAAGCTACTCGGTCTCCCAATCCCTCTTGGTCGCCCTCAAGCTTATCGTCACGGCTTTCCTTTTTTCTTTTCGAAACGTGCAAAATCAACCCGCCATTATTAAAGCCTTTTTCTTGAATCATATATCAAAAAACATGTGATTCTCTATCCCATACATTTTATTTGGTACATAGAAAACCCAAAATGAGTCTGCTTCTTCTTATTTCTGCCACAACTGTACTTTATTTTATCCACTGTGTTATCTTTTGGCACCAATGGCCCCAAATGGGTTAAAACTAATGCCGGTGTTAATGACAATGATGCTGTCACAAATTTGAATAAAAGCAGCAGTGTAAATACCAGTTGAGTTTATTCGTCAAATGAGTATCGCGCAGATAAGACGCTTTCCTGCTGGTATCCGATATAAAATAAAATCAATCAAAAACCATTTGAGGGTAATACTGTCATACAAAAGAGAACATTGCAGAAGGGAAAAGCTGGAAGAAGAGTGAGAAAGTGAGTGCAACAACAACTAATAAAGAAAAAATAAGGAAGCATCTATGCTGTTAAATTATTAGAATTGGGTGAATGACATTATTTAAACGAATTCATTAAAATAACAATCACAATAACAAAACATGATATATGTACATTTGTGGAAAGATACTGGTTAGATACAATTCCGACCGCATTGGGTAGCCACAAATCTTTAAAGGTGCTTAGACAGCAAATACAAAAAACTTCAATGAAAGAATATGCTGACGTCAAATACGCTTTCTGCTTACCTACTTTCATATTCGTAGCATAGTGGGTTACAGCTATGAATCCACGGAAACCTTAAAAGTGGCTTACTGGTGTAAAGTTTGACGTGAATTGATTTTAATGCAAATAAAGAAGTATTTAAAACCTCAAAACTGGTTAAGCTAAAATGAGAATAAATTACAATTGATGCGACTCTAAGTGGAGCCTATTTTGAGAATTCATTACCTTAATGTGTACCTATCATTAGAATTTATTGCGCATACACGGTCACACAATAGATGAGTTTACGAAGTTGCGAAAGTGTGACGAGTGTGTGAATAATGCCTTAAGCCCTATAAAATTAATGCAGGAAGTATGTAACTATACTCTATTAAAGCTACAAGCTATACATACATAAAGAAGTGTAAATAGTGAAATTCAAAAAAATTAAGAATTTAGAAATGTTTCGTCCTAAAATAACGAAAGACTTAAGCAACGAACTTTAATTAGTTTTTATTTGCCATACTGTAATTGAAGGATTCTAAACATAAACCGGTCAAGTCACATATGGACAAATGTAGAGGAAATATAAAAAAAACATTTGTAGCTTAAAATTATTATATAAAGGATATTTTCATATGTTGAGTTATTACCAGATAACCCATGCTATACTATTTTGTGAAATAGTCAATTTATAAGATTAATAAATAAATGAGTTATGAGGATGAAAGCAATGGGCTGGACCGAACTATTCCGTGTAAATGATTAGAACATGAGATTGCTAAATACTGTGATTATTGATCTAAAAATGTATTGAATGTTCGTTGTGATATCAGTTCCTAGTAATAACTCTATTCATGGGTATACAATCCTATCTCTATGGGGATAAGAGAAATTTTCACCAATCAGAATGGAACACCTACCGACAAATGTTTCCCTACCCAACTCATTGGCCAAGTGAGACAATTTTTATTTCTCCTTAAGTTTAAACAAAATTGAAAAACTTTTCATTTTTCAACCGCATAGTATAAGCGGTGTGCAGTTATCAGATTTTAACTAAATGTTCACTGGTTGTGGAAAAACTGTCACGAAGAAAGCGCTTGGTTGGCACACCTGGTCCACAGATGTCGTTATGGATATGGAACTAGGTCGAAGTAATCAAAAGCGTGGTGAATTATTTACGCCCCACAGTTGAGTTCACTTAAAATAAGTTTCGGACAATCTTACGTTCTATTTATGGTTTCACAGTAAAACGATGCAATTTTACAACAAGAAAAGTTATTTACTACATTTTCTATCCTCAAAGTTCTTTTCGCGGCAGAAAATTTATGAAGAAGAACTAACTATCTAACTATTAAACCTGATGCTTAAGGTGTCCATGTTTTGGATCTAGCAGTTAGGTCATGAGAAACGGGCATACTTTTTGAGCACTCCAATGCCAACGATGCATAAGCCAAATTTAATATCAAAGCAGTATTCATACACTTTTACAGAAGGGGCCCTTGGCCTCCCCTACTGGCGGTTTATTATTGAAATTAAAATTGACGTTCAAAATCATTGTTATAGGTAGTGTTACAAGAACCTTGTCCCCGGATGTTAATTGTGAACTCCATGTTCTCTAGTCAAAGACTTTCAATTGCTTAGTAAATTTGTTCATGTTTTAAAATATAATATAATATATATAAATACGTATGTACGCCTTAGTTTTTAAATATTAATTTGCAAATGCCGTATGGAAGACGATACTTGTGAAGTAAGTCTTAGATTACTTTCCCATGACATTGTGCACTCACCAACACACCGCTATGACACATCATTTGCTCATCTCATTACTCTCACAACTGGTTTACTGCCAGTTGGAGAGACAATCTGAGATTAAAATAATAAAAAAAAATACTATTGAGTTTGTGCTTTGTCACTTTTAACCTCAATTAACAGAGTCTTACAAGCTTTAGTAATTCAATCGCATAGATTTGCTTAGATTTAGTAATTTTGTAGCGATCTTAGCAAACGAAACAAGTAATTTTTGCTGAGGAAAATCTTCCTGTTTTGTTGTGAGGTTTTTGTTTTGTTTGATTGCTGATTTTCTTTGGTGAGATAGTTGTACTTTTGGCATTGAACTTAAGCAACCGAACAGTGTGATCATCCGGCGAAAAGTGTGTTGACCGAGTGAAACCTTGGCTGGGTTCTTTTAGCTTTGGTGTTTATGTATGTACGAGTACAATCTACATTGCTCTTGATATGCAAACTTTTAGTTCATACGCAAATTAAATATAGTGAACGAAAAAATCTCAAGGTGTCTCTTATTTTTTCGAGAATCATTAGGACTAAAACCCAGCTCTCGCCTTGTGAATGCCGTCATTCTGAAAGAGATGCGAGTCACTCTGGCCCAACATAGTTATTCGTATTGTAATAAAATTAAACTCTTACTTATTTAGCTTAAACCTGGGTATGCCGAATGTTTGCCTGGAATGTGGTGCGTCCCCTACATATTATTTTTTTCTGGTCGAGAGATTCTTCTAGCATTAGTTGCACTTTAATTCAACCCTATGGAAACTTCAAGTTTCCAAGGACTTCCATTAGAAGAGATTTATGACATTGTTCGGTAAGGAACTAGCAACAACAACTGCAAACAAACGCCGATCTTTTTATTAGAAACAAGTATGGATTTGGGTGAAACTGCAAATCATATACTTAGTTGCGAAATATTATTTCATCCCAGAAAGTACAGGGTCATTTCATACTTCTTATTTTGGTACACAAGGGCTGTACCAAGTATAGCTAGATTCCCGAAGCTCATGAAAGAAAGTGTGGGTGTAAGCCTGTTATTTCCATAAAACTATTTAATATACAAAGCTAAGAGAACGAAAATCGTAAAAGCTATATATCAATATCACATCAACAAATAAAAAGCATCAACCTAATAAATCTCTTCTAAAAATCGAGGCTAAAATCATAAAATTTTCGAATTTAATTCCTACAGAAGAGATAAAAGGCCGACGTGGTTTCATTAGCTCTATATCATATCAAGTATTAAAAGATTTTTTTTTTTTAAATTATAGCAACACTCCCATTTCTAAATGAAGGCTCAGGCGATATTCTATTAATATAAGCTTAGGAAAATTTTTTGTTTTAATATGAGGAGAAATTTATTTTGAATCATTGGCATTAATGCTTTTGTTGAATGTCAGTAGCCATGAACGTATCTATCGGTTTTTGTGCGCAGTCTAATACGAGTATACAGTGCCTGACATAATTATTGGCACAGTCGTTTTCTGCGATTTTCACAAATTTTGGCCTTAATAAAATGATTTTAACAAATACTATATAAAATCATGTTTCAATGTTTAATACAAGAACTGTAACTTGTGTTTAAAAAATGTACGAAAAGTTCGCGAAAATTCCATGAAATTTATCAAAGTTTTAAATTTTTTTCACAGAATTTTTAGAATTTTTTGGGGTATGCAGTTTTGTAGGCCATTAAATTTTAATAAAATAAGGTGTTAATCTTAAGTTCGCGACACATTTTGCTGATTTTTAGCAGATTTTTTTTTTGGGACTTCTGTATTTTCCTCCAACAAGTTTAGCTCGTCGGAAAATATGTATACCGATTCTATATTTCCCAGTTAAATGTCAGTAGAAAGTAAAGGAGTCATTACAAAGGTACCACGTCGGATATACCAGGGACCCGAAACGGAGCTTTCTGATTACGAATGTAAACATTAATTTACAATAAGTCAGCGCAGTATTTAAAATTAACTACGAAGGAAAAATGTATTGCTGTTTGATGTTTTTTTGAATATCAATAACAAGTATCAAGTTCATCTGATAAGGCTAGTTGTAATATTTATATACAATTAACTCTTGGCCTAACTGCGGAATCAAATTATGTTTTGCCATCATATGGCGACATCCCGCCCCTTAAGTCTGTTTGGCTTTCCCCCAAATGCTAGCCAGGAAAGACTTAAGAATTTTGTTGTAGCGTTGTACCTTGTTAGCATTCGAGCTTCTCGAAGTGGAGAATTCGCATATTTCACCCATTCAGGATGAAGCAGTCATCAGCATAAGAGGTTGTTTTAAGTTGTACAGGATGAAACAGGAGTAGTAGATAAACATTTGTCAGTATGGAGCAACAGTTTTTGCCGTTCCTTTCCTAATTCTTTCTCGATCCTTTTTTCCTTTCCGATACTAACACCTCACTGACAATAATTCCCTTCACAAAAGCAACCATCTATCAACCGGTCGATTCTGAGCGTAACCGGTAATTTTGTAATTCACGTAACCACGGTTCTGGGGTCCAATTACGTTATACGTTCCGTGATCGAAAGCGAATTTTAAAATCACAATTGCCCTAAACCCGTAACTCGGAATGACGGCATACGTGACCAATCGGCTGGAACTACCGGTCGGTTCAATTATGGATTATTTTATTTTTTTAAAAAGTTGGACAGTTTCAAAGTTATTGTGACTAAAAAAACAGCTTATGCCAAAAGATCAAGCTAGAATCGGGGGGCTTGTAGTAATCTTTGAGCTTGTCATTATTGTTAAAGTTATTGTTGTACGGCAGAAAGGGGGCCAGCACACTACCAGCAAACAGTGGTGACTAAATTCTAAATTCCATACGGAAAGTACGTTTATTGTTTACTCTTAAAAATCATAAAATCTTGACAAATTGATGATCTTCTATGTTAATTACCTTCTTATTCTATTCAACACAAATGCATACTGACATACATACATACCGCGTAATATAAGATGTGAACACATCATTTCGAACAGGTTAAAGAAGTAGTAATAATCACAACTTCTGCTTCATGACATCAATCACTTGAGCGAGACGAGAATTTCGTTTACCTACTTTTCGAATAATTGGGTTTCCCAAATTACCTTTTGGACGGTTATTCATGTATTATCATACATATACATATTAGGGTGTGCGCAAAACTCCATATTTGAAAAATAACTTAATTGTATTACTTATATCTGCAACCTAAGAAGTCATATCTTAAAAATAAAAATAAATGTTTGTGCATCTGTGTGGTTGTGTGTCCTTTATAGGCGTACTCGTCCTAACTTTATGAAATTTTCACAGTATGTTCTTGGGTTCACTAGCTACAGCATAAGCTATATATAGTTTTGGAAAAGTGGGTGGTGCCACGCCCCCAGGCTATATAAAATTACAATTCGTCATACATCTGAACGTATTTGTTCCAAATTAATGATATTTGGATAAATGCGTCACTCAGTCAAGATTCACATAACATTTTAAAAGTGGGCAGTGCCACGCCCCAAGAATTATTTTGTGTTTTGTTTGTGCTTTATTTTATTGTCGATGTCTCTGAAACTTTCATGATAGGTTCAGTAGTTCGTTGGGCACCACACAAGGTCTACATATTTTTTGGAAAAGCCCCCAGGTTATTAAAGCTGCAATTCGGTATAGGTAAGAATTTATTTGGTTCAAGTTAATGATATTTTATATATAGATATGTGATCTTTGTATCAAGAAAACCTTGGAAAAAGTAAGCGGTACCAAGACCAAGAAAAAGTTAAACCGCTATACCTCGAAACTATGTACATATCAGTAACAGAGCAAACGGAAGAAGAAGGGAGGAGGAATAAAAAATTTGAGTAGTAAAGGAGGTGTTAGAGGAAAATGAAGAGGGTAAAAAACTGACGGGATATGGGGGTGGGGGAAAGGAAAAGTAGAAAGAAAAATTAAGATATATTTTTTGGAATAAATGACTAGGAAGCACCAAGTGGGGAGGGAAGAGAGTACAATTTGTTAAATGAATGCAAGCCAAAGTTTAGGCAGGACAACGTCAGCCGGGTATGTTAGTTCTTTATAAAATCAATAACTATACCTTATAAAGCAAACAATTTTTAACAAAAAATCCTCAGCGAGTCGAATTTTTATTTCCGTTAACCAAACGATTTGAAATTTGAAAATTAAATAATGACAATGAGAATTCTGCTTAATGACTTCTTTTGTTCAAAATGTAATGCTTTATAAACAGAGTTTGGAATTGCATACAAGTGCATATTTTTATTTGGCATCATAGAAACACCGTTGTAAAGAAAGAATTTCTTTTATCGTTAGTTTGTTTAACATATTTGCTCATTTTCATATTTTATGCATATTTTCATAAATTTTGATTATTTTTTTGCACATTTTTCTCATAACTTTGGCATATTTCAATCCTTTCACTTAGAACTATATACTTTGGGCTTCGGGCTGGGCTTTTTGGCCAAGACTTATATATTTTATGAACTCAAGGAAGTACCGTGATATTAAAGTACAAAGTTGGGGTTTCTTCGTTTCGATAGTAAACTGTGATTCAGGTATTTGATTGAAATACGTAGCAGAATTAAAGAAATAACCAATTATTTAATTCACCACACATGTAATCAATATCATTGCTGCCCAATTAACACAATGAAAGGGATATCGTGTCAAATTCGGGCCGGTTGCTTGAAAATAGGTTTTCTCGAATGTATTTCTGCGAACTCGTCTCGAAGCAGATTTTTTCGAATATAGCTTTTGGAACTCGAGCCAAGCTCGTGTAAATCATCTTTCGCTAAATAATTTTTTGGCCTATGTTCGTCGATGAGATGAAATATCGAATCGCCAACGAAATTTCGCAAATTGCTTAAGACAAATGACTTACCTGAGAATTCGGATTCGCCGATCTAGCGTAGCGGAGTATCACCGCGATAATATTATCAGAATCCATTGTGTTTATTGGGTGGGTACTACAATAGAGTAGTTGTTTTTAAAATAAGAAAGTATCCACACGCGAATGGGGAATTGTGAAGACCTGAAGACGAGTAGCCTCCGATTTGCGATTCCGTGGCGTTTCCAATTGGAGCCAGTTGTAAGAAAGAAGAAACGACTGGCGAGCTATATTAAAAATAAAAATGTATAAATGTATGGCGCGATATACAACAGGTATATCAGCATAAACCTCCAAGGAGATTTTTGCGGCGAGCTTCTCTTCCAATTATTAGTGTGCTGCTTTGAAATTTTCCCTTCTAATTGTCAGGACTTACAGTTTTGCCGACTCCGAATGGCATCTGCAAAGTAGATGAATTATTGCTGAGAAGACTTCCATAGCAGAAATGCACTCGGAGAGTTTGCCATATCACTACAGAGGGCGACCCCGCTTTGAAAAAACCACAAGATTTGTTGGACGGCGAGGTACTTTGGACGGCTGAAATCGTTTAGACGGTTAAGCGCCACTTAAAGAAAAATAATATAAATAACGAAAATCAAAGAATGTAGGTTTACTATGTGGGCAAATATTAAGAAATGGCTGGTGTTATGTATTTATCAATTGTTGGCAACCCTTATTTTCCTATTGTCATTCTTCTATATATATATATATTCATTATTCAGATTTACACATCATACGTTGTTAACACGAGGTCGTTTTCTTAAAAATAAATTGTTATTTCAATAATAGTACATAACAATAAAATGGCGACGAGGATGAAAATCGAAAATTAAATAGAATGTCCAAAATTTAAGAAAACGAACCTAAAACTTCAATCAATCGTGTACGGCCATAACCTTAAAATAAAATGGAGTCCCAAGTGCAGCAATTATTACAGGCAATAACCGCCATGACTACAACGATGCAGCAACAGCAAAATCTAGTAAATCAACAAGCGAGCAGTACCAGCGTAAACATCATCTCAAGCTTCGAAGCATTCGATCCAAAGATAGAATCATTTAAAATATATAAAGAGCGCCTGGAAAACCATTTTCATATTTAGAAAGTTTTCGGAGACGAGGAGATGTGTGCGAAATTGCTTTTGCAATATATTGGCACAGCTACGTATTCCCGTTTAGCAACCTTGGCATCACCCAAAAACTTAAATGTGCTGAAATATGACGAAATAGTAACGCTGCTAGAAACACATTTTTGTCCTGCAAAGAACATTTTGGTAGCGCAACACAAATTTCTTTGCGAAATTCAAAATAGTGATCAATCTTTGGCAGATTTTGTAGCTAATCTGCAGAAAAGAGCGATGGAATGCGGTTTTGTATGCGAATGTGGAAAGTCTGTCGCAGATATTTTTCTAAGATCACAACTAATCAGAGTAATACGTGATGGGCATGTTCGAGAGCAACTGCTTCAAGACCCGAAATCAACATTTAAGCAAATAGTTGAAAAAGCAACAACATTAGAAGCAGTTAAAATTGATAACAAGGTGATTGCAAACAATGCAACAGGTTCAACAAGTGATATTCATCAAGTCCGTCAAAATGTTAGTAATAATAACCACCATAGTGGTAGAAATCGCAATCGAAATTTTTCTACAAATAGGAAGTCAAAGTCATCAACAAGAGTTAACTACAGCGAATTAGGCATAGAAGGTTTATGTCTAAGATGCGGCCGTAGTAATCATTTATCGAAACAATGGAGAGCAGATAAAGGCAAGTTAAAATGTAATTCATGTGGCAAGACTGGTCATGTGCAAAAAGTTTGCATTCAGGAAAGAATAAAGCAAAAGAAACCCAAAAACGTAAACAATAACTACGCTACGTCAAATGCAATCGAATCTTATACCACAGAAGAGGAATATTTTGGTGTAAATCAAATCATCGATATTTATGATCAAAGTACTGTGCAAATATCATCTATAGATGCTGGAAAATTTTTTACAGATGTCTTAATCAATGGAAGAAAACAAAAATTCGAAGTAGACTCAGGTGCCGGCTACACATTACTGCCGGAAAATCAATTTAAGGAATTAAATACAAAACACCACTGAGGAAAACAAATATTGCATTCCGCGTTTATACAAATGATGTTTTTGTGCCGTTGGGAGTCGTAAGTGTGGACGTAAGGTACAAAAAGAGAAAATCAAAAGAAGCTTTGTACATTGTATCGTCGAAACGTACAGCGTTATTGGGACGTGTATGGATACGTCATTTGAAAATTAATCTACATGAAATCGACGAAGACAGTACTAAAAACAATTTTTGCCACAACAACATAAATTCTATATCGAAATTCGAGCAGCAATTTCCAGAAATCTTCGAAGAACGAGTTGGATGCATTCCGGATTTGGTCTGTAGTCTAAAACTACAACAAGGAGCGAAACCTGTGTTTTTAAAAGAAAGGCCAGTACCTTTTGCGTTACGTGAAAAAGTAGAACGCGAACTCGATAATTTGGAACGAGACGGCATAATTACAAAAATTAATACCAGCAATTGGGGTTCACCCTTGGTGATAATCCCAAAGCCTGATGGCAACGTGCGATTGTGTGTGGACTATAAAGTAGCTGTTAACCCTCAACTAGAAGTAGCTCATTATCCAATCAAACGAGTAGATGAAATTTTGAACAGTTTAAAGAACTCCAAGCATTTCTGCAAGTTGGATTTATACAAAGCGTATCTTCATGTACTAGTGGATTTATGATAGCAAAAAAGTACAAACTATTTCAACACACCGAGGTACGTATCAAATGAATCGTTTATCTTTTGGAATTAAAACTGCTCCCAGTGAGTTTAACCGTATTTTAGATCAAATATTACAAGGCCTCGAAGGTACAATCTTATATTTTGACGATATAATTATCCATGGTGCAACGTTGAAAGAATGTGAAGAGCGCCTCATCAAATGTTTTGAAAGATTAAATAAATATAAATTACATATCAACAAAAGAAAATACGAATACTTCAAAGATCAAATCAAATATCTTGGATATGTAGTGAGCCATAACAAGATAGCAAAATGTCCAGATAAAGTACAGGCAATTGTAAATATGCCAAGACCCGGAAATATTGAGGAAATAAGAAGATTCCTTGGAATGATTACATATTATTCAAGATTGTTACCAGATGTTTCAACACTTACATTTCCATTACGTCAACTTTTAGAAAAAAACAAAATATTTAATTGGACTGCAAAATGCGAAGAAGCTTTTAAAAACCTCAAACAGGAAATACTTAAAGACAGGGTTATAGTGCCCTTCAATAAGCTTTGCCGATCACATTAGCCTGTGACGCAAGTCCAACAGGTATAGCTGCTGTATTATCCCACATTGTGGAGGGGGAGGAGCGCCCCGTCGCGTTTATTTCAAGAGCGCTAACGAAAGCAGAACAATATTACAGCCAGCTGGTCAGAGAAGCGTTAGCAATTATTTTTGCCGTTGATAAATTTTTTATGTATTTATATGGAAGAGAATTTACGTTATTGACAGACAATCGCCCTCTTTCCAGAATATTTCACCAAAGTGCAAAAACACCAGCTATGACATCAGTAAGATTACTTCGTTATGCATCATTCCTTCAAGGATTCAACTACAAAATACAACATCGTAAAGCCGAAGATAATGTGAACGCTGACTGTTTATCGAGAGCACCGAGCAACGAAACGCCTATTTTTAAACACTTTTTGGATGAAGAGGTACGAAATATTCAGGACGAGAAGATCAACCAGATGTCAACATTCTCAATCAATTCCACAACGATTTCAAAGGAAACAGAACGTGATGCAGAACTCGCAAAACTAAAGAAAGACTTATTAGATGGTAAGAATTGCGATGCCAGTTATTCCTTGCAAGATGGTGTCATATTTAAAGGTGGTCGTGTAATGATACCATCCAGTTTACGTGCAGAAATTTTAAAAGAGTTTCATTACACGCATGTAGGTGTGGTAAAAATGAAGCAGCTTTCAAGAAAGTACTGTTTCTGGAAAGGCATTGACGCTGATATAGAGCGATTGGTGAAATCTTGTCCTAGTTGTGCGGAGGTGAGAAAAGGCCCACCAAAGGTTGTAGCACACGACTGGGAGGAGCCGAGCGAAAATTTTCAAAGAGTCCACATTGATTACACGGGACCATTTCAAAATCATCATTTTTTCATACTGGTAGATGCAAAATCGAAATGGCCGGAGGTTCGGATGATAAAAGATGCCGCAACCTCTGAAAAGACAATAGCGTTATTACAAGATATATGTGCAACTCACGGATTACCACAAACCATTGTATCAGACAATGCAACCATATTCCAAAGTGCAATGTTTAGAGAATTTTGTCTTGAAAATGGAATTATCCAGAAGATTATAGCCCCTGGACATCCAGCAACTAACGGATTAGCCGAAAGATACGTCCAAATTGTGAAAAAGAAATTAAAAGCAATGGAGGATGAAGGCTTACCATTGAATATTAAGTTACGGGAAATCCTGTTTCGCTATAGGGCAACCCCGTTGGCAAATGGTCAAACTCCAGCTCAAATGTACCTTGGACGTGAACTGAGAATTAAATTAGACGCTATGCGGCTAGTAAGCGAATTGAAATCAACAATATCTAACCAACGGGTGCGTCATCTAAGCGTGGGTGATAGAGTACAGGTGCGGTGGTTTCACGGGAATAAACCCAGCCGGAAATTTGGTGTTGTTGAACGGAAATTTGGACAGTTTCATTATCAAGTAAAACTGGATGATGGATATGAATTGAAACGACATATAAACCAATTGTATAAATCCGGTGTTGAGCAACCGAAAAAGTCTGTAACGTTTGCGGAACAGCCCGTGCAACAAAACCCAAAAATGGATGAAATCTACATCGAACATAAAGTTACCAACCCGGTAAACCAACCAGTGCCAATCTTACAACCTACTCCATTATCAACGCCAGAAGGAAGCGTAAGAAGATCGAATAGGGCCAGAAGACCTCCTGTACGCTTAGAGGACCATGTTCGCTATTAAGCGTGGGAGACTGTTATGTATTTATCAATTGTTGGCAACCCTTATTTTCCTATGGTCATTCTTCTATATATATATATATATTCATTATTCAGATTTACACATCATACGTTGTTAACACGAGGTCGTTTTCTTAAAAATAAATTGAATTTTTTCTGTAAAAATTATGTGAAATAGGTTTTGGCCGTGATTATTTAAAAATTAATGTTAAAGTACTTTTACATAACCTATATCTACACGTAAATTAACATATGCGTGACGTAAATCCCTAAACAGTGTGGAATTTTACCAAGTTGAGCATGCCTCTTAATTTTTCGAAAAAAGTCGTTCATGATTTTTTTTTTTTGGAAGCTACCTCTATTTATAAAAAATTCTAACTAATCCGAAATATGTTAAGGGAGGTTTTGTATGGAAGGTGTGACAGTCTAATATACTTGTACTCATAAGAGTTAAATTATAATATTACCCGAAATAATGTCAACACCATCACAGAAAGTTCCGAATACTACGAAATGGTATTAAAAAATCTTTCTAAAAAGTCTAAAAAAACTATCCCAAAACCTTGTTGTCAAAAAACCTGAAAACATCTCCAATTTATTCCAACAAAGTTGAAGAATTAATACCGTCATCGTCCTATTCATATTTTGTACAGTTTGCTGGTGCTTATATCTAAACGTTTAAACACTTTCACTCTCCAGACATGTTATTTAAGTAGCGCATTTTCTACTTCATAGTTCTTTTGTTATTATCGATTACAGATAACTTCCCCTGGATATGTGGAGGTTACTAGCGATTTTTATAATCGCTGTAATGGCGATGAATTGTGAAGGTGGTACACAAGTTAGAACGAAAAGCAGACCTAAAACTAGACTAAAATATTCTATTCCAATAGCACGCGTTCAAAAACGGTATGCGACTGGATATTCTAGTGGCAATGCTGGCAGCTACGCAAGCGCTAGCACAGGTGGCAACGCCGGCAGCTATGGGGGTGGATATGATGACTACGACTATGGTTATGCTCCCGATTATGGCTTTATAGATCCACTTTTGTTCCATCAACAGTTAACTGCGCAAATTTTAGCAAATCACGCTTCACAGAATCAGTGAGTAAATATGTTTATACTATTATCGGAGCAAATATATCTTTGGTAATATATACATTAGGGAGGGTCAATGTGAATAGGCGGAGTGTTTTCGACGTTGTTTCTAGCATATTCGATATGAAAATTAGTATTTTCATCACTTTACGAAAATGTTACGGAATTTTCAGTTTTTTCGGTAAAATTATTTGATTAAATCTATCTCTGAAAATATTTCTTCTTACGCATGTGTTTACCAAATAAAATGATTCTCTAATCGGATAATACAGATCAGTAGTGGAATTCCGTAACTTCCATAACGACATTCGCAATCGAGATTTTATCGGAGCGATGACTGAAGCGATATCGGTATTCATTAATTATTTTTTTATCGATATTCATTCATTTTCCGCTAAGTAAACAACAACTAATTTGAGGTTGTTAGCTAAAACTAAAATAAATAAATAAAATATATTGTATTAATATTATTGTTATAAAACAAATGGAATTCGAGTACTTAGCGCACGATGTGTCGCGGTATTAGGCATCCTAAGCCCGAATCGTTATAGCTACGTTAATTAATAGCATAGTCGATAATGCAGGCAACAAAATCGTTGGTTAAAATCTCACAAAATCGCATCGTTATAAGTTAGTAAATTCCACCACAGGGGTATATCGCTAGATTTTCTATCTAAATTTAAAAAAGTTTTCCTTTTGGACATCAAAGAACTGTCCTACAAACACAAAAGTATAATTTAGTCCCAAAATTTGAAGAATAAATGGCTAAGCTGAATCCGCTTGGATAAATTATTAGAGGTTACATTTGTATTGAAATACATCAAAATAACTGAACCGAAGGGTAGTGTTATGGATGTTGACATTCATGCATCTGGTCCGATAGCACCTTTGGTACGACGCTTGCAGTGCGAACGATTTGTCAGACTTCATAGAACTTTCGAATTGACTCACTCTGCTTATCTGTACTCCAAAAGACATTTGAGGATAATGAAAGCAGGAAATAGATTGAGAGCGGTGAAATGCATTATATTTCCTAATTTGCGAATATATGGCTCAAAGGTGTGCTCTTAAGAACTTTTTCCTTAGAACTTTAGATAGAGTGCGGATAAGCCAGGAACGATGTCGAAAAAACAGTTGAACTGCCTATCTGCTTCGATACCATATTTAATTAACATTATTTTTCTTAGAAATAAATATGAATATACTACTAGTATCTTTTCCTTATTTGGTACCTAACAACTAGGCTTTGCTTCGCTAACCACCTTTGCACATTCCTATTACCTTGCTCTATATATTTTCTTTAGCGCTATTGTATCGGTGTTTTCTTCGGGGCAAGCTATGGTAACCGCTGATGCCTCCTTTTTTCCGGACGATAAGTAATTAGTTTTTTTATTTATGTACATATTGTGAGAGTTTGTTGTTGTAACTTACTTATATTTGTTGTATTTCTTATGATCTGTGTGTTTGTTGTTGCTAATATACTTACTACATCAGCTTATTTATGTTCGTATCATACGCTCCAATGTTTCCACAGTCGTATTCAACAACAAATCGCTCAGCAACAAGCCTACTTTCAAAAGGCCAACACTCCGAATTACTACAATGGTGCCGCAAGTGGTGGTAGCTATGGCACTTCGAATCGCTATGCACCCAACCATGCTGTTGCCGCTGGCTCCATTGGCCCCGGCGGTTCTTATCATTCCGCTCAAATCTATCCAGAGAATCCGGTATTTAAATTCATAAAATCCGGTATTTAAACGCATAAAATAATTTTTTACATGTTTGTTGTTTTACTAGGAGATTCCAAATATTAGTACTCGCTTCGGTGGACCTTCCTCACCAGACGGCTTTAAGGGCGTCTCAGTCAGTTCGTTCTCCAGCAGTTCCGATATTAATGGCCAAAAGACAAATCATCGTGCCGCACAAACAACAATCAATGATAATGGCAAAGTCACCACATACAGGGTGCAGTCTTAAATGCTTCAATTTATTTGAAGATAAATTTTTTTATATTTATATTTTCATATTTATTTTACGGATGTGCATATGTATGTATCTAGATATCATCAGTCTAATTTTTAACAACCAAGTGCAAAGCAACGATTGCATGGAATTGGCATAAGAATTTAATTTTGAAATAATTATTTATATTGGGCAGTTTCGAAATATATCATTTTTAATGTGAGTTTCAGAAAAATCCGGTTTTTTGGTATGTTTAATAACGGTTTCGTATACCAAATATGTTTTTTGGTCAAAACTATAGAAAACTCGTGCAGAACACATTCCCACAACATACCAGAATGGAGGAATAAGGAGGGCGAAGTACTGTTACAACAAAAATAACACCAGCAACGTGCTTAAACCGTCTTCAGACATAAGATAGAGTTACTGGTCGATTCTGATCGTAACCGGTAATTTTGTAACTGTAGCCCGTTTCTGTGTCATTTCGATAGGAATTGTAACGCAAAGTGCAACCCTGTTTTGTAGTTATCGCTGAGTAGTGTTTCTGTAAGTGTGGTAAAAATGTATTTTCGTTATGGATTTCGATAAAAATAACGAGGCCTGTAATGACAGTGATAATGCAAAATTCAAAATAATTGCATTACATGCAAATTTTTAATTTTATTAATATTTATTAAAAATATTTATTATAAAATAATAAAAACAAAAAATTAATCTAAAAAAAATCAAGAAAATTTGCCACGAATCGAACCCAAGAGGGTCAAGGATATACATCTACTTTCCACCCAGTAGGAAAGTCTAAAAAGCAAAATAAATCAATCTAGGTATTGCCTATATTTTAGAGTAATAATAACAAAAAAAACTCAAACAATATCAAAAGTTTCTTCTTGAATTTGCCGGTTCATTTTTGCATTTGCATTGATTTTTTTAGTTTCTTTTTGAACAGTTTTCCACTCGGCGGAAAGTCTTTCCTCCTTAGTAATTGCATCTTGCTCATGGTTAGGAGGGATTCGAGCTCAGAATCCAATAAGTAAATAACAGTTAACAAATAATATTACAAACTTTAACTTCAATAAAATATTTTACAATGTCTTTAAAAAAAGTAAGATTACAGTTATAAACACAATAACACACAAAAAACAAGTAAATATCTTCACTAGATGATTGTTCGATCTAAGCAGCTCAAAGGCACTTTAGAGACTAAAGTGAAAAATAAAAACTCGGCTGTACGCTGAAATAAAATCCCCATGCCTAAAATAGAAATTAGATTTAAATCCATTTACACCTGTAAAACAGGTCTTTCTTAGGTAAACTAGTCAGGTAAACCCCATATAATAAAAGATTAAATTTGAACAAACGGCCCTTTATGTTTGAAAACTAACTTCCAAAATACCTTTTTATAAAAAAATGTTAAGTTCGAGACAGGTTATGTAAAACCCTGTAAAATTCTTAGAATACTACCAAAATAGTTCCTAAGGGTAATAGGTCACGTTTTTGGGGCTAAAGGCTGTTGTAACTCTGCTTGACTTAAAATAACCACAATTATGTACAGAATATACATTTTGAAGAAAAACATAAGCTTTCTTTCAGGTATCAGGGGGTTTGTTATTATATACCGTTCTGGAGTTATAGCTTCGGATTTCTTTCAAACTTTGAGCGACGATCGCCACGGGTTAAGGTAGTTTCTCGAGCTCAAACTGCTGCTATCTCATTATCTGGAAAGTGGAATCGTTTTGTGGGAGGTTTTATTAAGCCAATAGAATCTAAATCAACAGTTTTTAGAATTTGTAACTGTCTGTCTGTGTGTATGGGCGAGTATCACTCAACAACTACAACCTTAGCATCACTAGACTTCTAACTTTAAATTGAAGATATCCTTTATTTCGATAACTTAACCGGTTTGGGAGTTATCGACCAATATGTGGACCAGGGTGACCCAAAATTCATTAGTACATTATGGGTATCAAAAGAGTAATGTATGAAGCGATGTGAATAAGTTCCGGAGATACAATTATTAAAGCCAGACTCAGTCCATTATAAGTTCTGAGACGCAGCGAAGCGTGTCCGGGACTTCTAGTAAATAAATATACTTACTCTTAACGTGAAAATTACTCTTTCCTCTCTTTCTTTTGCGTACCAATAATACATTAAAATAAGACTTCGGGAGTTTCATAGAAAATTATCAATGAAAATGAAACTGATCGACAGAGCAAATTTGATTGATCAAAACGTCTACATACGTATTTGCACATCCGATTGAGATACATGCAAATATATAAACAAAAACAACACTATTCCGTTTCCGCTGATTTATTTATGGTTGTTTGAAAAAATATGATTTAAAGTCAAGGTTTTAGTTTATTATCAGTTCTCAAAACAAATAATTATGATCACACTCCTCGTTGTGGAACTGATTTGGACTAAAAAACAAAAGAAATGTGCAGAGCTAAGTTTACTGCAACCATTTAGAAATTTTTTTTTTGTTTTACTTATCTCTTAACTCCGAAAGTGTCTGACATGTTTGAAAACGGTCTTAAACACAATGTTGCTTAATATGCTGCATGGTAAACTTCAACTTTTGTGGATATAGTTCAAAGTAGCATCTCAAAACTAAGAAATAAGATTTCCGAGTTGAAACAACAAAATATATACGTCAAAATCATTTTCAATCTCCCTTTCTAAAGTGAAGATGCTAGCTGAAACCATTGTATGTATATTTTTCGTTAGGGTTTGTTTCAGGGTCTGATGAGCTGATCAAGGAGGGAGCTTATCTCTAAGAGTATACGATAGAAGCAATGCCTACTGGCATCGCTTATATATAAATAAGATCTCAGCACTAACAATAAATGTAGGAAGTGTAAACATATTTTGAGTTCTTGTCCTACGCTAGCTGTCTTAAGGCTTCAACTACAAGGAGCCTTACAACTATCAGATCTCGAACCAGCCAGTTGGCGGAATCCTAGAAAACTTCTGGTAAAACTATGGGCATATTCAGCTTTTGGGTCTAAAATAAGGGGATGGCTTTAATAAATGTACATTACCAGATTTTTTTATAGTATTGAAATTAGATTATGGAAGGAGGACTTATCTGCCCTGTTAAACTCAACACGCGAGCAAATCACAATCGAGGATGAATAAATGTAAGTCAATTGGATATAGGTGACTAAGGTAGGATTGTCTGCTGAGCTATTCATTTACGGCGACGAGGAGTTGGTAAATCGAACTCGACAGGTCCTAAGCAGAGTATGTAGTATCTGCCCAAACCATAGAAAGGAAGCTCCTGTAAACTGCGCCAACCGTCGCGCATTGAGGGTTTTAAATATCGCATATTATATAACTTTATCTAGAGTACTGTGAGAACTCGTATCAGTGCGTCTTCAGAGGCCCTATCATGTATGACAGGGCTTCTCAACCTTTTTTTTGTGTGGCTTCCCGGACTCTAAATAATATTTTTATGCACCCCTTCCTTCTTCAATAAGCGCAAAACTCTTTATTTGAGTATCGACAATAACACTCCCTGAAGGTTTCGGAGAGTGGTGCTGATGTTGACAGTCCTTTGCCGGATATGAGCACGGTTCGCTGCCCGACGTTGCGGGTGCGATTTGATATGTCCAGTGCAACCTTCTAGGTCATGAGATGAGAGGCACCATATCAGTAGATCAACTATCAAGTTGTACGTCATTACCTTTTGTGAACTTTTAGTCGCCTCTAAGGAGAGGCATGCCTTACCGCGGAGCTAACCGATGGGGCTAACACAATGCTCTCATTATGTTTAGTTTTCATTGAAACTATAGCATAAAAGCCTACCTGACCCAAGTTAGTAAAAGAAACCTGCTATGAACCTTTGAATATAATCATTATTTCTTTAAGAAGATGAAGTTTCAAGTTAAGCTTATTCAAGGCACCAAATATGTCGGTTAAATAAGTCAACCTCCATTGAAAGCATGTGTTTTTCTTTGGACTCAATACCTCTTATAGCCAGGGTACTTTTGAATGGAACAGAGGAACTTTGTGATCTGAATCGATCCTCGTAAAATAAAGTATACGAGTATAGCCGACTGTTCAAAGCGCTGCTCTTGCTGTACTTTACTATCTCTATAGCAGAGTCTGACTTAATCACTGTGGCAATGTTTTAGAAGCCAAAGTTTGCCTATATATAACCAATAGCACACCTATCATTGCATATGTCTCATCTATGCAAAGCCCAAAAGCTTATTCCAATTAAAATAATTTTTTAACGAAATTCGATATTGAATTACATATATCTTCAGAGGTAGTATCTGAAGTAAAATATGGGGTGTACAGGAAGATTGGAAGTAGCAACTAAAAACAATTACAATTCTCAAAAAGGGATCTCAAAAAGAACTTACACAAAGAACATATTTACAATAGAACAATATTAATTAATGGTGGACTTTATGGTGACGCAGCCACATTTCACCAAAGGCTATATAAAATGCCCAGATGCTAAATAAACAACAACAAATGTATGGGTTCGATTCAAAGAGGAGCTGGCCTTGTCAAAATAGATAAGGCGGTAAACGGAGTAGATGGTGCCTAAAAATTAGGGGTATACGCGGCCGGTACTAACGAATCTTCCAATGATGAAAATACTTGACTAATATCAATGGTTTGTTAATCCCAAAGAACAGGCATATTGCAATACGACATATTGCCCTTGAACTCTTATTTAAGCAGATATCTTAATTAATATGTTACCCCCTTGAAACTTTGCCCCGTGAGGAGGTAACTTCCTTCTCCCTAAGGTTAAAACGGCACTGCTGTGTGTGCACATTAAAACGGGCCACTTTTTAAAGGCTGAGTTATCGACATGTCAAGTCATGCGAAGTGTTTTACTGGCAGTTTTGAACCAAAACCAAAAAAATATAAAAAGAGCCGATTGAATTAAAAATTTAAGACAATGTTAAGAAAATATTTTATAACTAAATAATTATGCAGAACAGTGTGGTACCTAGGATTTTATTTTGGGGGAGAAACAACAAAAGTTTTTTGTTTGAATATATTCATGCTGCAGCGTGCTGCCTTTCTTAATTCATTTCAGTTTCAGGTTAGATTTCAACTGCAGAAACAGGAATAAAGTTTTAAAATGAGTAGAGCTACAGTATTTTACTCATCAAGGAACGTTGAACATTTTTTTCCCATTAAGTGGTGCAGTAAATTTTTTTCGCCTCCTCCAAGTCCTCTCTATTTTAAACCTTGCTGCTCAATATGTACATATGTTCATCTTTGAAAATAAAATTCATTATCTCCGTCAATGTTTTCTTCTCTAGGTCAAAAGGTATCAATAATTAATTTCAGTTTCATCGTTCAAAGCCATGTGCATTATGTATGTGTGTACGTGGAGGCCAAAGATGTGTTTCGCTCTATTTCCAACACTCCGTCGGCCGTATTCCTTATCAGAATAATGCTCCGAGCTCTCCTGGCATGTCTCAAATCAGCTCGTGTGTGAGCTCAACCTAAGATAATCTCTGTCAAGTTAGTTGTAAACTTGAATAGTATTCGCTATTGGATTCATTAACAAAAAGGTGCTGACTTTGAAAAGACGTTCCAGTGATTTAAGTTGTGTAAAAAGTAAAAATTCATTGCACTCAGCGTTGTAAGAAAGTGAATAACAAGACATGAATTTATTTGTAGCCATTGCTTTGGCATTCTGTGTCTGCACTGCCGCAGCAGGTAAATCAGTCAAATTCGTTTTTTAAAATTAATTTCGAAATCCAATATTTTAATTATATATAATTAAATTATTTTAAGAACCCATCCAACATGAATAAAGTAAACATTTTTAGTGTAGCACTTATTTAAAGGTGTGTAACTATAATTTTGGTCTCTGAAGATCTGTCATAGAAAGCTATGATATGGTTGCAAAAGGATTATAAAAAAAATATATATATGGGTATTAGGTCCATAAAAACTTACGCCATTTTGTACTTTAACAGCTGGTACTTTTGTAAAGTGTGTTTTTTTTAGGGGTATAGAACTTCGAATTGAAATAAAACACAAGAAAATCGTTTTAAGGTCCATCAGTTTGGCTTTAGTGGAAGGATAATTTTATGCCATTAATGTTTAAATATGATTTCGGGCATGTGGCCGCCACGGCTGGCTCGAATAAAGCCAATTCTACAGGTCCAATTTTCAACCACTTTTTCGAGCATATGGGGCCGTATGTCGGCAATAACGCCACGAATGTTGGCTTCCAATTCCCCTAACGTTTCTGGTTTGTTGGTGTAGACGAGCGACTTCACATATCCCCAAAGAAAATAATCCAATGGTGTCAAATCACACGACCTTGGTGGCCAATTGACAGGTCCATTCCGCGAAATTATGCGCTCATCGAATGTTTCCTTCAATAAATCGATTGTGACGTGCGCTGTGTGGCATGTAGCGCCGTCTTGTTGGAGCCACAACTCATCCACATTCATGCCATCCAATTCGGGAAGAAAATAGTCGGTTATCATGGCTCTATACCGGTCTCCATTAACGGTAGCTGCCTCTCCAGCATTATTGCGGAAGAAGTATGGCCCAATGACTCCACCAGCCCATAGAGCACACCAAACAGTCAGTTTTTGTGGATGTAATGGCGTTTCAAGGGTCTCATGTGGATTCTATTCACTCCAAATGCGGCAATTTTGCTTGTTGACGTAGCCATTCAACCAAAAATGAGCCTCATCACTGAACAAAATTTTGCGATGAAAATCAGCATCGAAATCAATCTCATTTTCGGCCCATACACCAAAATCACGACGCATTGCATGGTCTCGCGGCTTTAATTCTTGCACAAGCTGGATCTTGTAAGGTCGCAAGCCAAGATCTTTGCGCAAAATCTTCCATAAAGTTGATGGACAAAGCTCCAATTGCTGTGCACGGTGGCGAATCGATTCATTCGGGTCCTCTTCAACACTTTGCTCTACAGCGGCAATTGTTTCTTCGGTGCGCACTGTTCGACGTCTCTGCGGATGCGTATTATCACATAGAGTAAACGTAGTGCGAAAACGATCCATGGTTAACCGAATTAATTGCTCTGATGGACGATTATGTCGACCATAAAATGGACGGAGCTCACGGTAAACTTCGCGAACTGAACCATTATTTTCGAAATAAATTTGCACGATTTGCAAGCGTTGTTCTTTTGTCAACCTGTTCATGATGAAATGGCAAACCAAACTGAACATAAATGACATTAGAGTTGCCAGATTTGACCACAAAATGCCAGTTTTATCTCTATTCGAAAAACAAACCTGTAAAAAAAACACCCTGTACATTACTATTTTAAGTCTATCTAGTTTGACAAAATACTACCAAATATGTGGGTCCGTATATACATAAATAGTTAATTTTTAAAAAATTATTGGAATTTTCTATAAAAACCCTGGTCAAAATACCGGCTATTCTTTTACTAGATTGCAACTTTTGCAGAGTGCTTGTAGAGGGCGGGTTTGACGCTTAAAACCCCCAATGCCTACGGCACGGCGTGGAGTGATCCCCGGACTAAATTTTATGTAGTATAAAACAAAACACTTTGTAATCCAATGAAATCTCTGGCCAGCAAAGTGTTTCAAACAGGCTTAACCGGCAGTACCTTTTTAATAGTTGAAAGCATTCATACTCGGGCTCATGAGTTATGCTCAAAACTCAGCTCAGCGTTATCCAGTTTTTTTCTTTGTTCCAAGTGGAATTGGACATTGGCACTGACTATTCAAGACGTGGAGCGCATATGAACGTGATGCTAGACATCCTCTTCGGCGCTCATGCGATCGCGATTGCCCCCAAAGGCAAAACAAAATCCTCAAGTCACTGTTTGGCAGTACTTGGGGTAAAGATAAAAAAACGCTGTTGGCAACGTATTAGGCAAAATACTGAGCCCACAAGAGCATGTTAAGATGGTAAGCAGGCAGCTCCTGCTACTTTGTTGTTGTCATAGCAAAAAATTGCTTGAAGTTGAACCGTCTCCAAAACATATAGGTATTTAAATATATGTGTAAGCACTACGAAAAAAACCGCAACGGCAGGCCCCAACAACAGAGTCGCCAAGTTATATAGTAGTATAACAATGTTTAAACTTCTGGTTTGTTAGGACTTTCGTTGGAAGGGATTGATTTATCATAAAAGAGCAGCGAGAAATTTGACTACATATTTTGGACAGATATGCAAGATGACTGGCAAAAGGTGTGAAGGGCCAAACAGTTCCCTCCGCTGACAGTTGTTGCATACTCATACCAGAGGCTATATATTAAGTGGTTGGAATACAATTCAAAAAATACCAGTTTCCGAAATCGCGCTGTATCATTTCGATTAATCTCTTTGAATATTGCTGATAACGTTTGACCTTACGAAAAATAATTGTATAATATGTACTGAACAGAGGCATTATTGCTGATGCAATCAGACTTGTATTTATAGAACTTTTATGAAAATTCAATTAGATGCCTGCAAATATGGTTTTTTCTCTTTCGCAAGGTCTTATGTATTGCAAATTATACATATTTAGTCTCAGTAAATACATACATATACATGCAGTCGAATATTGTCTCAAACATTTTTTACATTTCAATAACAAATTTCTCTTTCACTTTCAGAGGAAGTCGAGAACAGGTAATGTACATAGAGATATTTTGCATCGAATTGTTTGTGAAGCTTCTGCTTATTTAAATCTAACTTGTATACCCTATACATTGAAAAAATATTTTATGTATTTTAACGTTCTATTTATTCTTTTTTAAGGCGTAATTTCCACAAATTGTAAGTACCTAAACAATGAAGGAATCATTTAAGTACAAACATGTGATTTGCATTCCTAATTGGCTTGGTACAAAATTATTCAAATCAATTTTTTAAATATTGGAAACTCAAAATTGCACATATTCTATTTATGGTTTTATATATTTTTACAAACTTACGTTAACACCACTAATTATTTACAAAATTTAGACATTACAGTCAGCATCAGCAAACCGTGCAAGAGGCTAAGCAAAAAATTGGAGATGTTGCGGCTGGATTCGATGGGTATGTATGCCTAGATGCTAACTAGATGCTAACTAACTAGTTAGCTTATGTGACTGAGTACTACCGTTTACCCATTTTTTGTTAGCATCCATGCACAGCCGTCAAACCGTCCAAAAAGTCCTTTTTTCACTGGTAATAAAACAAAAAGTTGTCTAGGAGATTTTTCAGGCTGAACACGAATCTGTGGTGGAGAATTTTCAATCATGTCTCGTTTCTGAGAAAAAGGTGTTTGAAACCTCGTTATTATAACATGTCCCTCGTCTTTAGGGTACATACCCTTAATTGGATTGCCGGCTCATTTATGGAGTAAAGTTCAGAAATCCGATACGGCATAAAAAAGTTTTCTTCATGCCAAAGGGGTACTTACCCATAAATAGTACTTTGCTGTGTTTGTGTTTAAAGGACAGATACCCAAAAAATTAAGATTCGAAAGTCTATAAGCTATAACCTAGCAATTCTCTATCTAAAATTGAACTAAAAGAGACAAAATATGGGTAAATTTTACATGTTAAAGGCCATTTATTTTTTTGCAATTCGTTTAACAAATTTCAGTTTCCAGTCAGATAGTAAAATATATAAAATAATATATACCGATTTCAGGAAAAAAATTTCTAGGGTTATTTTTCTTTTTCTGTGGCATACCCCGTATATTAGGATGGGCTGATTATAAATGCCCATCTTAAAACTATCTCGATCCCTACGATATCGCGCTGCAGTTTTACTGTGAATCTCTTTGGTTTTCGATGGATACTATTTGTTCCAATTATGAGACAAGTTTTTAAATATTACGTTCCGCCTGCCATTTTTGAATTATGCCTGAATCGAAAACAGGCTAATGAACTA
The DNA here is from genome assembly GCA_949987695.1 of Merzomyia westermanni. NCBI lineage: Eukaryota > Metazoa > Arthropoda > Insecta > Diptera > Tephritidae > Merzomyia > Merzomyia westermanni. Next base: position 161,690,538 of record OX465289.1, on the reverse strand, counting down.
GGGAAAATTTGAAAAGGAACGTTAGCTATGTGGATCAAAGTATGAGCCTTGGAAGAACCTGAACCACCACGTCAAAACCTAAGTAAAAGCTTAAAATTGTCACCCTCAATTCAATTAAAATAACACTATCGCAACAAGTCAGACTGTTATCCAGACTACCAGTGAAGTTATGTGACTGAAACTTGAGCTTTCTAAATTAGGATTCATGGATAATGTTACTAAAGCTTGTTGCAGTGCACTAGGATATGGTTGTGCTCAATATCGTATGTTGCGTCTGCGTCCATGCTCTGGGGGAACGTGAGAACTAAAGTAAAAGGCAAAAGCCCGCCGATGTGGCAAATTGATTCACTGAAGAAATATATAAAATAGGCGTTGTTATAGTATATTTTAGATCCAAAGGCATACAGTTACGGTATGTTGTTACTTTCAGTCCGGAATGTGCATACCTCGATCCCTCTATGGAGATATTTAACTTCCACTTAGAATACACTAGCTGATGTTTGATGCCCGGATCCTTAATAGCCAAGGTTGCCTGATTGTCTGGTGAAGGCAAATGCTGACATCACCACCCTATGGGAAATACATCGGGCGGGGCAAGACATTTGGTCAATAGAGGCTTGCGACGTCGGTTACAGTGACCATAACGTCACAAATCGAGGTACTGGACTAGTGCTGCTGGCAGCACTCTGTACGGACTGGAAAATATTAAGACTTGGTTTAATATTGTTTATAGATACTGTCATCCTTAAATAAATTTTTTTAAACTGAGATGTAAGTTATGGTTAACATATTATCTTCCAGCCAACATCAAGCATCATTCGAAGAGGTTGGCTCATATGGCGGTGTCGGAACCGTGGGACTATCAGGTGGCTACTCAGGTTCCTCTGCTCTATCCGGTCTTTCAGCAGCCGAATTGGCAAGTGGTTCATCATATGGGGCGTCTAGCAATAGTGCTGCTCAGTTTGGCGCCAGTCACTCCGCTAACTTTGAAAGCTCTTCTTCATTTGGAGCCAATTCGAACTTTGCAAGCGGGGGCAGCAGTAGTGCAGCAGTAGTGATACCCGTTGCATCGGGCAGTAGTGCATCTAGCAGTTTAACAGAACAAACCGAAAGCGTTCAACAAGTTGTACCTGAAATTGTTGTATCAGGTGGTAGCTCAGGTGGCCATGAAAGCTATGTACACCACGAAGAACGCCGCACGGAAAGCCAACCCGTCATTACTTACACCGCACCTGCCGGTGGATCTGAAAATTACGTCCACCATGAAGAACGTCGCGTGCAATCTCAAGTTGCTCCTATTGTAACATATGCTGCCCCCTCAGGTGGTCACGAAAGTTATGTTCACCATGAAGAACGTCGTACTCAAAGTCAGCCTGTTATCCAATATACTGCACCAGCTGGTGGCTCTGAAAACTATTACCATCACGAGGAACGTCGCGTTCAAGCGCAACCTGTTATCCAATATTCTGTACCCAGCGGTGGTTCTGAAAACTATGTACATCATGAAGAACGTCGTGTCCAAAGCCAAGCAGTACCTGTAATCCATTACACAGCACCATCAGGTGGCTCCGAAAAATACGTGCACATTAAAGAGGAGCACATTCAAGCTGCTCCACTTCAAATTGTTGCTCCATCTGGTCAAGAGTCATACGTTAAGTATCGCAAAGTTGTTAGTGCGTCCCAACCTCATGTGATTGTACCCACATACGGCGGCTCGCATTCTTCTTACGTACATTCTGCAAACTCAGCTTCACAACTAAACAATCTTTTGAGTGGTGCTTTGACAACTGGTCAAACAGCCAACTTGGCTGGTTTCGGTAAGACTTTAAAATAACATAGAAATGATAAACGGCGTAGAAGCTACCCGGCTCTTATACTCTTTTAGGTTCAAACGCACTTACAGCTGGTTCCACCAGCGGTTTTGGCGCACAAAGCCATTTCGGTGCTCAGAGCGGTTTTAGCGCTCAACATGCCTTTGGAGCACAAAACCACCTTAGTGCTGCTTCTAACGCTGCTCTTACTCAGGCCTCTCAATTTGGCGCACAATCCAAATATGGATCTCAATTTGGTTCCGAATCTAACTTTAACTCTAAATTTGGTTCAAGCCTTGGCGCAGAGTCGGCATATGGAGCAAGTTCAGGTCTAACAGCTGGTGTTGGGTCTTCGGGCTTACATCATTACATATCTGAGTCAGAACGTTTGGCAAAGGCGCAAGCTCAAGAAATCGGAGTTGGTGGCGTGCGTGCTGGCGCTAGCCAATTAGCTGACTTGTCAGCTGGATATGGCAGCAATGCAGGGTTATCAGCTGGTTATGGAGCTTCTGGAAGTGGTTACAAAACCAAATCGTGGGAAAAGGCTTCAAAATGGGCTTCACAATCGGAGGTAAGATTTAAATACACAATTGCTGAATAAAATTGAATTGTTTATTCTATTGTTTTCTAAACGCAGTTCGGATCCGATGGTCAAGTCAAAAATTATAAGGAGCTCTCAACTGGCGAAAGCGAGAACTACGACGTGAATGGACATCGCGTCGGTTACAAAGCAGCCACAACGACACTTGACGACAACGGCAAGGTCAGCAGCTACAGTCTCCACACATAGAACTCTATTCGTACTCTTTGCACATGCAGTTTATATACTTGATTGTGTTCTTTTACATTAAGATTATGTAGGTACGTCTGTTTTATTACGAAATAAAAGTAAAATATCTAAAAAAGTTATTAATTAAATAAAAGTATTAATTTAATTATCGTTTTGAAAACGGTTTTTCTAATTTACCATCCACCACTGTAGTAAGTGAGATTGTGGGTTGTACAGGACTTTTGAATGTGATGTGATGGTGTGCTCGTCGTCTTCTATTATCCGCAACTGCGGTCATACAATAGCAAGGCTTCCAGCTGGGCGCTCGATGTCCTATAACAGTATTGGGGCGATATTGTTCGTTGTACGTTCGTTCAGTGGTCCATATATTTTGAGATGGTACATAGGCGTTCCAGCCCTCCCGTTGTTGAAACCCGTTACCGCTACGCCCATCACCACTGCTAACATAGACCGGCACATTGTTTGGATAGTATTGTGGATAATAATATGCGTGGCCAGTGCCTTGACCTCTGTCATCATAACTGCGCCGTTCCGAGGAGAAATTTGGATTCCAACGACTCTTGGAATCATGCGGCTTACGCGTTTTTTGGGTTGGACCACTACGTCCCTTATAAATGGGTACACTCGCGTCCTCTGTGCGGGAATATAAGAAATTAGATATGAATAAAATTAAAAAGATTTAAGTAAACCTTTTTCGTCATCTTGTGCTGAACTCGTTACATTTGCATCGCTTCCTCCACCTGTTGATATTTCGAATGTTATGTCCGTATGTATTCCAACACGTTTCTTGTGTTTGCCTACATCGGTTATTTCCATGCTTTCGGTATTCTCTAAATTGTTATGTTAATTTGAAAGTAGTTGCAAGGCATTGAGCCTTAATGAATATATTCATTTACCTTTTGATTTTTGTGTATCACCCGTATCGACCGTTACACGCACTCCGTGTATTTTTGGTCTGGATTTACCGCTGCCGCTGTCAGTGGTAACTGCTCCATCGCTTTCTCTTTCCCTGGGTTCGCCTTCCTGCCCACTTCTATTTTGGTTGCCATCTTCCCTATCACCTTGACCTGTACCAGGTATTATTGGCACGTCGGAGCTGTTTTTATTTTCTGCTTCGTCAAAATCCAATTTCGGTGATATTTTATTCGCTTTCGCTAATGACAAAAGAGGAAATATAATTTATAAAGTAGTGAGTAGTTATTTATCTAATCAAAAGTTTATAGATATTCAAAAATATATTTTTACAAAAATACACTCTTTTACTTATTTTACTTTTACACTTCCCATATTTGTATGTCCCACAATACGGTTCAGATAAGAACCACACGAGGATGCCCACAGGGGGGAGTACTGTCGCCTCTGCTGTGGAGCGTGGTGGTGGACGAACTTTTACAACTACTGACAGACAATGGAGTCCGCTGCCAGGGGTACGCGGACGACATAGTAATCATTGCCAGAGGGAAGTTCGAGAACACACTCTGCGATATAATTCAAAGAGCATTAAATCTAACAAGGAGACGGTGAGCCGGGGTAGGTTTAAACATCAACCCCGGTAAAACCGCTTTCATTCCATTTACGAAACGAAGATCTCTACCGGAAATGCGGACACTTACCCTAGGAGGAGAATCACTAGAGATTGCTTCTGAAGTGAAATACCTGGGAGTCACTTTCGACTCCAAGCTCCTCTGGAGAGCACACGTTGCAAACACAACATTAAGGGCCACGAAAGCAATAATGGTGTGCAGAAGACTCGCGGACAAATCTTGGGGATGTAGCCCGGCGATGCTCAGATGGATGTACACCATGATCGTTAGACCAATAATAGTATACGGGGCGGTGGGGTCTTCCAGGTCAGGTCTAAGCACAGTGCAAAAGGCACTATATAAAATCGAACGTCTGGCCTGTGTATGCATTACGGGAGCAATGCGCACATGCCCCACAGGGGCATTAGAAGTGCTCCTTGAGCCCGCTGCATATTGTAGTGGAACAGGCGGCCAAACGCACCCTGTTGAGCATATCAAAAGAGTGATTCGGTAGAGGAAAAGTGATATCGTCCGTTGGAGCAGAGAGGTTGAAAGACCAGCTCCCAATCTGCCAGTTTCCAAGAGACGATATTGCTAAAGTAATCATGCTTGAGAGGAGATTCAAGTCGGAACTAGGGGACAAAGCTTCTTGGGATTCTACAAAAATTCATGAATTTCACCAAGACCGAACCATAGTGTGGTACACGGATGGCTCGAAACCCCCTGAGGGAATTGGTGCGGGCATCTTTGGCCCACGAGTAATGCTCTCCATACCACTAGGAGAACACCCCAGCATCTTCCAGGCGGAAGTAGTCGCTATTAGTTTATGTGCGGAAATAAATTTGCAACGCGGCCACACAAATGAGAATATCACTATATTGAGTGACAGTCAAGCCGCTCTCAAAGCTATATCCTCTTACGAGATAAAGTCCGCGCTGGTACTTGAATGCGTAGAGAGAATAAACTGCCTTGCGTCGTGCAACAACGTCCATATAGCCTGGGTTCTAGGCCACGCGGGGGTGGATGACAACGAACGGGCGAACCAACTAGCCTGAGAAGCGGCAGCAACAAAACCCATTGGCCCAAAACCATTTGTAGCATCTCAAACCATGAAAGGAGAGTTGAGGAAAGAAGAGACCAACATGAGGAGGTTGTACTGGCAGCAGACTGTCGGGCTATGCCAGGCGAAAGCTATGATGGGGAATACAATGGCAAGCGCTATAAAGAAATAATAACCCTTTCAACGAATAATCTCAGAATCATAACCGGTGTTCTCACTGGCCATTGCAGGCTCAATGCCCACCTGCACAAACTGGGCATTACTTCCAGTAGCCTCTGTCGATTCTGTGATATGGATGATGAAACAGCGGAGCATATACTGTGCAAATTCAAGCCATCTCGAGGAAAAGACAGAAGCACCTAGGTTTCCCGACACTAGAGTGCAAGCACATACATGAAATAAAGCCGACTACCATATTGGATTTTCTGAGCGGGATCGGCCTAGATGGTGTGCTGTGACGAGGGCACAATAGATCTCAAGGTCGCAGTGCACTACCTCACTACTATTATTATTATTATGCCCCACAATGGTATGTGTAACTTCCAAAGTCGATTTCCAGTTATCTCCTTTTAGATCTAGTTCTACGTTATATGCACTTTGTACGCCTGTTACATTTTCTTCTTTCTTGAAGAGGCATTACCCTATATAATATCACAGAAAAATATTTATATGTTTTAAAAGCAACCCAAGATATCGATAAGTTCTTCCCTAGAACATGATTTACTTTACATAGTTTATTGATGTGTAAACATCTTTGGGATCGGTGTAAAGTGTCCCGCTATAGGGTAGTCCAGAAAACTACGCGTAACAAAATGTATCAGGTACTTGAGTATGTTGTTGTTGTAGTTAATGTTGATTGCATGTATATCTGAGTGGTAAGTGAGATTTGGCTTAGTATGCCTGTATGGAAATTCTTGCTTGACTGCTTGATGATCTCCCTGCTGTAAATGACGTTAGCTCAAAAATATCGCATTAAGAAGCGGTACTAGTGATCCGTCTATCCCCACGCAATGCTTTCAACTAACACTTTTAACATTATGATGACTTACGAAGTGGCAATTAGCCCCCTCTGCAGAACTCTTGAAGGTGTTCTAAACTTTCTCGTTTGTAGTCGGTCCAGAGATGGTTCGAAAATCAATAGTCCAGAGCTAATGTAACGAAAAATTCTTCGAATCCAATTCAAAGTGGTTAGTTTAGAACCAGTTTAAATATTTGTAGCAAATAAAATAGGCAAACAAACAGAAAATTTAAAATGGAACCATTCGAGAAAAGAATCTTGATTTTAAAATTAACTTTTATTCTGAATTCACATAGTTGCATTCGCAAGTAAAAAGTTTGCCTTAATTTCGATTTCACAAAACTATAAGCACGTCAAATCTCTGATGTTAAAATTTTTTTATACCTAGTAGCGCTACGCACACAAGGTATATTAACTTTAGTCGCGTTTCCACCGTTACGGCATAAACGGATCGAGATAGATATTGACTTATACATATCAAAATGTTCAGGAGGAAAAAAGAAATTGATTAAGCCATGTCCGTCCGTCCGTCTGTTAACTTGAGTAAATATTGAAATATCTTGGAATTTGGTATGTAGGTTCCTTGGCACTATCTCCGAGCGCTATTTAAAATGAGCGAAATCGCATAATAGCCACGCCCACTTTTTGTATATAGAATATTTTCGAAAATACATAAAATTTTGTATTTTTTATTGTTAAGGCAAAAATAAAAATTTCAAGAAATTTTTGAAAATGGGAGTGGCACAGCCCACTTTTGATTAAGTCAAATTTAGAAATAATATTAATCATGTCCGTCCGTCCGTCTGTTAACTTGGGTAAATATTGAAATATCTTAATGAAATTTGGTATGTAGGTTCCTTGGCACTATCTCCGAGCGCTATTTAAAATGAGCGAAATCGCATAATAGCCACGCCCACTTTTTGTATTTATATAGAATATTTTCGAAAATACATAAAATTTTGTATTTTTTATTGTTAAGGCAAAAATAAAAATTTCAAGAAATTTTTGAAAATGGGAGTGGCACAGCCCACTTTTGATTAAGTCAAATTTAGAAATAATATTAATCATGTCCGTCCGTCCGTCTGTTAACTTGAGTAAATATTGAAATATCTTAATGAAATTTGGTATGTAGGTTCCTTGGCACTACCTCCGAGCGCTATTTAAAATGAGCGAAATCGCATAATAGCCACGCCCACTTTTTGTATATAGAATATTTTCGAAAATACATAAAATTTTGTATTTTTTATTGTTAAGGCAAAAACAAAAATTTCAAGAAATTTTTGAAAATGGGAGTGGCACAGCCCACTTTTGATTAAGTCAAATTTAGAAATAATATTAATCATTAATCAAAAACCGTTCAAGATATCGAAATGAAATTTAGCACACATATTTATATTAATACAAGGTATGCTCCGGGAAAAAAATGGGCGACATTTTCAAAGGCGATTGCTAGTAGTTTGAACTAGATATTTCAATCAAGTCAGCTGCTTCTCAATAGTATGTAGTATACTCCTGCCAAAAACTAAGCAAATCGGATAACACACAAGTAAAATATCCGGGCAAGTTCTTAATACCCCACTGCAATAGGGAAGTTATACTCGTATACCTTTTTTGATTTTCATACCTTTAATGAACATGAAATGATTGTAAGTATGAGAAGAAGAAGAGATGGGCCCATCAATAAGTAAACTGAAATAATAAGAACGATGAGCTGAGTCGATTTAGAAAATGTCCGTCTCTCCGTCCGTCTGTCTGTCTGTCCGTCTGTCTATTTAAACGCAAATTTTTCAAACATAAAATGTGCATGTATTGGTATTTTGAAAAAATGTGGTTAGCAGTTGCTGGTAGGTAAGCTATTTATATACAAATAAATTAATGGTGGCCGCCGTGGTGTGGCGGTAGTGCTACCGGCGTACCACACCGAAGGTCCAAAGTTCGAGTCCTGGAACTAGTAACATCAAAAGCGGTTTGAAAAAGTTTTTCAAAACGGGTTCGCCCCTCGGCAGTGGTTTGGTAAAGTCTCCGAGTGTCTTTCTGCTATGGAAGGCTTCTCAGCAAAAATTCATCTCCTTTGTAGATGCCGTTCGAAGTCGGCAAACATTTGTAGGTCCCGCCAATTTGTAGGAAAGAATTGAAAACGGCACACCACAAATTGGAAGGGAAGCTCGTCGCAAAAATCTCTTAGAAGGTTTATGATGATATACCTGTTGTATTCGCGCCATACATTTATATATTTTTAAACTTAGTTTACCCCTAAAAACTCATAACAGAAGTGTTTTTATTGAAAACAATCAGCTGGCTTTATAATACGAACTGGAAAGGGTTTAAATAGACCTGCGTAAATTGGTATGGCTTAATAGATCACTACTAGGTATATAATGTTCGGTTCCACCCGAACTTAGACTTCCTTACTCGTTTTGACTGAGAAAGAATGTTGCGTGTTTTACGGGGCCGCTGGTTCACCTTCTGTAGCTAGGTCAAATTCAGAGATAACAAATGCAGTGCTTCCGGGCGTTTTTTTATCCCCAATCCGACGTCGTTTTTGAAATCAAAGCTGAGCTAAGATGATCTACATTCTGACACTGTTTGGTAAACTCTTTTCATCTATAGGGGAAGTAATGAAGTGTGCAGAAACAAAAACAAAGTTAAATCTTCCGGTATAAAAATATATATTTTCTGCATGCGAAGTATGTCAGTTAAAAAAAATACCAGAAACATCACTGCGGCTGAACCCAGTTGAGGCGCAAACTTTCTTTTAATCAAAAACAGATTCACTTCGACGAAATGTGTATTCGATTTCGACTTTTATTTGTTAAATACAAGACTGAATTAATTATGAGGAAATAAGCTTTGTAAAAAGCTAGTTTACAAATCAATATTCTCCCAACTAAAAAATTATCAAAATTCCTATTTACAGAACAGTAGCGGAATGCGTACGTTCTCGTAAGAACAGAAACAAATTGATGGCTCTCATTTTGTACACCAAAGAGAACGATAGTCATAACTAGACATCGGAATTCTATGAAATTGAATTTTTTTGTTTAGCGGTCCCGAGCCAAGACAGGAACTCTTTTATTGAAAATGAAGAAGATTTGCCCCCATGCATATTTACATTTTTACATACTTTTTGCATATTTTCATATTTTTGACAGATCTGCATATTTCTCTGCATGGTGGTTTTTAGAAAATATACGAGTATATGATGTTCATATATCATTTCCGCTGAACATACTTAGCATTATGCTTACACGTTTGTCTCCACCACTAGTGCTTCAGTTGTTTTTTTCGTTAGCAACATTTTACGTCAATACCTAGCAGTTTTATGAAAAAATGGCGGAATTTCTTTGAGTGTATTTCTTTATACTGCATTATGTATACTTTATTTCAATATGGAGAACTCTACCTTATTAACAGAACCAAATCAGATGGGTCAGAATTTTTCAAATCAGCACAAAAAAATTTTTTGTCATATATTTTGATGATTTGTACGTCAATCGGTAGCTCTACGTGAAACATTTTAGTCCTGAAAATATCTTTGCAAAATTTTAGTTTTTGCAAAAGTTATTCGCAAAACAAAATTTCAAAAATTACAAAAAGCACTTTTTTAAAAAAATCGTTATAATTCAATGGTTCAACTAAATTTAATGTAATGAATGCCATATGAAAGGCAATTGTGTATATTTTTTAAATTAGAAAAAAAACGGTTTTTAAAATTTTTTTTGTGTATCCTTTTTAAGGATAATTTTCTTTATCAATGTTCTACGCCTTAGAAAAATTTGGAAAAAACATTATAGGAGCTCTAGAGCCTTTCCAACTCAATTCCGAAGTCAAAATGATGGACTCTCTAACCGTTAGGGTCAAATAATGGAAACAGCACAGCCATATAACTATATGAATACCTAAATCTTAGTAAACAAGCGTTTTCAAATACTGCACTGCTGTTGCGTTGTGTTCTCTTTGACCGGATATGATATTATAACATTCATTCGTAGTTTCGTATGCGAACTTAGAGTATATAACGCAATGATGCAATGTTGCCCAACCTAACTACTATACATTTTTTCACTTTTAGAGTACTTTAATTCTATATTTCCCTTTGGTTTATATTTCTTTGTAAAGATAAAAAAGAAGACAATTTTCAGTAAGTCATTAAGTTATTTTGATTAACACCTAATAATTGAAAACCTTCGCAACCATGCCGTCGCCAAATCGTTGTTGCAACCCTTTATTAAAAGAAAAGCACAGCCGTGTTTTTCATGGGTTGAGATTAGTGAGTGTTAGTTGGCGTGATGAATTTAAAAGTGTAATCGGGAAATATTTGTGTAACACGTGTCGACTTGATATAAAGAGAAGAAAATCTGCTGAAAACAGCGCGGAGGTGCCAAAATCAGCCGAAATTTGTGATTCCAAAGATGACGTCTCAGACTCAAATAGTGGCTCTACTATCAAACGATTATGGCCATTATGCACACCTATGTATTTACATTCATGTATATTTCTCATATAATAAAGGAATATTTCTTCGTATCTGAAATGAAAAGGAAGGAGTCAGGACTTGAAAATACAATTTCAGACCAAAAGGCAACTGATGAAATGAAAACCGCTCTGTCCAAACTTATTAACAGACAGGATAAAATCCGGCTACTTACTTGCGCTCCGGTTGAATGGCCAGCTTTCAAGATAAGTAGGAAACTGGGAGTAACACGATATATGGCAGAAGTTGCTTTAAGATTACGAAAATCGTTGGAGTTTTGCTCCTTTCCAAATAAAAAACAAGGTCATTCCTTAGACAGCAGTGTGGTGGACAAAGTGACGTAGTTTTATTTGCTGGACGAGTGTAGCAGAGTAATGCCTGGTAAAAAAGATTGCATTACCATAAAACAAAATGGATTGAAGCAGCGAGTACAAAAAAGACTATTATTGGGTGATATTAAAGAGCTAAACAACAAATTTCTAGCCAAAATAAGCCTCTCGTCGTTTACAAAGCTGCGGCCCCAGTATTGCGTTGTTGTGGGATGTAGTGGGAGCCACAATGTATGCGTGTGCACAATACATCAAAATATGAAATTAAAAATTCAGGGTTTAAACGACGCAATTAAAGTAGCAGGATGCGGCGAAAGTCTTTTGCTCGGTGATATGGTGAGAAATATACTTTGCTCCACAGAAAATGAACTATGTACCCTACATTAATGCAGAGGCTGTCTAGGACTAGACGAATATACTTTCAACGGGCTAGAAAGCAAACTTGCAAACACAAATATCTACTATAAATAATGAACTTGCACGGACAATTAACTTTTATAATCTTTCAGGGCCTTGGAATCAAATTTCGATATAAAAATTCTCATTTATTCAGATGTGAACTAATTGAAAAGGAACACTCCATCACGTCATTCTTAGATGAGCTGAAAAAAGGCATTCGTTCATTTATAAAACATGATTTTATTGCCAAAACACAGCACGAGTTCTTTTCGAAGACAAAGGAAAATTTGAAGAATGGGGAGTTTGCAATAACTTTAGACTTCGCGGACCAGGCAACGTTGCACCCTTACGTCATATACTATAAGCTTGGAGACGAAACTCTAAATGAATGTTATGTCATCATATCAGAGTACTGCAGACACGACGCAACGGCAGTGCATCTTTTCAACAAAAAAATGGTCACATACTTAAAGCAACAATTCGGCAGTGAGAATGTTGAAAAGCTCATCTTTTTTTCCGATGGGTGCGCGGCGCAGTATAAAAACAAGAAAAAATGTATTAACCTTCTTTATCACAGGACTGAATTCGGCATAATGAGCGAGTGGCATTTTTTCGCCATGTCACATGGCAAAGGTGCATGTGATGGCGTGGGAGGAACGGTGAAACGGTTAGCATCACGAGCCAGCTTGCAGCGCCCATTATATGACCAGATAACAACCCCTTGAAAGTTATACGAATGGGCGCGCGTATATTTCGATAATATCGCTTTTGATTTTTGCTCAATAGAGGAGCATAAAGCTGAAGACGACGTCTTAGTAAATCGTTTTGAACAAGCCACTAAAATAACTGGTACCCGATCGTACCATTCCTTTGTACCAATCGGTGCTACCACTTTTGAATGCAGAGAAATTTCTGTATCTTCTGTATACGATGTGCATAAAATGATCTAAGCAAAGTAAGTTCGGATTAAGCCGAACATCTGCGTACTTTACACATATCTCATTCTGTAAAAGAAACTAGCTTCTTATTATTAATCTCAACTTACCTACTCCATTTTTTTTCATATAACTTCCTGTTTACTTTATGCTGTTACTGGTACTGTTACACTATGCTAGCATTTGAAATAAAATTTAGTATAATGGTTAAATAAAGCCGCTGACACCCAATAAAGTCGCATTTTTTATACTCTTTGAGCTTTTGACGAAAGGATTTTCTCATTGAAACATTCATGGGATGAATTTTCGATTGGCCAAATTATTTTTGAGCCTTGACCGCTTATATAATAAGGCCTGATGGACTTACAACCACCAATTGATATTTGCCTTGACTTTGGAGTGTTTGAAAACAATTGTTTACTAAGATTTAGGTATTCATATAATTATATGGCTGTGCTGTTTTCATTATTTGACCCTAACGGTAAGAGAGTCCATCATTTTGTCTTCGGAATTGAGTTGGCTGTTTTCATTATTTGACCGTAAGAGTCTATCATTTTGTCTTCGGAATTGAGTTGGCAAGGCTCCAGAGCTCCTATAATGTTCTTTTCCAAATTTTTCTAAGGCGTAGAACATTGATAAAGAAAATTATCCTTAAAAAGGATACACAAAAAAAATTAAAAAAATCGTTTTTTTTCTAATTTTTAAAAAGTATATCAAAATATACACAATTGCCTTTCATATGGCATTCATTACATTAAATTTAGTTGAACCATTGAGTTATAACGATTTTTTTAAAAGTGCTTTTTGTAATTTTTGAAATTTTGTTTTGGGAATAACTTTTGCAAAAACTTAAATTTTGAAAAGATACTTTCAGGACTAAAATATTTCACGTAGAGCTACCGATTGAGGTACAAATCATCAAAATATATGACAAACAATTTTTTTTGTGCTGATTTGAAAAATTCTGACCCAGATATTAAAAATGAGAACATTCTAAGGTTTAGAGAGGGTGCCTACATTTGAACAGTCCTACATTTTGAACAGTTCCCCGAACCCAAATGTGGTACTGAATCTAAAATCCTTTTTTATCATATTCCCCTTACGTTTGATGCCCTATTCGGAAAAACACATTAAACGGTGGCCATGGTCTATATTTTAAGCTATATCTCGGAAACGGGGTAGTAAGTCAAAACTAAAACTACTATGCATCAAAGCTCTCATCAGCAGTTTTCATTTGGTATCCAAAAAGTTACTTGCTGTACTCTCCTCAAGTGTCGCTTCTTCTTACTCTAACTCTCCATTCCACTTTTTTTTTGCTTCTTCACCCCAATATCCTCTTCTCTGACTTTTTCTTTTCCTCTTCGAGTTTGTCTTGCTATTCGTATTCCTATTAATATCACTATTTATATTCCTGTATCTCTACCTCCATCTATACGTCATTCATATCTCGACGAGACCTGCATCTATAAATATAGTTTTTTAGGGAAATATCTCACAAATAAATAAAGATGAGCGAGTGAAAATCATCCTATATTATTACCCACGTTATTACCTTTTGTTTGATACACATGCCATATTAATACATTCTAGAACTATTCCCAGTCCATATTTTGGGGTAAGTCTCAACAATATCGTAACAAAAGTTACCACATACAAAAGCAGATATCAGCAGCTTTCATTTGACATCCATATTGTACAAACACGTTCCAGGGATACCTGGGTCCGTATATTGATCGATACCTCCAGTCAAACTGTAAATCTAATACCCCAGATACTCATGTGAAATAGATCTAACAGTATCGATACCAGTCTACAACTTCTCGTGATATTAAGGTGATACATATGTGGTATAGCTCGTGGTATTGATACTATACTACAATGTGTGTCCCTGCTATAAACCGTCTTTTAATTGCCTTTCAAAACGCATGTTTAGGAGGAGTTCAGACATACAGAATAAATATGTATGAATATATATATGTAGGTGTAGTAGCAACATACTAAAAAATTAATTGATATACCAAACAGATAGGAATAAAGTGATTTTCTATATAAAGTTATTAGTCAGGATTTAGCTTTGATTTAATACAAGGCCCCGTTACCATAAGTATCGATTTCATACTTTTTGCCTGTGTTTAGCATATTTTCTGCCTATACAAATTTCATGGAATTCCGGTGTCTAATCATAACTACACCATATCGTATGGCACCGATTATTGGTGTCTCAGCCTAAGAAATCACGTAATTTCACGAAAACTGCTAATGAATTGCGCGGGTAATAACTCACTAATCAAAACACATAAAAACTAAATTTTCAAAAATTTTATCAATGGGTTATGGGTATGGCAGAGAACCAAATTCAATTCGTTTACTATGCTATGGTAATAGCTATGGTATTGTGGTAAGACACCATTAATCGACTACATTGGTTTCCATAAGGTTGGTTGCATAGAATCCTCTCACCGCCCACATTTCTCCCTTTGTCATTACCTTCTATAACATCATTTTCAATGGTTTAAGCCACATAAGCTATAATTATTTGATTTTTGTTGGAACGATTTTCCGTCATCCCTTGTCAAGTTTGGTTTTGTGACAAACCGGTTTCGGCGTTCTGCCATTTTCAATGCCTAGCTTCGTTCTTCGTCACAAAACCAAACTTGACAAGGGATGACGGAAAATCGTTCCAAGAAAAATCAGCTTACTACCCTGTCGGAAGATCAACACAACAAAATAAATCACTATAATTATTTCTTTCGTTTATTTCATTTGCGCTGCACTCGAAGATATAGTTTATGTTTGTAATCCCAAATCGGGGGTTTTCACAGCGAAGATGAGGAGGCCAATCCAGCGCAATGCCTCAGAGCCAATAGTGCTCGCCCCCAATTAATAAATAAAAGGTGTAACAGGTGCCCCGCACCCCCTTTCAATAAGAACAAATAACTCAAATAAAAAACACTAATAATTCAAAATAACACATTACTCAATGGTTGTCCCCTATGCAACATGTGCTCCGCAACCCCCATTCTACTCTCTGAACAAATAAAAAAACAATATACAAACATATACTTAAAAAAAAACTGCTCTGGGATCTCTTCGTTAAACTCCACTTCTAAACCTGACTCCGAAGGATTCTCCCCTATATTTTTTAAGCTTTGTCGCTATACGCTAGCTCTTCGATTATCCAAGCTTTTTCAGGACTATATCAACAATGGTATATTTTTGGAACAGTGGTGGTTGCCAAATTGTTCGATTCTATAATCCAATCTAAGTTATTGGACCATGTTACAGATGCAATATCTCAATTTAAGTAAGGATTTTTTCCGGGAAGTTCAACCTGTTCGAACCTGGCTCTATTGACGAACCAAATAGTAACCGCCTTCTCAAAGCAGTCGCAAATGGATGTAATTTGCATAGATTTCTCCAAGGCTTTCGATAAGGTTTGCCACTTTATCTATCTATCTATGGCGCGATATACAACAGGTATATCATCATAAACCTCCTAAGAGATTTTTGCGCCAAGCTTCTCTTCCAATTTGTGGTGTGCCGATTTGAATTTTTCCCTACAAATTGGTGGGACCTACAGTTTTTTGCCGACTCCGAACGGCATCTACAAAGGAGACGAATTTTTTGCTGAGAAGCCTGTCATGGCAGAAATACACTCGGAGAGTTTGCCAAACCACTGCCGAGGGGCGACCCCGTTTTGAAAAACTTTTTTCAAATCACTTTTGATGTTACCTGTACCAGGGCTCGAACCATGGACCTTCGGTGTGCTAGGCCGGCAACACTACCTTCACACCACGGCGGCCGCCAAAAATTGAGGTGTTACGCAGTAGGCGGCTTTCTTATCGACTTCTTCGCCAGTTTGTTATCTGGACACAACTTTTAGGATATCCGTCGACGCTTGGTGTGGTATACCATAGGGAACTTACAGTGTCCCACTTTTATTTCTTTTATTTATTAACGACTTACCAAATTGTTTAAGGTCGCTAATTGTCTTATGTTCGCAGATGACGTCAAATTTTTTTGCACCGTACGTGATGCTTGCGATAGTCTTAATCTGCACTGAATTCACTCACTCAGTGGTGCACACTTAATTGTCTGAAAGTAAACATCAATAAATGCTGGGTTGTCACCTTCTCCAGGAAGCCTAACAATGCAGTGTATGATTACAACATCGATAATTTTGTTTTAACTGGATACACCGAAATGAAAGATTAAGGATTTATTTTCGACTCTAAGCTGAACTTCTGTCAGCATATTGACTTCATTACATCCAAATCATTTTCCATGGTCGGTTTCATAAGCAGAAACTCGATAGAATTCCGAGAACCATTCACTCTTAAATCGCTTTTTTTATCTCTGGTGAGAAGCCGCCTTGAGTACTGTTCATTTAAATGGAGCCCACACTTTGAAGTGTATACAAGATAGAAAGAGTCCATAAATTTTTCACTAAGGTCGCTCTACGGAAGTTGCCGTGGCAGGGTGAACTTCCTTCTTATATCAGCAGACGTAAACTTCTGGGCTTGCAGTCTTTGCACGAGAGAAGAATTTATGTCTGAATCATTTTTATTTATAATGTCGCTAACGGCATCATCTATTGTGATGATTTATAAAATTTAGTAAATTTTTACGAACCGTCGCGGGACTTGAGAAGTAATCGTTTCCTGGTAGACAAAGCGTACTCGAATGAGCCGATTGCTGAACTTTTAATATAGAGATAGACGTAGTAACTAAAATTTGATACAGTACAAGTCAAAAAAACGCCACTTTTATGGTCGAACGCTTCGTTAAGGGACGAAGATGTACCTATGTGCGACTTAAGTTACATTTTTTCCTCAATGTACACAAATAAAAATATATATTGATATCCGGTGTGTTGGGTACAAGCGTCGAACTGGCTGAAATAAGTTTATAGTGTCTATTATTAAAGCACTTGGCTTCCTTAGGCGTTCCCGTTACTTTGATTAGTCCCCATATTTTTCTATTTAAGAAAATGTATGGCATAACGGCACTGACATATTCTGGACAAAAATGTGCAAACCCTTTTATCGGTACTTTGATCACAACATTTTCTCCCCTTTCCCACTTTTATGGAACATCACGATAAGCTAGTTTTAAAAAGGATGTTTTCAGTCGTCTAGATTTAAATTTACTAATCCCGGCATGTCTGGCACTTAAAAAGGAGTGCCATTCTAGTATTGACATTCCTCAGAAGTACGATTGAATGTGTAGATGTGTTTTTTACTTTTAAAAACTTTTTTTAGTTTCGTGTGTCAATTTTTAAGAACACTTTAAGCACCTTTGACATTTTGCGACAGCAGCACGACGGCAATCAATAATAACAGTAAACTGATAGGTGATGTTCCCGATAAAAGTTGCCCTCTCATTTCCAGCAATCCACCAGTCATAGGATCATTTAGTTTGTAAATAAATCTTGTTTCATCCAGTGATTTAAAAAAAAGAGGGGTTTTACAACACGATGTTTGCCGTTCACGCCCAATGTCGGCTTACAACTAAACACAACTGATTGTTCAAATACTTCACAGAACCTTCGGATTGTTGATTTTAAAATAAACGAAAAACCCATCCATTATTGTTGTGTCTACGTTCAGGTAAGTATGTAGATATTTGAAAGCAATAAAAGGAAACGCAATTGAAAAAAAATAAACACTTTTATTGTAGCTAAAAACAAGCTTAATTAAATAAGAAACAATTTAGAATCTTAGAACAATAAAGTAGAAAAAAAAGCTTAAAAGCATCCGATCTGAGTTGTGAGCTTCATGCTTGAAATTACCTGCAATAAAATAAAATCGTTGGCGCTTTTTTAAGCGTTCAACCGACATCTACACCGCATCCATTAGCCGGACGCTGTTTATTCCCTCCAGCGACATACAGATGTGTTAGGGTGGTTCTTCAAAGCAATTGAACGATTTTGTCCAGCTTCACCCCTTCAGTCGGTAATAACACGACGAAAGAGATCACATTCCCGATTGGTGACGATTAAAGAATGCCGGACAGGAGTCTAACTTCAGATTATTAGATTAAAAATAAACTCGTGTAAACATTATCTCCCGACATCTAAAGGCCACCCTAATATCCATTATTGTACATAAGTTGCTAGGAAAATAGCTCATGAGTATGTATGTACAGTGGCTGACAAAATGTACGTACGAGGTGTGTTCAAAAAGTATCGCGAATTTTGTGTTTTTTCAAAAATTATTTATTTATTCATGAATATCTATTTTGTCCCCTTCAAAGTAATCCCCATGAGATATTATACACTTGTGCCAACGGTTTTTCCAATCTTCCAAGCACTTCAAAAAATCATTTTTTTTGTATCTTGTTCAGCTCCTCCTTCGATGCCGTCTTTATCTCGTCAAGAGAAGCGTAACGTCGTCCTTTCATGGGCCTCTTCAGTTTAGGGAACAAGAAAAAGTCACAGGGGCCCGATCTGGGGAATACGGTGGCTGCGGCATCATTAGTGTGTTGTTTTTGGCCAAAAAGTCGCGCACAAGCAACGATGCGTGAGCAGGGGCGTTATCGTGGTGCAAAAGCCAATTTTTGTTCTTCCACAAATCCGGGCGTTTCTGGCGGATTGCTTCGCGCAAATTGCGCATAACTTGCAGGTAATATTCCTTATTGACCGTTCTTCCCTGTGGCAAGAACTCATTATGCACCACGCCCCTGCAATCGAAGAAAACTGTCAGCAAAACTTTCACATTCGACCGAACTTGGCGCGCTTTTTTCGGTCTTGGTTCGTGCGGCAGCTTCCATTGAGATGATTGAGCTTTGGTTTCTACGTCATAACCATAAACCCACGATTCGTCACCAGTTATGACCCTCTGGAGCAAATTTGGGTCGTCGCGGACAGAGTTTAACATCTCATTAGCAATGTTCATGCGATGCTGTTTTTGGTCACAATTGAGCAATTTTGGTAAAAAAATAGGTAAAAATCGAAGACGATCCAAAACACGTGCAAGCAAAGCAGCTGTCAACAATTAACTGAACATTAAAAATGGCCGAGCTTGTCGGCATAAGTGAGAGACATGAGTACCAACATAACGCCACAAAAAATTCGAAATTCGAATATACGTAACCAGCGAAAATTCAAAATTCGCGATACTTTTTGAACACACCTCGTATGTACACTTATGTGGGCTACTGTATGTGTGTATCTTTGTAGGTACGTCTCAATTGGTAGACGATAAGATCTCTAAGCTACCGGCTACACCGTAGGTATTGCCTATGCTACCACGAGCTTACATACACACCTAGTGTCAGGAAAAAATTGAGTTGTAAGCAGTGCCGTCTTAATCATAAGGGCACACGGGGCCAGTGCCCAGTGCCCCCATCCTCAGGAGGCCCCTAAGAACCCTCAAATTCCCTTACATTTATTCTCAAAGCATTTTTTTCAGGCCGCCTTTGTGTGGCGGTAGTGTTGCCGGCCTACCACCCCGAAGGTTCAAGGTTCGAGTCCTGGGACAGGTAAAGTGGTTTGAAAAAGTTTTTTTAAAACGGGGTTGCCAATCGGCAGTGGTTTGACAAACTCTTCATATGTATTTCTGCTATGGAAGGCTTCTCAGCAAAAATTCAACTCCTTTTAGATGCCGTTCGGAGTCGGCAAAAAACTGTAGGTCCCACCACATGTACACCACAAATTGGAAGAGAAACTCGGCGCAAAAAACTCCTGTTGTATATCGCCGTACATTTATTTATTTTTGGTTTTTGTCAGGCACATTACACAAAAAGAGGTACAACTGAAAATGAATCAATCGAAGTTATTCCTAAGGTTATATACTTTTTATGTTTACGGTGGAAAAATTAAACCAAGTGTAAAGCGTTGTTAGGCTCTTTTGGGATCCCAACAACAACCCAAAACACGAAAAATTATAACGGGATTCTTTGAATTGAATTATTTTGGCAACACGAGCACTGTTAATACAGCTATGATTTAAGTGTACGTATGCACATACATATATGTGGGCATAGCAAAAAAAGTGGAAAATCTTGAGACCGCCCTTCTAACGGAAATATAGAGTGATCTTTTGGGAATTATGAATATAATAAGTCTAAATTTTCTGAATAGCACTGTGAGCCGTATTCAGTTTCACCACCCAACTAAGCTAAGTCACAAATTAGTCAACCTGCCAGCTGATTTATTCTCGACTAAGTTAGTGTTGCTCTCGTTAAAAACCTAAATGTCAGTAATGTTACTAATTTGTTTTGTGCAACGTCCTATTCGGAACATTCGTCATGCATGACTTTAAAAGCGTAAGCGGAGATGTATGGGAACGCTTGTTTTCAAGCATGCAACTATAGGGTGTTTTTTTAGGGGTATAGAACTTCGAATTGAAATAAAACACAAGAAAATCGTTTTAAGGTCCATCAATTTGGCTTTATTGGAAGGATAATTTTATGCCATTAATGTTTAAATATGATTTCGGGCATGTGGCCGCCGCGGCTGGCTCGAATAAAGCCAATTCTACAGGTCCAATTTTCAACCACTTTTTCGAGCATATGGGGCCGTATGTCGGCAATAACGCCACGAATGTTGGCTTCCAATTCCCCTAACGTTTCTGGTTTGTTGGTGTAGACGAGCGACTTCACATATCCCCAAAGAAAATAATCCAATGGTGTCAAATCACACGACCTTGGTGGCCAATTGACAGGTCCATTCCGCGAAATTATGCGCTCATCGAATGTTTCCTTCAATAAATCGATTGTGACGTGCGCTGTGTGGCATGTAACGCCGTCTTGTTGGAACCACAACTCACCCACATTCATGCCATCCAATTCGGGAACAAAATAGTCGGTTATCATGGCTCTATACCGGTCTCCATTAACGGTAGCTGCCTCTCCAGCATTATTGCGGAAGAAGTATGGCCCAATGACTCCACCAGCCCATAGAGCACACCAAACAGTCAGTTTTTGTGGATGTAATGGCGTTTCAAGGGTCTCATGTGGATTCTCTTCACTCCAAATGCGGCAATTTTGCTTGTTGACGTAGCCATTCAACCAAAAATGAGCCTCATCACTGAACAAAATTTTGCGATGAAAATCAGCATCGAAATCAATCTCATTTTCGGCCCATACACCAAAATCACGACGCATTGCATGGTCTCGCGGCTTTAATTCTTGCACAAGCTGGATCTTGTAAGGTCGCAAGCCAAGATCTTTGCGCAAAATCTTCCATAAAGTTGATGGACAAAGCTCCAATTGCTGTGCACGGTGGCGAATCGATTCATTCGGGTCCTCTTCAACACTTTGCTCTACAGCGGCAATTGTTTCTTCGGTGCGCACTGTTCGACGTCTCTGCGGATGCGTATTATCACATAGAGTAAACGTAGTGCGAAAACGATCCATGGTTAACCGAATTAATTGCTCTGATGGACGATTATGTCGACCATAAAATGGACGGAGCTCACGGTAAACTTCGCGAACTGAACCATTATTTTCGAAATAAATTTGCACGATTTGCAAGCGTTGTTCTTTTGTCAACCTGTTCATGATGAAATGGCAAACCAAACTGAACATAAATGACATTAGAGTTGCCAGATTTGACCACAAAATGCCAGTTTTATCTCTATTCGAAAAACAAACCTGTAAAAAAAACACCCTGTATTACGAAACTATCGTTTTCTATTGAGCGCTATTTTTAGTACCTTCCTACCAAAGATAAATGGGGGTCTAGGATCAATAGATTCCCTGGTGCATGGCTATACATGACCATCTCGCACTGGGGTACTGAGATGCGCAGAGTTGTAAGGTATGAAAAACTACTACTATTTATAAAGCAGCTGATCGGGTTGTTGTGCTCAAAATTATTTAAGTCGCGCAGTTGGTGAAACCCAAAATTAAGTTAGTCACGAAGTTGTGCTCACGACTTAGTTTTATTCTTAGTCGCGTTGGTGTAACCGGCCCTATGGCTATGGACGTTGTAGCGAAACTTTGCGAATCTCTGATAAGTTATGTCAATAACGTAAACATTAATTTTGATCAGTACGAAACAGCTGCTAAAGAAAAAACCCAAGAAATTGATAATCGATTTAGTTTTCTTTGTCAGTTAACAACAATCGAATGTAGCGAATTGACCAAAAAATGCAAACAAATTTTACAGAATTTTATCATGAAGATACTAATGAATATGAAGTCTAAACAGAATGTTTTCATTTAAGCCAATATTTTTAAAACGTAAAGTAATCACCACGTTTAAATATCTTAGCTTTACTTTTAAGCCTAGTACTGTGTTCAAGCGTGAAAAATGTTGCAACGAGCCCAAACATAATTTTTTATCACTTTTTTGATAAATAAAGTAGAACGAAAACTTCTTTCGTTGTATTGCTACCTTTTTATATAGTTTTTCAAGACGTGAAATCAAACGATTTGTTGCCAAGGGGACTACACAATCAAAAAACATATTCAAGACGTAAAACGAACTGAAAACAAGTAAGGAAAAGGCTGTCTTCGACTGTGCCGAAGACTTTATACCTTTCATTAATACACATCACGGTTTTAAGTGTCCGATCCTTACTCACAATCAGTAAAAACTCCGCAAATGTGATAATTTAAAGATACATAGCCCAAATCTCATTTATCGGAACAATCGATTATATGGGAGCTTTATGTTATGAAGGTCCGATCTGGCTGATCACTACACACATTACATACATAATAAGTACCAAGCCTACAACTTTAAGTTCCTAGCTTTTTAATTGCAAAATTTATAGCCCAAAACCCATTTATCGAAACTATTGATTGTATGGGAGCTATACGTTGTATTGCACCCATCTTGCTGATTCCGACGAAAGATTAATCTCATGCAAAATGGCGGCTCCATACCAAATTTCATCAAGATATCTCAAAAACTGAGGGACTACATGGCTAAATCGACTCAGCTCATCGCCCTGATCATTTTGGTGGGTCTATCTCTTCTTCTTCTCATACTTACAAACATCGGACCAACGTTATAATATCATTTCATGTTCATGAAAGGTGTAATGATGGGTAACGATGCCAGAAACACATATTTTATTCGAAACATTTTGAATGGGATTTCAAATGGTTTCTAGGCAACCTGCAACATTTTTCACGCGTGAACACAGCACTAAGCGTTATAAATAAAAATTAATATGTGTCTGTGTGTCCTTTATAGGCGTCCAAAGTACTCAACCGATCTTCATGAAATTTTTACAGTATATTCTTGGGTTCACTGGTTACAGTATAGGCTATATATAGTTATAGAAAATTAGGTGGTGCCACGCCCCCAATCTATATAAAACTTCAATTCGTCATAACTCAGAACGTATTTGGTCTAAATAACTGATATTTGGATATATGTGTCACTTGGTCAAGATTTACATAATTTTGGAAAGTGGGCGGTGCCACGCCGGCATACTTTCTGTTTTGTTTGCGCTTTATTTATATCCACAGTTTATTCTCGATGTCTATGAAACAACAGGTTCAGGAGTTGGCTGGGTACGACACGGTCTATATATCGTTTTGGAAAAGTGGGCGGTGTCACGCCCCCAGTCTTTATAAAATTTCAATTCGTCATAACTCTAAATGTGTTTGATCAAAATTAATGATATTTGGATACATGTATCGTTTAGTCAAGATTTACATAATTTTTGAAAGGTGGACGGTGCCACGCCCACATATTTTGTGGTTTCTTTGTACTTCATTAATGACCACAGTTTTTTGTCCATGTCTCGGTAGGTTCAGGCGTTCGTTGTGCACGACACAGGCTGTATAGAGTTTTTGGAAAAGCCCCCCGGTTATATAAAGCTGTAATTCGGTATAGCAGGGAATTCTTTTGGGTCAAGTTAATCATATTGTATATATAGATATGTGTTCCCTATATGTAAAAAAAACCTTGGAAAAGTAAGCGGTACCAATATCACATAAAATTTAATTCGCTATGTCTTCGAAACTATGTATAAATCAGTACCCGCAGAGGAAATCGGAGAAGAAGGTTATTAAGAATAGAAATATGAGATGTAGAGGTGGCGTTAGAGGAAAATGAAGGGGGTAAGGAAGAGTAACGGTATTTGGGGTGGACGAAAGCAAAATTAGAAAGAAAAACTTGGTAAATGTAGGCAAGTCAAGTCAGGACAACGTCTGCCGGGTCTGCTGAACCTAATAAAGTCAGATAAATAATTTGCCTAATTATTACTTTTTGTAGTGGCGAGCTTTAATTTTTGCAGCTTAAAAGAATAAATAAAAATATGATATAACAATTTTTAAGAATACCTTTATATTTATGTGGCCAAAAAGCAGTGAGTTTTAGTGTTGATCAATTTATGAGATTTGAGAATGTGAAGGTGGAGCGCAACTAATAGACTTCAAATGTTTTGTCAATTGCCGAACTTTCATTTGAACTTCAAAAAAAAGGTTGCCTTACTTTGGAAACGTGCACTCCACCTTTATATTTTGAAATCTCACTGTTCGGGACGGGTTGGGGTGGGGGCCCGAAATTCCTCATGAATTCCGCGGCAAACGAGGGGCGTCGAGGTGACGAGTCCCAAAGTCCTTCGAGGCTGAGACACTAAACCCTTTAAATAATTGAACTAACTCCGAAAGTTAATTAGTAATTCAACGAGTTTTGTTCACGCAAGCAATGATAAAGATATATATACAGGGTGGCGCAAAAGTAATCCTTCTATCAGAAAATGCTATAAATTTTGCGATTGGCCCCTATAGTCAGTTCTGTTTTGACATTTGTGTAGTAAACACGTGCGAAATACACGTTAATAAACAATGTTACGCTACACTGCTCCAGAACGCGGAATATTGCTGACTATTTATTTGACCAATAATCGGTCGGGGCCAAACGGTTACTGTGAATGGTGAGCGCTACAGAGCAATGATCAACGAGTTCTTTTTGCCGCAACTTGATGAATTGGGATTGGAAAACATGTGGTTCCAACAAGACGGTGCAACAGCACACACTGCACGTGCCACAACCGATATGCTGAACATCGGAAGCTTACTTTTGCGCCACCTTGTATATATGTACAAATTTATAATATGATGTGATGATGAGTACTTACTCCGTTTGTGGTTATTTCCAAAAGAGAAAATATCAGGGCGATCGCCCGATTCGGGCAACGGGACTCGGAACAAGAATTCCAAAGGAATTCAGCCGTAATTCCAGTACCAAGTACCCGGTACCCGCTCGCTCAACAGCGACACCTGCAAGTGGCAAAGGAGCATTAAACACTCACAAATTGATTACAATCAAATAAATAAATAAATATTTATCGCGATATACCTCCCTGGAGATTAAGGCCGAGCTTATGTACCAATTTGTGGTGTACCGTTTCTAAATTTTTCTACAACTTGTCGACACCTACATTTTTTTGACGACTCCTAGCGGCATCTGCTAAGCATATGAATTTTTGCTGATAAGCCTTTCATGCAGAATATACTCGGAGAGTTTGCCAAACTACTTACTGCCGGGGTGGACCGTGTTTTTGAAAAAACTTTTTCAAACCACTTTTGATGTCCCTGTCCCAGGAATCGAACTACACTACCGCCACAGCACGCCGGCCGCCAATTGATTACAATTTGTATGATTAAAATTTAAAAACTAAAGCTTACGGATACCATGTCTTGTTTAATTTGAAAAATTGCTGCGTTTTGGCTACATAAATATAAGGGTAGTCTTGAAAAAATTTTTATTATTAAAGGTAAAAATGATTTGCGAACAACAATGTTACATAGCAAGCGATATCCTCAAAGAAATTGAGTTTGAGGTTATAATAGGAGATTTTGCTCAACAGAATTCTAGAATGAAACCATTATCCAAGCCGTGTCGCGTGGCAAATAAATATATTTTATTCTTCCTTTCTGATAACCCATAATAAAGAAGATCATAGCAAAAAACAAGGTAATTGTTTCCTTTAGGAGGCAACTGTTAAAACAAGGCCGAAATTATCGGGAAAGGTATCAAAAGACGCGTTTGACCTCGGTAACAATAATCCGGGATTTTCGAGTTTTTGTTTCAGTGAAGAGATATTTGCATTCCAAGTTGAACATTTTTTGTCATTGGTTGTTGTAATCACATATTAGGGTGTACCGAAAAGTGCAAAAGTGTGTTCTGCGCAGAAATACTGTGGACCGCGTAGCCGGTGTTGGACCGGCTAAGGGTTATTTTTTTGAAGCGCGGCCTAAGGCCGCCTACGCAAAAAGGTGTTCTGCACATAAATATCTTGGATCAAGCTCCTATTTGGGATCGGACCTGGGTAATGTTTGTGTTTTTTGCGAATATCTTTTCACTGAAACAAAAAATTGAAAATCCGCTTTCGGATTGTTGATACCGAAGTCAAAACGCGTTGTTTGATACCCCTCTCGATATTTTTGGATGTTTTTTAGCAGTTGTCTCCCAGAGGAAACAATTGGCAAAAAAAAATTTTTTTAATCGCTTTCTCTACATTTAAAAAGCTCCTCAAATTCGTATGTGCTCAAGGGCTTCAGCATAGTTAAAAGCGGCCCTGGTTTAAGCTTTATGATTATCTTGATCTGAAGTCAAGTAACTGCATAAGAATGAGTATTATGTACAAATACATATATCGGAAACGACGAATTAGAATTAAAATTAAGGAATACTTCTTGATAGTCTATAAAAGTGGCACTTTATTTGGCAATAGAATCAAAAAACTCCAAAACCATACAAACAATGCAGCAGATAATTTGCATAAGAAGACAGACGGCTTTCTCTTCGAACCCCGTGTCCACGGCCGTGGGATGCAATATAAGAAGGGCTTTTACTAGCACCCCTCAGAAATATAAGCTCTGTTAGCCTTGAATCATATATAAATGCTATTACTACGAAGAAACAGATATCAGGCTAGTGAGTGATTTAAGAAGGAATAAAACTCAGACAATACTATTTCTTTCCGTGCTTTGTGAAGGAAGGTCGACTTAAGTCAGTGATGTTAGTCCTAGCGAAAAATAAGTAGGAGGCTTTGTAGTTCCTGATTTTTGTTGGAACGATTTTCCGTCATCCCTTGTCAAGTTTGGTTTTGTGACAAACCGGTTTCGGCGTTCTGCCATTTTCAATGCCTAGCTTCGTTCTGGTCTGTGTCTATCCGCTGCGTTGTTTTTATAGTCTGTGGGTGCTGTGGCAGTAATGTCAATCTATGTTTTCGTGGTAGGTAACGTTAATATGCGTGTGTGTGTGCGCGGTATTGATACGTCCGAATTGTTATCTGTCCCAAGGGTTGTTTTTGTAGGTATGTAGACATACCATTGTAGTTCCTCTTTGGAGGATATACCTCCCCTAGAACTTTTTGAACTATTATAAACACCTAGCTCGCTGGGTATTATTTCATATCCCTATGTAAAGAAAGAATTCAATTCGTCGAGATAGATCCGGGTTCGTTTTTATAAATCGGTATTCAAATCGAGCCCCATTATGGTACCCGTGTAAAAAGACAGAGGCCGATAGCAAATTGCAACCATTGCTCAAAGCCACAAAATATTTACTTTTTTGGTATCCTTTGATTGACATTCAATACCATAAGGAGTATTTCCAAAATTAAAAAGCTTTTGAACAGCATTCGAATATGCTCGGCTTAGATATTTTGCGGATGCGGAACATTTACGTTTGTAAATGCAAAAACTCATACCCTCCCTAATTTATGAATACTACGTACAATCATTAGCACATATTATATTCATCCTCCTTAAAAAGCTTCTTAAACCGGCATGAAAATGTAGCCAAGTTACCAAGTTTTGTATTTTTTTTTTTGGAAGGAAGGAACCTGTTTGAACAATTAACGAATTCTCTTAAATTATGACAACTTTGTTTAGTTCACATTGCTATTAAAAATATTTTGAACATGTTTCAGTTGCTGTAATACAAGTTCTTATTTATGTAAGCCAGCAGTTTAAATTAATCTAAGTTCTTTAAAGTCTTACAAATATCTATAAAAGCATAAATAAAGATATTAAAGCGGCGATTAAACAATGATTAAATTTTGTATAAAAACAATTGAAATTAACAAATATGTACCCTCAAAGCGAGTGAAAAGCTATGTACCATTGTATCAAAAACAATAAAACAAAAAGTCGCACTGATATTATCAAAACAAAATTTACATGAGCTGACATTGGCATCGCATAGAGGCAGCCAAGTTACCATGTCACATACGTACAGTGGCTCACAGTGAAAATGGTTCAGCGCGCTCTTTTAATATATTACGGAAACTTGGTGTTTGGCAACTTATTCCATACAAATTGAATAACAATAACAAGCTCATATGAAGAAAATACCAAACACAATTTAAAACAAGTAAGGAAGTCTAAATTCGGGTGGATCCGAACATTAATTACCCAGCTGTGTAAAAGCGGTCGTGGTAAATAAGTAAATTGTTGTGGAGTTATGACCTATAGAGGTTTTAAACTTTTTCTACTATCATGTGGGCAATCTTATAAATAAAAAAATGAACGTATGTCTGTGTGTCTGGCGTCCAAAATACTTAACCGATCATTTTGAAATTTTCACAGTATGCCCATTTTCCAAAGTCATCAGTTTATTGTAACTACGAAATTCTAGCATTCTATCTGCACCAGTGAAGGAGATATGGCATGCTCCGGCTTCTTACCTCTCTTTTATAAAGCTTTAGTAAAAAAATAGGCGTGGTCGTCCACCGACTTCGCATATTTTTAGTGGGCTATTCTACATGTCCGTAGTAAACCTCGTACCAAGTTTCGTAATTCTATCTTACAAGGTTAGGAAGTTATTAACAGCCGAATTTGCAAATTGCTTGACTCATAAGTGGGCGGTGCCACGCCCACTTTCCAAAATTTTGCAAAAACGTATCAAGAATAAGAGAATTGATGTAACTGCCAAATTATATCATTCTACCTGTATCAGTCAATGTGATATGGGCAGTTCAGTATTTCTACCTCCTTTTTAGATAACTTTTATGAAAAAGTAGGCTTGGTCGGGAAGCGAGTTCGCTTATTTTCTATGGGTGTATTTACCACAACCACAGTACACCTCCTACCAAATTTCGTTATTCAAGCATAAACTCTTCTGTAGTTACTAACAGTAGAAATTTGAAAATTGGTTCACTTCAAACATTTGGTAAAATCGTTAATAGGTCGATCAACTAAATAAATCTACCAAATTTAAATTTTGTAGCTGCTTTTATAATCGAATTATGTCATTTTGAACGTTTTTCGAAAATTTCGACATCGAAGGTGCAGCTTGTGCCTGTAGGACTGCATTCGCCAGACGAGAGCTGACAAAGGAGTTGGCCGACTCCGTGTGGATGAGATTGAGGGCCCGCCGGGGCACCTTTGGATCAAACGCGAATAGATGTGATGCCGGATCTCATCATAGTGCTTACGGAGGTGACTCCTTATTCTCCTGGGAGGCCGATTTTCCTTTAACAGGTTCCTGTTTGGGTGCTGCGGTTTATGGCAGTTGAACAGGAATTTCTCTTTCACGACGAACATTTTAGCCTCACTATGGAGGTGATGCTCAGGAGACATAAGGAGGCACCCCGTGGCAGTTCGGAGTGCGGTGTTTTGGCAGGCCTGCAACCTCTTCCAGTGTGTCTGCTAGCCCCGGCAACCATAAAGGCGTCGCGTAGCTCAGAACCGGCTGGCCGATTGACTTTTACGTTGCCAGTAACGTTTCTTTATCTCTACCCCAAGTGCTGCCAGCTAGTGACTTGAGGATTTTGTTACGGCTTTGTACTTTGGTGGCAATCGCGGCTACATGAGCACCGTGGTTGAACATGTTATCAAACCTGACCCTTAATATTTTGGGGTGTGTGACAGTCGGAAGCTTAATGCCGTCCACGTAGACGTCTAATTCCATGTTCACCTGCGCTGTCCACGTCGTAAATAAGGTGGCCGAGGACTTGGTCGGTGACAGTGTCAGACTTCGTCCAGCGAAAAAACCGGGCAGGGATGGGAGGTATGAGTTAACTCTCGAGAAGAGCTCATCTACAGAGAGGCCCGTCGCCAGGATCGTGCAGTCATGGGCGTAGAAGACGATCGAGACGCCCTCTGGTAGGGAAGGGAGCCTCGATATGTAGTAATTAAACAAAAGCGGGGATAGGACACTACCCTGTGGCACCCTTGCTTAATTATACGTGGTTTTGATCTTTCGCCTCTAAATTCAAGCGATGACTGCCGACCACTCAGATAGTTGGCCGCCCAACGCTTTAGACAGGGGGGAAGAGTTGAAACCTCCAGGTCGTTAATGAGTTGCGCATGATTGACGATGTATGTTGAGACCGACACCTATCTGAGTGGTGATGGCGTTTAGCGCGGTGGTAGTGCTATGCATTTTACGGAATCCATGCGGATGTTCGGCTAGTCGCAAGTTAAATGGGTAGTAAGGGAGCAGGACCGTCTCCAAGGTCTTCACTACTGGCGAGAGGAGTGATATCGGCCGATAAAACTCCCCCTCATTGGCCGGCTTGCCTGATTTTAGTTGTGGCACCACCTTTACCGGTTTCCATTTTTCTGGAATGACAAAGGTGGTCATAGACAGATTGAAGACGGTTGTTAGGTACCTTACTCCCTCTTCTCCGAGATGTATTAGCATCCGCAATGGGCGCAAGTTATCGTGTCCACGAGATATGTGAAACTCTATATATATCTCCATTATTTTGTACCATCACAAACCACCGTTGTATGACCAAAACTATAATACCCTGTGTACTTGTACACGCTGGGTATAAACATTTTGAAAAATTAGCGAAGTGTTTCAAAAGTCCTGAGGTTTGGGAAACAAGAACTTACTATGCTGGAACTCACCCCCTTTTTTGAAATTTATGAATAAACTTGGAAACACTAATTCAAAAGATTTCTATGAAAGAACTAGCTAAATATTTATATGAAATAAAAAAACGAATTTTAGCTGAAGAAGGTTTTGTGATATATTAGAAGAGCCAACGGGACCATTTTCATTGTGAGTAACTGTGTATATAAACAGTAGTGTCCCACCGAAGGTTCGGCCGAGCTGCGCTATTCAGCTTATTCGGCTGGTATTTTATATTCGGCTCTGGCTTCGGCCTTCGATCGAAACGGTCGAACAACCAAAGCCGGGCTATATCCATATGCAAATTTTTTAATATGCAATTATATCGACCAGTTAATTTGAAGTGGCATCACTCTCGATTTCTTGCGCTCAGATTTTAATCAGTTGTTTTTTCTTAGTGCATCTATAGAAAACGCTATATTTATTTATATATTTTCATGCAGCGAATAATAGTTCTACAATTTGGCAGTAATTCTTCTTAAAATGTAAATAGCCTCAATATAACGGAAATACATAAATAAGATGAGAATTATTTGGAAGTTTTTCAAATGACAAAAGTTAAATGCAGAAAAAGCATTCAAAAAAAAACAACTAAGGATACATCTTAGGAAATACCTAGCAGATTGGTTCAACAAAGTTTGCCACAATTAATTGACAAAATAGACTATTGGCCAGATAACCAGCCTTTAGTAAGAAAATAGATATAGCTATAATGGATTTCATAGCAATGCATTTACCGCTTGTTTAAGGTGTTTTAGCAGCTAAAGTGTTAGAGGAGGACCATACTGAATTAAATATTTCACAAAATATAATTGAAGTAGCGACAAGATACGATATACTAGATAAAATTCATTTAGTCGTGCGGGATAATGCCAAAAACATGTGCCGAGCTATGCGAATCGGAAGATTTTTATATACAGGATGTGTTTCTCACACGTAGCACCTTATAATACACGATACGTTCTTAAAAAAAGATAATGTGATCAGATTGTTACAGAAATGTCGTAAAATAGTGGGTCTTTTTCACAACAGTGAACCAGCCAGTAGATATTTGCAATCTTATCAGGAATTGTTAAATACACCAGCACATAAATTAGTCCAAGATCTTCTAACTAGCTGGAATAGTTCCTTTAACATGGTTGAAAGGCTTTTAGAACAAAAACTATCCATAAATATGTTTGCTGTTGAGCGTACAGTTACACTGACTGCGGATGAGTGGGCGGATATAACTAAAGTTTTGTCTATTTTGAATTTGTTTGACGCTACACTTGACATTTGCTCTGATGAATTATGAATATATATTGTAATTCCACTAGTGGCCATGCTTGAAAAAAAAACTTCAAAATGCTGAAAAAAATGATTGTGAAGTATCAGCTTTGAAGGATCAAATGTTAAAATCCTTGCATAGCCGATTCAGTAATTTAAAGAGTGAAGAATATAAGTATGTATGTTTGTTACTTTGATCGATACAAAGTTCAAGGAAAAATATTTTACCCCAGATGAATTGGAGCAATTTAAAAGAAAAACTGCTCAAAGTTGGTGTATTGTGATCCCAGTGATAGGGAAGAAAATTTGGATGAATCAATTATCATATTGGATTCCTGTGACCTCTTGGAGTCCCATGATAAATCTGCAAACGGTTGTACATGCAAAGCGAAAACTAAAACTACTCTTGAAGTTGAAATAAACGAATACTTAGATCGACCACTTGTTCTTCGTATTGGTAATACATTCTATTATTGCCATTTCTCCAATTTTTTTAATTTAAAAAAGGTTCGCAAAAAATATTTAACTGCTCCTCTAACGGGTGTGGCTAGCGAGCAATTATTTAATACAGCTGGGTAAAAATGCAGATAAACTGCTTTTTTTATTTTATTCACGTCGTTAAAGTGTTATTAACAAAAATACTGAATTTTTTGCGTTTGTTTACAGCTAAGAATTTTTGTAAGGTATTTTTTTTTATTCAAGAAAGTTAAAATGAGTTGTTATGAAATAACTAAAATTACTAACATAAGTCTACTTTTTTATTTTCGTATTCGGCTTCTGCTCGGTGTTCGGCGGAAATTATAAAATTATTCCGAATATTCGGCTTAGACTTCGGCTTCGGCCAAATTTCCAGCTTCGGTCGGACACTTATAAACAGTTAAGTGCACTAAACAGGTTTTACATTTCGGGAATTTCGGGGTTCGAGAAATTTTAGTCGCGGCATGTCGAGGTTTATTAGTAGAACAATATAAAGAAAGAATAGTGTTGTTTTATTTTGTAACCCACCACAAATTGGAATAGAAGCGCTGCCTGAATCTCCTAGCAGGTGTATGGCGATTCAATAACTCTTGAACTAGTTTGAATATAACCAACCAAAAGAGACACAGGGACTCCTATTTTCTATACCCAATAAAAAGTTTGAGCGCGTCTCAGAAAAACATAATAATTAATTTATATATCCTTAGAAGGGGCAAACAATTTCTTTTTCTGAAAGTTGTATTGATTTTATTTTTCAGAACAGCGAAAAAAAATATTTAGACCTTAATATTTATTACCAGGAGTACATTATTCCTATTATTTCTATTCCTTATTATTTTTCCGGACTAGCCACCTTTTTGTGTAAAACAGCCAAAGTATTGAAGTAAGCAAGCTCAGATCTATATAGTATTGCAGAAGATTGAATTCCCAGAGAAAAAGTTCCAAACAAAAATTTTTGGGGACCGTTCCAAAGTAATCAAGCCTTAAACATTAGTATTTTTTCATGATTTCAAAAATGGGTAAAAATTCGACAATCCATGTAGGGAAAAGATAGATACATACCCTTGAAGGGAACTGGGTGCTGAATCCGAATTCGCCAACAGAATTTAATAACGGATCGAGGTCGAGCCTAATCGATATAAATTAATAAAATTTACTGAAAAAAAATTGCAACATCAAAAACACAATATTTTTTTTTTACTTTTGAAAAGTGACTTTGTATGATTGTAAACAAACGTAACTCATAATTTTCGTTTTTCGTGGTGCAATGGTGTACCAACATAACCGACTAATGAGGTTATGCTAAGAGTTGTCCGCCATCGTCCAATTGATCATTCTTCTTTAAATCTCATTTCTATAATGGACTACTATGAAAAAATAAAAGCTTGCGTTTTCCCAAAAAATCTATTAAGCGTTGTATTTTTCTTGAGCATGATATTGTAGCAGCTAGAAATTTTTACATCCATTGTGCATGCGGAAAGTTGTAATAAAAGAAAAAGAAACATACATCTTTGGCTTCTTAAAATATATAAATAACTTATTCAGGAATTAACCTACTCCTGTCATTTTTCTTGAAGAACTAAATGAAATTTCGTTTTAATTGATAAAATAAAAAAATAAATGTATGCCGCGATATACAGCATACAACTAAAAATTTGATCCTAAATTGTGAACGATTTGTCGGTTTAAGCAATTTTTTAAACGTTTTTGTAATAAATTCCAAACCGTAAAATTACCTACACCAATTTTGAATTTATTGCGAATTAGATTTAAAACCGAACTGAAAACAACGTCTAAAATTTTTATAATTTCTTTTAATTTTTTTCTGAAAGTTATTTTAAGTTGTTGTTGTTGTTGTTGTTGTAACGACAAAAACACTCCCCGAAGGTTTTGGGGAGTGCTGTCGAACTGACAGTCCTTGGCCGGATATGAATCCGGTACGCTCCGGTACTCCCTTGCGGTACTGCCCGACTGTCGTGGTAGCGATTTATGACCAGTGGAACCTTCTAGGTCATGTCACCCCTCCTTCCGTAAGGAAGGAGAGATGGGTAATGAGAGGTGAGAGGCATCATATCCGTAGATCAACCATCGAGTTGCACGTCATTACCTTTGTGCATATTAGTCGCCTCTTACGACCGGTATACCTACCTCGGGCATATTCTAAACCCCTAACCCGCAGGGCAGTTCGTTATTTTAAGTCATTGAATTTTCCTCATTACAGTTTTGTGTGCGCCGTAGCTCAGTGGGTAGAGCAGATGACTCTGATGAGGGAGAGTCAGTTCGAATCCTGCCAACTAATACAAATGTTTTTCATGTTTTTTAATTGTTAAGACATTTCTAGTTCAAAATTTAAATCTAAACCAAATTTGGTTTGGACATATACGTATGTGCTCAGAAAAGTTCAAAATTTAGGTTAAAATTTTTAGCCGTGCAGGTATTTCATCATAAACCTTCTAAGAGATTTTTGCGCCGAGCTTCTCTTCCAATTTGTGGTGTGCAGATGATTTGAACACTCGGAGAGTGCTGGGATGCGAACCCATCCGCGTTAAAACTAATTCTCTCATCTCAATTGGAATATCATTTATTTCTTTTCAAAAATCAAAGTTGCATTGCGCTCGTATTCATAAAAACTTTGGAATAAACGAAATTTTTCTAAAGCTTTTTTTATGCGTAATTTAATATTGAAATCTTGGTTTTCTTTTGAACTGCCTACAGCGGCTTACAATAAAACCTGCGATACAATTTCCTTTCAGGATTTTTTCCTTATCTTTTTTCTACATCGTTGAATCAGAAAACCAATATCAGTACAGTATTTTATTGGGCATTTAAAAAATAATATCGAAAAAAAATATTTTTTTTTGTCCGAGTCTAAAATCCATAAACTGTTTATTAAAACCGATCGAGTTGTGATGCATCTCATTTTACCATAACAACAGCGTACCCAGCCATGCAATATTTGGCATCACCCCAAAATAAGTGCTCGTTGAACAAATATGTTGTCAGTCTTTTCCATTATGTGAACTCGATTTCTTACTATAACAAACATCTTGCTTAGTCAGGTATTTTGGTTCACCCACCCTCAATTCTTTTTATTGTTTATATTACCTAAGATAACTTCGTACAAGTGTTGACATCTAAATGCATCTGCTTAGTGATGTTCCTCTTTACAAATATACCTGCTTCCTCAAATATAAGAATTTTATGATAAAATCCAATAGGGGAGGAACTACCTCGCCTCCAACTCGCGTTCTTATCGGTAGGACAATAAAACTTTCTTTATTAAACGCAGTTTCTCAATGCTTTTGGGAATAAAACTAAGTTCCGGAATACATCCCCTGTTATAATGCAATAGATTATATGCACATGTACATACATATGTACGAATATGTCTGCATGCAGTAATTCCCTTAAGCAGTTCAAAAGGCTTCATAAATTTAAGTTGAACTACTGGCCTTATGCAATACCAAGCATTTTCTAACCTTCACAATACTTTTGCCTAATATTTGGAGTCATAAGGTACTAAAATGTAAGGAATCTTAAAAATATTCAATTCGCCTGTTAAATTTCCGCATCCTTTCTATTTTACTTGTATTAATTCTTTGTAATGAATTGAGATTTCAATGAAAGCTCCTATGAGTTCAACTTCAAATCATCTGTTTTTTTACTTTTGCTGACTTTTTAAAATTCCAGGAGAAAAAAAACAATAAGTCCCTGAATTTTTGATCAGGAAGTTCTTTTCGCATATCAAAGTCAGAAAAACAACATACGAGTATTTTGTGTTCTTTTCTTTGGATGTTGGTGTACATTGCATAACTGAATGCGTATCACTCAAAAACTGCTGAATGGAACTTTCACCCATGAATTACCATCTTATTTCGATAGCTCGACTGGTTTCAGAATTTTCGACCAACATGTGGACTAGGGTGACCCAAAATGTGTTAGTACAATACGGGTATCAAACGAAAGGTACTAATGAGTGCTGCAATAAGCGATGTGGTTAAGTTACATATATCAACTGGTTTCGGAG
Source organism: Merzomyia westermanni (assembly GCA_949987695.1). Taxonomy (NCBI): domain Eukaryota; kingdom Metazoa; phylum Arthropoda; class Insecta; order Diptera; family Tephritidae; genus Merzomyia; species Merzomyia westermanni. The sequence continues at coordinate 161,653,648 of OX465289.1, read as the reverse complement.
GTATAATGATTAAAATCCGACTCTGAGATGCAGCGAAGGATGGTCGGGGTTTCTAGCTGATTTATCAAGTTAAATGTAGACAGCTTTGTTTAAGAAGGGCTCAACATTAAGGATTAGACAGAAAGTCAAAAAAAAAAATATTGAAATAAAGTCACTCTAAGTTTGTTGCCATTCTATGTTCTGACAAAGGAGCACATCTATTGTTTGGCCCTTTGGAAAATGTTCTGTTAGCCTTCTGGCACAATTGGTCAAAGTTGGTTTCACTACATCTGCGGGTCTCTTTCTTCTGCTGTTAGCGGCGGCAATTGCTGGATGCGGCATTCACAGCCTAGAGATGCCGAAGTCGTTTCTCATCTTTGTGATTACATAGTTGTGCTCTCATTTGCTGGGAGGTGGAACCACGGACAGCCCAGCTGATAGTCATGAGTACGTTGTTCTCCCCAAGTAGTGATAGGCAAAAGATTTTAGATCTGCATATTATTTGCAATCGTAAGCACAGGTTCAGTGAAAGTGAGACTAATATCAAATCCATGATTTTATGGCTCCAGTGCCATACATTTCTAAGGGTATTTCCATCTCCCGGAAACCAGTCGTAAATATAGTGGCCGTGGATTAAGTCGGTGTGTGAAGTTAACCGGGTGAGACGAAAAAGTTAGATACGTAATCAGAGGTCATCATCGTTGGTATCTGTGTCCTTTATTCAACAGTGATCTTTTTATAAAACTCAATATGTACAAACTAAACAGCAGTGAGTAGAGGACAACACCGTGGTACCACTTTTTTTTATCATTTTGATTTAAATATTTCCTTTCGGGATTACATGCTTGTCAACTATTCGCTTCGGGGTTAACTTGAGGTTTTGGAGAAGCTTCGCATGGCTTTCCCGTCCTAACGTTTTTTCCATTTTAGTTAAGTCCAAAATTTTTCTGAATTTAACGCAGTGATGGTGACATGCATTTTTCAGAAACCATGCGATTACTGGCTAGCCTAAGGTATAACAGGGGAGCATAACCATCCACATTCATTATTTCCTAGCCGCCTAGAAGATTTTAGCAGTTGCGAATCACGTCAAGGGAGGCCAACGCTGTCTCTGTGAAGAAGGCCTTCCTGAAATTTACTACTCTGACTGAGGCGCACACACCAGATCCTTAGCTTCAATACCGGCAGTCACTCTTCAAGAAGGTACTCCAAGTATGAAAGTTTCATAAAGGGTTTTACAGCATTGGTGTACCTTGCAGGGAAGGGGTGACGCTGCTGTTACAGAGGTGGTATTTTATTTTTGCACGTGCATACAATACACCCATTCCGAAATCGAATTAGTTGAGCTGCTAAACAAAAAATTCTGAAAATAAGAACGAATACATATTAAATGCTTTAATCAAAAGAAAATGTTGCCCATAATAAGACAGTGCACGTAATGGCATAGAACTTGTGCGAAGGAGCTTAGCTTATCAATTACCAATTCTGCACTAAGCATTATACTCTTCACCTTATCCTTGAATGCATTTCACCCTGCGAGTAAGCACTTGATCCAATCTCCTCTTTTTCATGCCTTATGGCATTTCCATTGTGAAAACTAATAAAATTTATGAGCCAATATAATGAATTCTAATCCAAAACATTTTCTTTCCGCAATTTTTTCCCCCTTTATTCTTCTTATGATTAATACACTGGGAGTGCAATTTGTAATTAATTGTGCAATTTAGTGATTTGAACATACGTACAAACATTCGTATGTACGTTTAAGTGAACAGTTTGATGAAAAGCGCTTTTACTAATGTTCATTTGTATGTATGTTGGCACGTAATGTGACCTCAGAATCCAAATTGTTGTGATAGAGTGGGGCCTGATAGGTTTGTGCGACATGGTCAAAGATCCAAAAGACCTTGCCAAATGTGTTTGCAATGTATTGATGCTGCAAATGTGGAGAAAATCGTAATCAAAACCATTTAAATCGATTTACATCACTTTCCTAAACGTTTAATTTTAGTTCCAGACAAAACAAAATGGTATAAAGCAGAATTTAAGATGCTTCTGACTTCTATCGACATCAGCAATTTTTTGCAATTATTGGGAAACATGCAACAAGCCATAAAATGTCTCCAAATTTCCATATTGCATGCATTAAAAGCAATTTGCATGGGTGAATCACAGAAACATGCTCTTTGGTGTATGGGCTAGGGTGGTTGGTAGAATTTTAATTTTTTTGTAGTATCCTCACTAACCCATTCTTCGTCATTCGTAAAAGTTCCGAGACCTACGTACCTAGGAAAACAAGAACCAATACCTTTGATATGAATAATATAATGATAAGTAAAACTTTTACCTATCCATACTAAATTCAGACCTCACTCTTGGTTGGTTTTGAGTGGTTCAATATTGCTGACTTCCCTTGCAAATTCTTCACTACGAGCCGTGAATGGGAGTGTCTAAAGACCGGCGTTAAAAAGTGCTGCACAAAAAAAAAGGCCGAAAGTCATTCTCTAAATTTAAATATTATTTTGGTAATAAACGTTGATGCTGATTGGCTGCTTATGACTCCTTATTAGTGATAATGCGCCGTTTTGATAGTATATCTCGTGATTTAATCAATGAAAAAGATTTTAAGAAATCTCACATAATCTCAAGGACCATGGCGTTTAGTTCAAACATTTTAGAAGATCCCCAGGGTTAATAAAATTAAGCTCCGAGCGGATCTCCAAGCAGAGCTTTCATAAAAATAGTTTTCTGCTGTGCCAGTACGCTGGAAAATCGCACAGCAGGGACCTAACCGCCTCTTCCCCTCCCGAAAGGTTGCAGCTGCGGCACGAGGCATTGTGAGCACCGCAACTAATATATAAAGGTCCCTTCTATCCACCTTGATTACTCGAAAAAAACCCTCGTCATAAGTTTTTTACTACCTTTATATTAACTCTCTATAACTCATAAGCTTCAAATATAAATTTTTTTTATGAAATTGAATAGATATCGCAGAATAAAGCGAAAATTTCGAAAATATTTATTTTATATCCATATTTTTACAAAAAGGAGAGTGTAGCTTACGGGCAACAATGAGTAATAGTGGTAAAGAAAGTTTTTAAAAAAAATTTTTATTTTTGGTATAGCATAGCGCTACGCCACATTTTCCACACACGGTGTGAGTGAATCCAGCACACTTTGGAAACTTACATCGAATTTTTTCGTTGCCCATTCCGGCAATGACCGATTTCATCTTTTCTGACTGCTTGTGGAGGTACATGTTGAGCTTGTGGAGGTAAAGTTTTTTCGCTACGATATCACCTTCTATAGATCGTCGTGTTGTCAAGCTTGATTTTTTCCCATTTTTCATAGCGTTTCGGCGATTTCAAGGCGAACATCTTCTGACGAAATGATGGGCTTATCAGGGAGATTGTTGTACGAGTATTTACAAACCTTCTTATAAAGTAACTAAGAGTTGGCCATAGTATTGATAAAAAAGTCGCACCGTTTCCTTGTAGAGGCCCATAATACTGTCGATAAGGTCTACGCCGCCTATGTGTCGGTTATATTCCGCAACAATATTAGGACTTGGGATGTTTATGTATCTAGCGTTTTTTTTGTCAAATATGCGGGCTTCTGACATTGACATTTCATCAGAAAATGTTGATGCCAGTGTAATAAGTTTATTGTCCTTTCATACCACTGTTGGCATGTCGACACAGTTGACATCTGATTCCTCGAATATCCTCGATGTATCTTCATTACTGCCTTTTAATTCGAGAGCTTGCAATCAGAAATTCTATTTCTTCTTATGGTACCTAGACTAAGAATACCTTCTTTTGCTAAATATTCCAACAGCTGTAAGGAAGTAAAATAATTGTCGAAATAGACCCTGTAGTTTTGATGTCTTGGTATTATGGGCGACAACGTTACTACTACTTGGAAGAAGCTTCTAAATAAAGTTGGTCGGCTCTGACAACATTCTTCTTACCTGCTTCAACTTCCGTCGAATAAGCGAATAATTTATATCACCACTTGTGAGGTTTCTTTGAGTTATACATATCTTTTTAAGATATTACGAGCTTTTGTGGACCACACTTCTCATCTACACAAACCCGTCTTTCTAATAGAACTTTGGCGTATAGTGCATTCAAAGATTTCGTACTGGCCGAATTTTGAAGATTCTGTCAAAGTCTGGGTATCTCCTAGGAAGAGATTTGGTGTTGTAATTGAATTTAAGATTTTGTCGTATCTTTTCAAACTTATTAAAGTTAGAATTAGAGTTGTTACAAGGACGGATTTCCAATGGTTGGTTACCCTGAGTAGCGGGACAAGTGACATAAGATATACGACATTTACAAACCATCGGATTTCTCTCCCAAATACACGAAAACTATTGTTTGGGTATTTCTGTACCAAAGAAAGGTTGGTCTCTCCTCCGAAACTTTTTTTATAAGTTCTGGACGAAATAAATAAAGAAAGAACTGAATGGGTGTTTCAAGTTCCAAATATCAGATGTCAATGAATCGTTTACAGTAAAAGCCAGCTGCTCTGAGCTGAGCTGAAATTCTTTTTCTTCCATACCAATGTTAGCTTTTCAGCTTTTTGATCTTTTGCGGCAGGACCGGATATACTTGGAATCTCAGACCTAAATTGAGCGCTTTGTTCGTCAGGAATGGAGTTACGGAGAGGATCATTCACGTCCCCTTTTAGTTCATCCACATCAAAATCGCTTGCAAAAGTCTCTTCATTCAGCCCTCCGAAACCAGGGACCAAACCTGGATCGAAGTCAGGGCATAGTATATGTCTACTAGTAGCGCAACTTACTCCGAATCTGCACACACACACAAACCCCACAGGGTGCGTTGTAGGCAATAATAAAACAATCAAGTTTAAATACGGCAATATTGAATGTGAAGACTTAAAACACCCAAATTATTGAATATAAAGCACTTATAACACCTTATCAGTTCCTACAGAATGTAAGTTTCAGTTTAAATTGAAATTTTTAGTTGTAGTTTTTATTTTAAAACAACTCTGAACGCGATTTCCTTCATTCCACTCTCTCGGAGTACATTCATCCACTGCCTTCCACTCCGATTCGCAAAGGAAGATGCCAAACTAGTAGGGGTAAACAATGAGTCAGGGTCAGCACAACTGTCAACATCAAAATCGAGACCATCTTCACTTACGGAATAATTCTCAGATTGCATACAGATACGAGGTGTGTTCAAAAAGTATCGCGAATTTTGAATTTTCGCTGGTTACGTATATTCGAATTTCGAATTTTTTGTGGCGTTATGTTGGTACTCATGTCTCTCACTTATGCCGACAAGCTCGGCCATTTTGAATGTTCAGTTAATTGTTGACAGCTGCTTTGCTTGCACGTGTTTTGGATCGTCTTCGATTTTTACCTATTTTTTTACCAAAATTGCTCAATTGTGACCAAAAACAGCATCGCATGAACATTGCTAATGAGATGTTAAACTCTGTCCGCGACGACCCAAATTTGCTCGAGAGGGTCATAACTGGTGACGAATCGTGGGTTTATGGTTATGACGTGGAAACCAAAACTCAATCATCTCAATGGAAGCTGCCGCACGAACCAAGAATGTGAAAGTTTTGCTGACAGTTTTCTTCGATTGCAGGGGCGTGGTGCATCATGAGTTCTTGCCACAGGGAAGAACGGTCAATAAGGAATATTACTTGCAAGTTATGCGCAATTTGCGCGAAGCAATCCGCCAGAAACGCCCGGATTTGTGGAAGAACAAAAATTGGCTTTTGCACCACGATAACGCCCCTGCTCACGCATCGTTGCTTGTGCGCGACTTTTTGGCCAAAAACAACACACTAATGATGCCGCAGCCACCGTATTCCCCAGATCTGGCCCCCTGTGACTTTTCCTTGTTCCCTAAACTGAAGAGGCCCATGAAAGGACGACGTTACGCTTCTCTTGACGAGATAAAGACGGCATCGAAGGAGGAGCTGAACAAGATACAAAAAAATGATTTTTTTGAAGTGCTTCGAAGATTGGAAAAACCGTTGGCACAAGTGTATAATATCTCATGGGGATTACTTTAAAGGGGACAAAATAGATATTCATGAATAAATAAATAATTTTTGAAAAAACACAAAATTCGCGATACTTTTTGAACACACCTCGTATTTGATCTGCCCATATAATGTAGCCTACAAGACACAAACACTAAATACCTCCTAATGCTAAAACACCGAAGATATTGCCGAAATTATTATATGACTATAAACTTTAAACATTTACTTTGTATATTTTAATAAATTTTAACCACAAAAACGGTGAAAACTATTTTTTATTAATATTTTTTATATTCAACACGTGCACTGTATGTTAAATTTTTCACTTCACCGACAATGTCAATTACAAATACAAGCAACGGTATTTTGTTTGCTTGTGCTCTTGCGATCGATTTTTGACTAAGTTTTCGGTGAGCTAGAGACTCGAAACTTGTCACATAGTTTAGAACCCGGTGACAATGCAGTTTGGAATATTCGTTTGAAATTGGGAATCTTGCGAACGATTTTAAACTAGTTTGTGATGGTCTAGGGACTTGAAACTTGGCACATAGTTCAGGACACGGTTTTAATATAGTTTGTAGACTACAAAATTCCGCTAGGTGGCGTGAATCTTGCGATCGGCTTTTAAATTTTTTCCTGGTGGTCTAGGGATTTAAAATTTACCGCATAGTTCAGGACACGATGGCAATATAATAAACGGGGGAATCGTGCGATCGATTTTTGAGTAACTTCCCGGTAAATTAGAGATTTGAAACTTGACACATGTTTCACAACCCAGTGACAGTTAAATATTTTATCGAAAAAAATGGTGCTATTTACAAAATTCGTTTGAAGTTGAGGAAATTGCAATCGGGTTTTAACTAATTTTCAGGTGACCTAAAGATTGAAGCTTAGCACATAAGTCGAGACAAAATGACAGTATGTGTTGTTGAAAATAAAATTCCGCTAGTTGGCGCGCTGATCAAGTTAGGTGAAATTTTAAGAATCAAGGAATACCTATGTATAGAATTCAGGTTCAGGATACAATACAAATATGGAGAACATTGTTTCAAGGGACGTAAATAAGACCGGAGGACTGCAAAAAATTGTGGAAATATTTACCGGAGCTAGAGTTATGTTTCGTTCTAACATCAATGCGCATCAAAGTCTCCTAAATGGTGCGATGTGCGTTATAAACGGCCTTGTGAGCTTTATTCCGACGGGACCAAATAAACGATGACGATATTCCTCCTGTGCATATTGCTTTTGGACAGGATGGCATGCATTTGATTAAACCAAGGGCTGTACAGTTCCCTGCATTGCGAAACTACAGGCAGTTGAAAGAGTAAAGATATTGTGTTGGGATTGTACAGTTCATAAAATGCAATGATATACCGTTGATAACGAAGTGGTGTATCTCGGTTCTGCATTTTCGCCAAAGACCAGGCGTGGATACATAGCATTGAGCCGTGTTAGATCCCGAAAGGGTCTTCGTATAGAAGATAGATTGCACCAAACTAACAGGAAAGACATCATGCAATGAGGATGCAAAGAAAGAAATGAAGCGGATGCGGCAATTAAACCCGTAATAGAAAATTAATTACAAATGGTATGGTTAAGATTTCAAAATCAAAACTCGCAGATACCACGTCGTTGTTTAAGGACACATTTGCTGCTGCTGACATAAATATAAAGGTTAAAGGTAGTCTTTAAAATTTGTTTATCATCTTTTTATTTTCTATTTTTCAGTGCAACCTAAAAAAGGCAATTGCAATTGTTCTAGGGCCATATGTACATAATTTGGAGCCTACTTCGCTTTCAAAAGATTTTCGCAAAATAGTAGGGTCGAGTAACATAGCAGCACATTTGGCACAATGCTACTCTGATAACAGTGGCCATATGTCAAGTCTTTAGCTCAACGGTAAGTTACTCAAAAATCGATAGCAAGATCCCCTCCCCCTTTTCACATATCTTTAACATCGCGCCACCTTGCGGAATTTTATTTTCAACAAACCATACTTTCATCGTGTCCAGAAATATTTGCTAAGCTTCAAGTCCCTAGGTCACCGGGAAATTAGTTACAAAACCGATGACCAGATTTCCAATTTGAAACGAATTTTGTATGTAAATAGCTCGAACCGTGGCCACCTTGCGGATTTTTTTTTGAATAGTTACCCGTTTCTGAAGCATGTGTCAAGTGTGAAGTCTCTAGCTTACCTGGAAGTGATTATACCCAGCGTGTACAAGTAAACAGGCTATTATAGTTTTGGTCATATAACGGTGGTTTGTAACGGTACCAAATAATAGAGATAGATATGGAGTTTCATATATCAAAGAATGAACAGAGGTTTTCATTAAGACATGTCCGTCCGTCCGTCCGTGGACACCATAACTTGGGTAAAAATTGAGATATTTGAATTAAATTTGGCACACAGGTTTGCTTTTCGGCCAAGGTAGGTTCCTATTTGAAATGAGCGAAATCTAATCATAACCACGCCTCTTTTTTCGATATCGAAAATTTCTAAAAACGTATAAAATGGGTTAATTCAATAATAAAAGGAGCTATAGTGATGAAATTTGCTAGATTTATTAATTTGGTTGTCGCATTGACGATTTTATCAAATGTTTAGAAAAAGGGTGTGGCATCGCCCACATATGAATGAAGAAATTTTAAAACTTTGAAATCGCTTTTCGACCACGCCTACTTTTTCATAAAACTTATATGGAAAGGAGGTAGAAATATTTAACTGCCCATATCTAATTAACTAATACAGGTATAAAATTATAATTTGGTACTTACATCAACTTTCTTATTCTCTATATGATTTCTGCAAAATTTTGGAAAATGGGCGTAGCACCGCCCACTTATAAGTCAAGAAAATTTTCAAATTCGACTGTTAATAACTTCAGAATGGTGGAAGACAGAATTACGAAACTTAATACGAGCTATACTATAGACATGTAGACTACACCCACTGAAAATAAGCAAAATCGATTAACGACCACGACCACTTTTGGGCCAAAGTTTTCTAAAAGAGAGGTAGGAAACCGGAACATGCCATATCTCCTTCACTGATACAGATAGCATAGTAGAATTTCGTAGTTACAATGACCTGATGATCTTATTAATGATTTTTATTTAAATTTGGGAAAATGGGAGTGGTACCGCCCACATATAAATGAACAAAATATCAAATTTCAGCTACTACTAACTTCAGAACCGTGTTAAATAAAATTACGAAACATGAAACGAGGTATACTATCTACGCTTTTGAAAATTATATATAGCCTATGCTTGAACCAGTGAACCCAAGAATCTACTGTGAAAATTTCATAAAGATCGGTTAAGTACTTTGGACGCCAGACACAGAGCCACACATTCTTTTTTATTTATGAGATTGTCCACATGGTAGTAGATAAAAGTTTAAAACCACTTTAGGTCATAACTTCACAACAATTTACCACGACCACTTTTACACAGCTGGATATTTAATGTTCGGTTCCAGCCGAACTTAGACTTCCTTACTTATTTTTTTTATAACTTCTACTAGTCATGCACCACTAGACACTAGCGCTAATTTTGATAATTCGAATTAGCATATTGTTGCCATAAATACCGTAGACAATGGGGCATTTCGGTAACTCAATTTAAATTTTAAAAGAAAGTGGTCTAATCAGAATAGGCAAAACTTTAATGAGAGCGAAAGCTAATACCCTTTGTTGCTTCTACAATTTATGCCACTGCCTGCTTTCACTTCTTTATGACACAATACCATGAAGAGATTCCTTCCAATTTCTGAAAATAGTTCAGTACAAATAACTAGAGAGAGAAAGAAAGAAATAAAATTACGTTTGGCTGTCATATGAAATATGGCAAGCCCAACTAATCATGAAAATTGCGAGTTTTTCACATTTACTATCAACACTACCGAATTTTGCATTCTGTTTAGGCTGCGCATGACCTTTTTTCTTTCACTAAACCCAGCTTCAATGAAGAAAATAAAATTGCAATCAATGAAGCAAGGGAATTAACTACTGAGGTATGGGGGTGGGTAGGTATGAGGTGTGACTTTGCACACGTCCCGCATACGACACAATTTCCTATTAACATTTGGTTTTTTTTTTGTCTCAAATATTATTTATCTTTGCGATTTCAGTACTATTCAAACAATTCATTTCCAAATTATCACATTGTTTTTTCAAACGTAATCTCCCCTCAGCAATCTCGCTTGCCAAGTGTACAATAGTTGTGGTTTCCTACTACACATATTCCGCATCTGCTCATCAGACCTACAGATGTTATTTATGGCATTAAGGGTGGATGAATAAAATGCTCGATTTATGCCCTGTAAGTGAAGCAATTTGAAATCTAAGGTGTCACAGATTAGGACGTGATAAAGAAGGCGACAAAGTCGATGGAAACCGACATTTTATTATCTTATGGATGTCAATCTGATTTCGATTGAAATGTTCGTAGTTTCCGAATGCGCCATAATGGACAAACCCGAGTCTCTTGCAATTGATTTCATTTCATTCGCTAATTGAAAAGGTTTGGCAACTTTCAAGGCAATTTCGTGTTATACTACAATGAGAAAGGTGTTGTCTTGATCAGTGGCGGGGTGCAATAAAGCCATGTGGCCCTATCAACATATTGAGAAATAAAGCCTTATTAATCAATATGGCTTTTTCCACAACGAATGTGAAATAAAGCCATTATGGCATTATTTCACTTTTTTAAAATCACTTGTGATGTTTATGTATAACATGACATCTCAATGGCATCGTATAAATCAAACGGCATTTTCCTGAAACGCGGCTATATGAATTTAAAATATTCAGTCCTATTAATTTGACATTTTTAATTCAAAATTTTTATTTTTAAATTCTTATCGTAATCAAAAATGAAAGTTTGGAATCAAAAATCGCACCACTATTTATTCCAAATTTTAGACTGCACCGCTTTTTCAAACAATTTCCATTAAACAGGAAAGATATTATTTTTCATATTGAAATATAGGACGCTAAATGAAAAACAGTCACAACTCAAAAATATATTTTCTGATTTTTTCGGCATAAATCGCTTCACATAACCTCCACCAATAATTGCATTAGATTTTTTCTAAATCTTATGAATAAAAATGCACCGATTTTTATGAAATTTTCAGATTATATTCTTGGGTTTACTGGTTACAGCATAGAATATATGTATATAGTTTTGGAAAAGTGAGGGTGCCACGCCCCCAGGCCATATAAAATTTCAATTCGTCATAACTCTGAACGTATTTCAGTAAATTAATGCTATTTGGATATATGTGTCACTTAGTCAAGATTTATATAATTTTTGAAAAGTGGGAGGTTCCACGCCCACATATTTTGTGTTTTGTTTGTGCTTCAGTAGTGTCCACAGTTTATTGTCGATGTCTCTGAAACTATCACGGTAGGCTAATCATCAGTACCCACAAAGGAAAAGGGAAAATAAGGGGAGTAGGAATAGAAAATTTGAGAATCAGAGGACGTGTTAGAGGAAAATGAAGAGGGTAAAATAAACTAACGGGATATGGGGGTGAGGAAAAAGCAAAAGTGGAAAGAAATATTAAGATATCGGAACAAATTACGGGAAAGCGCCAAGTGAGGAGGGAAAAGAGTACAATTTGTTAAATGTAGGCAATCAAATTTTAGGCAGGACAACTTCTACCTGGTCTGCTAGTAATAATCATATTGGTTTTGTAAAATTAGAGCGCTATCCTGAAGCGTTCAAAACAAAGTTTTCCAGATTTTGAAATGTGACTGTTTATGTGTCTGATTTAGTGTGCGATGTGATTTATGGCTTTATTTCACATCTCATATTTTACATAGTAGAAATAATGCCATATTAATTAATAAGGACATATTTCTCAATATGTTAAAATTAAGGCCATTTGGCTTTATTGCCTATGGTTTTATTGCACCGCGCCCTGATCAGATGAGTGACCTACGTAGGAAAATCTTCGGAAGTGCAGTTTTGCAGGAATGCAATCAACAGTGCACAGCGAAACCTCTTTGTTTAGTAACTACGTAATGAGGTATTACTGCATTGGTGCAATTCGATCTCCGCTGGACTGATGGAATAAATCGTAGCACTTCCCGCTGGTTCCTCTTTGGTAGAAGTTATAACGAGAGGATAGCCACACCGGTTGTATCCTCGAGACGTTTGATTCATTTCAGCTTACTATGCAACTAGAATAGGAGGTATAATAAGACTCAAGGACCTCCACTAAGATCTAGAAGGCCTGCCATAGTTCGAGTGGATTCTTTAGATGTTTTGCCGGTTGATCTTCAAAACCAAATTATCTACAATTTATTTGTATGTATGTAACTCACCTGTCTCATCTCATTCGCTAGTAGAAATGTCACTACTCGTTTTCCAGCTTTCATCTATCGGATAATCCGATTATAGCAGCTGTGACTGGTGCAAGCGTGGGCATTTTTAGCATTGTACTCAATACGATTTCATAGAACAAAGAAGACTACCCAGCACGGAAACTCCGGTTGCATCGCAACGTCATGAACTCCTACACAATGCAGTTACATCGCAATATTAGTGAAATGTTACTCAAACGTGGCTTGACCTAGATAAAGGTGCGACAAGATTATTCTATCAATGAATGCAGGCAAAGCAAAGTACTTGATGTCGTCAAACAAAGATCCAGGACATTTGTGTCTTAGCAGCCAAGCTACATCCGTGAACGCTGTCGGTATCAAGCTAGACGGTCGTTGGATTGTTCCACAGAATAGTTATTCGGAATATTTATGAAATCTTTCATGATTTCAACTTCAAGTCACTTATCGTAAAGGAGAAATGAATCGGCCAAGTCGTGTAAAGAATAATTACTTAAATGTCATTACTTGCCATCGAATCACATTAATTTTGCTACTGGGTAGCTATTCGTAAAAGCAAATCCGTACAGCCGTTATGTCTATCTACAAATTAGGCTGACCTCGAGCGTTTCGTAGAATCCCATTACAATACAACTTTGTTTAGAGTTTGTAAATCCAATGCTGATGCAGATCCAGAAGCATTTAGTGGGGCATGTGGACACTTATACATTGCTATTTATAATTGTTATTATGTGTTGAGAGCATGTTCGGACCATGTTTCTTGGTATGAAGAAAACTGACATTTGGTTGCAGCTCCTGTGATAATTGGATTTCGATGACTGCAAATTGGTGATAATTTTAATTGTGGTACAAACATATGATTGACGGCGTCCAACTACATACATTAAAGCCAAAATGCATTCTCACTAGAGATGCCAATCTCGGGTTATCTTTTTTACAATTCCGAAATTTTCGGGATTCGAAATATGTTACTAAAAACTGAATATCTTAAATTTTGTGTTGTGTTTGTATTCTCATTCTTCATTGTAACATTAGCATGTTTAATAACTAACACGAAACTGGCGAACAACCTATCGAAGCATCTAGCAAGATCATAATTTTTTAAAATTACAAAATAAAACCCATGTGCAAATAAAAAAAAAACTGTTGCGTTGAAAAAAGTTGTGAACCGGTTTGATTTTCGTTTTTTTCAAGAAAATTTATAAATTGTTTCATTAGCATGAAATGGTAGCAGCCAAGAAATTTTGCTTATGCTCGTTTTCATAAAAACTTTAGAATATAATGGTAGACAAAAATAAAATAAAGGCTTTCGGCGTAATAATGGAATACAACCAAACATTTCATGACTATGGGTTGAGTACTTTGGACGACCTTTCACATTCATTTTATTTATTTATTTATTTATTCATTTAAGTCTATGGCTTACATACCTTACAGACAGAGAATAATTCAAAAATTTAGGAATAATACATATACAATTTTTCCTTAAATATAATTCGATTAGCAAATATATCTAAATCTGTTTCTTTACATATCAAATTAAATTCAGCTAACAGTCTGATAACTGGTTAATTTTGAGCATATTTTGTTTTGCAAATTTCAATAGCAAATAAATCACTATGTCGCAGATTTCTAGCTGGAGCATTAATTTTAATACAGTGTAACAAATAAGAACAATCAATGGTCCCATTCAAAACATCACGTATAAAAACTAAGCCAGCTATCAAACGCCTACTGGCAAGAGTGTGCAAGCTGATCAATCTGCACCGAGGAACATAAGATGGAATAGGCAAATCAAATCTAATACTGTATAATGCAAACTTTAAAAACTTTTTTTGTATCCGCTCTATTCTATTGGAATGTATTCCATAAAATGGATTCCATATTATTGAAGCATATTCCAATTTAGACCTTACAAATGTGTTATAAAGTAATTTTTTTGTATATGGATCCTTGAACTCCAAACTATTGCGCCTAATGAACGCTAGCGAGGAATACGCTTTGGGTATAATGTAATTCAAATGATCTATAAATGTGAAATTGGAGTCAAAAACCACTCCAAGGTCTTTTATTTTATTAGTTGAGCTAAGAGCAGTATCAGAAATAAAGTATGGTGAAGAGAAAGGCAATCTAATTTTATTGTAGGTAACCGAGCAACATTTTTCAATATTAATGGCTAATTTATTACGGCGGCACCACTCATGAAACTTATTTATCTCATTCTGCAAAATTTCGATATCAGACTGGGTCTGTATCTTTTTAAAAACCTTTAAGTCATCAGCATAAAGTAGATGGTCACATATTTGAAAGCACTCAGTGCAGTCGTTGATAAAAATTACAAAAAATAAAGGACCCAAGATACTTCCTTGTGGAACCCCTGAGGTTGCTCTATATAAAGAAGATTGCACACCATCAACAACAACGTAGTTAATTCTATTTATCAAATAAGATTTGACCCAGCACAAGAACGATGAGTGAAATCCGAATCTCTCTAATTTGTGGATTAGGAGAGTGTGAGACACTCTGTCAAATGCTTTAGATAAATCGGTATAGATGGCATCTATCTGGAAGCCATCCTTAAATGCTGAAATGCAATAATTTGAGAAGACAGCCAAGTTAGTAACCGTAGATCGACCTGGTATAAAACCATGTTGAGATAATGATATATATGGCTTAATAGCAAAAGAAAGTTTAGTACTGATGATTTTTTCAAACAGTTTGGCAATATTAGCTATTTTAGAAATTGGTCGGTAGTTTGAGGCCTCGTTTTTTCTCCCAGATTTGAAAATTAGAGTAACAGAGGTAATCTTCCAATCATCCAAAAAACAACCAATCCTCAGTGACAGATTAAAAAGAAGAAGAAGCGGTTTAACAATGGATGAGCTGCATTTCTTGAGAAAGAGTGATGATATTTGACTTGCTTGGAACATTTTATGGCACTTATTGCGTCCAAAATGTCTTCTTCAGTTAAAACTACAGAGCCAAAATCGAGCGAAGACGCCAATGGTCCAAAACTAGAGATTTCACTCGTCGCGCAGTCCTCAACAAAATTAGACTTAAAAAAGAGAGATGGAAAATAAAGCATATTACCTGCATATTTTCATACCGTTATTCGACCATTTATAGTCGATTTTTCAATAATTTATCTATGGAATCAGCAATTTCGTAGAAAGGCTAAAGCTTTAAACACAACAAGAAATCGCTGCGAAATAATAGCTGCGAGTTTCGCTTTGCCAAATAAAAACTCTGTAATTAGGTACATGAAATTAAACACAATCAATACCAAAATGAAATTTCTCCCGACGCCATTTTGCGGCGATAAATATGTTTCTGTCGTTGCCGCCTGCCGGTAATGCCGTCATGCCAGAGGTGGCCGCATTTTTGTTTAAGTTCAAAAAACTTAAATATTTTTTTTTGTGTTTAAATTTGTGGGTAATACTTTCCCTCCTAGCACGCCTATTGGTTCCAGTAATCGATACCCAGGGGGTCAATTTTGGTTTGGCGTTATCGTGAAGTGAAAACAATCTTTTCACTTTAGTTATTACTTGACGTTTTTCTTTCTTTCCTTCACTGAGCACTTAAATGCGATTCTGATATGTGCCATGAAAACTATTTGCAGAAGAACAATTTTAATTGCGTTGACACAAGTTGTTCTTGCTTATTATAGGATTGTAAGAATAAAAGTAATTTTTATCACTTAAAACTTTTAAATTTGTAAAAAAATCCGATTTTTTAATATTTTTTGGAATAATATCGTTAACACCAAGGCGAATTAATTACCATTAAAGCTATTATGGCGTGGTGTTTCCATTTAAAATACGAAAATGCGTATGTTGAAATATTGATAATGCTATTGGCAGTAATCTTGCCATTTTTCCACCACAAATAATATCACTACGCGCAAAGTGATCTGCCCAAATAAAGTCTTTTTTTCGTAGCTTCATGTGGCAGTTGCTTTCCCACAGCAAACGTTTGGATTCGTCATCAGGGACTCGGAAAAACGGGACAGTTCCTCTTAAAATTTGTTTCAAACAAATCGCGCACTTTCCCATGTGGTTTTATTGTTTAACGCAAAAACACAATCGCAATGAACACTTTTTATCTAATCACACTTTTGATATTATTAAATAAACGCGAAAACACTTTTATGCACAATTACAGAACTTGCTAAAGAGAATGTAAACACAAAAATGTAAACAAATCCAGCCCAAATGAATTCGCCATGAGTTTGACATTAAGTACATTTTTTCAAACAACAAAAGTTTTAATTCGCCTTGCCAATGATACGACCTGTATAATTGGATCATGGTTAACACCATTGTTTACCCGTACTAGTTTGGGATCTTCTTTTGCGAATCGGAGTGGAAGGCAGTGGATGAATGTACTCCGAGAGAGTGTAATGGAGGAAATCGCGTTCAGAATGGTTTTAAAGTAAAAACTACAACTAAAAACTTCAATTTAAACTGAAATTTACATTCTGTACGAACTGATAACGTGTTATAAGTGCTTTATATTGAATAATTTGGGTGTTTTAAGTCTTCACGTTCAATATTGCAGCATTTAAATTTGATTGTTTCATTATTGCATTCACCCTGTGTGGTTTGTGTGTGTCTGCAGATTCGCAGTAAGTTGCGCTACTAGTAGACATATACTATGGTTAACACCAATTTTATATTGGCGTTAACTTTTTTCACTTCACCTCAAATCGAAAATTTAAAGCGAAACGAGAGTCGAAAATGGTAGTGAATTGACGTATTTACTTTTCACTTCACAATAACGCAAACCAGAATTGACCCCCAGTGGGAGAAAAGTGATGTTGTTAATTATTAAAAAGTTATACCAAAAAACTTTAGCAAATTTATTGTAGTTAAGTCTATTCTCACAAAATTAACATTGATTGTTGCTGTTGTTGTTTTGATAATGACAAAAACAGTCCGCGAAGGTTTTGGGGAGTGTTGTCGAGTTCACAGTCCTTTGCCGGATTTGAACCCGGTACTCCCTTTCGGTTCTGGTAGCGGCTTATGACCAGCGAAACCTTCTAGCTCATGTCACCCCTCCTTCTGTAAGTAAGGTTAAGATGGGTAATGAGAGGTGAGAGGCTTCATATGCGTAGATCAACCATCGAGTTGCACGTCATTACCTTTGTGCATATTAGTCGCCTACCTCGGGCATATTCTGAACCCCTAACCCGCAGGGGTCCTGCCTAAAGGGCACTATCACTCTGATAATCGTCATCAAGCTCAACGCAACTCCAAGAAAACACGCAACTTTAACAGGGTTGGACCAGAGTGATGGGTGTGAGTAGGTTCAATTGTACAGGTAAAGAGGTGTTTAGTATCGTGAGGGGACATACCGCATGCAGGGCAAGTACTTGATATGGTGGGCTTAAGTCTGGATAAGTAAGAGTTTAACTTGTTTCAATATCCAGAACCAAGTTGTACTAGCATGACTCTAGTCTGCCTGGGAAGGACGCGTTCCTCTTCAACTATTTTAGGAGGTTGGATATCAATTACGGGGTTCACCGGCCAAGATCTAAGGGATCTGTTTACCGACTCGGTGTGGAGGTCGTTTAGAACACGCCTATGGTTCCGCAGATCAAACGGCAAGGTAATGTAATGCCGGATCTCATTATAGTGCTTACGGAGATGTTTCCTTATGTCTCTAGGAGGCGGAGCTTTATCCAATAGATGACGGGTTGGATGACTAGATTTGTGGCAGTTCAGTAAAAACTGTCTGCTCAACAGTTGCGCGGGCTCACGAACATTGAACACCTTAGTCTCTTGATGGATGTAAGACACAGATGACATGAGACGACATCGCGTGACAGTTCTGCCGACTGTGTTTTGCCAGACTTGCGATTTGGGGCGGTTGACAAAAGGTAGAGTTACTCCATCTATGTGGAGTCGTAACTCTTGCCTCATCTGCGCATTCCATGTCGTAAAGAGAGTCGCCGACGATTTGGTCAGATTTCGCTCGGTGAGAAGGAAAGGTTTCAGAGGTAACAGTTTATCCTCCTACAGAGTTCGTCAATGCAGGGGCCCTTACCCGAAGCCATAATCGCACAGTCGTCATCGTAGGAGACAATGGCGACTTTTTTTGGAGGAGGAGGAAGCCTAGAAATATAGAAATTAGACAGAAAGGGGGATAGGACACCATGCGGGCGTGCTTTTGTTTTTTGTTTGAAGAAGGCCGGTGGAAGCTGACTACTAATTGGAATCTGTAGCATAGTTTTACACTCCTCAGGTTTTTTACCCTGTTCAAGATGTGTTTCCTTCAGTAAATAGCTTTTTTGTATTCTGGGACGGGTGTGAAATTGATTAATGCAGTGCTTCAATAAATAATAAGTTGGTTTTTACTTGACCAAAAGAGGTTGAACCAATACCAAATGTTGACGAAGTGCTTTCTTCACTGACTGTTGAAATAAGTAAAAAAGGTATTTTACTTTAAATAATTTAATAGCGAGACATGTCTCCTGAAAACTACATTTATGCTACCGCACCGTCTCATTAACTGTAAATTATTTTTGAGTGTCAACAGTGGTTACCTAGTATATCAGTTTAAATGGCACGTGACAAAATGCTTAATCTCACGCCAATAGAAAAAACAGTGTTAATGTAATTCGGATTTCTGAATCCATTTTCCAGGTTTCTTCTAAATGAGTCTATTAGGCACTTTGCTGTCCAGCAAATGGCAACTAAATAAATTAAATTATCAAAATGCCGATGTAATTTTTTTAATTTTAATGAAGCAAAGGTCAATGACGCGAGTCTTTATCTGCGCTCTTTGCACTGCGACTTTCTGTGATTTATTCGCATCGGGACGATGACAGTAAATAAACTCACATTGGTTTCGCAATCTGTTAATTGTTGATTCTGAATCTCTGATTGCACTGACTGAAGAAAGGCCGCTTTAAAACCACCCACTCAGTGTACTACGATATACTCACGTCAAGGCCATAAAACGTTACATGTTTTATGAAAACCATTTAAAAATCTGTCAACATATTTTTTGATTGTTTTGACGCTGTTGTCGCTTTTGCGGTCATTTCTCGCGCCACCATCTTTTTTCTATATAGTTTACTTGATTCAACTTTTCTGGCAGCGTGTTGTGCGCTTTTGATGTAATCAAGAAATTCTCCATTTATTTAAAAATTGTTTGCTACATTATTTTTCAAAACAAATCGCACTAGCATGTAGTAAAGTTGGTAAGAGCAGCCACAGTGAGTCACAATAGTAAAGCACTGATTTTACTAAACATTAATAGAACTTTCGCCGTGGACCAGTGCTGCAATAAGCGATGTGATTAAGTTTTATCTCATCTTGTTTCGGAGATATAATGACTAAAATCGGACTCAGTCTATTTAAAGTTCTGTAAACATTAAAATAGCCCATCATCTTTCGACACCGGCCACTATTCGGAGCCATACATCAAGGCAGGTATGATGACAGATGTATTAGAGCGTGATCTTCAGTTTATACTCTGCAATCAGTTCTACTAGTAGTTTTATACTAGTCAAATACTAGTTCGCCAAATCGGCTCAACTAGGCCGAGTTCCATATAAGCAACTGGTATTTTTAATACGGCGATGCCCTACGAGATGGCAATTGTCCGCTTCTACATCAGCAATATACCAGTTGACATACTAGGCAGTATATACCCCAGTATCATACCAGCCGTCATACTAGTCAGCCTATGCATCAGTATCAAACCAGTTTCTGTACCACTCAGTGGCGTAGCCAGGGCGGATTGCGGGGATATATCCTTCCCCTTCAGCAATAAACTACTAGTTTTTTACTTTTGATTTAATAATACAATACTAGTTTATACTTCTGATTTGTAATTTTCTTATTTTAGACTTATGGCAAAGTATATTTTTATGAATATATGAAATTATCAGTTCGTGGAATATGCGTTTGAATATTAGGCCTATATTCATCTTTTTCAAACCTTTAACAAAATTCACAGGGCTTTCAAGACGATAATCCCGGTCCGAAATTTCTCTACTCCCTTATCTCTCACGTCTATAAAAATCCGAATTAAGAAGGTCTGAAAATACTAGAGTAGGCAGCCTCATTAATTTGAGCAGAGCAAACAGTGGCGGAAAATAGATAGCGACGACATTTTGTAAACGTTTTCCATAAAAGTATAGCCCAATATCTAATAAAAAGCAGGCAAGAACAAATTTCAAACTTTGTACAAAACCTAAGAAAATT
The DNA here is from genome assembly GCA_949987695.1 of Merzomyia westermanni. NCBI lineage: Eukaryota > Metazoa > Arthropoda > Insecta > Diptera > Tephritidae > Merzomyia > Merzomyia westermanni. The sequence goes on along the minus strand of OX465289.1, from coordinate 161,633,066 downwards.
TAATCAAGTTTCATCAAAATTCCACACTTTTTGATCCGTATTTTTATAAAAAAATTTGGATATGCAGTTTTATGACCTTTTAAATTTAAGTATTTATTATAAAATACGAGGGTGAAGTTGGCAAAAAATAGCGCCAATCATGGGCATTTATTGATCAATTTATGGTGTTAGTTTTGTTATGGGAAGGGGGAAAATTTATAAAATATCAACATTTTCTCTATTGATAAGTATTATAAAATTCTTTGGTCAACATTAAAAACAAATTTTTTTTTGAATTAATAAGCGCAATTTGCAATTTTGTTAACACAAAACTAAAAATCCCTTACTAAAAAACGGAGCCCTTCTGTAAGAAATAGAGATTGATTTAGCGCTTGCAGTGGATTTCGCAAAAGACTAAGTGACGTTCCGACGAACATTACTTTGAAAAATTGTTCAGAACTTGTGAAAAAATGCAGACGACATGGATGTTGAATTCAAAAAGAACCGAAACAAATCTACTCAAAATCTTCAAGCATGTAACCCAGATGTTTATTTCAAGATTTCTGTTTTCTATTGGTTTATTGATCATATAATAATGGAAATAGATACTCGATTCTCTCAACATAAAAAGGTCTTCACAGCTTTCGCTTCGAGTTTGCAGCAAACCACAGTGATGAAAATGTCACAAATTTATTCAAGCTTACTGAATTTTATGAACCACTTGTTCAAAGTCAAAATATAACTAATACAAATTGCTAAAAATTTTTTGAACTCTCCCCGTTTCCATTCCAACAGCAGTAGGCACTTTTCAACTATTCTTCTGCTTTAAGTAGCGCTTAACCGTCTCAACGATTTTGGCCGTCCAGCATAGCTCGCCAGTCGTTTCTTCTTTCTGCCATCTGGCGCCAATTGGCAACACCACAGAAGCCCAAATCGGTCTCCACTTGGTTCTTCCATCGGAGTGTTGATCTCTCTCTTCCTCTGCTACGACCGGCGGGTGCCAAAAATAATACTTTCTGGTTCGGAGCATCTTCATTGATTCACTCAACATGGCCTAGCTAACAAATCCGTTGGGTTTTAATTCGTTGGTCTATGTCTGCACTTAGCTCATACAGCTCGTCATTAAATCTTTTTCGGTACTCGTTGTCGCCAACGCGTAAGGGTCTGTAAATCTTCCGAGCAACTTTCTCTCGAATACTGCCAGAGCCGCCTCATCAGATGTTGTTGGTCGCCAAGCTTCTGCACCATAAAGCAGGACGAGTACGGGTAAACGTGACTTAAAGAGTGCTATTTTCAATCTTCGAGAGGGCTTTACTTCTCAATTGCCTACACAGTAGCACTTGTTTGCAAAAGCGATTCTTCGTTGGACTTCTAGGCTGACATTATAGTTGGTGCTTATGCTGGTTCTCAGGTAAAAAACTCTGAAAAGGTTAAAAACTTATCTACGAGTATGTTACTCTACCGGGCAAGTAATGAAAATATTGATATTATTATATTACATTAGCTTTACAGTTGTGGAATATCCTATCTTATTTATACCTTCTTTTTATACAATTAAAAATGGGTTAAATGGTTTAACGACGTTGGCGGTACATACACATGTGCCCATTACAACACAAGAAGTAATTAAAGAAATGTATGTTAAGCAAAAAAGATTAAAACTCGCTTTATAAATAATAATATTTTGTTGACTTGTACATAAATATATGTACGCGTAAAAACATGCAGATATGTTCAATGTGTCAAAACTGAAGTATATAACAAGGAACAGATTATACATTATAAACTTTTATAAAAAACTGGATTACACACTAATTTTAAATTTTAATAAATCATGTATACCCCATGAAATAAACGAGTAGACAAGAAATATTTTACGGAAAGAAAAACATATACACATATGAACGAATGGGCACAGTTGAAGCCGCTAGCCTTTGTGTGTCTCAAATTTCAGTTATCGCTGAACATTTTTTCTTATCCCCCCCCCCTTGCCAAAATCCTGGCTTCGCCACTGGTACCACTTCATAGTAGGTAAGTTCATTTTGGATTGAAAAATACAAGAAAATTTCAAAATTACATTAGAAACCACTTTATGGAAAATTCAGTCATCAGATAAAAAATATATGTGTCTATCAAAATAAATAATAATTCACTATATTGAACAATTGAAATAAATTTCGATACAAATATAGTTGCTGTTCATAGTAATTTTACCGTTGGCAAACATTTATAAAAAGTAATTTTTTCTTTTTTAATAATGGTCCTTTTTTGAATGAATTTTATAATTGATTTCACAGGCATAAATTCTTAAATTTTCTTAAAACATTTTGTGGAAAATTTCAAAAGTTAAATATTAATCTCAGATAAAATCTTATCCATACTTATAAAAATATCTTTCAAGGAAAGATAAGCTTTTTGTAGTGAAAATTATAAGCTTAGGAGTTCTTAGTAAAATAACCACTTGCTTATCTAATTCTAGTACATAATGTGCAAGTTCCTAGTAACTAAATTTATTAGAATGTGCTATTTTTAACCACCTTGTTATGGTAAGTATCTCTGGTCATCATTTTCGTTGTTGCAGCTTCTAAACGATTCCGATTGTTTAATTATACAAGGTTTGTCAGCCATTGACGTTTTTGACAATTAGCGACTTGAAATTACATAAATATGCCAGCTTTCACTGGACAATGGATTTTTATACCCAGCGTGTACTAGTACACAGGATATTATAGTTTTGGTCATATAACGGTGGTTTGTAATGGTACAAAAAAATGGAGATAGATATAGAGTTCCATTAATCAAAGTTCTTAGAATAAACAGAGAAATCCGTTAAGACATGTCCGTCCGTCCGTGGGCACGATAGCTTAAGTAAAAATTAAGATATTTTAATGAAATTTGGCACACAGGTTGTTTTCTGGCCAAGGTAGATTGCTATTTAAAATGGGTGAAATCGAACAATAACTACAATTTTCGATATCGAAACGTTTAAAATGATATTATTCCATAATAAAAGCAGCTACAATAATGAAATTTGATATAATTATTAAGGTGGTTGTCCTATTCACGATTTTAGCAAATTTTTGGCAAAGGGGCGTGGTACCGCCCACTTCAAACTTCCACTGCTAATAACTACAGAACCGGTTACGCTAGAATAACGAAGTTTGGTAGGATGTATGCTATGGTTGTGGTAAATACACCCATAGAAAATAAGTGAAATAAGTCTAATTAGACTGTTAATAACTTCATAACTGTGTAAGACTTCCGAAACAACTTATATATATATGGACGAACGGTCGAGGGGTGGGTTAACAAAACCATCTAGTGTATTTTTGCCCACCATTTAAAGGCTGGAAATGGTGTTTCAAACGATTAGGCCCGTTTACTCAATGTGTGGTTATGATAAATTTTATCACATGATAACCTAATCATGGCTTGGCTCAAACTCACAATTTTGTTTACACAAAAGTCTGATTAAGGTATTATAATAAAGTTGGTCTTTGTGAACGTTTTTCAGAAAAAATTCACAAAAGTTGCATTGTGAACTCATAAAAAGTGGCAGCTGCTTTTGTTTACAATTTTAAATGAACCATTTTGGCTTTCAAATCTCGATTTTGATATTTCTTTATACGGATATTATTACATTTCTAAATTCTGTTACTAGCAGAGTTTGTTAGCAAAACAATTTATCTCAAAATCAAATGTTTACTTTCAGCTGTCACTTTTTGTTTCGATAAGCACATAATCAGAGGTCCATCCTTTGATAACTTTTATCAGAAGATAATCAGCAAATTGTTGATAATCATACATAGGGTAAATGCTTTTTAGGCCAACCTCTGATAAAGTCTTGATTAAGCAATTAATCAGACATTGAGTAAACGGCTATTAATGGTGATCAATTGATAAAGCACCACAACAAGATGTGAAAATTCAGCTCCTGCAAATCTTCGCTTCCGAAACCGTAATGAATGCAAAATTTATTTAAAACAATGTATAATCGCGTAAAGACACTGGACTTAATAAGTGGACTAGACCGACTGGGAAAACTACGTAAAAAAAGGCTCGCCAAAAACTCTACCTCAGGTGGTGTGGAAATGAGTATATTGCAAAATTTGAAACCCTTCTCACGAATACCTATGAAAACTTGCCAAAATTCGTATACTTTAAGATATCTGACAAACTTTTACTGTAGAGAACCAAGTTTTACAGGAATAAATTGCTTCCCAAAACACAAATATTTTTCTAGTAAGTTGAATTTTAAGACCATTTGCCATTCTATAATCTTTATTTATTTCCTATAATTTAATAAAGCATATCTTTTAAAATGTTATATTTCTTGAAAATATATTTGAAGTTAAAAATTACATTCCGGACTTTTATACTAATTTTTTTATACTAATACTAATTTAACTATTGTTTCCCTTCTCTGTACAATTCGTAAATGCAACTATGCTAGGTGACAATTAGGGAGCTTCAAGTCTGGTCTGTCAAAGACTGACAAACCTTGTATAATTCATAACAATTGTCGGTTGTCACGATGGCAAGCTGCCCCAGAATAGGGCAGTTACTGTCAGTTAATTTATAAAAACTGCATTTTACAATCACAATACGTCAACCCTGAAAAATAACAACAATACAATATTTCTATTATGCATTTGTTGTAAACCTTTTCTTCAAAAAGAGGTTACTTTGATTATTCCAAAAACAAATGTTATTTACTCACACAATTTCTTTGACAAAAGATCGTTTTGTTTTCACTTTTCTTCGTCATTTTATTTTAGCATTGCTTACTCGTTGTTGCTGTTGCGCCGCTTTTGCAGTAGAGACGTCGCACTTTTGGGTGCTTGGTGAGGTGGGGTGAAGAAGAGAGAAATATACTTACGCATATGTAAGATTCATAAAGAGAGGGTATGCGGCCTTGTACAAGTGTAGGGAAAATAGAATGCCCTTATGATATTCAAATTATCGAATGTTCATGTTCACTCATTCCATTTTATATACATTTTTAGGAAGCTAAGACTCCCGAGCCTTGCTGCTGAAGAAATTGTTTTGGTAATTAACTTTTTTGGCAAAAATGCTACAAATGTACAAACAAAATTGTATTTCTCCTGATGTATGCATATATTTAAATATTTTTATTATTTTAATTTCATAAAGCAGCCGAGCTCTAGATGACTAACCAAAACTAATGTTCATTCATATAAGAAATAGGATCGAACTTACATTGCGATTACCTGGCAGGATGGCTTACTCGCTATATTTCTGGGTACTACATGAACAACTTACGGGGAGTACTTTCTTGGAGTAGATGAAGCGTGAAAGTACTCCAATATGACAAGAATGGAACACATGATGCATACATTTTGCAGTGTGGATTTAACGATATATGTGAGTTGAACTTATTTGAAAATACCCCCATAATTTTACATATTTATAAGTGAAAGTAACTATATTTATGAAATTTAATAAAACTGGTAAAATCAGTTGATATTCTCTTCTGGCTCGCGGCAAAACTGCCAACAAACTCTGAGGAGAGTTTCGTTTTCACACTATTATGTGAGAAGTGTGTACGATTTTCTACTACTACTTCCTCTAATACTAATACTTTTATAATACTTTAAGTATATGACAAAATAAGTCGGCTTGTATATAACTGAATATGTATATGTAAAGGCCAAATGAATGTCAAAAATGCACTGCTAACATAAACTCGACTTCAGTCTATTGTTATTCCGTTTTCTCGTAGGTCCTACCAAAAAAAATCTAGTTTTTTGTTTTCGTAATATTGCAACACAGTTTAAGAATTGATATTTGTGAATATGTTCTTTTCAGATCTTTAGTAGTTCCGCATCCTTGTTGCGATGAATATCAAAGATGGCTAGATGCGAAACTTTGCGCTCTCTGAAAGCGCTCTAAAAGTAATCATTTTTTATAACATTTTCCAATGGTGAAAACAAAATATGGGAATTTTGAGTAGATTTTTGGGTATTTTTTAGTTTCCACACCACCATGAGGTATGCAAAGGGCACGTTACGCTTGGTTTCCCAGTACCCATATTAGATTATACTTATAAAATAAGCCAAGATATATTTAAGACAAAATAAAAGTAAAAAATCAAATATAAAAAAACTAAAAACAAAATAATAAATAGTTCATAATATAAATTTAATTAATTAGATATTTTAAAACAAAACAAAATTATGATTAAAACACATTTCTTCATAAAAAAGACTTAAAATTAAAAACTAATTAAAAAATAATCATAAGTGACATTCTTCATTAAATGCAAAATCAAAAAGAAATGACTAGATCCCCAAAAAAGATTTTTTTATAAATATGAAAAGAATAACTCACATTTGAAAATAAGACAAGAGATCTAAGAAAAAATCAGAAATTTAAGCACTAATAAAATTAAAATATGGTTTTACATATTGAGATCAAAATATTGTTACTACATATATACAGGATTAATAATACCTGCAGCCAATTTTGAAAACAAAAAAATTGCAAAGCTGAAGAACTCTACATTTCGGAAGAAAAGATTTAATGCCACTTTGCCAACTACAAAGATGTGAAACACATAATGTTTTTGCCTTTATACTGGGATTGCTAAGCTCTCTGTTAAAAAATTTAAAAGATATGCGGCCTTACATGCCTAATTTTGTTGAACAACATTTGGGCCACTCCTATTCTGTGACAGGTAGAGTAAATTCTCTATTAAAAATTTATTTTATCTTCTTAAAATAGTCTATAAACTCCTGTGGTGGTTTAATTAAATCACACCACATTTGCCTCTGTTGAGTGCAATAAAATGCACTTGAAGTCTCCTCAATTCCTAAATAAATGCCGATTTACACAGACTCTTAACCTCAGACTTTTATTTTGACAGTTAGGTTGAATGCATGCAATAAGTAGGGCCTTGCCACACAAAGTTTTTGGAATGCAAAGCGAAGCAAAATGTTGAGCTATTCTTAACTTATGGCGCGCGTATCTGTCAAAGTTAAAGTCAAAGTTTCAAAGTTCTATGTATTTCAGCCCCAAGGTAAGGGTTGGGAACAAGTAGAGTAGAGGTACATTTTTGGAGAAGATTAAGTTTTTTGTTTACTAAGTGATTTTGAAACTTTCAGCTCCAGTGTGAGCCGCGTGGACACTTCGAACCTATGGTAAGTGGATTTTAGTCGTCTTCTTCGACAGGCATAGCTTACCACTGTTAAATTGAAGTCCCATAACCCAATGCGAGGTAGGTAGTGGGGTATAAGCCGGCGGATAATTATGCAGTTACAGATGTCAAGTGATTGAGTTTACTGTTTACTGACTTCGAGATGTATAACCCTGAAACTGCATTGTGGAAATCGTAGCTGTCACAAGCTTTTATCAGCGTTGGGGATAGTCAAAAGTTAATTAGGCAAATTAGCGACGGAATAATCAAAAATAAAATCTTTAACTTACCTTGCACTATTTTGCAGTCAAAGATTACGAAGAATCAGTCAGATTAACCTGATAGCTGAATAAGGCCCGGATAGGCCTGACTCCGACACGGGTAAGGCTTAACCAACTAAACTCAAATGGGGAAGATTTTCACTGGTTTAGCCCTATTCTGAAATATGAGGAATGTACCAAAAAATTAGATTAACTATTTCTTGATATCGCGAGTACACTATATATCCTTAACTCTGTGTGTTTACATATTCACCGTTTTGCAAGTATGTGCTTTCACTTTTGAGACCAACTGTAGTGCACGTTTGCATGTGCTCAGCCTTGCCTGCATAAGGGATGCAAACACTTTAACTAAAAAACGGTTCGCATCACAAGGACTTTGCACGTGGTAAGAGGGTTTGACTTTCCAACTTCTCCTATATTGATTTTTTCTTAATTTTTGCTGTGGTTGCGACCTGCTGAGCCATTTTATTGCATAAATTTTTCGATTGTTTAGTCGTGATAAAGCAACAACAACACCAATACTCAGTTGCATCTCAATTTTCGAAGAGTTTCACTTGCCTGCCAATCTAGTATCTTTGTTACGGTACATGCTTGTTCCATGATGTCTGTGGGTATTTAACAAAAAATCTGCTTCTATACCAAGTACAACTCAATATGTACTTGCTTTATGAGCAGCTTGTCAATTTTTAATTCACTTTTGCTACTCGCAAATTGTAATCTCCTGTTGGCTGTAAATCAAATAGTCCCAAGGGTCGCAAGCAACAAACCAACCACCAGCAAGGCAACGCAACCACCAGCCACCACCAGCCACCCCCTCCAACGCTGGCAATTCCGCTCGTTTGCTCATTCATTTACACCAAGTGGCGACACCACAGTAGGTCCATCCACCGTTCCATCAACCTACTCAAATAATACCACTTTTTTTACTGCTGTTGGTATTGAATTCGTTGCTTCATTTCGTTTTATTTGTTTACTTTTTTATTCGAAATATGTCTTTATGTGTGAAAGTAGTTTTTTTCTAATTCTTTTTTCCATCCGCTCACCAAATCTTTACGACTCTGCTTACTATTTAATATTGTATTTTATATTTTTTAATTTTCCACCCTGAACGAAGGTCAATAGGTACTTCAGTCGTTGTTGTAGGCTGCTAGTCTGGTCTGTTTTTTTGAACGCCAAGGATTTAGTGTAACAGCGTATTGCATGGCATTCAGCAGGAGTTAAGCTTTGATTTATGATATGGGAGCTGTTCGGCTGTGATAACACGTCCACGGAATTTCGTTTGGCCAATGCCAAATAGGTCACCTCTAAAACATAAATGCAGGTAACTAATAACCCCTACTCTAAAGCTCACTTCAAAATTATTTGATTTATTTAGCATTCACACTTGCTTCTTTCCGTCATTGATTGATTGCAACAAGGTAAAAATCACAAACAAATAATACTAGTTGTCTAATGAGAAAACCAATATTTCTTTATAATTACAGACCGTATTTACTGAGTTTTATCGCTAAATGCCGAGTCGCAAATACGTCAAGGCTTATTAGTAATAGGAAGCTCGTTTCTGACTTTAGTCGCAGATCGAGATATACTAGGCCGGTAAATTTTGAATTGATTTTAGTTGAAATTAAATTTTTAACTCTTTTTATTGAAATCTTAATGAAATGGCCGGACAAAATGTACTTAATAAGGCGAGGATTTATTAAAATTTACTTGTGCTGACTTTTTTCTCGCAAGGTGTCACTGTTAACTTGAAACATTTTTCGGTTCGGTGCGTCAACGTTCCCTACAGCCGGTTCCACGTACCGAAACGGCCCATTTAATGGTATAACCTTGTTTAATTCGTCACTGGTTCGGCTGGTGCAGCTCACGCCTGAAGGCGCCCTAACTCCAACCGCACCTCAATGCTACTTTTGGCGTAGCACGTCTCATATGGATGTGAGCAATTTGGCCGAAGCATGCCCATCACTCGTTGATTCTCAGAGTGATGACCACTCTCCACCACAACATATTTGTCGAACGGCATCCATCGGAAAGATGGTACGATCGTGCCTATTGCAACCAGAAATCGACCCCAGGACAACACATTGGAATGTCCAAAATTATGACCGCAATATTAGAACATTACTCAGATGCAATGCTCGCAATCCTCGGAGATTTCAATGCAATGTAACTCTAGCCTCCTGGCCGTTGATAGAAGACATGAGCAGGCCGAGTAAATACGTCATCAAGAGTATCTTAAAATCCCACAGCTCACCCGATATCATCATCGCTAGCACTGGTCTAATAAACTGGGTTGATTGACTACCGATGAAGCATCAGTTCATTTTTGCATATACTCCTCTCAATCGATCGCCCTGTCGACTTGATCAACACGGAAAACTGCTCCTATATCAACTTAAGTAAAGCTGATTGATTCGATTTACCTAGAGCTCTTTCGCTGCACATCCAATGCGGTCTGGCGTACGGCTTGCTACATTTCAGCAGGTAGAATGCTTTAACTTCCACCGAATCCCCCTGCCGATATGTTATTGTTGTTTTTAGCGATATAAACACTCCCATAAGGGTTTGGGGAATGTTGCTGAAAGTTACCGTCCTTTGCCAGATATGAACCCGATACGCTCCGGCACTCCCTTGCGGTACATTCCCAACTATCGCGGGAGCGATTTGGTATGACCAGTGACACCTTCTAGGTCATCCCACCGCCTCCTTTCGTAAGGAAGAGAAAGGTTGGTAATAAGAGGTGAGAGGCATCATATCCGGAGATCAACCATCGAATTGCACTTGTTACCCTTTGTGGATTTTAGCAGCCATTGGCAAAGTACAAGGCAATCGCCCAGACTGGAGCCACTTGTCGCCGATCCTGGCAGACATATATTGGAGGAAGTTGCAACCATGCCAGAACACTGCTTCAAGATGTTTCCTTATGACGACGGAACATCATACACATAAGGGGCCAAAAATGCTCAAGATTAAAAACATATGGTCACAGCAGACTTAGCAAGTCTGAAGCTGCACGAAGAAGTTCCAGTCAGGTCGTTGATTATTTTAATAAACAAGATTGAACCTTGGATCTTGTATACGCTACTAAGGAAACAGATGCCCATTTAACGGAATCACCTTTCTTATGGATTTGGTAGAGCAGACTTGGATTACTTAAGATTTGATGCATGTACTTTACCAATTCTTCACTTCATGCTTCATCAGATAGGCGTGCAGTCCATGATTTTCAAAAGTTTTATATTCTTACAGTCCTAGACATTGGCGACTTCAGTTCGTCATAATCGAGATTCGGAGAGTAGTTTTGATAGTATGAGAAGTGGCGTTCTCTTAAGCAAACTGTGATCGCCGCATACCAAATCCCCAACTTTTGCCTTCTTGTTCGTGCTAAAGAAAGCGGCTACTGGATTGGCAAAGTTCTGGCCAACAGAGTACAGGAGGCTACTACTTCGATGAAAAAACCAAGCGTCAAGACACGGTGAATTTACTGCAATTACACTGAAGTGGGAAGACTGTAACAGCTTTCAGGTTTTTATTTAGAGTTCAGCAAGTTCTTAAGTTACAAAACAATTTTGCAACCATGATAATCATACACACATGCATATACAAGAACATAGAGGTAGCTCTTGCAGCAGCTTAGTACTTTCGTTTTGCTTTTTTCTCAAATTTCCAATGAATTGAACACTTCGGATTCCTCCCTTGCTTGGCTCATTCACAATTCCGCCCCAAATACGACCGAGAATAAGTGTTGCGTATTATACAAGGTGGCGCAAAAGTAATCCTCCTATCAGAAAATGCTATAAATTTTGCGATTGGCCCCTATAGTCAGTTCTGTTTTGACATTTGTGTAGTAAACACATGCGAAATACACGTTAATAAACAATGTTACGCTACACTGCTCCAGAACGCGGAATATTGCTGACTATTTATTTGATCAATAATCGGTCGGAGCCAAACGGTTACTGTGAATGGTGAGCGCTACAGAGCAATGATCAACGAGATCTTTTTGCCGCAACTTGATGAATTGGGATTGGAAAACATGTGGTTCCAACAAGACGGTGCAACAGCACACACTGCACGTGCCACAACCGATATGCTGAACATCGGAAGCTTACTTTTGCGCCACCTTGTATAAACGGTGCACTGCATAATATTCCATTGAGCGGAAGCAAACGCGCAAAATACGACTACAACGTTTCTGTCCCATTGCAAAGGTGACAGCTTTATTACACCATCCGTACAAGAGATTCAAGGATAAGGGCATGTGCGCAGTAAAAGAATGTCAGGATAGTGGAATGCATGCGACCAATGCAAATCGACTTTCACTTTTGCTTCCTTTTCCCGTTGGCAACTTGCCACTCATACCAAAGCTAAAACATGCCCCAAACAGACCACAACTTCCCACATATGAATGTGAATATGAATTGCGGTAAATTGTGCCCCGGGGCGTTTGTGTCAATTTATGCACTCAGCAATTTCCGTGATATTAAAGCAATTTCCAAAGACCCTTCTGCCGGCCGCCGCTCCGGTTCGCACCATCTGACAACTCGATATAAACTTTCACTCTTAGCTTGCGTGCCAAGTACTGAGCTTCCGTTCGCTAAAGTGTTGTGATAATGCGTTCGATGCACGGGTGGCCGGATGTGCTAGCGTTGTTAAAGGCCTCAAGGGGCTCTTGACAATGTGTAGTTTAATGTTATCGCTCTCGATGACATCCTTAATAAATGCGAAAAATCAAATCATGTTACACAATTTCTATTTTGCTGTGTTAAAGTTTTTGCGACAATTGTAATTGATAATAAGATGTTTGGAAAGACATTTTACATTTTTCAGCTAAAATTGTAGTAGGGAGTGGAGTGTCCCATTACATAGTAAGAATATTTAGCCACATAGTCTACAGTGTCTAGGTTTATAGCCACCCTGCACGCGACATATTACGCCCATCCAACCAACAGTGAAAACCTCCGCTACCCAAAAGGAGTTAACTTTTTAGTTCTGGCAAGGAGCAGCCACCGGCTTAACTGGAAATCGGCTTGTTTTATCAGATTTCTAGTCACGTCTACAATCACAGCAGTTTCACTCATAGTTGCATCATTACACCAGTTAAGACAATTTTTCTTCACTTCCAGCTAAAGAAAATCTCTGTGTTCCACTAGGGAGCAGAAGTATGTCATTAAGATTTCCACTTTGGCTAAGCTAAAATTCTTCGCTAGAACTTCAAATCCTCCGCTGCCCTCTGTATGCAACCGTTAAACACATTCAAAATCTTAGAGCAGTCAGAAAGTATTTGCAAAGCAATCTGAGGTCACATAAGTATCCCGTAGGTGGCTGCATTGAATTTCATTGGAACGTTGTTTTATGTGGTGGGTTCCAAACCCAACGCACAACCCGTTTCACGGGAGGTTGAATTCAATTACACGTTTGTATAGCGAGCCGCTTGATCCAAGACAGACGCCCGCTTGCAGGCGCACCACATGGTGATCAGACGCTGCGGTTTGAATCCCCTAGCAAGCCCTTAAACCGATTATGTCGGAGTGGCCTTACCAGGTTGTCGCCTTCTCACGTTTAGCTCACCACCAAACGGGTGTACGGTGGTTACCCAGAGGATACTTGGGCCCGGAAGTAGTAAGCTGCTTGAACCCCATGCAAAAGAATCGCTCTGGCCATTCCCAGGTGAATGGCGATCAGAAACTTTCCCCACTTGCGTGGACTTCTGCACACGGTCCCATCCTCCAAGAAATACGACGAAGAATTACTCTTGCAAACAAATGCTAATTCGGACTGAGTAGGCAATTGAAAACTAAAGTCCTCTCTCGACGAACGAAAATAACACTCTACAAGTCACTCATCGCACCCGTCCTGCTATATGGTGCAGCAGCGTGGACCCTAACAACATCTGATGAGGCGGCTCTGGGAGTATTCGAGAGAAAGGTTCTTCGAAAGATTTGTGGAGCTCTACGCGTTTTCGACGGCGAGTACCGAAGAAGATTTAATGATGAGCTGTATGAACTTTACGCAGACGCCGACATAGTTCAGCGAATTAAAACACAGCGGCTTCGCTGGCTAGGCCACGCAGTGCGAATGAGCGAAGATGCTCCAGCCCAGAAGGTATTCTTATCGGCACCCGTCGGTGGAAGCAGAGGAAGATGGAGACCACCATTCCGATGGAAGGACCAAGTGGAGACCGATTTGCTATCCCGCGGTGTTTCCAATTGGCGCCAGTTGGCGCAACGAAGAAACGACTGGGGAGCTATGTTGTACGATCAAAATCGCCCAGGCGGTTAGATGACCATTTGAAGAAGAAGAAGGTGGCTGCATTCCTCCATACTTAACTACACAAAACTTAGTCCCAGCAAATAGACTCCACTGTCTTGCCGAGGTTTCAGAGGAAATAGCCTTGTTTGCTTTACGGTTTTGAATTGGCTTATCCGAATCGAAATTGACTTAACCTGGTTTTGGCAATTTAACGCACTTAAGTTGTCTTTTACCGAATTTTATTTCTCGAGATATCTTCTTGCTGGACCTAGAGAATGCTTTGAGTCGGACCGACTCACAAATGCCGCATTCACTGATTCCTTTCATTGGCCAGAACTCTTGTGTTAAGCTATCTCTGGCGAGCTTAATCGATAATTGCAAAATACAGCGATCAGGCACGATCTATCCTTTCCGTTTTACTGAACATACTTGATACTAGAAAAGTTTTTGAAATCCCGGCGATGAGGAAGTGCTCTTACAGTACTTGAACTTTAGAGAGTTCATTCCCTGAAGTCTTTAACGTCTGCACTGAAAACATTTATGAGCGGAAGTGTTGCCAGTAAATCGTTTCAAAAATCCCTTGCACATCTCGAACAATAACTTCGTTTTTCCCTACATATATTTTATATACATTGAAATAGAACAAATTTTTAAAAATAAATTTTTTTTTTTTTGAAAACCAAAGCAATAAATTAATACATATAAATGTATAGCGGGATATACAAGATTCTCCTCCAATTTGTGGTGTGCTACTTTTTAATTTTTTCCTAAAAATTAGCGGGATGCAGTTTTTTGCAAACTACGAACGGCATTTGCAAAGCAAGTGAATTTTTTTCTGAGAAGCCCTCCATGTCAGAAATACACTCGGAGAGTTTGCCAAACCACTGCCGAGGGGCGACCCAGTTTAAAAGAAAACTTTCTCAAACCACTTTCGATGTTACCTGTCCCAGGACTCGAACCTTGGACCTTCGATGTGGTAGGCCAAAAACACAACCGCCACCGCACGGCGGCCGCCTTGGTACATACACAGCACAAAAAATGATAAATGTTGGCACTGGCTAGTATTATACGCTTTAAAGTTCATAAAATAGAAAAAAAAAAGGCGATTTGCTTAAACTTGGTATATAGCGCATCCGCAGAGCAATCTGATTTCACTTCCAAAAGGTCTAATAACTTGACCGCAACTCTTGAATTATTATTATCAAAGTACCTGCCAATAATACAGAGGCATTTATTCGATCCAATATCTGTGCTCTCGTCTACCATAACTGAAAACTGTGAACTTTTCAGCTTTTGGATCCATTAAATTCTTTGTTGTTTTTTGCCAACAAATTTTTTATAATGCTGCTACAATTTGTTCTTCCAAGAGAAACATTTTTAATAATTTCGGAATACGGAACTATTTCTTTTAAAAGAGGTACCAAATGTTCAACTACTTGGGTTTCTGCGTTATGTTCGGGAAAGAAGTAGTAAAGCACTTTTTGCTAGGTTTTTCTTCGCAGCACCCGTTTCAGAATAAGAATCGAAAGAATTAATAATATAATAAATATTTTAAACAACTTACGATCTTTACTACTTCATCCAAACTCTGATTTCGTGGTTTTTATAATAATATAATTAATTTATTAAATTCTAGCCAGCTGTGAAAAAATTTAAACGAACTCGCGACAAAAGTTTCATTTTTCAAGCTGGGTGACAAATGAGTATATTCAAACATAAAGTGCCAGCAAAACTCCAATGCTGGTTCGCGGGTGTGCTCAAGCATGTAATAGAATTTAACTTGCTAAAGGCTGGTTTTCATTAAGTCAAATTCCCTGCCGAATTTCGAAGAAGTCGATAGAATTTTCCTACATGTAGCTTATTTTCCCTACTCCTGGCATCACTGTGCGCGGTTAAGCTAAAAGACCTACATCAACTAACCAGACTAGCTTTTGTAAATGAATTACAAATTCAATACTAAAATCCTCAAAGTCATCCCATGGTAAATAGGAAAAAGCGTTTGTTTCATAACTCTTCCCCAGGTAGGTTAAATTAAGCACAAATTGAAGAATTTCTTTCAAAATTTGAATTAATTAAACTGAAGCAGATTTAATTCTACTTTATAACGTATTCAAATTGCTTTATGCCTGCAAGGATAAATATGGTGTCAAAGCTCTCAACACTGGAATTGACTAGCTGGCCTAACGAAGGAGTCTGATGGCAGGTGGAAGTTTGCTTTTGAAAAATGTGTTAATGCGTCTACTGAATACTTTGTATGATAATGAGAGAGGGCAGGTAACATAAACATTCGCATGCGGGCGGGAATGAAAGAGTTGGTTGATTGAAAAACGCTCCCTCCACAAGGTGTAAAAAAAGGATGGGTAACTAAGAAGACATGTTAATAATTGACGGAACGGATGCGTGTTGATAAGACACAGTGAATGGATTAATGTTGTGATAATGTGCCACCAGCTTAATAATGATTGTACAGAATTGTGTCGAGGGTTTGAATGGAGAGCAGCTTTTCTGTACTACCAACAGTGGATTACTTATTGTTCTTATAGACTTATTTTGTGCTCCTAAATCAAGCAGTTTAATGAGGTTATTTCGACATTCGTGCTTCGTACCGGCTCTTGATTTCTACTCTCACTATGCGCTTAAAGCGAAAAGTCAGCTCCTATATGAAAAGGTTCGTGGGAGCTACATTGCCTACAGCGCGGCAGTCATTCCTTCTTCGCAATAGCTGACATGGAGATTAAAACACCAACGGAAGTCAAGTCCTTGTCCTGAATTGAAAACGACGTTTATTTTGTCCTAAAAAATATCTCGACAAAGATAACTTTTCATGTTTGCTAAATACAAATAAAAGTTCGAGTTGACCGATTATTTTTGTCCGAATAAAATAAAGTTCCAGAACAACTTTTTTCAACAGCAATTAATTTTTACATTATACAAGATTAATAAAAGTTGTGCTTCCTGAAGATATCATTTAGCAGGGCTCAGTGATGTGAAGAGGAAAATGTCAAGTGATAACTGAAAGGAAAAGATTTGTTTCCTTTACAGTAACGCAAAATCGGAATTAATCCATTTTTTGTTTCACGAAATCTATTTTAAAAATACCATAAAATAATTCCCAAAATTTAAAACTATGGAAAACTAGGTATGAAACCTCATTGATTTTTCTTTGCCACTTTCATTTGAAATACAAAAAAAACGTGCTCTTTGTTATTTATTTTATATATTTTATTTTAAGGTTTGATAGTTTCTCAAAAACTTTCTTTACTTTTTTCAATCAAAACTGTTGCACAATAGCGAATTCCCCTAACCGGAGATTGTGAAAGTCCAAAAAATTGGCATCCCTGACACAGATAAGAACGAAACGCAACACTGGAGATGGCAGAAGGCCGAAACCGGCTTGTCACAAAAGCCGGAAAATCGTTCCAATATAGTTCAAATAAATTCAAAACTTTAAAAATGATATTCCATACATATTTATGTAAATCCGTAAGGAAACGGCGGATTTTCATTTGTCTTGTAACGGCACCTTTTCTATTTATTTATGAAGGCTCATGTTACTTTAACGCAATCAAAACAAAAGTTAAGATATGACCCATAAAAATTAAAAATATTTAATCCCTAGTAACGTATTTCAAATCCCGAGGTCTAAAAATACGCTGAACCTCTGAACATCCCAATTACCTATGTGGGGAAATAAAGACCAAATTTCAAAAAAAATTTTGTTTTACTCTTGTCTGTTTCAAACGCTCAAAACTAAGTGTTCTGGTCACATCGTTCTTCTAAATCTTTGATCACATCAGCCGCTATCTTCTCGTAGCCCATGTAGTCATACCGAACGGACCAGGGCAAACACCCTTTACAGACTTCCAGGCCACTTTTATGTAGCTACTTTCTTATGAAACACAATTAATGTCTGCGTCCCGGAACTGGAATAAAGGTACGAGTGTTTAAACATACTTACTTCCTTCTCTGCAAATGGGGCTTTTCCCGCCAACCCCTTAGGAAAGAAATAATTCTCCATAACGCAATATTGAATTGATAAAAAACGTGGTTTACGATAACCGGCATCCGCAAACCTGGAAATTCAATCTTTAAAGATCAACTATTTTGTAAAAAAAATCAAAATCGGTTTTGTTCCACTCGAATTTTGGTCTTTATTTCCCCCTTTTATGACTTCATCCAATCAAATACGCTTAAAAGTATTTTCATTTTCTCTGTGCCGTTGACAACCTTCCAAAAAAGTACAGAAGTAATTACTTAAATTTACATTTAAAACGTGACTAGCAAAGGGGGAAAGAGGAATTGCACTTTTACATTTGGAAGTCAGAATATATGACCATTTGTAATATTTAAAATGGAAAAGCTTCACACAAAAAAGATAAACTTTCGAATGGAATTTCATTGAATACGAAATAAATATCGATGTGTGTAGTAGTTCATTTTAGCACCAGCAACAACGCTGGAACTGACCAGGTTGTGGTGTTTCGCGCAAACCTGCATTTTAATTCGGCTGTCACTCACTCAATGCCCCCACCAAACTATAACTCCATTGCAATCGCAGCAACACCAACAACAATTAGTGGATATACACACGTCAAGCTCATATAGCCATTACACCAGCGTCAGCCCACCCCAAATGGCAGAGATCGAGTTTATTGTTGAGCGTAACAAATTATCAAAATATTGAATCTCAAATCATCGCACTTTAAACGGGCTGTAAAAGCAAACGCTGTCAATTTAACTCGGAATAGTTTATAAATTAATAACATGTCTTAAATACAAAACCTCGCGAGCCGCTTTATTGTTGGCGTTCCGGCGGAATTTATTTTTCAGTTAGATTTCAAAAGATACGTTATTTTAGTGCAATTCAAAGATAACAAATGTGAATCGAAATTTTATGAGTGGTGGACCATTAAATATAGTACGATTAAAAATAACCTGCAAACTCATTCGACAGAGCTTACAAAACTCTTTAACTAGTAGCTTTTGGATGTACCAACATGTGTATTTAGGACAAGGAAAGACATTAGTCATGGACTTTTATGATAACTCGAAAATTGGACATGACATGACATCTAAATCGAGCTTTGCTACTTAAATGCTAGGTGGTACAAAGGAAGATTATTCGGTTATAGGATCGGAAAATTCGGTGTTCACATCATTCAGCGGCGAAGAAGTTCACTGTCAGATTCCAGCATAAAACGACATGATCGACGGCAGGCATACTTACAACGTTGTCTATGTGCACACTATGCTAGGAAGCAATATCGTCTAGGACCAAGATTTCCCACACACCTTTGTGGATGTAGCCGAAAAGTGAGAGCATTTTTCTCAGTCGCTCCGTATCCCCACCCCAGCGGGTTAACCCCCTAAAGAATATACCCTCATCAAGGTTTTTCCTCCTTAAATGGCTACTAAGGCCGATGATTCAAACAAAACGGTAGTCGGGCTCGTAATATAGGGTACTAAAACCTGAGAATACCGCATCCAAATCCATCAAAGGACTGTCCACTTCGGTAATAGTCACATAAGCAACAAGTGGCACGATGTGGAAGGTTGCGGTGCCTACGAAAAAAATGGCCCTATCTACTTTCGATGTAAGTTAGAGTTACCCTGACGCCTAATAAGTGTACGAGTATTATCGAACATATATTGAAGATACAACTTCAGCCACTGCACTTTGGTCTTTCATTGCAACATTTAATAGGGAAGGATAGGAAGAATTAAAGTCAATTCATAATTAATGTTTATGTTATATGTATGCTTGTGAAAGTGTAGTTAATGAAAGCTCTAGACATTTGTAAATGGCTAGTTCGTGTTCTCTCAAACCTATGCAATTTCAGTAATTACGGGTATGAATACAAACTATGTAACCAATAATTGTTATAATCCCTCTATTCGATTTATGATATATGGTTTATCCACCGCAAAATAAATTAACATTTATAGATATTTATGCACAAACATACATATAGTATTTACATTAGAGTGGTCATTATTTAGATTAACACTGTAATTTAGTGGTGGATTCTGTGACGAAAAACAGTTCCATAAAAACTTTGACCCATTTCATCTTACCTAATTGAAATGAAATGAAGGATTGGTAAGGCGCGCTTGACATTGAATTGGCTGTGGCTAGCTAAGCTAACCAGAGTTCAGAGTTCTTGAAGAATGTATTTCGAATAATTATTTATTTGATTGTTACTACGGAATGCGGAATAAAAAAATGATTAATACTTCCAGGAAAGGAATAAGGAATAATTATTCCTTTTTAATCACATGATTGAATTCCTGTACTGAAAGGAATGCATTCCGCAATCCTTTGAATTCCATGTATTTACCATACTTAGGTGTTTCTTCTCTAATTGTGGTGCTGCTTTAAAAATTCATTCATTCTTATGTTTCTTCTAAATAGTTCTAGTTAAATTTAATCGAAATCGTGACTGATTATTTGGTAATTTGATGCGTATCCATTCAATAATAAGAAAATATTTGTGAAAATTTCCTCTTATATACATATATTTGAGCATGCAGGCGTAAACTTTTTTAGTAAAAAATAACCTTAAATAAGAGCAAGAAATATTGCCAATTTATATTAACTTCTCAAACAAATTTGGATTCCTTTTTCCAACAAATGTAATAAAGACTGCAATAAACAATTGTTATTCAAATATTTCAGTACTTATTTAAAATATTTCAGTACGTGTATGAAAACAAATGTGAAAAGTGGGATACAAAAACTTAGATTTTTACTCCTTTTAGGACTACTATCGATGAGATCTTCCATTTCATGGAAAATACACATGAACGCACCATCTATCTGTCTATTTCAAAGCACCTTTTGAGGGCGAGAAAAAAGCTTCCTGTCTGCTATTTTGCCTGAACTTGCTTCATCAAGATTGGAATGAAATATATTTTTTGTACGTTTACACACCCTGTTATATGAACAGGTAAAAAATGGCTTTGTAAGTTTACAGCATTTATGCCCTGAATTGTGTGGATAAAATTATCAAATATGTGTAAAAGGTTTTTCATACAATTTTGACAGTTCATTCACACATTAGATAAATTTCTACGTTTATACACGATATTTATACGGTTATATGAAGCCCCTACTATTCTTGAATGAAAGACATTTTATCCCTTCATAGCACCACTTTAGGGGGTAAACATTGGAAAACCTTGATGTTCATTCATGTTGATATTTCGGTGTTTTCTTGTTTAACGTCGATGTATCGAATTGTTTTAAGAAACTTTGGAAGCTTGTTTTGAACCTGAAACCACAAATACGATATACAATGAATCTATGTCTATAATATACAAAACTAATCCTCCTATCAGAAAATGCTATAAATTTTGCGATTGGCCCCTAAAGTCAGTTCTGTTTTGACATTTGTGTAGTAAACACATGCGAAATACACGTTAATAAACAATGTTACGCTACACTGCTCCAGAACGCGGAATATTGCTGACTATTTATTTGACCAATAATCGGTCGGGGCCAAACGGTTACTGTGAATGGTGAGCGCTACAGAGCAATGATCAACGAGTTCTTTTTGCCGCAACTTGATGAATTGGGATTGGAAAACATGTGGTTCCAACAAGACGGTGCAACAGCACACACTGCACATGCCACAACCGATATGCTGAACATCGGAAGCTTACTTCTGCGCCACCTTGTATATCTTATATATAAATAGACAAGATGAATGCAATGTAGAACCGTTTTCTGCTAAACTATAATTCTAAGGTATACAAATTATATATGTATAGATAGGAAATTTTGAGCTGTACTCTTATCCGTAAATAAAAAAAATTTTAAAAATCATTTTAATATAAAAACTTTAACATAAAAGTCACACCACTACACATTTACTTATTCACACTATAGACACGCTGTGTGTGTGTACTTGCTTTTTGTGTACTATGCTGAACCATGAGCATGGCCGAGGAGTTGCTTTGTAGGAAAAAATTAAGAGCCGTAGTAGTGTGAGTAGACTTGCCATGCATGTTTTTGTGTTATTCGTGTGATCGGCTCTCACTGTGAGTGGGAAGAGTTGGTAGTGGACCAATGAAAAATAAGTATTCGCACTATAGATACTCTGTTGTGTCGTGCATTTTTGCTTCAGTTGTTGTTATTGTATTGATTACTGGCTACGATGCCCAGTGTCAGCTGCTCTCCTGAGAGCACGAAAAGTTGCTTTGTTGGATACATTAAACAAGCAATGTAAAATATGAGCAAATATGTAAAATTCATTGCTGATACCTACAAACAGGGTTTACAAAAATAAAATAAATGATTACTCATAAAGAGTATTAAACACCGAAGAAAATTAAAGGAAAATAGAGGAAAGGAAAGGAAAGGAAAGAAAAGGAATGGAAAGGAAGGAAAGGGAAGGGAATGGAAAGGATGGGAAAGGAAGGAAAATTAAAGGAAAGAAAGGAATGGTAAGGAAATGAAAGGAAGGGAAGGAAAAGGGAATTAAAGGAAAGGTAAGAAAACGAAGGGGAAAGCAAGAAAACAAAAGGAAGGGAAGGGAAAGGAAAAGAAGTTTGAGGAAAGTAAAAAATAAAATAAGAGAGTAAAAAAAGAAATCAAGGAAAATAAAAATATGTTAGAGGAAAGGAACGACATAGAAAGGAAGAAAAACAGGCGGATAAAATATACCTACAGCAAAAAAATAAAATAAAATAAAGTTTATTGGTGGAATTTCAACCACTGGGCGAACTCTAGTACATATAAAGCCCTATATGGCTACTCCTTTTATTTTAAACATTCGTTACCATAGTAACTAAACAACCATGATTGCCTTTTTTTCTTGTTGTTGTTGTTTTTAGCGACAAAAACACTCCCCGAGGGTTTTGGGGAGTGTTGTCGGAAGTGACAGTCCTTTGCCGGATATGAACCCGGTACGCTCCGGTACTCCCTTGCAGTACTACCCGACTGTCGTCGTAGCGATTTGGTATGATCAGTGGAACCTTTTAGATCGTGTCACCCCTCCTTCCGTAAGGAAGAAGAAGATGGGCAATGAGAGGTGAGAGGCCGTAGATTAACCATCGAAGTGCACGTCATTACCTTTGTGCATATTCTAACCCCCTGACCAGTAGGTTTTTTTTCTTTCTCTTTTATAATTGTATTGTGTAACATATTTTTAACAGGATTACCTGAGAATAATATCGCTCAACTGCAGAGTATAAAAAGACTGCCAACCCTTTCAGAAAACTTTCTGGGTAAAGTACGGAGTCGTGATATTTCAGTTCTGCTCTTTTGAAACTAAAAACTGCGTAATAGTGTAATACTCCTATACAGTGTCGCCGACGATATGTTATAATTATAAATTCAGAAAATATTCATTTCATTTAGCTTGGGTACACTTCACACCCGTCCCAGTGCTTAGAGTTGATATAACTCAATTGGATCAATTTATTTAAAAATTTTTATTTTGAACTTTTCCTCGATCGCTATTAACCTAGCATAAATTAGACGTTGTAAATAGTTTTTGCACAGTGCTATCTAATGCAAAGTGTTCTATGCATAAACCGAACAAGTCACATCTGTGTTAGGAAAATGTAAAACTATTTAAAGTTTAAAATTATTACTTTAAGGAAATTTTTGAATCTTGTGTTATTTCCACTGTACTCTGTAGTTCTATTCGAAAGGCTGTTCTACTCGAAAGCAAAAAGCGATTCTAATATACATGGGAACTCTGTTTACTTAAGAAGATACTTATTCCATAATACTAGGCATCCCTGTTTCACAAATTTCAAACGCAAAGCAACATACAAAAACACATTGCATAAATCTTAAGTGCAGTATTAGAACTGTTTTAAATGTCGCAGTGAAAAAAAACACTAATTGTTTTATTATAATCATAAGTACAGAATTTTCTAACTTTCGACCATTTTGGTGTATGTTTTCGAAATAGTTAGTACCAAATTCTATACTAATTTGTTTATCACTTCCTCGACATTTTTCTTACATAGAAGTATATGTATGTAAATACATATATAAGAAGCATCCTTGTTCAGTGTTACATTCAAATTACAGTAACCGACTATAAAATGGGCAACCACTCTAACAATGACAACAAATGAAGGCAATATTCTCGATGTTGCATGTGTCACTTAAATTACCGAGAGCAAATGCAACACTAAATTAAACGAAATCTATTGTTATTGCTGTGAAAAGGGCCTCAAAATCAGCCTCATCATGATTTATTGGTTAAGAAAGACAGCTAAAACAACAATACCAAAAACAAGACTCGTCGTGCTCTTACTTGTCGCCTGAGCAGATAGTGAGGTAGGAGTATCGACAACCAGACGTATTGTAACACAAGCTTACTCACCTACATATGTATGTATGTTTGTACAACATCCGTGAACCGTGGCGGGCAAGCGACCACAACCATACCCCGAAACTAAAAACGGACGCTGTCATTTCCATTAACGAACACACCTTCCTGTCGAACATCGAACAACGAGAGTGAGAGTGATGAGCAGTGGCATTGGTAGCCATTATCGACGTGCTTCGAACGGTAAAACCTCCTGCTGGCTTAGATGACAATGTCAAGGGTCAAACCAGAGTGTTCATGCAAAAGAACTAACATAAAAGACAAACTACCTTGCCCTGTGGGGAAGTCAGTAACTAGTAAGAACAATTTCTGGTTCAGAACTAAGGATAAAGTGGTTAATAAAAACTAGTGCGATAGGAGCTAGATTTTGACTAGTTCGAAACCGGCAGTTGTGTAATCATTAAAAAGCATTGGGATTCGCATTTGGAAAACATGTTTTGTTCTTATAATGTTATTTAACACTGGAGTGCACGCGCGGCCTACTATAGTAGACCACGGTTAAATTTTAGTTGATAAGTTAACAGCCTTGTATGTTAGAGCGGCGCAGTTCCAGCAAAGCCCTCTGCATTAAATTTGTCGTCAAGTCAGTGCCGTGCGTGCATTGTTTACCCGTACTAGTTTGGCATCTTCTTTTGCGAATCGGAGTGGAAGGCAGTGGATGAATGTACTCCGAGAGAGTGTAATGAAGGAAATCGCGTTCAGAGTTGCTTTAAAGTAAAAACTACAACTAAAAACTTTAATTTAAACCGAAATTTACATTCTGCACGAACTGATAAGGTGTTATAACTGCTTTATATTCAATAATTTGGGTGTTATAAGTCTTCACGTTCAATATTGCAGCATTTAAATTTCATTGTTTTATTATTGCATACAATTCACCCTGTGTGGTTTGTGTGTGTGTGCAGATTCGGAGTAAGTTGCGCTACTAAAGGGTGTTTTTTTTTACAGGTTTGTTTTTCGAATAGAGATAAAACTGGCATTTTGTGGTCAAATCTGGTAACTCTAATGTCATTTATGTTCAATTTCGTTTGCCATTTCATCATGAACAGGTTGACAAAAGAACAACGCTTGCAAATCGTGCAAATTTATTTCGAAAATAATGGTTCAGTTCGCGAAGTTTACCGTGAGCTCCGTCCATTTTATGGTCGACATAATCGTCCATCAGAGCAATTAATTCGGTTAACCATGGATCGTTTTCGCACTACGTTTACTCTATGTGATAATACGCATCCGCAGAGACGTCGAACAGTGCGCACCGAAGAAACAATTGCCGCTGTAGAGCAAAGTGTTGAAGAGGACCCGAATGAATCGATTCGCCACCGTGCACAGCAATTGGAGCTTTGTCCATCAACTTTATGGAGGATTTTGCGCAAAGATCTTGGCTTGCGACCTTACAAGATCCAGCTTGTGCAAGAATTAAAGCCGCGAGACCATGCAATGCGTCGTGATTTTGGTGTATGGGCCGAAAATGAGATTGATTTCGATGCTGATTTTCATCGCAAAATTTTGTTCAGTGATGAGGCTCATTTTTGGTTGAATGGCTACGTCAACAAGCAAAATTGCCGCATTTGGAGTGAAGAGAATCCACATGAGACCCTTGAAACGCCATTACATCCACAAAAACTGACTGTTTGGTGTGCTCTATGGGCTGGTGGAGTCATTGGGCCATACTTCTTCCGCAATAATGCTGGAGAGGCAGCTACCGTTAATGGAGACCGGTATAGAGCCATGATAACCGACTATTTTGTTCCCGAATTGGATGGCATGAATGTGGATGAGTTGTGGTTCCAACAAGACGGCGCTACATGCCACACAGCGCACGTCACAATCGATTTATTGAAGGAAACATTCGATGAGCGCATAATTTCGCGGAATGGACCTGTCAATTGGCCACCAAGGTCGTGTGATTTGACACCATTGGATTATTTTCTTTGGGGATATGTGAAGTCGCTCATCTACACCAACAAACCAGAAACGTTAGGGGAATTGGAAGCCAACATTCGTGGCGTTATTGCCGACATACGGCCCCATATGCTCGAAAAAGTGGTTGAAAATTGGACCTGTAGAATTGGCTTTATTCGAGCCAGCCGCGGCGGCCACATGCCCGAAATCATATTTAAACATTAATGGCATAAAATTATCCTTCCAATAAAGCCAAATTGATGGACCTTAAAACGATTTTCTTGTATTTTATTTCAATTCGAAGTTCTATACCCCTAAAAAAAACACCCTTTAGTAGACATATACTATGCGTGCGTGCTTTCTACTCGTACACGTATTTCTGGGGATTAGCGGAAAAATCTCGGGCATACCATAGTAGTCCGCGCGTATACTTACAATAGTCTAAGAAAAAAATGTGAATCATCTATCTGTTCATTATTGATTTTTCCTATTATAGAACTGAATTATTTTTAATTTTTTTTTTCTATGATTAATTTTAAGTTTAAAGTAATATTTTAAATAAATATAAACACGCATCATTAGTTCCAGTTAAACGTACTCGTCATAAAAAAAATTTGTATTGCTATTTTAAAATAGTTTACTATGGCCATACGTGTATTGGTGTAAAAAAAGGAGCGCGTGTACTCTAGTGTGAAACAGGTATTTAAATTTTAAACCATAAATAAAAACAATAAAAAATGTATCAGCTGGTAGGATTCGAACCGACGCGTCTCGAATCAGAGTCGGCGCACGCATCAATAGTCTAATAAAAGTATATATTTGTATACATTATGAATGAATGGTCTAAAAATTTGGTTCAAATATTAGCCGTGCATAAGCTAGCCACCATGGTGTGGCGGTAGTGTTGCTGGACTACACCACCGAAGGCCCAAGGTTAGAGTCCTGGGAAATTTAACATCAAAAGTGGATTGAAAAAGTTTTTTTAAAGTAGGGTCGCCCGTGGGCAGTCATTTGGCACACTCTCCAAGTGTATTTCTACCATGGAAGGCGCCTTCTGAAAATATATATTTTTTTAAATTTTAAATTAACTACATCCAAGCTGCAGAATTTGGAAATGGTTCAGAACTAGAACAATAGAAGCAATAAACGAACTACATCCAAACTGTCGAATTTTGAACTAGTTCAGAACTATCGAAAAGGTAATGCAGCGCGGGACAATTTCCACTACCTAGGACATCTCCATATTAAATTCACCAGTTGATTACATTCAAACTAGATTGAAGGCGAACTAGTATGGGTTCGGAACGCACTAGAAGCACACCAGCTCTGAACAAGAGACTTTCCCCACAGGGTGCATACCAACAAACATAAAAGGTCACTCAAACAAAAAAGTTGGAGTTGAGTAGTTAGAATATGAGGAAGTTTGACGGTGCATGCAGTGGGCTGTTCGATAAGCAAATCATCCGGGTTGTCTGCTGCATCTCGCCAAAAGTGCTTCTCTGCCCAATCAACCACACATACCAGATGAGCAAGTCTTTGTTTGTTTGTGGGAGGTGTTTCGATTGCCCCAAGGCTTTGTTAGACGATCAACAACACAGCAATGGCTTTGTGATATTATTGTAATTTACTGGTAGCCGGTCATCAGTCGTTATTTATTGCAAAAGGGTGGTCATTGCAAAAATTGTTGATTTTGAATCCTTACACCTACACAGGCACATACTTAAACACTATCAGAGCAAAACACAATTGAGACTAGTCTCAAATGAAAGTAAGTACAGATTAGTTTCAAGTGGGACTGTGTCGCTATTCCCAAAGTAATGTGATCTACAGCCTTCAAGACGAGTTAGTTCCAAGGGGTCTTTGCCCCCCACCAAAAAGGATATTCTTATACTTTTGGGGGTTTGGTCCAATGGCACATTAGTAGGACAAGAATAGATAATCAAATAACAAGCGATTAGTGATCATCGAACAATTGCGAGTGTCAAACCGATTTCTTAGTGAGCGACTGAGAATACTTAATCGATCATCTTTCTACTACCATTTTGCAGTCGCTGGCGTGTCGATGTGATCTGAAAAGTGTTAATGAAATGGATAGCAAGTAAATCATTAACAAAAATAGAAAATATGTAAATAAATATTAAAAATGTGCAGTTTTTGTTCGATCAAGTTACACAATATTAAAATAAAGTACGATCGACTCAGTCGAAAAAAGTCTATTCTACTGCAAATCGATACTCGCAATAGGGGTGTACATATTAGGCATGGGGCTATTCGAATAAAAAATACATTTACGAGGGCTATTTATTCGAATAATTTATACTGTTATTCGAATAGTATTATTCGAATAAAGGACAACTATTCGAAATACAGGTATTCGAATAGTTAAACAAATATAACTACAGCTTATGCACATGCATGCTCATAGGTACAAGCGATGAAGACAATTCACTGTCTTCGCTTCCGACATCTCTCGCATTTCAATAAAACTATTCGAATACCACTATTCGAATAAAAGGATAAATTATTCGAATAAATACTATTCGAATTTTTTGAAACGAATATTTTATTCGAAAATAGTCCCACTACTAGTACATATCTAATTGAACTTTGTCACCAATGATTGGCATCATATTTCTTTTCGACCTAGTGGTTTCGTCAATGATGGCCCTATGAGATACTGCAGAAAACAACCTGCAAGTTCTAAGCAGAATATTTCAAGTTGTCCTCCCTATCAGCTGTATAAATACTATTCCCATGCTACTAGTGCCGAACTCAGCCTACAAAATTATATTTTTTTTTCTTTGGTCTATCGATACAAACAATTACATTCATACACATGTATGCATTCGTATGTGATGGTGAGTCTGCTGCCACTTTTGATGTCACTGATGGCAATGTTGCAAAAGGATATTTGCAATTTATATACACTGATTTGAGGGGGCTTACCAACACCCGATCGATCGGTTTCCATGAACGAAGGTGTTGATTCAATAATTTCATATCCTCTGGCAAACAAATCAACAAGTGTGTCCTTCCCATTTATAGACGATGATATTGCAATTAGAGTATCCCTTTTGACAGTTTCAATACGCCAAAGTGCACCATCTAGCCAATGTCATATCCAATGTCAGGCTAGAAGGCTAGAGAAAGAGAAGTTCTTGAGGCGTTTTGAAAGCATTTTCAGAATGAAACGAAAAAATTACAACTGCGACTGAACTAAAAAAAAAAAACTTTTATTGGCACATCCATCCAGACAACGAACTAAAGTAGCCAAGTTGGTGTCTATATAGGTGGCTTGAGAGCACTTTGCCTTGGCCGAGTATGTATGTGTTAGTTGCGTTGCTTTCTGCTTTTTGAGGTTCATACAAGCATTGAAAATTCTTTGGCCGGCGAACTGCACTTACACGCATTGTGCACGCTGCGATTGCTCTTCGTTAGTTTGTTTGGTCCTTTCATGGGTTTATAGACACCCGAAGAGTATGTAGGAGACACCCAAAGTATGCACAATGATACAGCAATACCAACATCCCAAAAGTGGTTGCTTGAAAATTGGCATTTTCGGGCGCCTCTGTGTGATGTCAAAGCGGATGCTTAAAAACTCGCCATTCAGGTCAATGACGATGACGATGACAGTCTTTATGGTTGTCTGCATACACCAACGTAACTTTTGCTCGCCTTGCCTAATGACGGTATTGGCATATTTTAGCTGCGTGTTGTTGTAATACATTGTATGAGTATATATTGCGAGATCGGTGCATGTTAAGTGCACGACGCGCTCATATCATTAATCACTGGCAATAATGAACTTCCGCCATTTGCAGTTTAAATACACTGCACCCCGTCAACTCTCCCATTCTCACCCCATGAACGACAAACATCCTTTGATTGTACCCATTTATTAGAGCCCGAACCGTAGTTGGCAACTATAGACGGCAGCAATATCGAGCTCTTAACATTTTTATGGTTGTTGTTGCTGACTTTTTTGTAGTTGTTGTCATTGCGAGTATCGTTCCAGAAGTAATTAGTGTAGTGTTGTTAGTTCGTGAAATAGTAGTTAATAGTCAACTAGAAGTTGTCATAATGATTATTGTGGTAACAGACGTAATTGTTGTTGGCAATACTGTTTCCGATGGTCGGCCGCCCTTGCCCTTTCATATGGTCACTATCTGTATTCCATTTGTTTAGGAAATTTATTGCAGAACTTTAATTTCTCCGCATAGGCCACTTTGCTGAATCTTCTGATCATAGAGATATCCATAAGTAGACCTTCCGAAGTGGGAGCTCTGTGGTTGTCGGACACAAGTGCGGATCCTATATCTACCTAGTGTGAGGGTCCTCTTTTCTTCTATAGTAACAGTGAGCTAGAGAAACTCATCTCTCTGCGACAATCAACAGGGATTTGACCGTGGTCATTCGACAAATCTTTAAGAAACTCAAAAGTTCGAAGAGTTAGACCTCCAGAAGACCTGCAATTCCTACAAAGCGGATAAGCTCATCAAAACCATTATCCTACGTAAAGAGGGTATGTTTGACCTATAGTCGAAAAGTTCGAGCCTCCACGATGAGACTTTTTCAAGTGAATTTAGGCTGATCGACTTCGACGTTGCCCGGTCACATGCAGCGACAGTTTCAAACACACAAAGATATGAACCCGGTACGCTCCTTAACTTTCTTCCGCCACATGCCCGATTATTGTGGAGCGATTTGGTATGACTAGTGCAACCTTCTAGGCCATGTCACCCCTCCTTCGGTAAAGAAAGAGTAGGTGAGAGGTGAGAGGCATCATATCCGAAGATCAACCATCGAATTGCACGCCATCACCTTTGTGTATTTTAGTCGCCTCTTAAGACAGGTATGCCTACTTCGGTTATATTCTAAGCCCTTAACCCGCAGCCGAAAGTAGCTAAGGCTCGTATTCGCCTCGGTACGACCAAAATGGTGCAACATAAACTGCAAGGAAAGCTGAACGTTGAAAAGCTGCAATCGCAACAGACCACCAAAGACATGCCAGAACGTCACTCACACCTGCTCTCGGAGAACGCAAGTCCACCCAGCAGAATGCATGAGCAGTGGGAGCTGGGAGCACTCCGTACCGCCGCTGAAGAAGTAATTCGTTATCAGCGAACTCGAAGAAACACCTCCTGCGATGAAGCGTGCAGAGCTGCTGACTGTCGGGCCACGTACACAGCGAAGACAGAGAGGAGTGTGTGTGAGGGCTGCCGCGAGGCGGCCGAAAAGCGCAAGTGCGAAGAGCGGGAGAAGCTAGCCAACAGGAGCAGTGTCTTTAAAAAAATTCGTCGAATGAGGGAAGGTTATAAGCCCGGGTCGAACTTCTAAGATTATAAAGGGAGCACTTCTTTGCCCTCTTAAACTGGGAAATCTTGCAAGAACACAGAGAAGCCCCTGCGGTTTAGGGGTTTAGAATATGCCCGAGGTAGGCATACCGGTCGTAAGAGGCGACTTATATGCACAAAGGTAATGACGTGTAACTCGATGGTTGATCTACGGATATGATGCCTCTCACCTCTCATTACCCATCTTATCCTTCCTTACGGTCCTTACGGAAGGAGGGGTGACATGACCTAGAAAGTTTCACTGGCCATAAATCGCTTCCACGACAGTCGGGCAGTACCGCAAGGGAGTACCGGAGCGTACCGAGTTCAAATCCGGCCAAGGACTGTTAATTCGACAACACTCCGCAAAACCTTCGGGGGGGGGGTGCTTTTGTCGTTACCACAACAACAACACAGAGAAGATGTCGATCCCGACTCCACTATAGAAGATGATGGAATTGATGTTCCCATCCCCAAAGAGGTGCGAATAGCCATATCCCAATTGAAAAACTGTAATAAAGCGGGCGCAGATGTATTGCCTGCTGAGCCTTTTGAATATCGCATATAAGGTTCTATCAAGCGTATTATTAAAGACTGAAGCCTGACGTGAACCGACTGGTTGGGCCTTATCAGTGTGGCTTCAGACCCAGACCAGGAATTAGTTCCGGCCATGAATGAATTGTTATCGGCACTCGCCGGTGGAAAGAGAAAGAGGGAGACCACCATTCCGATGGAAGGACAAGTAGTAACCGATTTTCGATCCAGTGTTTTCCAATTGGCGCCAGCTGGCAGAGCGAAAAGACTACTGGCGTGCTTTGTTGGACGGCCAAAACCGTTTAAACGGTTAAGCGCCATTTAAGTAAGTAGGTATCTTAATATAAGAGCATCGCTTCTATTAAGCATTCACAATAACAAGCAACCGTGGTAACTTCTTAAAATCATAATTGTGGCAAACTTGTATTCGACTGCACTATCTCTATATTATTTATAGTACAAGGTGGCGCAAAAGTAATCCTCCTATCAGAAAATGCTATAAATTTTGCGATTGGCCCCTAAAGTCAGTTCTGTTTTGACATTTGTGTAGTAAACACATGCGTAATACACGTTAATAAACAATGTTACGCTACACTGATCCAGAACGCGGAATATTGCTGACTATTTATTTGACCAATAATCGGTCGGGGCCAAACGGTTACTGTGAATGGTGAGCGCTACAGAGCAATGATCAACGAGTTCTTTTCGCCGCAACTTGATGAATTGGGATTGGAAAACATGTGGTTCCAACAAGACGGTGCAACAGCACACACTGCACGTGCCACAACCGATATGCTGAACATCGGAAGCTTACTTTTGCGCCACCTTGTATATGCTTGAATAACTGACTGCTTAGTTTTCAAAACTAATAATAATATGTAGTCTATGGTGGTCCTTTAAATGAACGATTCCCTTCAACCTCACCTCTTCAATCGAGTTATGATCACAATTGGGACGGTTAAGGCGTCTCGGATAGGAGTCATAATTCAGAGGAACCTGTGAAGACTCAAAAAATAAAAATACATTTTTTTTATCTGATACCAAAATTTATATCTGATATTATTTACTATAGTCTTTTCAGTTTTGGGAATTAGATTAAAAAACGTATTTGAATAGCTTCGAGTCTTCATAGGGTATTCTGAGCTTTGACTCAGCCTTTAACCGTTTTCTCTCCGACCCAATACTCACTAGATATTTCGTCGGCTATATTATTTTCGACGCAGAGGTTGAGGTTTGGGAAATCTCGTGTAGACATTTTTTTTTTAAATGAACGATTCCCTTCAACCTCACCTCTTCAATCGAGTTATGATCACAATTGGGACGGTTAAGGCGTCTCGGATAGGAGTCATAATTCAGAGGAACCTGTGAAGACTCAAAAAATAAAAATACATTTTTTTTATCTGATACCAAAATTTATATCTGATATTATTTACTATAGTCTTTTCAGTTTTGGGAATTAGATTAAAAAACGTATTTGAATAGCTTCGAGTCTTCATAGGGTATTCTGAGCTTTGACACAGCCTTTAACCGTTTTCTCTCCGACCCAATACTCACTAGATATTTCGTCGGCTATATTATTTTCGACGCAGAGGTTGAGGTTTGGGAAATCTCGTGTAGACATTTTTTTTTTAAATGAACGATTCCCTTCAACCTCACCTCTTCAATCGAGTTATGATCACAATTGGGACGGTTAAGGCGTCTCGGATAGGAGTCATAATTCAGAGGAACCTGTGAAGACTCAAAAAATAAAAATACATTTTTTTTATCTGATACCAAAATTTATATCTGATATTATTTACTATAGTCTTTTCAGTTTTGGGAATTAGATTAAAAAACGTATTTGAATAGCTTCGAGTCTTCATAGGGTATTCTGAGCTTTGACTCAGCCTTTAACCGTTTTCTCTCCGACCCAATACTCACTAGATATTTCGTCGGCTATATTATTTTCGACGCAGAGGTTGAGGTTTGGGAAATCTCGTGTAGACATTTTTTTTTTAAATGAACGATTCCCTTCAACCTCACCTCTTCAATCGAGTTATGATCACAATTGGGACGGTTAAGGCGTCTCGGATAGGAGTCATAATTCAGAGGAACCTGTGAAGACTCAAAAAATAAAAATACATTTTTTTTATCTGATACCAAAATTTATATCTGATATTATTTACTATAGTCTTTTCAGTTTTGGGAATTAGATTAAAAAACGTATTTGAATAGCTTCGAGTCTTCATAGGGTATTCTGAGCTTTGACTCAGCCTTTAACCGTTTTCTCTCCGACCCAATACTCACTAGATATTTCGTCGGCTATATTATTTTCGACGCAGAGGTTGAGGTTTGGGAAATCTCGTGTAAACATTTTATCCCAACGTTTAAAGACCACCCTAATGTAGTCGTCCCTTTTTCTATTAACGCATTCTCAAAAGGAACAACAAAGAGAAAATAAGGGAAATGCAGAGCATCAAACGAGTAAGAAACAGGTAATTTTAGCGTCCATTGTGACTTCCAGCTCCAATTTCAAAATTCTTGAATGGAGGGATCGGCGAAGATTGTTCACAATGCTTTTCGCTTCCATTATATTATGGGACTTGCCTTCTACTGTTCTCTGTACGAATTAAAAATAAAAATGCGAACTTTCATGAAATGTATTGATTCCATAAAAATGCAAATTGTACTTGATATATTTAAGCAGACATCACTTCATGCATGTATCTCCTTGGAAGCTGACTTATAATGATTTACCAACATAATTTGATGGCTTTTAATGCCATATTCAATATAGAGTTTTCGCACTGATTGCTGTCATCTGACAATTTTTTGATTAACAACTCAGACAATAACAATTATTTATTTAAGTTTGACCTATGAGTGGGCCATTTAAGCTGAAGTGTGAAAATAGTTGCATATTGTGAAATTTGATGAATGTTAAGTGAAGTACAATATTTATTATATTGCCGCAATATCAATAAACATTTTCCATTATTATTTTTAAACTAAACATTCATATTGATTTACTTACACATTTTGTCATAATGATCGATGGGCGCACTGCCAGATAACCAAACAGGAACTGCGTTTAATTTATATTCCAGTCAAAATTAATTTCTCACTGACAGCCGCAAACTTTTGTACTTGCAGCTCCCACCAACCAAACGCAATTTAGTTAAGGGCAAAAAGTTTTGTAAATACACTCCGACGCATCTTTCTATGCTACGGGCTCCCTTGTCACATACCGTTAGATAGCATAGAATCCCATCACAAAGCCCCACTGTCGCATTAGTTGGCTTAGCAGCTGACTTGTCTAGAACAGCACCCAACAAACACTTGTGCATGACAAAAGCTGTCACGTGACAAAATGTCAACATCCATTCAGTAAACAGGAGATCATGGGAACCTCCCTCATGTTAGAGATTGTATATACATACATACGTACATATGTACGTACATGGATTTTTCTATACATACCCTGCAAAAAATGCCATTAGTCTAGGATGCATCCGGGATGAGTGGCAAAGGAGGATGGGACTAATGCCAGTTCTGATTACTTTGTATGGGTTGGACTGTTCACATTTGTTTGAGCATGTCCTATGGAGAGACCAATTGTACCCATTTATACCCAAACGGGTACGAAAGGACCAATCCACTTTCTACCCAAAGTGGTACTTTTAACTCCTATATGTATGCTACAAAAACTAAAATTGATTTACACCCCTATGAGTATGCTATACAAATAAAAATTTACTTTTGTATATTGAATTATAGACAACTGAAGACTAAAGAGATTAATCGAGGATCGCTCTCTTTAGAGATTAGTCTCACTATTTTTTGCAGGATATTGACGCTTTCAAGATGAGTGAGTTGTTTCTGCACTTGCGTTGACGTTTATGAGAATCCTATTTACACTTGATTTTAGGACTCAGTGCTATATATACATGTGGGCCACTCCATACTAAATCAGACATCATTGGAAATTGCAATCCAGGACTTTTGCCAAAGAATAAAAGCGATTCAAAATAACGGGGTTGTGCGAGGCTTCGCTAGGGTCTGAAATATTTTTAGTACTTTTTATTTTTCAATATATGTACATACATATATTCACAGCAAAACATCTGTGAAACAGCAAGATTCTTTTGTGATGTTAGTAAAAACATAATAGAGAGTGACAGGCAAAGACAGAACATGTAAACCAAGTAAATTATTTGCTTTTATGGCCACCAGTGTATTATGCGGGAACAAGAATCAATTCAATTCCAGTTTCTGACCGACAGAAATTCTAGAAACTGTTATTTTGGAAATGATCCTCCACCTGTTTTTGCCAACTCAGTGGAGGCCGCCCTTTTCCTCTTCCATTCGCATAACATGACTCAGCCAGCGAGTCTTTGGGCTTTTATACGCTGCACTATGGTCATATCTGCTTATAGCTGATCGTTAAATTTACTTCGATACTCGTCGTTGGCATCACGGGAAGGAACATACATTTTCTGGAGAAATTTTCTCTCGAATAAAAGGAGCACTTTAATATTAAAGGGATGGCATATTTCGAAGTTCCCAGATTCTCATCAGAAACCCGATGTTAAAAAAAAGGCAGTGATCTACTCAACCATTTGAAGCCCTTCTTGTTGTTAGTGTAATTCTTCTCTAATGCGCCATTTTCACTATTCCTTTAAGCATTCTTCGGTTCACATATTTTATTTCAATGTAATTATTCCTGCAGCAAATACCAGCATTAGTGCATTTTTGAATTCGACAGTTTTTTCAGCAATTTATTGCGGCTTCTTTTATAATAAGCTTGTGACTTGTTTCGAAACCTGTCGACTACCGCATTCAAATGGCGTTTTGTTTTCGAGGTCATAATGTAAAACGCAACGGGTCAATTCTTCTCGTTTAAAGAAAAATTCTTATTATTCTTTAGTAACTATCATTAAACGGGAGTTTCTATGCATTGGTATTATTTGATGGTAAAAGTGAATGTGTCAAAGTTCGAAGTGTCTCGGTGACTTGCATTGTCAGCAAAGCAAATGGTATGGATTAGTTGCCCAGGAGTAAACAAAGTGGGAAGAGATATAGGCTGCCGCCGTGATATAGTGGTAATATGCTGGCTTACTATACCGAAAGCTTCCTGCTTCATGGCTAAGTCAGTTGTCTACAAGTTCTTCGAAACTTTTTTTTTCAAATCAGGATGACCCCTCGGCAGTGGTCGTCAAAAGCTCCGAATGTATTTCTGCCATTAAAAAGCTTATTTTATTGATCTGCCCTAACAGATGCCGTTCCAAATCGGCATAAAACTTGTAGGTGCCACCAATTGGTTACAAAAATTAGAAACAGCACCAGTATTTCGCCCCAAATTATTATTATTTAATTATTCTTTCGCTTAAACAAGTGGACGGACATAGCTGCATCCATGCCCCTCATCGGCTTCTATAGCTAGATCACGTTATGCGAAGGTATGAAGATGCGATTTCTATCTACACGCGTCTTTGGCAGCAGAGGAAGTGGTCTGTCCCCACTAAGTTGGGATACCCAGGTGGAGGATAATTTTGACCTTTCTTTGGGCCGGTCTGGTCTTAGGGCTAGCAATCGCCTTGGCTATTGAATGTTATTACTTCTTTCCGATTTTAAAACTTTTCAAAAACGAAAAAGGGGACGTGGTTATCATACGATCCCACAAATTTTCAAGACCAACCCGAACCCTTATCTGGCCAAGAGCAGAGGCTCCAACAGTGCTGCCCAACACCTTCGGGAAGTGAATTGCCGTTACAAGAAGTACAACAGCCAAGCAGTACCTTGTGTGATAAGATCAACTTTGTAAACAACAAATTTTTACATTTTTAAAAAGCTGGAGATGGAAGGAGTTCCCAACTCAAAACGCCTCTGATTTAGCGCAGAGTGCCCCTTACATACATATATACTACCGAAATATATGCGCTTGTTGATTTGATATGAGTTTAATGTGAACAACTTTTGCTAGATTACTGTAAAACAACAAAAACAGCAAACATCACGCACGAAACATGCCGCAATAAATTCTTTTGCTCGCACAGAGTTTTGTCTAGTTTGGTGAATAATTCGGTGCAGGCAGCAAACAACCAAATTGACAACAAAGATGGCTGCACATATTGGCGGGTCGTGTTGGAATTTATGGAATAAATGCTTTTTGTTCACACTTAATTGTTTAGTGGTTATGAGGTTATCCATGGCATGAAATGTTTTCATTAGAAAACTTTCGAAAAGTTTTTGATGACACATGTTCAGCATGAGTTGCGAATCTGGTAGCTTCTCTACATGAACGCAGAGTGCTAATACTTTGATTCCGCACTTGCCAAAATTTAGTTTTAATACCAAACTTGGCGCCCACCAAGGTCTCTGGGTATGTGCCGCCCGGGCCCTACTGAAACCAAAGACGGAACTATTGTTACAATAGAAATAATGTCAGCCAGGAATACAATGGACTACCAACTAGCCAACAAGATCTACTTTGCTCTGTGTAAGCCATTACTTAGACTAACAAAGCTCACCATCTATATAATAGCTGTTCTTGTGTATCGGCTGGGAATAGACCTTCCTGTGATGTTAATTCAGATTTCCAATCAGTGCTAGCCGTCGGGAAAAATGGTAATGTGACTTTTATTTCAGAAGAGCGATATGTCACTGAATTTCGCAAACCAGAGCAGAACTCTTTTAATACGTCTCTTTAGCCACAGAACAGCCACATAGAAACTATCTCTGGTTATTTGTTAGTTATCGTATATTACAGATACATTAAGTACGTTGTCCAATGTGAACGATAGTTCCTTAAGATGGAAGAGTACAAGTTCCATATTAGATAAAGGACTTTCACTTCCGCTTCAATTCTTAAAATTTTAAAAAGGAATTAGTCTCCTTAATATCTCACATTGGGCTTTATCTAGCATATTGTGCGCAAGACAGATGGACATCGTCGACCGGATAATCTTACCATCGACCAGGTTATGTCAAGAGAATCGCCACACAATATCTCTTTGCCGATTTCAGAGTACTCCGAGCCCATAGAAACAAACGAGGATTCGGACAAGGCGACCCCTTTTTTTTTGCGATTTCTTCAACTTTGTGCTGGAAAAGATAATTCGAGCAGCAGAGCTAACCCGCACTGGTACAATTTATTACTAGAGAGTGCAATTGCTGGGTGTGGCAATGATATTGATATATTTGGGCTCAACAACCGGGCCGTAAGTGCTGGCTTCTTTGGTCTGCAAGCAAAGAAAGTGGGCCTTTTTGTGAACGAGGACAAGACGAAGTATTTGCAGTCATCAAATTAAGAATCGGAGCACCGGCGCCTTGGCAGCCACGGCACTGTAGATAGTTACAAATTTTAAACTGGAAGGGACTTGTTTCTATTTGAGAGCCAGTGCTAACATCGAAAATGATGTCATTCGAGGAATTCAACAGACAATCACTCTCGCCAACAAATGCTCTCTGAACTGAGAAGGAAATTGAGAAGTAAAGTACTCTTTTGAAGAATAAGTATCACGATCTATAATCTCATCATACCTGTCTAATGTATTTATCGCAATCATGGAATTATGGTCTTTCCCGTGATGCCAATGGCGAATATCGAAGGAAATTTAACGATGAGCTGTACGAGATTCACGCAAATCTCACCATAGTGCAGCGAAATAAAGCCCAAAGTCTCCGCTGATTGGGTCATGTTATGCGAATAGACAAAGAAGCTCCGCCCCAGAAAAATTTTCTATGGACAACAGAGTTTTGCAGCAGAGGAAAGGAAGGCAACAAATGAGGTGGAAAAAAATAAGTGGAGGATGAGTTGACCGCCAAAAATTGATATTATTCAGCAGGCTTAGTCGCTTAGGTAGTTAAGTGCCGATAACTTACGATGATAAATTTCCCGTGTTTGTTGCTGTTGTTCTAACAGAACAACGCCTGATTATGATAAGCCGGCATACCCACTTATGAATGTGAATGGGACAGAATTAAAACCTTTTGTACGGAAAAGTTTGAATCATTAATGGGCTAGAGCTTTCAACATCAAAGCAAGCTCAATCACTGTTTCGCTTAAATCACCTACAATTGATAGTGCTACACAGAAGTCAGCATTTAGTCTGATCTTGATTTTGAAATTTCTAAGTGAAAGCGTTTTTCTTATATGCGAACCCTTCCACTCCTCTCCGCATTAAAGCTTCGCTTAGAGGTGGTTTTGTAGTTTAAACACTCATAAAGGGGCATATAACTCCCATCCACAATTACTAGCATGCAGTTCATTTATTACGCTAAGCTCGCGCTGATATATGACCCCTGTTTTCACACCACCCAATCATTAGAGAACACTTTTGCATTGGATAGCAAAGCACACTGAAACATCCCTGAGGTCAGACCAACTAGATGCAAACTACTTCAAAACTAGTATGTACACCAGGACCAACTACACAACCAACTGCCTTTTCAACTGGTATTTTTAACTTGGCGATGTCCTACGAGATGTCAATTGTCAGATTTCGGACAGAAATATACCAGTCTCAAACTAGCTCAAAACAGACCGAAACATTTTATTTCAATCATGGTAAGCGAAAATAATTTTAATTCCGTCGGACTCAGTGGATAAGTACTCGATTCAGATCGGCAAGGTCACTGGTTTGAGTCCCAGTGAGGTTAAAATGTAAAACTTATGTGAGGAGCTTTACCGGGATTTTTTCAATTCTGAACATTTTGGCAGTCTGCATAACTTTAAAGTGTTACCGGTAAAATTTTAGTCCTTTTTGGACTGTTTCGGTGCCATACAGAAATTTCTGGTTTGATACTGGTATGTTTCCTGACTAGTTTGGTGCTTCACTGCAGGGATAGTTCAAAGCCTCGCAAACATGAGTATCTAAGGGAAATACATTAATAAATGTGAATGCAACTTAATGCCTTAATGTAATCGTGGTTATGTTAATCTCAGTTATGTCGAGTGCGGAAAACGCCTCACATCAATTTGGATGAGCAATGAAATGACTAGCCGCCTACGCAAACATACTGGTTTGAGGCGAGTATGTTGATGAAACTACGTACGCGCAACGTTTAGGGGATCGTAATGATGATGAGGCTGCCGCTAGTTGGGCTGATGTACAATTTACGCTGCTGAGAGTTTGGGGTTGAATATGCATCAACATGAGAGATCGAAATTAGAATGTGACAGCTGCAAAGCCGAAGGACATTTCCGCCCTTCAGCCAACAAACGCCCCTTTAGCAGCAACCCATTCCGGAACGCCTGTATAAGAAATAAAATACTGCCGTCCTTCTGCAACATGCGCCAATAATCATTAAAGTCAAATCACACGTGCAATGCAGCTATGTAAGCGCTACCCAAGAGGTAGCGGAAAGGAGTATGAATAACGAACGAACAGCAGAAGCTGGTAAACGTGGCACGTAACCAGCAGTAAACTTTTGTCCAGATATTTCAATTGACTCATGAATGCGAATAAAAAACCACAAATAAACGAAGAATGAGCAAGACCTTGAAAATGTGGAAACTCCTTTCTATATTGTTTTTCATATTTTTTGTCTTCACGAAGATGTGCAGTCCCGCTGAAGTGCCTCGCTCCCTTTTAACCTGATAGAAGACACACTCTACTTCTACTTTTTTTCAATTTCCCTTGCCTTAATTACTTCATTCTCTATTATTTTCTGTTTCCATGATTTTTTGCGTTTGTCCTTGAGGCGCTGGTGTGGTTGTGATAGCATTTAAGGACAACATAATCTTTTAAGTGGATTGCAATGTGAACGATACGTGTTTTTGCATACGAATTATGAATTTTTGTTTGTTCGGTCCCAACTCGCGCTGCAATTGGCTGTTTCATTACAGGTCCTTTATGGCATTGATCACATTTCAACATGGATATGCACAAACAAACGAGTATGCCGCATGCATCCAGGGATGAGGTCAGTGAGTTGGAAATATTTTTCCTATACCGTTTTTAGCGACCTCTAAACCCAGTACTTTGATGAATATTCGGAGAGCATATGCGTAGTAGACTGCCGTTAGTATTAACTGGATGTCTGCATTTGGGGTCTGCCACTTTAAAGCGGGGAAATCCCTGCAGAAAATTGGACTAACTCAAAACTTTCCCTGAGCTAAACCGTTTGACGGCACCACTAGTTATAGCCAAGCAATGCTTTCAACTGTCCACTTTTTGCAAACTCGTTCTTAACCGGTTTCCATTTCGGCAGTTTTAAATTAGCTTGGCTTTGGCTAGTTCTGAACCTGTGCCATTTCGGAAAGTTCGAGGGTGGATTTGGTTGTGGATGAGTGAATTTCGATTCCCGATTTTCCAAACTGTCTTTGACTTATCACTTTTGTAACCGGCACAGGACGATTCACAAAGCGTGTAGCTCAAGACTGTCTCTTTTAAAGACTGGTTCGCAATTTCACTGCATCCTTATTCGCTTTCTGGAAACACGAAATAGAAAAAATAATTAAAAGATTTATTTCAAAACTCAACAATATTCATCGAGAATAGGGCTATTTGCTCGACTTCTTTATCCCGGTTTTCCCGATCTCTCACAAATCGTGGAAAGGTTGTTTTTTTAAATTTTAATTTGTCGAATATCGATTAATCGGCAAATTATCTTAAGATTCAGGCCTTTAAGAAATACCCGAAATCAAGTATCATCATAACTACGCAGGGAAGTCAAAAAACCAGAAAGTTTTGCCCGAAATTAAGCTAGCGGCATGTTTAGCTTTACAGTTAAATAATGGTTTACTGAAATCGCTAGAATTAAGCTCCAAGAAAAAATCGTTCTCCAATAAATTGGCAACTGAGTGTTACTGTAGAAGATGTATGCTATACCGGCAGGTGTTCTGATCAACACCTACCTGTGTAAACAGAGGAAGGGCCACATGATGAAAGCTTTCCCGTTGTATTTCCTAAATCGCAAGTCTGCTTAAACGGTTATGCGCTAAATAAGTAAGTGTGTAGTGCACACTAATTAGAAGTGAAACCGTTAAACGAAGTTAGAATGAGACGATGCGATCCACGTTTAAAATTCTTAAAGACTCGAGCAGCTTATGATAACTAAAGCTTTGAAATGCATCATCATGGTTGTACATTAGGTGCGACTGCAGCACATTTTTAAATTTAATTTGATTTCGAGGAGCACTCTGGTGTGTGGATAAATTGGGTCATTCTGTTAATTAATTAATGTACTGATTAGGGTAAACATCAATTTCCACAATTAGGACTGTTTTCTTCTGGTTCAATTCTGTTTCAAAAGTACCTATTTCAGCCAACAAATGTTTTTCATTGAGTTCGATTTGAGGAGGAACAACCATTGTTTACCCCTACTAGTTTGGCATCTTCTTTTGCGAATCGGAGTGGAAGGTAGTGGATGAAGGTACTCCGAGAGAGTGTAATGGAGGAAATCGCATTCAGAATGGTTTTAAAGTAAAAAGTATAACTAAAAATTTCAATTTAAACTGAAATTTACATTCTGTGGGAACTGATAAGGTGTAAGTACTGCTTTATGTTCAATAATTTGTGAGTTCTATGTCTTCAAGTTTATATTGCAGTATTTCAATTTTGATTGTTTTATTTCTGCATACAACGTACCCTTTGAAGCTTGTGTGTGTATGCAGATTCGGAGTAAGTTGCGCCACTAGTAGACTTATACTATGGTAACAACACAGCCTCCGTTATGGTAAAAGGCAGCTTCGTCTGCTCACGCCAGTACCCTTTTAGATGGTACTACTGTATCAAAATTATAAACTTTCAAATCATTATCAATCCATGGCCTTGAAATAATTAGAAAGTAAGGGGATGTAATTGAAAGTCGAGCATCACAAAAATTTCTTTCATTTGTAAATGCATATCAAGGCTAATTCACTTACAGGTGGTCTCATAAGAACAGTGGCTTTTTCTGTCAAAATAAAAAAATTCTATGCAATCTGACAGGAGAAGCCGCCAAAGGAAAAGCAAAACACATGAAGTATATGTGTGTGTATACAGCAACAAATTCGCCGTGATATCACCTCAATCAATGTTAACATCTAACATCTCTTTTAAAGTTTGTTTGCCACAATATATCCTTTCGAGAACGTCCCCAAACTTTTACTTGTGAAGGCGGTAGCTCTCGACCTGGCGCCCCTTTTCCTGTGCTCTGTTTTCCTTTTAGTGATGTGTGGCGGCAGCCAGGGAAATGTGCATGCCGCTCTCTTTCGTGTATCACGTTTTCTTTGCGCTTTTCGGTGGACAAAATCTTGCTCAGCCTTAAAGACGAATGGGTGTTCTTTTGTTCCCCCTTCGCTTGCATTTGGCCCGATCACCCTATGTTCGCCATTCAACCAAACATTTTTTGAAATTGATGAAAAAGTGAGAGTTGTTTAAACCACCGCCACGACATCAAACCGAGTTTTTATACCCACAATTTTTACCGGAAAAGGAATCAAGTGGCAACTTTTACACCCTTTTGGGTGAAAGTTGCGCATCATTCCGTAACCACCAAAATATTTGGAACATGTTAAAACCTTGTAAATTTTTTTGTAGAAAGCATCTTAAATATACATAGTAGTTTACAAGAATTAAAAGTGATATTAATATTACATTTTTGCCATTTCAGATTACATGATCCCTCAGTTGCAAAATAGCCATTAACGCTCATAATAAGGCCGTAAATGGCTCTCTTCAAGCTTTATTTACAATGATGAACATAAGTGTTGGCGATTTTCACCAATTTCGGCCGTAATAAAATTATTTCAACAAAGACTATTTAATAACATGTGTCAATGTCTATTACAAGAACTATGAATTTTGTTTTAAAAATGTACGCAAAATTCGCGAAGATTCCAAGAAATTTTTGCAAGATTTTCAACTTTTTTCATAGAATTTTCAGAATTTTTTAGAGTATGAACGACGAGCTAAAGTGTTTTCTTTCATATAAAAAAAAATTGCGTTCATAAACTTGTATGAAAAAAAAATACAGAAGTCTCCAAGAAAAAAAATTGCCAAAAATCAGCGAAATGTGTTACGAACTTAAGATTAACACATTATTGTACTCAAATTTAATGGCCTACAAAACTTCATACTCTAAAAAA
Organism: Merzomyia westermanni; assembly: GCA_949987695.1. Taxonomy (NCBI): domain Eukaryota; kingdom Metazoa; phylum Arthropoda; class Insecta; order Diptera; family Tephritidae; genus Merzomyia; species Merzomyia westermanni. The sequence continues at coordinate 161,588,226 of OX465289.1, read as the reverse complement.
TTCTGAAAATTCTATGAAAAAAGTTGAATATTTTGCTAAAATTTCTTGGAATTTTCGAAACAAAATATATAGTGATTGTAATAGACATTGGCAAATGATTTTTTATAGCCTTTGTTAAAATAATTTTATTAATGCTGAAATTGGTGAAAATCGCCGATAACTGCTGTGCCAAGACTTATGTTCACCACTGTATGTATATATTTTTTTGTTACAAACTGTTTCGTTCATACTGTTTTAGTCCACCCGTTGCATGTACATATATGAAGCTACACCGAGCGTTTTAGTGCCATTAAAAAGCGGCTCACTCGAACAATTGCGCAAATTGTGGAGCATTGACAAAGCCAAAGACAGTTACACGTATTTGATGTGCTGCGAAACTCTGTCTCTATGTCTTCTTGTAATTGTTTGTCGGCATTAAAAAATCCTTAAGGATGTGAGGGTAATGTTAAATGAACCAATTTCATCTCCGGCACCCAGCTCCAGTAAATGACCCATTCGGGTGTCTCCGCTTTCTGAAGGATTCTTTGTTTTCTGTTTTTTTTTTTCTTATTCTGCATTTCATTTCATTTTGTTCTTGTCCCGTTTATTGTCGGGCGTTTTGGACGTGAATCGTGTTCGTATTTAATTTGGTTTTCATTTGTCATACCAAGGCACTGAATAATGCGGTGCTTACTGTTTCCCCTTTGCCTTTCCAATGTCACCCTCAAGAAGCTCTATAAAAATTGTGCAATGTGTTGAAGTGTTTGCATTGCATGTGTGGCAAGTGTTGCAAGTATTGCAGTGGCATTAGATTACCTTTCCTCCCGTTCTGTAGTCGAATCTCATTGCCAAGTCTGTCACCAACGTCAACACCACCAGCGCACGTCTCATTCCGCTAAATGTGAGGACAATTGCAATGTCGTGTTGGGTTGTTCGTTTTTTCATACACATTTTTTGTTTTGTTTGTTGGTCTTATTTTGTTCGCTTGCCTGTTTGTTTACGCACGTAGGTAATTGGGCAAAAGACACTCGGCACATCTCATATTACGCTACAGTTGCAACTTTAATTCCATATCGTCATCGTGTCCATCCATCCATCCAGTCCTCTGGGTGTTTCCAAGTTTTGTTGCGGCACTAGTTGGTGTTTTAGTTCATAATCCTTTTCTAATTACTTTTCACTATCCTTACAGTGCATGATGGATTTGCGGCTAATAATGAAGTCACTCTTACAAAACACCAAAGTTCAACTTGGCATCATAGTGGATATTTTATTCTTATGCAGATTGGTGGATACTACTTGCTACGAACAACGCAATAGGATTTTTATTAACTTGTAATACCGTTACGTTACGAGGTAACAGATCAGCATTTCTAGACAGTAAGACCTTTATTTGTCCATTCATTCATTTCCAGAAACTTCCAAGCTAATGAGAATTGAATGAATGGCAGAGCGCAAACTAAGATCGACGTGATCAATAGTATTTGGTAAATCCTTTCCACGACTATAACTTTTCCCGTTCAATATTGAAAGTACCTCTTCCATTTTCAATGGAACCGGCCTGTTTGTAACACAAAACAGGAAACAAAATATATTAACATATATATTTTTTTTATTTTCTTCTTCTTTACATGGCGCTTAACCGACTAAACGATTTTGGCCGTTGTTGTTGTTGTAGTGATGCTTCGCTCTGCGTAGTCGTCACTTTCCTTACCTAGCATTGTCATCAAAATCTTCTAACGGAAGTCCCAAGAACCTTGCGGCTTCATTAGAGTCTGCTCTGCCGAGCAGATGAGCACATGATTGGTGTCGTGGGGAGACACACCGAACAAAGTTGGACAAGGCGGATTTTCTTCAACCAGGTGTCTGGATATGCTCTTCTACACGAGCATTTTTGCCTCACTGTGTTTATGTGTTCCGGTGACATAAGAAGACATCCTGTGACAGTTGTGACTGCGGTGTTCTGACAGGCCTTGAACTTCCTCCAATGTGTGGTCGATAGCCCCAGCGACCAATATGGCGAAGCTTAGCTCAGAGCCGTCTGGCCGATTGCCTTGCACGTTGCCAGCATCGTTTTTTATAGTTTCCCCAGGTAGGTACTGTGCCAGCCAGTGATTTGAGAATTTTGTTGGGACTTTGTACTTTGGTGGTGATTGCGGTTGAATGAGTAACAAAATTGAGCACGCTATCAAACGTCACCCTTTAGATTTTGGAGTGTGGGACAGTCGGAAGCTTGATTCCGTCCTCGTAGACGTCTAACTCCATGTTCACTGCGCCGTCCACGTCGTAAGTAAGGTGACCGAGGATGTAGTCGTTGACAGTGTCATGTTTCGCCCAGCGATAGCCATTTGGCATGTCCGGACAAGGACGGAAGATAGGTTTTAATTCTTGAGCATCGCTCATCGACAGAAGGGCCCGTTGCCAAAATCGTGCACTCATCAGCATAAGAAGCGGTCGAGACACCCTCTGATGGGGAGTCTCAAGATGTAAAAATTAAGCAAGGGCGGGGATAGTACACCACCCTGTGGCACCTCCTCTTTGATTGACGCTTGCCGACCACTCAGGTAATTAGCCGTTCAAGAGTTGAGTCCTACAGATCGTTAATGAGTTGCGCATTGCGGATCATGCCAAAAGCTTTTGACAGGTCAGCTCAACCATCACAATCCTGCCATTTGGACGTTTTTGGTTGGGGCAGCCATTTATCTCAGTGTTTATGGCATTCAGCGCTGTGGTTGTGTAGTGCATTTGCCGGAACGAATGCTGATGGTCGGCAAGCCGCAGGTTTTCGGTATCCAGGGTCTTCACTACTACCGAGGTGAGAGATATCGGTCGATATATCTTCCCTTCGTTAGCTAATGTACCAGGCTTTAGTAGTGGGAATACCTTTGCCTGCTTTCATTTTTCAAGAATGACGAAAGTGTTCACGTACCTTACTCCCTCCCCTATGTTGGATTTCCTTACTCCCTCAGTGACGCAACGAATGCCATTTTTAAACATTCGCGAATGCGAATATTAAGTTTTTTTTCCAAATTTGCCGCCAATTTTGTATGGCTATTCAGTCTCGATCGAGAAACGTGCGTTTCGTCGTCCAACGCCCTCCATAATCTTAGTACTCTCTGAACATCGGTTACCCGGTCGTCGCTCTCATTTTTAGAGGAGCTCGGCCCGGGCTTTAAACCCTCAGTCCTTCGCCGTATTTTTTGATAGAATCTTCGGACGCAATTCCTTTTTGCTGACATCTCAAGGTCTTAGCACTCACTCTTTTATGCCTCTCTTTTTTTCGTCCTCAAAACCCGCCTCACCTCTCTCTTCAACACGTGGTAGCGCTAACACACACTCCTGGTTGCATACGCTCTAAACGTGGCCATATAGCCACGTGGCCATTTTTTCATGCTTTCAACGGGTTTGACTTGTGCTCTCAGAGAGCAGATGTGAGTGACGATCTCCGAAATCATAAGCGGCCTGTTGCGACTGCAACTTTTCAACGTCCAGCTTTGATTGTGTTTTGTGCTGCACCTTTTTTGTCAAACACAGGCGGGTACGAATTATGGCTGCTACTAAGTAGTAATCCGAGTCGATGTTGAGCCCTCGAACCGTACGAACATCTAAAACGCTGGAAGCATGCCGTCGTTCTGATTATGTTGCATTATGTTTATATTCCGAGCCGCTTGATCCAAGACAGATGCCCGCTTGCAGTCGCACCTCATGGTGATCAGGCGATGCTCTTTTAAATCACCAACAATTCCTTAAACTGATTATGTCGAAGTGGCCTTACCAGGTTGTTGCCTTCTCACAAACGGCTGTTCGGCGAATGCCTGCTGCTTCCAGCCTTGATTGCATACATATCGTACGCCTCCTTTTTCGAAATCCTTTTAATTGCCATGATTTCCATAACCAAAGGCTATAACCCTTTCTTCCTTCTGCTATTTGTCGCATTTCTTTTTGTTCTGTGCGGTATGTCCTAACCATTGTACAACTCTGCAAGTAACTAAGTTATGTCGGCATCCCTTTCTCTTCCTTCTCTCTCATAGGCGTTTGACACGCACTCACATGTCAAACAAGCGTTTGACACTCACTCGTGGCTGGGTTGCTGGTCAGCTAACAATGAAGGGATGCAAAGGCTTAGTGCAAAAATGGACAGAATTTTACAGCTGGGCTGCTGTATTAGTTAATTTCTTTCACTGAATTTAGTATGAAAACGTGTTTATAAATTTGGAAAATAACTAATAATAAGCCCTAACTGAATAAAAATAAATGGTAATTCTATACGACCGTACGTAACTGCTAAAACACTTCCAAAATTATCAGAAGACGCGCTTTGACCTCGGAATCAAGAATAATCCGAAAGCGGAAACTCGATTATATATTTCTATCAAGAGATATTTGCAATCAAAGTTGAACATTTTCTGTCATTTTCATGTGTGTCAAGAAATACTGAGGATTGCGTAGCCGGTGATGGACCGGCTAAGGGTTATTTTTTTGAAGCGCGGCCGAAGGCCGCCTACGCAGAAAGGTGTTCTGCATATAAATACCATCGATCAGGCCACCCGTTTGGGATCGGACCTAGGCCATTTATTGGTTTTTGCCAATAACTTTTCACTGAAATCATATATTTTCCGCTTTCGGATTATTGATACCGAGGTCAGAACGCGTCTTTTGATACCTTTCCCGATATTTTTGGAAGTGTTTTACCAGAATTACCGTTGTTTTCGTTGTTAATAAAGTTATTTATATCTAATTATATCATTAACTAATTAGAAAATATCTGGATTATTTGCAATAACTTTTCTTATGTAATATTACTGAAAAAGAATGGACCATGGAAAAACAGTTCAGTAGCTGCGAACTTGTGAAGCCGACGCAACTACAGGGTGGCGCAAAAGTCATCCTCCTCTCAGAAAATGCTATAAATTTTGCGGTTGGCCCCTAAAGTCAGTTCTGTTTTGACATTTGTGTAGTAAACACATGCGAAATACACGTTAATAAGCAATGTTACGCTACACAGCTCCAGAACGCGGAATATTGCTGACTATTTATTTGACCAATAATCGGTCGGGGCCAAACGGTTACTGTGAATGGTGAGCGCTACAGAGCAATGATCAACGAGATCTTTTTGCCGCAACTTGATGAATTGGGATTGGAAAACATGTGGTTCCAACAAGACGGTGCAACAGCAAACACTGCACGGGCCACAACCGATATGCTGAACATCGGAAGCTTACTTTTGCGCCACCTTGTATTATTTTTAAAGTAGTTTTATTTAGTAATTCTTTTTTTTTTTATAAAAAGTTGAATTTATTAATTTTATTTGTAAATATTGCGTCAGTTATGTATATGGGTGATAATAGGCCTACATGGGAACCCCACACCCAATAAAATTTAGATAACGGGCCTACATTGCAGCCTCCTGGGTGGTGTGGGAAAGCAATGGTTAGCAAAGTGTCTAAAAGGGCTCTGATGAGAAGCGGGTGACTTCCTAACATGAAACCCCAGTCTTCGCGTGCAAATCGTTTTAATTTTTTTCTAATATCAATTAAAATATAACTTTAATAATCTTTTCTAAAAAATAAGGCAAAGCTATGATAATTACAGCGCTCAAGCGACGTGGAAGTTCACATAAGCGCACCCTTATATGTACGCTTGGCACACACCATGCACACACAAAAGAAAAACAAGAAATGAGCATGCGCATTTTAGGAGACACTTTAAATGGTAGGGAATTTTTATAGGATACAATATAAAGAAGAAAAATGCTTCTTAAGTTGAAATATTTGAAGATAATTATCAAATTAGCACGTGCCATTTTATTGTAAACAAAGACGAACAAGCGAATTGCCATGTCAACATCAACTACATGGTCGTTTTTTATAGGTAGCACAGACATTTTTATAAAGATTTCAAAGATATCAAAAACTGCGCTTTAAACAATAATTTGCTGCAACTAATTTCTCTTATTTATTTATTTATTGTATATGTTTCTATAGGTTCGCATACTTTTTGTCTGCTACCAATGAGTACGACTCTGCGTTTAATGGCCTTCGAATGACAAGCTCTTTACATGGTCGGCACAGCTGTGGACGAACAGCTGATACATATCTTACTTGTAGACCTTTACAATGGTCCTACCTCTCCACATAGTATGTAGTTGTTGGTGTTAGTGCATTGGCTGCTGCAGCCTTCTGCGCCAAGTAGATACAGCACGTCACCGTCGACGAATCCGTCATACGTAAAAGTTTTGAGCAAAATCTACTTTGCCGTATTCGTCGAATCTGTTGTTGTTGTTGTTGTTGTTGTAACGACAAAAACACTCCCCGAAGGTTTTGGGGAGTGCTGTCGAACTGACAGTCCTTTGCCCGATATGAATCCGGTACGCTCCGGTGCTCCCTTGCGGTACTGCCCGACTGTCGTGGTAGCGATGTATGACCAGTGGAACCTTCTAGGTCATGTCACCCCTCCTTCCGTAAGGAAAGAGAGATGGGTAATGAGAGGTGAGAGGCATCATATCCGTAGATCAACCATCGAGTTGCACGTCATTACCTTTGTGCATATTAGTCACCTCTTACGACCGGTATGCCTACCTCGGGCATATTCTAAGCCCCTAACCCGCAGGGGGATCGAATCTGTTGTCACGCACGCCAGCACTCACATTCTACTTAGCTGTCAGTTTTTTCAACGTATCGCCGTATCGTATCTGCTTGGCGCGTTCCTCATTGCCACACATGATGCACCTATTCTTTGCTCTGCAACATAGACTGGTATGGCCCAGTCTTCCGCAGTTAAAACATTGGCGCACCCTTGGTATGAAATGAGTAACTTTTAAATTTACATATAATAATACTACTGTCTCAGGTAAATCACTTCCATGAGAAAATTACAGGGGGCACATAATTTAATTTTAGTTATTTTGTTCGGCAGCCCTAATTTTAGTCTCCATGCAATCCACATTCCATCGACCACGCTTCTCCGGAAACATGCATACTCGAGAAGAGAATTCGCCCGCGTAACTCGTAACTGTTATATGTAGCAATATCATCCACTAGCCGACTGGTGCTATATTGCCATATCCACTTTGTGAAACAATTAAGTTACTCATATTTACCGCGAGAGTGCGCCTCGTTAAAATAAAAACGAAATCCACTTTGACAGTTCTCAGCTGCAGTGCTGCATTGGAAACGTCAAAAATATCAATTTTAGTTGACAGCGAATTATCGTACATGTTAGGTGTGCGCGAGTGTTTGGAACAGTAATCAATTTGCTGCTATTATACGAAATTTCACTAAAATATATTCTTTACTTGAGTACTTTTCAAAGCGAAAAAATCAGTGGAAAAGTGTCCTATTGTGTTCACAAAAGCGAAGACCCGCGAGAAAAGTGTTGAAAATTGTGGTCATCTCTGGGGCGCAGCCGTCAACAAGGCAATTTTGTCAGCTGAAGAGAAATAATAACAGAATTTGCAAATGTGTTTGTCATAAAAATAGGTTGTTTTGTTTACTGTTTTAATGCAAAAGTTTTTGTAAACAATTGTTTATTTTATGTTTCAATGTTTACATTTAATGTTTGCATTTAACTCCTTGTCGTTGATTGCTTCCCAGTTGGCGTCATTCAACGACTAGGTTAACCAAAAAAGGTTTGCAAAACTGTTTTCGGTGATTTCTGTAAAAAGAATTCACAAAATGGCTACAAAAATTTATGAAAATTCCATGAACGCGCTTCTGTGCTGGTTGCTGCTAATGTACGGCAATGCACAGGCTCATCTAAATGTATATCTGAATCCACAGGAGGTGATGCGGTTATTAGGTGAGTTTATTGATCCCCATGTAGCGCCAGATGTACATGCGCAAATGAGTGCGTGTTCATTTGTGCATGCACTTAGTGTGGGTGGTTTGGAAAGGGGGTATCGCTGATGGGAATAATTGTGATTTTGTATATGGATATAACAAAAACATTACCGGCGGTATAGGAGCTTAGGATATATGTAAAATATGACTAAAATCAGCGCGTAGCCAATAAGATCGCCGGGGCTGGCATATTCATAATGGAGGAAGATGCAAGCCTGCCAGAATACCGCACTCGGAACTCTTTCGGGATAAAGTGCTGAACAGGCAATTGTTGCAAACCGCGACATCCTCACAGGCACTTCCATTAAGAAGATCCACCTCCCAGGAAGGCATCTCTAAAACAACAATAACAAAAGCTTACCGAAAGATTTACGTAAATGGTAGCCCGCTTAGAGTTAACCAGAGATTGTGAAAATTGCCCTAAATCTCTAAAATAAAACACAAATTAAAAACAACAACAGAAAGAGTCGGTAAACTCCTTTGTCAGCTCCCGCCCGGTGAATGCAGTCATTCATTCACAAGGACCACCTGTTGCCGCAGAGGAACGCAAGTATCCAAGGGAGACAAGAGTGAGTCATTCTGAAGCAACCTCAGATCTGGATGCCGTAGTAAGCTTACCTGCTACCTATCCAGATTGAACAGTCAAATGCAGATTGTTTGGACCGGCAAGTGGTGTGCCCCCACGACACCAACCATTTATTTACCTGCTGCGGTGCCGACTCCTCTAACACCAACTTCACTCTGGTCCAGCTAAAGTGGCTATTTGATGATAATTTAGGAGTCTTAATTAGTCAGAACTCGGTTATTGGCTATTGGCTAAACCTACCTTCAAACTAAATCAAAAATATCAGCAAACTGCCATGGTTCAGGATTCGTTGAAAATTCTTAAAAGGATTGAATCGAGCTATTATTCGAAGAAGATATATACAACAATCATCGGTAATTTCCGGCTTTCCAATGGTTTGCTATTATTCGCGATGTGAAAAATTTTGTCTTTCAAATGATACCGCAAAAGTCAAATCGGTCAAAAGATGCCTGAGAAATTAAAGTTTACCACAAACTTACCCCTCGAAATACATCAAACTCAGCATCATAAATCTGATTATTTGGATTGCGTTGATAACATCTTCAAACATTTTTGTGCTTACCTTTAATGCTCAAACTGTTTCACCATCTGATGTGGTTTTTTTTAAATATTTTCTCAAACTCCTTTTATATACAGGGTGGCTGATGAATTTTGCTACATTAAGAAACTCAAATAATTATTTTTTCAGTGTATGGAATTCATTTTTCTCTTATTCATGTTAAAGCTCATTAAATTTTATTAAATATAGCTTAATTAGTTTTAAAAATAATGGAATTTAAATGCCCCCCCCTGCTCGTCGATGCATGTGCGGCATCTTACCAAAAAGTTGTTCATTACTGCTTGGAGAGTTGAGACAGGAATAGCCGCAATTGTTTCTCGAATGGATTGCCTTAGTTCATTCAAATTTGTTGGTTTTGCTTTGAAGACTTCCTGTTTGCAATAACACAAGAAAAAGTCAGGTGCAGTAAGGTCAGGCGACCTGGGTGGCCAACGGAATGTGGAGTTTCTGGATATCAGCTTATTGGGAAATTTTCGTCGCAATTCTGTCATAACAGGTTGGGCTATATGAGGAGCTGCACCATCTTGCTGAAACCACACAGAGTTGAAAGAAATTCTCATTCGGCGTAATTCTGGATAGAAAAACTCTCTCAACATGCTCAAGTAACGGTCTCCAGTAACCGTAACGGTGTGACCGTTTTCTTCGAAGAAGTAGGGCCCGACAATGCAGCGTGATGAAACTGCACACCACACTGTGACACGAAGTGGATGCAATTCCGTCTCATGGAGTATCTGTGGGTTGGAAGCACTCCATATTCGACAACTTTGCTTGTTTATGTTGCCGTTTAAATCGAAATGGGCCTCGTCAGACATGAAAAGACAGTTCAACATGTTTCCATCCTCTTCCACCATTTGAAGCATCTTATGGCAAAATTCCAAGCAAATCGGCAAGTCTGCAGCGTTCAGTTTGTTGGCCATTTGAATTTTATATGGGAATAAGTCCAAATCTTTGTGCATAATTGACTGTAATGACTGTCTGCTTACACCCATTTGAGCAGATAAGCTTCTTGTCGAAACACGTGGATTGTTTTGTATGGCAGCAGCTACAGTTGCGATTGTTTCCTCCTTTCGAACTGAAGGGTTTCGATGGTAAGGTCTTCTGTTGACTGTCCCATGCTCGGCAAAATTGTTTACAAGTCTTATTATGGTCCATCTGCTCGGAGGATTGCCGCCAAACGTGCGCCTATACTCTCTTTGAACCGAAACTACGGACTGCAGTGCGTGATAGCGGCGGACAATCCAAATTCTTGTTTCAGTGTCCCAGTTATCCATTTTTGTTAAATGTAAAAGTCAATCTATAAAATAAAAAAAAAATTAACCAGATTCATTAAATAGAAAAAAAGTTATTTAATTTTTTTTTTGGTAGCGGCTTTCATCAGCCACCCTGTACATATAAACATGTATATTTTTGGAGGTATTTTTAACTTGGTTAAGTTCACTTAAATCTTAATATTTTTTTTGGAAATATTTTGTCCAAGGCCTTGTACTATAGCATTTTCAGGTCAAATGAAACCTTTTTCCAATGAAATTAAACTTTTTATAAAGAATTTTATAAAGTGCAATTTGAAAAGTTGTAAGACTATTAAGCTTTTCAGTTTTATTTTTGTGAGTTTCTTTTTAATAAGAAACCAATTTTTTGTCAATTGATAAGTAAACGAACAATAAATTAATTGTAAATTAACGAAGAAGATCCATCTATGAAAAAGTAGTATGACATTTATTTCGTCGCTCTGTATTTTAATTATTAGTTTATTTACAAAATTTGAAAATACAACAAAAAAAGATCATCGTTGGTTTTTTGTTTGTTTTGAGCTCCCAAGAGAATTTTTATGTAATATGCTGAAGGATTAGTCCAAGAGCCAGTGAGTGGCAGACTATGTATTTTACCAAAGCCGATATTTTGCTGAAAGATGCTCTTATACCTACCTTACATGAAATGGGTAACCATTAAGCCCGAGGTAGGCATACCGGTTGTAAGAGACGACTAACATGCACAAAGGTAATGAGCTCTGTGAAGTTGGCACCTCCAAATCAGAGTGAATAAAAAAACGACATAGCATTCGTTTGCCCATGTTTGTCCACGAAAAATTTTTGTTTGTGACCCTTTGTTTAAAAGTTATTTAAAAAAAATCTGTGTGAAGTTGGCACCTCTAAATGTGAATAATTTAAATAAAGTTATTTAAAAAAAAAGTTTTTCCTAAAAAATAAACATTTTTTTTTAATTGGCTAAATCGCTTGTCCATCGTTTGCCCATGTTTGTCCAGGAAACTTTTTTGTTTGCCAACCCTTTGTTCAAAATTTATTTAAAAAAAAAAAAGGTTGGACAAACATAAGCAAACGATGGACAAACGAATGACGTGTCATTTATATAATTATTCACATTTGGAGGTGCCAACTTCACACCGGGAGGGGTATAAAAAGACGCGCCTCGGTATCAATAATCCGAAAGCGGAAACTCGATTATATATTTCTGTCAAGAGATATTTGCCAGATGGGGCAAGAGTTAAATGTCCACGTAGATGGAGTACCTCTACCTACTGTCAACCACCCAAAAATCTTGGGCGTGACATTTGACAACGGCCTCACCTTCGCTGGTCATGCCACCGCAATAGCCTCAAAGGTACAGAGCCGCAATAAGATCCTCAAGTCACTGGCCGGCAGTACTTGGGGAAAAGACAAAGAAACATTGCTTGCTACATATAAGGCTATTGGCCGGCGGGTTATTGACTATGCTGCGCCTATATGGTCGCCCAACCTTTCTGACACCAATTGGAGGAAATTGCAAGTCTGCCAAAACACCGCCATCAGAACTGCCACGGGATGCCTGCTTATGTCATCTGAGTCTCACCTCCATCAAGAGGCGAAATTGCTCTATGTTCAAGAGCACGCGGAACTCTTGAGTAGACAGTTCCTTCTGAACTGTCACAAACCTAGTCATCCAAACCGACATCTTTTGGATGTAGCACCGCCCCCCAGAGACATAAGGAGACATCTCCGTAAGCACTACGATGAGATTCGGCATCATATCTCTTTGCCGTTTGATCTGCGGAACCATAGACGGGCTCTAAATGACCTCCACACTGAGTCGGTAGACAGATCCCTCAGATCTCGGCCTGTGAATCCCGTTATTAATACTCAACCACCTGAATTGGCTGAGGAGGAGCGTGTACTTCCGAGGGAGACTAGAGTCATACTAGCACAACTTCGCTCTGGATATTGTAATAGGTTAAACTCTTACTTATGCAGACTGAACCCCAACATACCAAATACATGCCCTGCATGTGGTATGACCCCTCATGATACCATACATCTCTTTTCCTGTTCAGTTGAACCCACTCTTCTAACACCCACATCACTCTGGTCCAACCCTGTGGAAACTGCGCATTTCCTCGGACTTCCGTTAGAAGAGCCTGATGACAATTTAGAGTGATCGAGCCCATTGGGCAGGGCGAAGCACAGTTAACAACAACAACAACAACAACAACAGATATTTGCCATCGAAGTTGAAAATTTTCTGTCATTTTCATGTGGTTGTTGTGTAGACACAGATATAGGGTATACACAGGTATAGGTAAAAGTGCAAAAGTGTATTCTGCGCGGAAGTACTGGGGACTGTGTAGCCGGTGTTGGACCGGCTAAGGGTTATTGTTTTGAAGCGCGGCGGAAGGCCGCCTACGAAGGAAAGTGTTGTGCACATAAATACCATGCATCAGGCCCCCGGTTGGGATCAGACCTGGGTCATTATTTTTGCCAATAACTTTTCACTAAAAAAGAAATAAATCTTCTCCGCTTTCGGATTATTGATACCGAGTTCAAAACGCGTCTTTTGATACCTTTCCCGAAATTTTTGGACGTGTTCTAGCAGTTACGTACGGTCGTATAGAGTTACCACCAAAACACAGGTGCACAGAGTTGCAAATTTGACATTCGATTTCGTTTAGTTGACGATGGACGTAAACCTACACGATAAACGGCAACGTAACATTCAGGTTACCAAAAGCACACGATATCGTCAGCGCAGGTGCAGGTATCGTTCGTCAAAGGGAATGAGGCTGTAAATTATCAAAATGTTACCCATAACGTTGCAACGAAATAAATCATGGAAAATATCTCAATTAAATTGTGCTGGTAATCTTCAATAGACGCATACATAGCTCTCGGGTTAATCAAATCAATTCGTGCTAATATAAGCTTGATTTTTGGGCATTGAAAAATTACCATGGGTTTTACATTCTGCTAATAAGTAGATTATATAGATATGTATATTATTGAAAAGTTAGAATTCAATGAAAAGCTTAGTCAAACTCACGCATTCCAAAAATTATATATTTACTTTTCTTTTGTTTGTTAAGTTTGTATGTATGGCATTAGGCCGACATTTCTTGACGGCATTGCCAGTGGAATAACAACATAAAGTTTAGTGTTTGAACGTTATCAACTACGTATCGTTTACGTTACTCAACGAAATATTATTTTGATAATTTCATTATCGTTTTTAGCACAAATAAATTATTTGGTTCTTTTCGGTAAGCTATAATATTATCGTTACGATGCATCCTGGTATTGAACACAGCTGTACCCGGGATCTTAAGAGGTTATGGAAAAACTCTTATACAAGAACATAATTTACCCTAAGCGTTTGCTCATTTATGTATCTTGTTCTGTAAAACTATTTTCGATTGTGTTGTGTAACGGAAGGAGAAGCTCTAGCTACCTGCTAGGAGGCAAAACTCATAAATTTTTACCTAAAGCATTTTTTTGAGAAAAAATACTTAAGGCATTGATCTCTTAACGAGCCTTAGGTAAATAGATAAGTTAAGGACACATATGTATATCATAACATGGAAAAATTTTGCACTGAGAAAAAGTAACCATCACAATCGTCGGCCATTTTGTATTTTAGTTTCATTTAATGTGACCAAATGGCAGCTTTGTAAAATGCTTTCAAAATTGGCCAAATTAATGGTTACCCATTTCATGTACGGTAGGTATACTCCTAAGAGAATCTTTAAGCAAAATATCGGCTTTGATAAAATACATACAGTCTGCCACGCACTGGCTCTTAGACTAGATAGCAGAGATGCGAGCTTTAAACAATAATGTTTTCATAAAAAATGTTGACCTAAAAGTGAAACCGTTTAACTGCGTTTCCTCGATAAACTCTGATTATGCAGTTTTGCAGCCCATCAATTTGGGTACACTAAATTGCAATCCTTAAGTAGCTTCGAACTGGCGTGTTTTCCGTAGTTTTTTTTCAACTAATTTAAATTTTAACATTTTTCCGTACAAATAAAAATAGCAGAGCACTCCACACAAATCGAGTCGGGAAATAATTAATTTTGTCGTGTTTTAATTCTTTCCTTTCTTTTTAAGTTACTGCAAATTATGCCACATGTCCGCCTAAATTCGGAGAAAAAAATTGGCCTCATGTTATATGGACAAAAAACTCACAAAAAAACAACGCGATTTCGAACCTACTCAAAACTTACACTTTTATTGCCGTGTGTAATGCATCAAAAACCTGAAAAAACAGTCCACAGATGAGCTTAGTCCAAGAACAACCAATACTTCAAAACTAATGCACTCAAAAAATTAACGTTGTATTCCAAAAAATATTTAAAAGTTTAATAAACAAAGCGGAAAGATATGCACATAGAGCAAACTTTTCTAATATTTGCAAGTTAAGTACATTTCAGATTTCTTTTTTATCCTTTAGTATTTTAGATTTGCACTGTTAATTAAACTATGTCGAGTTATGCAATCTTAGAATTCATTCTGTCAAAACTCGTTTGAATTGTAAAGTGCATTGAGTACGCCAAAGTTTTATTTCATTCAAAATCTACAATTCAGAATCATTTTAAAACGTGTCATGTCTTTGAATACTTTCTGTTAATATTGACACACATTGCCGGTGCTGAGGGATAAAATTTCAAACTTTAGTTGATCTTAGGCTTTGCTCTGTTCTTCCTTGACACTCCACACTATTAACTGCCAGCTAGAAATCTTGTTGAAGACATTCGTTCGTCATTGAAATAGGTAAAAACAAAAAAACAAAACCGAACAGAAAAAGTAGCATTTCAACATTGAAAAGCGCGCAAAGTAACTCGCCACGGTAAAATACTTTCCTACATATCTCAAATAGAAGCAGGTTTGCATAGCCCTGTGGGATGTATGTATGTATGCTTGTAAGCTGACAGTTGGGGTGTTATGTTAACATTGAGGAAATTGCTATGTCCACCAAACATCGCCAACACCTACACAATGCCCATTTCCCATATCCCCGCTACCTACCAGTCTCATTGTAAGAAGCCACAGTTGGTCACGTTTGTCGCACTTGTTCTGCATACTTTCCACTTTGTTTTCTAAGAAATGCTCTAATGCTTAAGAAGTTTTTTCTTCCTTTTTCTCACTCCTTCCCTATCTATGACTTTTCGCTTATAGTCACTTTTTATTTGAATACGTTTTTCTTTCCAACTCTCGCAGCTCGTCAACAAATTTTTTGTGTAAACAACGCAGGCCAACTTCCAAGTTCTTGTCTTGAGTCTCAGTTCAACTCTGCAATTGAAGCTCTGAATGTGACTATGTAACACTCATATACATACATATGTATACAGGTTACTCCATTAATAAATTTTCTTAGTAATACCCGCAGATCAGGGGCACGTCCCACTTTCTCACTCACTCTCACTAAACCTTCTCCCTTTACCTCCCCTTACAAAGACAACCACCTAAACCTCTATTTCTACCTCCTTGTCTCTCCCCTAACTTCCTTTCTCTACCTCTTCATAGGTCTCTGCCTCTATATGACTCCGATTTTCCTCTGCTAAGAGTATCTACTTCTGTACCACGTTTTCATACTTTTTCGAAGTATATTTTTTATTTGAGCAGGTTGAATCTAAAAGATCGTGTCTCCTTGCTTTATCCTGTGATGCAAACCCTTCAGAACTTTTGGGAGATGGAATAAGAAAACGTCACCAAGGCCGCGGAATACTAGGTTAACAGACATGGTCCTTCAAGCTGGACCCCACCAAGACGGATTTCAAATTTGATAGGCCAGGAATTATGTGCTAATTTGTGCCCAAAATTAAAAGTTGTGTGCTAAATTTTTAAGCATTTTTTTAAAATCTCAAATGTGGAGAATGAGCTTAAAACTATGTTCAATTTGAGTGCTCAACAGTTCCAAAAAAAAAAGTTTTGTTGATGCTCAAATGTTGAGTGCTTTTTAGTTTTAAAAGTGGGGGGTCTATCTTGATTATCGCGCCTATACATACTCGCTAGGCCCTGAGAAAAAATTAGAGACTAGGAATTATGTGTTATTTATTTGCTAATTTGTTCCCAAAATTAAAAATTGTGTGCTCAACATTTCAGTACTTTTTCAAGTACAGCTTTTCAGCAGTCTGGCTCGATGTCCAGCAGGACCCGCCACTTCTGAAGTTTTAAAAACAATTTTATTTTGCCAAATATTAATCTTGGGGGGATCCAACTTGACGGACCTATGCGGTTCTGCGAAGCTCATCGAGGTTCCAAATGAATGAGTGTAGGAACTTAAGTTTAAAAAAACTTTGTATGAACCACCCTGTACATGACTTAGTGGTAAAAATTGGCTCTGAATATGGCAGCAAATGCACCCGTGTTAACTCGGAGATGAGCTAAAAGTTGTGGGATTTTCTTGGAACTACAACAAAAGTAATAACTAATGCAAAAACACCAACAAATCAACTGCAATAAAAAAACTTACTTTATGGCTATAGAAAAGAAAAAATAAATAACAGTAACACAAATTAATAACAATTTGAAAATGACTATAACACTATAACAATAAGAAAAGGAACAGCCAAAGTAGCAGAAACAAAAATTTAAATGAGCTACAAACATAACTTTGAAATTGAAGAACAGTAAATAAATAAATGAAAAATTAAGCATGAATTGCTGACAAATGAAGAACAGACATAAAAAACTCCTGTTTGTGCCTTGTGCCCGTTGTCATAATTCGATTGCCAGTTCCAGTAAATTGTAAACAGAATACAAGTGGATATTAAGGAAAAACAATTATGAAAAATAAGACAAAATGCAGCATCATTGTTTTGCTAGACACACACTTACATGCCTACGTACATGTACTGTTACTGTATAGGGTGTTTTGCTAGCTGCCTCGGACTAAACAACATTTTACAATATTCACAGTTTTAACCAATTCTTACTTACCTAATTGGTGCTTAATCTTTTAAATGCGTTTGATCGTTCCAAATGGTGCCAACCGCTTCCTCCCTTTGCTAACTGCTCAGCTGGAAGTACTAGGATATCAAATCGACCGCTACTTTATCTGTACATCGGATTGGTGGTATCTGTCTTCCTCAGCTTGTACCGCCGCTTGCCTATAAGAACACCTAAGGGGCGGAATATTCTGCATTAGTTCTCATAAGAGTAGTGTTTAAAACTTTAGTATCCGATGTCATTTATGTATCTTCAGGAGTTCCTCAAGGAAGCCATCTTGACCCGATTCTGTTCTTGTTGTTCATAAATGATATTTCTACAATGATAAAATTTTCAAAAATGCTAATGTATGCTGACGACGTAAAGTAGAAGATAGAAATAAGCTACAATCAGATCTAGATACACTAGTTGCTTGGTGCGATTTAAATTATATGACAACCTAAAAAAAATGTGAATACATGCGTTTTTCGCGTGGAACTTCTCAGCTGGCTTCCTATACAATTAACAATTATAGTCTTGAGAAGTGTTCTAAGTGAAGTGAACTTCAATGTACCGTCTCGTACTTCAAGGCATTTTAAACCTATAGTCTTAAAACAGTGCCGAACCAATTTCAGTTAAATGAGCAACTAATTGTTTCTTAGTTATTCTTTGATTTTTATATTAGTTTTTAACAATAATTTTATCCTGTTAACTAATTATTTCTTAATGTGTAATCTATGTTATATCTACTTTACTTAGCTGATGAGGTTTTCCTCGCGGATGCACCCCCAGCGCCAGTCGGGCGGGATATGGTGGGTAATCCGTTCGGGAATTTATAAATATTATTATTATAAGGTAAATATCCCATATTCCGAGGCGCTAAGGATTTTTCTGACTTTATATCCCTCCTACGTTGAAACAAAGAAGTGAAATTAGAAAATCGAATTGTTATTATTCAAATTATAATTTATACCTTATATTATTTAAATTAATTAAAATTGAAATTAAATAAATTTTTTGTTTTCATATTCGTTTATATTTCTATTTAGCTTTAAAATAAATTAAAAAACTTAATTCAATAGATTTTTTAGGGCTGCGCAACGAAAAAATTTTGTTATTGTTTTTACGGTCTGTTCACTATACATATTTTTGTAAGTTTTGCGACCTCAAGACTAGTGATAATAATTATTATTGAATTATTATTGTTGATCTTTAAAGGAAAAACTGAAAGCAACGAACATATACATATAGTACTATTTCGAAAACACCCACGACTTCTCGTCAGACTAATCCGTATAGTTTTTTTGCTATTTCAGAAGATCATGCAGTGAATCGAACCCGCGCACTTCTGATATGCAAGCGCAGCTGCCTTACCCATAGGCTATGATGTTTTAAATGTTTTCTTAAAAAATCAACAATAATACTTGAATAATAATTATTATAATTGGTATTAAGCTCGCAAAACTTACAAAAATATGTAAAATGAACAGACCGCAAAAACAATAACAAAATACTTTGACACCGGAGCATGGGTATCTCTACATATAATAAAATTGTACAAGGTCTATGTCTGTACATTGCAGATATTTAAAAAACAAATAGATAGTAGGAATCATTATACAAGGTGGCGCAAAAGTAAGCTTCCGATGTTCAGCATATCGGTTGTGGCATGTGCAGTGTGTGCTGTTGCACCGTCTTGTCGGAACCACATGTTTTCCAATCCCAATTCATCAAGTTGCGGCAAAAAGAACTCGTTGATCATTGCTCTGTAGTGCTCACCATTCACAGTAACCGTTTGGCCCCGACCGATTATTGGTCAAATAAATAGTCAGCAATATTCCGCGTTCTGGAGCAGTGTAGCGTAACATTGTTTATTAACGTGTATTTCGCATGTGTTTACTACACAAATGTCAAAACAGAACTGACTTTAGGGGCCAATCGCAAAATTTATAGCATTTTCTGATAGGAGGATTACTTTTGCGCAGTAACCGTTTTTCACCGACCGATTATTGGTCAAATAAATAGTCAGCAATATTCCGCGTTCTGGAGCAGTGTAGCGTAACATTGTTTATTAACGTGTATTTCGCATGTGTTTACTACACAAATGTCAAAACAGAACTGACTTTAGGGGCCAATCGCAAAATTTATAGCATTTTCTAATAGGAGGATTACTTTTGCGCCACCCTGTATATAGAGCCAATAGAAGAAAAATCAACTGGTTTTAGAATTTTTGTCTGTATGTTGGGGCGCATCACTCAAAAACTGCTGAATGGAATTGAATGAAACTTTTACCGTTGTATTACTAGACGTTAAACTTAAGATATAATTTGTTCCGATAGCTCACCAGTTTCGGAGATAACGACTGATATGTGGACCAAGGTGACCCAAAATGTGTTTGGTACAATATGGGTATGAAACGAAAGGTGACAATGACTGCTGCAATAAGCGATGTAATTAAGTTCCAAATCTTATCTGATATGGGTCGGGTTTACTAGCACAATAACCATCTTCTAAAAATAGAAAAAGAAGAATGTACAAAAGCAAAAGGTCCAACATACATGATATACGAGGTGTGTTCAAAACGTATCGCGAATTTTGAATTTTCGCTGGTTACGTATATTCGAATTTCGAATTTTTTGTAGCGTTATGTTGGTACTCATGTCTCTCACTTATGCCGACAAGCTCGGCCATTTTGAATGTTCAGTTAATTGTTGACAGCTGCTTTGCTTGCACGTGTTTTGGATCGTCTTCGATTTTTACCTATTCAAAAAAATGGATCAAAGAACCTGTATCAAATTTTGTGTGAAAAACGAAATTAAGTGCGCGGATGCATTCCGAATGTTGACTGTGGCATACGGAGAAGCTACCTTGGACCGAAGCAACGTTTATCGGTGGTACAAAATGTTCTCAGAAGGCCGAGAAGATGTGCAAAGAAGAACAAAAATTGGCTTTTGCACCACGATAACGCCCCTGCTCACGCATCGTTGCTTGTGCGCGACTTTTTGGCCAAAAACAACACACTAATGATGCCGCAGCCACCGTATTCCCCAGATCTGGCCCCCTGTGACTTTTTCTTGTTTCCTAAACTGAAGAGGCCCATGAAAGGACGACGTTACGCTTCTCTTGACGAGATAAAGACGGCATCGAAGGAGGAGCTGAACAAGATACAAAAAAATGATTTTTTGAAGTGCTTCGAAGATTGGAAAAACCGTTGGCACAAGTGTATAATATCTCATGGGGATTACTTTGAAGGGGACAAAATAGATATTCATGAATAAATAAATAATTTTTGAAAAAAACACAAAATTCGCGATACTTTTTGAACACACCTCGTATATATAGACAGAATGTCTAAAAAATTGTGTACACCGTTGGCAGATAACAACAACAATGAAAGGAAAACTTGATTTAAGCAGCTTGCAAATTACTCAGCATAGCCTATGGATTAGGCAGCTGGGATTGAAAATCAGCAGTGCTCGGGTTCGGTTCTTCTTAAATAGCAAACAAAAAGCTAAAAAAAGTGTATAAAAAAGGATTTTGCTTCGATAATTATAATAATAATATTATAATTATAATTTGATAATTATCAAAGAATATTTTTTGTTGTTGATTATGAAATAAAAAAAAAAACGAAAAAAATTAGTTTGGGTCACAGTATGCAGTAGACCAGAGAACAAAACACAAAAAATTTAAATATGCTTTTGACAAATTTGTTTCATTTCTGTCTAAAAGGCAAATCACAGCCTTAACCCAAAATAAAGAAATTTTTATGAACTTTTTTAAATGTTATAAACTTTTAATTGCTTCCTTTTAAATGCTACTTCAGAAGTCACTAATCCCGTGGCAAAAAGTTTTGTGATGTACAGGGTGGCTGATGAATTTTGCTACATTAAGAAACTCAAATAATTTTCTTTTCAGTGTATGGAATTCATTTTTCTTTTATTCATGTCAAAGCTCATTAAATTTTATTAAATATAGCTTAATTAGTTTTAAAAATAATGGAATTTAAATGCCCCCCCTGCTCGTCGATGCATGTGCGGCATCTTACCAAAAAGTTGTTCATTACTGCTTGGAGCGTTGAGACAGGAATAGCCGCAATTGTTTCTCGAATGGATTGCCTTAGTTCATTCAAATTTGTTGGTTTTGCTTTGAAGACTTCCTGTTTGCAATAACCCCACAAGAAAAAGTCAGGTGCAGTAAGGTCAGGCGACCTGGGTGGCCAACGGAATGTGGAGTTTCTGGATATCAGCTTATTGGGAAATTTTCGTCGCAATTCTGTCATAACAGGTTGGGCTATATGAGGAGCTGCACCATCTTGCTGAAACCACACAGAGTTGAAAGAAATTCTCATTCGGCGTAATTCTGGATAGAAAAACTCTCTCAACATGCTCAAGTAACGGTCTCCAGTAACCGTAACGGTGTGACCGTTTTCTTCGAAGAAGTAGGGCCCGACAATGCACCGTGATGAAACTGCACACCACACTGTGACACGAAGTGGATGCAATTCCGTCTCATGGAGTATCTGTGGGTTGGAAGCACTCCATATTCGACAATTTTGTTTGTTTATGTTGCCGTTTAAATCGAAATGGGCCTCGTCAGACATGAAAAGACAGTTCAACATGTTTCCATCCTCTTCCACCATTTGAAGCATCTTCTGGCAAAATTCCAAGCGAATCGGCAAGTCTGCAGCGTTCAGTTTGTTGGCCACTTGAATTTTATATGGGAATAAGTCCAAATCTTTGTGCATAATTGACTGTAATGACTGTCTGCTTACACCCATTTGAGCAGATAAGCTTCTTGTCGAAACACGTGGATTGTTTTGTATGGCAGCAGCTACAGCAGCGATTGTTTCCTCCGTTCGAACTGAAGGGTTTCGATGGTAAGGTCTTCTGTTGACTGTCCCATGCTCGGCAAAATTGTTTACAAGTCTTATTATGGTCCATCTGCTCGGAGGATTGCCGCCAAACGTGCGCCTATACTCTCTTTGAACCGAAACTACGGACTCCAGTGCGTGATAGCGGCGGACAATCCAAATTCTTGTTTCAGTGTCCCAGTTATCCATTTTTGTTAAATGTAAAAGTCAATCTGCAAAATAAAAAAAGATTCATTAAATAGAAAAAAAGTTATTTAATTTTTTTTTGGTAGCGGCTTTCATTAGCCACCCTGTACCTAATTCCATGGAAAAAATTTCCCTAACTCTATGGTATGTAATAAACAGTTTATTATTGCATTTAAAAAGAAATTTTTATCAAATCACAAAAAAGGTTTTTTGTTTTCATATTCATTTATCAACAATTTGTGATTTTTTCGCTTTTTCATCTATCTTATTAACTTTAAAATAAATTTAAAAATTATATTCAATCTTTTTTTTATTAAAAATAGTTCCTCAGATAATTAGTTATAAAAATATTAAAATAAAATATAAACAGATAAGGCTATTTAAACCTCATTTACAAAGTAAAAAACGGTAATTTAAAAATTTGATTGTCATACATATTTTTTTTATAAATATGCATGCAAGATAATGATAAAAAGGCTTAATAATTTTTTTAATTTTTATTGGAAAATATCGAAACAACAAAAGCTCAATAATCTCAATATTTCGTTAAAATATTGTGCGACACAGGCATTTCCAATTTAAATATTGGCGAGTAGGTGCATACAATTATGCCACGGAATTACCTTAAAAGCCTCGTTGAGGCTTTATTTAATAATAGGAACACTTTTTATGATAGGTTTTCTAATAAAAATTTAATAAAAATTAAAAAATCTTAAAGCGTTAAAATACCCTAATGCCGTGATACCCACGGAATTAAAAACATTGAAATCTAAACGCGTACCAAATGCCGTGGATCAGATATATCAAATTAAAAGTAAAAAATGTAAAAGTAATGCATTTTTAGTTTATAAAAACAATTAATAAATGTTCCTTGAATACAAATATTGAATAATTATGTAATAAAAGCATACGGTTAAATTTTAAAAGCTTAAGAAATCTTTAACACCTCACTTCCGGCAAATAAAACTCGTAAGTGAAAACGTTATATGCAAGTTTATGCCAAAAAATACCAAACTTTACGATAAAAATATCTAATTACAGCTAATCACATGTAGTGTTGCGAAGGCGCAAAATATAAAATGCAACCCTCGTATGCACAAGCTGCTGACGAATGAAATTACAGAATGCACTCTAATGAAATGTTACAATAAGAAAAACTAACAACATAAATAATACTTTTTTTCATTTGGGCGTGATTGTAGACGTTAAAGACTTCCTGATTAATATATATTGAAACCTGGATTTTCTTTAAAACCAGGAACCGGGAATGGAGTTGAATACCACAAATCATTCCCACGATAGGCTAGCCTCCTTACAAAATGCCAGCCAGCAAACACTATTTATACAGAAAACTGCAGCCTAGTAGGCAAAGCTGATGAATGTAAATTCTTAAACAGAAATTACAGAAAATCTATCAACAAAAGAATTATATACATAAATAAAAATGGAAAAAATTATGAGCTGAAATAATTCAAAATAGTAAAAACGAATTAATTTATTAATATTAATTAGTATTCCTGACCAGAGAGTTACAAGTCATAAATAAATGTTTATGTCTGATCAATAAAATTAGTTGAGTCATTTAAAAATATTGCCGAGCTTATATTGTTTCATTTCCTTTCTACACATAAAGCTGAAAAAGTTTGTCTAAACTAAGTGATTGTATTTAGCAACATCAAATTTACATTTTCACTCAAAAAACTTTCCTAAAATTCTGTCAGGCTTCTAGAATGTTTCCTCTTGTCGATATTTACACCTGGAGTCATTGATATTTCTTTTAGATTCTATTCGAGTTCAACAACACAAGTCAGCACAACTTCTTGAAATACATCCCTCAATATTATCTACATATCGAAGCTTATGTCATGCTAGTTTTTTGAGTAGCTATAAAAACACACAAGGTTCTGGGAAGTAATGCCGATATTGATAGTAATTTACCGGGTATGGACGATTTGATATAACCATTGCAACTTATAGGTCCGTAAGAAGGAAAAGATGGGTAATGAGAGGTGAGGGGCAAGCTACACATTATTACCCCCTAACCCGCAAGAATGCTTATGTCATGCTCATGTTGCTTAGCAAACAAAGTGGCCTTGGATGCTACCGTATTAGCGAGCAAATATACGAAATAACTTTAAACGAGCTATTTTTGTATATTTGTATATCCAGACTATCCCGCTCAACCGATTTGGATGACACAAATGTCAAAACAGAACTGACTTTAGGGGCCAATCGCAAAATTTATAGCATTTTCTGATAGGAGGATTACTTTTGCGCCACCCTGTATATACGTATAGGCGCTTGTACAGCTGCGTACATATTAATAGTAGTATCTAAATGAAGTGCAATGTGTATTAACGTATTAAAATTACATAAAAGTAACAAACATATTTCTCCTTAATATAGTTGTATGATCATTATTTCGGAACACACGACATCAACTCCACTTGGGGGTGGATCTGTCGATGATAATCGATCAAAATATGGTAGTTTTAAAAATTTCGAAATATTTTTTGAATGGATTGAAAAAGTGGCACTGTTTAATATCATAAGTATGATGAGCCAGAAAAAATATTGTGGCGAACATTCTGAAGCATGTACCAAGCAAGAGGAAGAGAGATCGCGCGAGTGTTTGCGAATACAAGGCAAAGAGGAGATCGCAATAAGTAACACAGACGCTTCGAGAACAAGAAGAGGGAACAACCAAGAAACTTGTGGATGCGTGGGGTAGCACCCTGTTGGACTAAAAAAGGCAGTGACCAACAAGGCAAGATGATCACTTTATATTCAAGTGTGGTACAGTGAGGTTACTGTGGAATTACCAAACTCGGGACTTTTTGTATTGCGTTTATACTAGTAAATAAAACTAGCTATTCGTTACAGTAATTATGCGTGTTAAACACACTTTATAGTAATCAGACCAAATTTCATTCAAAGGACTACTCTTTAGGATAACGACAGTAGACAATTCAGTAGACTCCCAAGAGTTTTCTTTCGGTTAGAAAAAATTTAAGTAAAGGGTAGACTATCCCATTCCCAAGCTTGAAGTACATAGGAAAAGTGCTGCAGACAAATATATATATCCTACTGCTACTATTATGCACGCTGCTGTACATATGTGGCTGCTGACTGTTGCATGCCATTGCGAAAACTGTCTACCCTATTTACCAAACAGATCCGAATTTTCGGGCATGTGGCGTTAGAGTTCAGTGCGCTATGCTCAAATTCTACATCAAGACAAATGTTTGTGCCCCAGTGCATGTCTGTGTGGTGTATAAAACTTTGGTGTATGCAATTTTCAAAGTTATGCGTAGTTTTTATAGCCATTCAGCTGTGTATTTTGTTGCATTTGCATTTTTTACATTTCATTTTTTCAGTTTTCTTTTTCGAAAAGAATTTATGATGCTTTTCCAAACGACAGCGCATAGCAGAAAAAATATGAAAATAAAATTACTCTTTAAATCTTTGGTCGGTTTTCAGTATCGCAGCAAACGCACCAGCATTTAACGCACTCGAGTTGACACATTAAACGTCAGGCGATTGCTCGATCTTTTGTTGATGTGGCAGTTTTTGTCACAGTTGAAATACTTTTCAACTTTTTCTTGCCTTTTCCATTTTTATTGATTTCTTTAATGAAGATGCAGATAAATTGGTGACGATTTCCTCTTCATTTTCCATTGACTATATTTTTATTATTTTTTCTCTTTGTTCTAATTGTTGTTGGTGCAATGTTTTCATAATGCACACACACCCTCAGCCCCTTTCTGAACCACATTAGCCCATAAAGTATTCAACTAATTATGCATTTAGCATTTACAGCTGCATTCGAAATTATTTAAATGCGTTCAATTCTTTGAATTTTTTTTCTTTTACAAGCTTTTTCATTTATTTCGCTTTATCATGAAATTGGTTTTAATACATTGACGAAATATTCATTATTGTAACTTTGTGCATGCCTTATTCCACATTATAATTAATAGACATTTTATTCTTTTTCTTTTTTTATGGTTGAGTAAAGGGTGTCTTTATTAATGCCAGTCACGTGCCCCATTGCACTTTGCATTACGTGATAATAAACTGGTAGCTTGTTTCTTGTGCTCTATGAAGTTGTCACAACTAATGAAAACAGCTAGAGAATGACCAAAACTCGGGTTTTTGTTCAGCTTCGGTTAAATGCAGCCGAACTTTGGTTAATAAAACTCTTGCATTTCTGGGAAGTCACACACTTCTTCAGCATTGTGGGTTTGTCGCAGGATAAAGCCAGAACTTCATAACTAGGCGCTGGGGCGTTTCTGGCTTTATTGACCTGTTACTGGACGCCAAGCTTATTCAATATTAACTTGGATGAATACAAGAATTTCAAAATATAGCAAAATAAAATAAAAAACCTCTGTTTTCTTTTCGTTGAAAGTATGTTGATGAAAATCTTTATTTAAATTATAACATACGTCTGTTAAGGAGAAATCTTTAGTATTTTTTACATGATTCTCTATGAGAAAATATCATTTGTATGGAAGTCTTGAGTGGAAAATATTCTTTAATACCAGAGGATACAACTTCTGGTAAATTTACTCAAATATCTACAGCAGTCAACAGATCCTCGAAAAAAAAACGAAAAAAAAAAGACCTATCCACAATGGCTGTCATTTTAAGTGCATTGCACCGTGCGTTAATCTGTGAACGCCATAATGTTTCAGCTAGAAGCTGTAGGCCTACACCCAAATCAAAGAATTGCAGTTTCAACATTATTTAACTTCACTTCTATTTGTTTCCTTTCGCTCCTTTTCGCCTTTGTTCTCGTTCGATGTACTTAATAGTTTATTGGTTGCGCCATGCTTCGATTACGCCCACGAGCTGCATACGTCAATGCAATAGGAGACTGATAACCTTTTGTCAACTGCAATATTAATTGAAACGAATTATTCTCGCGGCCGCCGTGGTGTGAAGGTAGTGTTGCCGGCCTACCGCACCGAAGGCCCATGGTTCGAGCCCTGGTACAGGTAACATCAAAAGTGATTTGAAAAAAGTTTTTCAAAACGGGGTCGCCCCTCGGCAGTGGTTTGGCAAACTCTCCGAGTGTATTTCTGCCATGACAGGCTTCTCAGCAAAAATTCGTCTCCTTTGTAGATGCCGTTCGGAGTCGGAAAAAAACTGTAGGTCCCACCAATTTGTAGGGAAAATTCAAATCGGCACACCACAAATTGGAAGAGAAGCTTGGCGCAAAAATCTCTTAGGAGGTTTATGATGATATACCTGTTGTATATCGCGCCATAGAGATAGAGAGATATGTCTACTAGTAGCGCAACTTACTCCGAATCTGCACATAAACATAAACCACACAGGGTGCGTTGTATGCAATAATAAAACAATCAAATTTAAATACTGCAATATTGAACGTGAAGACATAAAACTCCCAAATTATTGAATATAAAGTAGCCATAACACCTTATCAGTTACTAGAAAATGTTAATCTCAGTTCGACTTAAAGTTCTTAGTTCTAATTTTTACTTTGAAATAACTCTGAACGCGATTTCCTTAATTCCACTTACTCCGAGTACCTTCACTCACTAACTTCTACTCCGATTCGCAAAAGAAGATGCCAAACTAATAGGAATAAACAATGACTATTCTGGAGCAACTCAATTATGCAAAACGCAGCACCAATGTGGGTAGTCTGGATTTATTAGTTTATGGATGATCTTTGCTGGTACACTAATTCATTTCCGATTATATGTAATCAATCGATGGCATTACAAAACCACCATATCATATTGGTGGAAAAAAAATGGATAGCGCATTTCAATTAATGTAAAATTAAGTATTAACAATTGAATTAATGTTATGGTAATTGTTGTTGGAGCAGTACACGAATTTTTTATGTTTGTTTGCAGAGCTGGGTAAATTCAATTCCATTACAATTACAATTACATTCCTCAGTAATTGGGGAAAGTAATCAATTACATTTCAATTCCTCAAAAAAATTTACCAAAATTATTTGCCTCTTTTTGGGGCTCGATTACAAAATATCTTTTTTTTGGAATTAAAAAAAATACTTTGCGCAAATATAATTTCTTCCCCAATACTTTGAAAAGGAATTACAATCCCAAGAGTACTGTCATTACATTCCTCAAAGGAATTGTGAAAGTACTTGAAAAGCGAAAAGTTAATTCGTGTATAAAAACGTGTTTTAATAGATGTTGATGGACTTTTCGGACAACAATTTTTATTATTTCAAAAGCGATCCCTTGAAAGCGATAATTACCCACATTCGAACACACCAGGGAGCATAAAGTTGTCCTGATTTTTCTATCCAAGTAGAGGCGTCCTCTTCCCTCTGTTGTGCAAGGCATGTGTAGACAGGGATTCAGCGGATGAGTAAATTTTCTTTAAATTCATAACTTAAACAACCAAAACTATGAGAACCATTATCTCTACCACTACAAGGCTCATATGCTACTGTAAGCGTTCCCGATTTTTTAGAAATATATCAAGGCGGGGTTAAGGAACGACTTAAAGAACGTGAACTTTATTCATCGAGACAGTGCTTGACTTGTCAATTTCCGCTAATTTCTGTTAAGGCAGGTTCTCAAGTACTCGAATTCCTTGGCACTATCCGCCACAAATAAGCACAAACTACGAGGAAAGGGAGTTCTTCTATGACAAATTATATAAAGCATATAAGTGCAGACCCTGCCATGATAAAAATAAATAAAAAAAAAAAAACGTTGCCTACATGATAAACAACTTCGAACGGGAAGAGACCGCAGCCAAAATATGGTCGTCTAACACGCTAAATGCTGAAGCATAGCATGTGTGTGCTGTGGCTGCCCCCGTGTTACCAGAGCAGTCACATGGTAGGACTCGCAAGTAGCCTGCACCCCTCGTACGCAGTTTAAATAAACAAGCCACATACGAGGAAGTCGCCTTTTAGGACTGACATGCCTTACCCGGATATATTCTACTGTCTACTCGGAGGGGAGAGATGTGACAACAGTTGGTTACAGAGCCGCAACAACATCCTGAAGGCAGTACTTGGAAAAGATAAAGGAAAAAAGTTGCTGGGTACATTTAGGGATATTCGCCGGCCGGTTATTGATTACGCGAATCTAAGCGCCACCAGCTGGAGGAATCGGAACTCCAACGGGAAGTTTTCTTGCGGCGTTTGAGTCTCACCTCCACCAAGAGACTAAACTGTTAAATGTTAAAGAGCACATGGAAATGTTGGGCGAAGATCCGCCGTCCAAATCTAAAAGAGCTAAAAAAGAGAGCGCCCTTTTTTAGGGAGACTAGAGTCAATCTTACCTATCCAGTCTTACCTATCTAAATACATTACCTGCAAGTGATGCGTCCACTCATGACATCAAACATGTCTTCAACTGCACAGTTAATAATAACAACAACAAGCATGGCAGTATGGCCAGACACAACCACACCTTCAAGCGGGAACAAATTTTATACGCAAATGAACATTTATCAGTTTTTCAATTACTTTTGCAATTCCTTTGAGGAATGGGAAATCGGAAATTACTTTTGGGATTCCTAGTAATGTAATTGGAAAAATTTCAGGTACATTTTCAATTCCCTTCCAAAGTATTGGGGAAGAAATTACAACGATATGCAGCGAAGGTATGGGATGACATGTTTTGAAACCACCAACTTCTCATCAGATCCCTTCTCGGACACTGGGATACGAACCCAAGTTAATTAATGTTTTACGGCCTGTACACTTTTAAGGTATTCATGATTAATATAATAATAATTGTTATTAATAAGCAAGTCTTTATTTGGATTGAAAAAGAACATTTATAGACAAACGCCATAGCTTACTCTCTCCATCAGAAAAATCATGGTAAGTTCTGTTTAACAATTAGGGTATCAGAACGATGGTTTCTTTGTCACCTAAGCTCCTATTTCTATTCGTGTTTATAACACAAAGAAAGTGTGTTGACATTGTCATTGCTAATGTTGGATTTGTTTAGGCGGCCATTTTTCACACAAATTTTGGAACATCGATTTGCTAATTTTTATCTTATGAAGCTCGTATCTCTAGCTGAGTACTATATTTTTTCGATTTAAGCAGTTTTATACACAATTTGACGAATGATTAATGTTGTTCCGATACCGCCTTGTACTCGATGCCTGTACTCATTTAAATTTTCGGGAGAAGGAATTGATTCGAAAAAAGTAATTTTATTCTCTACTTAAATTGTTGTCTAGTCTGTAAGGTTTGTTGTTGTGTAGTCTGCAAGGTTTGTAACACCATAGACTGAAATAAATAAATAAAGTACTCGATAACTACTGGTACCGTACTCATTCAAAGACGTGTAAAACGAATCCTAAACCCATAAAAACTTTAGATTATGGTAAGCGCATTTATTTCTATAGAATAATTAGGATGGATATGAACAGTGATAATCTTCTTTCTTCTTTAAATGGTCATCTAAGCGCCTGGGCGATTTTGACCGTCCAACATAGCTCGCCATTCGTTTCTTCGTTGCGCCAACTGGCGCCAATTGGAAACACCGCGGGATCGCAAATCGGTCTCCACTTGGTCCTTCCATCGGAGTGGTGGTCTCCCTCTTCCTCTGCTTCCACCGGCGGGTGCCGATAAGAATACCTTCTGGGCTGGAGCATCTTCGCTCATTCTATGTCGGCGTCTGCGTAAAGTTCATACAGCTCATCATTAAATCTTCTTCGGTACTGGCCGTCGCCAACGCGGAGAGGTCCACAAATCTTTCGAAGAACCTTTCTCTCGAATACTCCCAGAGCCGCCTCATCAGATGTTGTTAGTGTCCACGCTTCTGCACCATATAGCAGGACGGGTGGGATGAGTGACTTGTAGAGTGTTATTTTCGTTCGTCGAGAGAGGACTTTACTTTTCAATTGCCTACTCAGTCCGAAGTAGAATTTGTTTGCAAGAGTAATTCTTCGTCGGATTTCTAGGCTAACATTATTGTTGGTGTTAATGCTGGTTCCCAGGTAAACGAAGTGCTTTACTATTTCGAAATTATTGCTGCTAACAGTGGCTTGATTGCCAAGGCGCGAATGCGCTGACTCTTTGCATGATGAGAGAAGGTACTTCGTTTTGCCCTCGTTCACCACCAATCCCATTTTCTCCGCTTCTTTTTCTAATTTAGAGTAAGCAGAAGTTACGGCGCGGTTGCTAAGGCCAATGATATCAATATCGTCAGCATATGCCAACAGTTGCACGCTTTTATAAAATATTGTTCCAGCGCGGTTAAGTTCTGCAGCTTGTATTATTTTCTCCAGCATTAAATTAAAGAAATCACACGATAGGGGGTCACCCTGTCTGAAACCTCGTTTAGTTTCGAACGGCTCGAAGAGGTCTTCCCAATTCTGACCGAGTTGGCGGTGTTGCTCAAGGTCATTTTGCATAGCCGTATAAGTTTTGCGGGGAAACCAAATTCAGACATAGCGACATATAGGCAACTCCTTTTCGTGCTATCGAAAGCGGCTTTAAAATCAACAAAGAGATGATGTGTGTCGATTCTTTTTTCACGGGTTTTTTCCAAGATTTGGCGTATTGTAAAAATCTGGTCGATGGTAGATTTGCCAGGTCTGAAGCCACACTGATAAGGTCCAATCAGTCTGTTCACATCAGGCTTCAGTCTTTCGCACAATACGCTTGATAGGACCTTATATGCGATATTCGAAAGGCTGATTCCGCGATAGTTGGCGCAGTTTGCAGGATCGCCCTTCTTGTGGACTAGGCAGAGAACACTTAGATTCCAATCTTCAGGCATGCATTCATCCAACCATATTCTGCATAGAAGCTGATGCGTGCGCCTTACCAGCTCCTCGCCTCCCTGTTTGAATATCGGGATATTGCTATTCGCACCTCATTATAGTCGGGTTGTGGAACGTCAATTCCATCATCTTCGATTGTGGGCTCGGGTTCGGCATCTTCTCTGGTTTCTTGCTCAGTTTCTCCATTTAAAAGGGCAGAGAAGTGATCCCTCCATATTCTGAGTGCTCTCTGAACATCGGCCACCAGGTCGCCGTTCTCATTCTTACAGGAGTTTGCCCCGGGTTTAAAACCTTCTGTCATTCGCCGAATTTTTTGATAGAATTTTCGGGCATTATTCCCGTTGGCCAGCATCTCAAGCTCCTTTATTTCACGCTTCTCTGCCTCTCTTTTTTTCGCCCGGAAAAGCCGCCTCGCTTCCCTCTTCAACTCGCGGTAGTGTTCACACACACTCCTCGTTGCATTCGATCTCAACGTTGCCTTGTAGGCTTCGTCCTTTCTTTTCGTTGCAGCGCAATGATAATATTTATATTTATTTTTACAACTGCAGTGCATAAGGAATGTTTTCATTAAAAGTTATGACCATTTATATGAAATGCATCTTATTATTAGTAATCCAAGATAAAAAAGAATTATAAAAATATATATGTATGTAGACTTTTTACGAAAATAAGCCTAATGGTGATAAAAAGCAAAAAAGCCCGGCAAAACCTGCGATTTCGCCACGTACTCGATACCTGTACTTGTACTGGTACGAGGTAATCGGATTCAAAAAAAATCGGTACTTGAGCAGGGTACTCGGCTGTATCGGTATATGACTACGAATGACGGAAGATTTCTAGATCGATCGAACTATTGTGAGACTGCAAATCTCTACCTAGTGACCAATGTTCAGAGAGTACCTATATTGTGGACGAAGCATTCCTCTGCCTTCCAAAACGGAGAAAGATAGCACCTACCTGAATAATACGAAGGACCAGATATTATATAATTAATGTTCATGTATTCTCTGCCTAAACATGGAAGATCCTGCAAACTGTAGCACAACGTAGACCGACGCTACTTTAACAAGAACTTCGTTTACTTGGGAACCAGCATTAAAACTAACAACAGCTCTATTCTAGAAATCCAACGAAGAATAAAACCCTTCGGATCCTTGGCTAGGATATGTTAAGCAAATCAATGAAAATGCTAAGGCCAAAGAGGTTTTCGATGCAGAACTTTGACCCAGGCCAAACTAGGTCAGCTCACTCCGATCGAGTTCGGTACATTTATTTTTATAATAATAAAATCTACATTCCGAAGTGGATCTATAAGAAAAGCTGTTGCGGTTGTCTCTAAAATTTTCCTTTTCTATCCAATTATAAAATTTTTATAATTGGTTCAGCTATTAAAAAAATTAAAAACCATAATAATTTTCATAAAAATTAATATTCTTGGGCTTCAGCTCATTTATAGAAATAAATACTTTAAAAATGGGCCGTAAAAGCAGCAATTCAGTTGAATTGTTGGTAGACAAAACAAAAATTTGCAACAAAAATTTTTTTGTTCTAATACGGAATCTGGAACGGAATATAATCCGAAATGAATGTAGGAGAACGAAATCGAACCTAAATCTAAACCGTAACGTTATTTCAATCGGTTTATACCTTAGTTTCCACAAAGTGAATCGCGGAGTAGTTATGAATTATTGATATGTTTATTAGTTCTATGGCGATAGGTTCAAGGATAATGCATACAAAAGTATGTGAATAGTTGTCCACGCAAGAGTAGATATCTGATACAAAGTCCTTCAGCTTATGGCGAATGTAGAATTTCGAAAAGCGTTTCTCTTTTAACAAGATTTCAATCAATTTCCAATTAGAATTCAAAAGAAAACTTGAATTAATCATGGCATAAAAAAAGAACCAAACATCATTCAATCATTAGGATGACATTTTTGCAAGCTTCTAATATCCTCGCTTTTTAGATCTTTTAATAGTTTTTGTCGCTTGCAAAATGACCATCAAGTAGCATCAGCATTATGTGCCAGAAAATCAAGTACTTAGATATGTAATTTTGTACTTGATACATCCCAGCCAGCAATTAGAAGTTTTTTTTGGCATTCTCGTCTCAATTGGCATCTAGAAGAAATGAAAAGAAAAGAGAAAGTGTTGTTGATGACGTATTCTAAACTAAAAAGGAATGTAATCGATCACCGTCAGGAAGCTGCCACTTACCCCAACCAAATCTTCAGTGATATGTTATTGCCACTCGATCTTAAGTCGTTAAGTCGCGCTCGTCATTTTCCTTTCCTAGCTGAGTCCTAGATGATAACTCGTTTATTCTTCAAAATGCTGTCTGGGATAAACATTTATACTAAATATGCACGCAAAGGTGATGGAATACGAAAGATGTTTCACTGTGATGTGTTGCACTAACAAGAGATGCAAACGAAAGCGATACAGATAAAATTGCCGCACATGTAGCAGTGTCTACAAGCACTGACTGGTTGGTTGGTTGTCAACTGACGGGCCATTAGTATGTGTCAAAAGCAATTGACTTAAATCGCAATCGTGTTGCCTAGCAATGGCTGCGGTTGGCTTTGCTTAGCTTAAACTTGTTTAGTTCGAATGTGTGCAGTTGTAGGGGAGGATGCTGGCCTCTCCACTGCGTTATTCATTAGTATTAAATTTGTCTCTAAACCTTGATTCGACTCTTATGTGCCGTGTAGTAGAACCAACTAGTTGCAAACTACATCATAAGATCGCAACTGGCAGAGTTTGATCGGAATATAACTTTATGTTTAATAATAATTGTAAAATTGACGAAATCCAAAGTGGGCCGTGCCAAGCCAACTTTAAAAAATTTCACAAAAAAATCTTAATTTTAATGTTAATCATCCATCTTGGTGAGTATGTACTGAATAATCACTCTTTATATTTTCGAAAATATTCGATACATAAAAAGTGGGCGTGGCTATAATCCGATTCCGCCCATTTTAAATAGCGATAGGGGAGGAATGCCAAGGAGCCTGCATACAATAAGATATGTTTATAAAAATTTGCTCAAGTTATCGTGGTCACAGAAGGACGGACATGGCTAAATTAACTTCTTTTTTCCTCCTGAACATTTTGATACATACAAGTCAATATCTAATATATCTTGTGTGCGTAGCGCTACTAGGTGTAAAAACAGAGGCGTTCTAAACTTTAGTATTATCCCAAAATTTAGATTTACAGTGGCTATAAGTTTGGACTTTTTCGGCCTAGTTCGATTACATTTAGAAGTTATACGTAACTAGTATTTTTCTGATGAGTTTGGTGTTTGACTACAGGGTGTTATTAGAAGTATGCCTATATGTATGTGTATATAAGTATATGTTTGTATTTGACTTCTACAGTCTTTCACGCTGCTAAGTAGGCCAATCAAATAACGTTAGTTGACTTGCAACAACGACTACCGCTGTCGGTTTCGCTCGATGCTACCTGCGCTGATTGCTGTTGCTGCCTGTCGGTGCGGGGCAATTTGTTTTACTCACAGATATGGCAAATCAGTTGTCACTCAAATGCATATATAAACGACCGAAAGTGCACACGCGCACATCCGTACACATGCAAAATTGAAAGTCAAACCAAATACATTGGAAAACTCTATCCTCCAATTAGGAAAATTTACTTTTGCGGTGAAAGTGAAGGCGAACTTTTGTTGAGTATTTAATGTTAGATGCGTTAAAAGAGCATACTGAAGAGAAATTGTGTGGGCTATTCGAATGAAGTTTTGCAGTGATTGTGCTCTTACTAAGGGTTAAACCAATGGAATTCCTTAGGAATTTGAGTAGGATATCTAATACCATCAGGTGAGAGCAAACAACAATGCCAGGTGTTCTCCATTGCGAGGGGATACCACATTTGAAATTTTTTTCCGTCATACTGCGGAATATTGTTCAGTTGATTTCGCTATGATCATAGAAGTCCGGCAAAATATTAAAAAATCAATTAAACCAAATTTTTTGCCTTTGACTTCTCTCAGTGGTCCCCAAAAATCTATAGTTAGTTTTAATATGTACCCCGTTTCTCCGATTTCCTACTGTCTTCCTTTCTTGTCAAAATCACAGTGTTCACCAAATTTACTGTCGATCTCTCTGTCAACTATCGTCTGGGCGAATAATTTTTCAACTCTTATCTAACTTTTAATGTCGCAAATAAAAATACTAAAGGCGAATGTATTCAGCCATTTGGGACGACATCCAACAAGCGTGAAAGGGCTGATTAGAAATAGAGACACACGTTTTGAGGATTTTTCTTCTTCTCAAATGTAGGGGCAGTGAACATTTAGCCTTTTTCTACTATCGCAAACTCGCTCTTTTTTTGACCTGCTCAATCAAATTCAAATTCCTCCATCGGTAGTAGAGAAAAGAGAGAGCAGTTTGAGTTTGTCTAGCCGGTCTAGACCTTAAATTTCGCTCAGTATTGCCATTAGTCGAGTGGTGGTTACTTACATCCATACACAATTGGATTAGGAGAATGAGAACATAAAACCAAAACATCTAATGTGACATCCAGAAATTACGTGAGCCATTTTTCGAGAATTTTAGGTGAGGCTAATTAAGATTTGGCGAGACCCCTCCCCCCATTAAGTGAGATTTACGCTAAACATGTTTAAAACTGAATTCCTTTTTGACTATTTAAGATAAAAATAAAAGTTTGTTGTTTCATATTTGTATTAGTTCATA
The DNA here is from genome assembly GCA_949987695.1 of Merzomyia westermanni. NCBI lineage: Eukaryota > Metazoa > Arthropoda > Insecta > Diptera > Tephritidae > Merzomyia > Merzomyia westermanni. The sequence goes on along the minus strand of OX465289.1, from coordinate 161,551,536 downwards.
ATTTTTTAACTTGAAGTGACATTTTCGACTACACTCCCCCAGTTTAAGTGAGATTTGGTGAGAGTTTATTGGAGGCCCCCTCCCTCATTTTAAGCTTACGTAATTTATGGATGCCCCATAATGTACCTGTTATTGTGGTAGGTTTGATGTGAATTGGTGTTACCCAAACACGCTTTGCGTTTTTGTTCTTCTAACATTTTATTTTCCTGCAGGGTATTTATATTATAAGCTCATACATATATATGCCATTCTAGCAAGTGGCCAAAGCAAACAAATCGAAAATTCAAATTCACCAAAATAGATAAACATGGAAATCTGTTTGGATACGTGTTGAGTTTATTTTTCTTCCTTTAATTTTCGCAAACATTTATCACATTTTCATGTTGGGGCCAATACTAAGAAAATGACCAGTAAATGAAGCATGACAAACATTAGACTGCCTCACCTTCTAATACGAAAAAGAAACCGAAGCGGTGTATTTATACATGTTTTGCATCCGGTTAATGTCATTGTATTATGCTGTGATGCAGAATTATGTTTTATTGAACAGAAATGGTCTCAAATTTTGAGAACACTTTGATATTCAAAATACAATTATTTTTTAATTGATATTAGAGGAAAATTACAACGATTTGCGCAGAAATGGTTGGGATGAAATGTTTTGAAATCACCAGCTTGCATCAGACACGTTTTAAATTAGAAAGGGGCACCGCTCCAATAGTAATTATCTTAGCAACCATTGAAGTCGCAAAACACAACCCGTTACGGACAGAGGACTCTACCCAAATGCCCGGGGAACCCGGATTTTAGTTGAAAAGAGAGTGATGAAAAGAAAAGAGAACATACCGGAGACCCAAGGCGTAACCAATCCCATGACATATTTTAAACATTAGCGAATATTAATATTATGATGTGAATACGAAATATTCTAGGTAGAATATGCTAACATGGCATGCAGTTTTATGAATTGCTATTAGAATGATGACCGCAATATAACTTACTGCGTCTTTTAATTAATTTATTTTCTGTCGAAGTTCAGTCTCAATCAAACATCACATCGCCCTTAAGAAGTTTAACTTCAAAAAAATCCCTGTTATTTTTCCATTGGAGAAAAACTTGTTACGAATTATCTTGAATCAATAAGAGATTTTCACTTCTGAGGTATTAAAAGATAAGTCTCAAAATTTTTGAATTTTATAATTCTTCTGGAAGACCCATAACCTTTTTTGGGGAGACATCCTAATGTACATAAGTACATGCATATATATAAAAGAGGGTAGCTGGCTTTTTCCTTATCTCTGAAAGTTAGCCGACGTGCATGTTTTTTCTGCTTCAAAGGTCTGGAAAAATCTGTTAACGGCCACATAAGCATTTACATGTATTCACATTATATATATCTATACATATATACATACGTACATAGTATGTACCTACGTAATCACACAAAGTGTTTGGACTTCCACGTAGACATATCGCTTATCCGGGTGTTATCCAGGGCATATCGCAATGCGGTATTTTGATACATTATCCTTAGCGAAGTCCAACGTTGTCGTGCAGACGTACTGTATGCTTATGTACCCAACATGTCTATAAACATGTGTATATTTTGCACCTGAAACTATTCCAGTGACCTTTTCTAGTTTATTTTCGTTTGTATTAAGTAGTATAGTAAATAAACGAACACAATTGTTTTGTATCACCTAACATAATTAGGAAATATTTGTGCAAGTAATTCAATTTGAACTGTGTTAACTGTGTAAGAAATTAGTCGCGCCAAATTAGACAGATTAGAACCATTAAGCCAATGCAGGACTACTCTCTCCAGTACACCCCTGTTCTTTACTAATTGTGATTGATTCAATTCATTAACAATTTGTATTTAATTAAAAACCAAAAAGTCATTTAAGTTTTGCAATTTTTTGCCTCTTTGAATTATTTTAATAACTTGCAAGTTCAAATTTGAGTGGTCAGAAGTGGTCAACGGGTGTTTCGATTATTTTGGTCGTCAGTGTATGGACGCTTTCGCTCTTAAAAATATTCCATGTAACTGCGATTTTGCACCCAAAAGCTTGGATCTTTATACAAGGTGGCGCAAAAGTAAGCTTCCGATGTTCAGCATATCGGTTGTGGCACGTGCAGTGTGTGCTGTTGCACCGTCTTGTTGGAACCACATGTTTTCCAATCCCAATTCATCAAGTTGCGGCAAAAAGAACTCGTTGATCATTGCTCTGTAGCGCTCACCATTCACAATAACCGTTTGGCCCCGACCGATTATTGGTCAAATAAATAGTCAGCAATATTCCGCGTTCTGGAGCAGTGTAGCGTAACATTGTTTATTAACGTGTATTTCGCATGTGTTTACTACACAAATGTCAAAACAGAACTGACTTTAGGGGCCAATCGCAAACTTTACAGCATTTTTTGATAGGAGGATTACTTTTGCGCCACCCTGTATAAGGCAACAGCGCAATTAATATTGGCGACAATGCAGCGAAAGCGTTACCTTCTCACCACGGTTTTAGATTTCATTGTCATCATAAATACATATAGATCTAGTTGAAAACAAACAGTTGATAAGTATTTGAATGCACAAAAAATGTCTACCAGAGATCGTTGCCAACGATGTTTCTGCCTTCTTGTTTGGGTTCTGACGCTCCAGGCACAGCGGGTTTCAGAGTCATTCATGTGTTCCTGTCAAAATCATATATTGAATTTTTAGTTCGTGTTTAGTGTACGTATATGTTTGACTGTGTGTGAGCTTGTTAATTTTTGTGTTTCTGCTTATGAAGGAATTTGTAAATGAGAAGCGCAGCGAATAAATTCACAATCATTGGAAAATTGAATAATTAATCAATGTTGTTGTTGTTGTTGTTTATAACTACAAAAACACTCGCCTAAGGTTTTGGGGGGTGCTGTCGAACTGACAGTCCTTTGCCGGATATGAACCCGGTACGCTCCGGTACTCCCTTGCGGTACTGCCCGACTGTCGTGGTAGCGATTTGGTATGACCAGTTCAACTCTCTAGGTCATGCCATCCTTCCTTTCGTAAAGGAGGAGAAGATGGGTAATAAGAGGTGAGAGACATCATATCCGTAGATCAACCATCGAGTTGCACGTCGTTACCTTTGTGCATGTTAGTCGCCTCTTACGACCGGTATGCCTACCTCTACCCTCTAACCCGCAGGGGGCAATAATTAGTAGCGTGCTGAGTATGTACCTGTACCAGTACCAAATAAGTACAAGTACTCAAGTACAAGGTGGCGCAAAAGTAATCCTCCTATCAGAAAATGCTATAAATTTTGCGATTGGCCCCTAAAGTCAGTTCTGTTTTGACATTTGTGTAGTAAACACATGCGAAATACACGTTAATAAACAATGTTACGCTACACTGCTCCAGAACGCGGAATATTGCTGACTATTTATTTGACCAATAATCGGTCGGGGCCAAACGGTTACTGTGAATGGTGAGCGCTACAGAGCAATGATCAACGAGTTCTTTTTGCCGCAACTTGATGAATTGGGATTGGAAAACATGTGGTTCCAACAAGACGGTGCAACAGCACACACTGCACGTGCCACAACCGATATGCTGAACATCGAAAGCTTACTTTTGCGCCACCTTGTACTTTAAAAGATCAAGTACAAGTACCACAATACTTACACTTCGAATTCGAAAGTACAAGTACGAGGTGTGTTCAAAAAGTATCGCGAATTTTGTGTTTTTTCAAAAATTATTTATTTATTCATGAATATCTATTTTGTCCCCTTCAAAGTAATCCCCATGAGATATTATACACTTGTGCCAACGGTTTTTCCAATCTTCGAAGCACTTCAAAAAATCATTTTTTTGTATCTTGTTCAGCTCCTCCTTCGATGCCGTCTTTATCTCGTCAAGAGAAGCGTAACGTCGTCCTTTCATGGGCCTCTTCAGTTTAGGGAACAAGAAAAAGTCACAGGGGGCCAGATCTGGGGAATACGGTGGCTGCGGCATAATTAGTGTGTTGTTTTTGGCCAAAAAGTCGCGCACAAGCAACGATGCGTGAGCAGGGGCGTTATCGTGGTGCAAAAGCCAATTTTTGTTCTTCCACAAATCCGGGCGTTTCTGGCGGATTGCTTCGCGCAAATTGCGCATAACTTGCAGGTAATATTCCTTATTGACCGTTCTTCCCTGTGGCAAGAACTCATGATGCACCACGCCCCTGCAATCGAAGAAAACTGTCAGCAAAACTTTCACATCCGACCGAACTTGGCGCGCTTTTTTCGGTCTTGGTTCGTGCGGCAGCTTCCATTGAAATGATTGAGCTTTGGTTTCCACGTCATAACCATAAACCCACGATTCGTCACCAGTTATGACCCTCTGGAGCAAATTTGGGTCGTCGCGGACAGAGTTTAACATCTCATTAGCAATGTTCATGCGATGCTGTTTTTGGTCACAATTGAGCAATTTTGGTAAAAAAATAGGTAAAAATCGAAGACGATCCAAAACACGTGCAAGCAAAGCAGCTGTCAACAATTAACTGAACATTCAAAATGGCCGAGCTTGTCGGCATAAGTGAGAGACATGAGTACCAACATAACGCCACAAAAAATTCGAAATTCGAATATACGTAACCAGCGAAAATTCAAAATTCGCGATACTTTTTGAACACACCTCGTACATGTACCTATCAAGTATTTGAAACTACGTTTTTGACAGAAAAAAGTTTTGTGAGGGAATAATTTTTTGAAAATTCACTTTGCTTTTGAGTATCTTTGAAAAAAAAGAAAGAAATTTCAGATTTTTTGTAGAGCGTGATACTTATCAATATACTTCAAAAGTATTACAAGTATCGCACTTGTACTACCAATGCAATTCAATCAGTACTTCAGTGTCTTGTACTTTTATCTTCGAAGTACAAATGTATTGGCACTTGAACTTGTACTGGTACTTTTTAGAGATCTGTAAGGATATTAATGAAGATTATTCGTATCTTGTTTATAGCTGTCAATCCAATAAGACGCCGAGGGAAGAATGTTAAACAACCCAAATTTGTTATATTCTATCGTCGTCCAAAATAGTAAGCGTACATACATAAGTTCATTAATTTGAAAATTGTACTAACATGGAAAAGGGTTAACGGCTTTTTTACTTTTCTTCTACTTGCAAGTGCCACAAAAGTCAATAATTTTAGACCCGCAGTTATTTTAATATTCGACCCTACCCTACCTTCTTATTTTCTTCGGCACCAATGAACGCTGCTTGGAGAATAGAAAACGTTATTCTTTTTAATTTAAAGCTTTTAGATAATATGTAAAAGTGGATTGCCTTATAGCCGCTAACTTAGATCAGAGTGACTTAACCGAGTTAAGCATGCTACACAAATTAAAACGGACCTATGCCAATTATGCCCAAAATTAACTGTTTGAAATCAAGGGAAGGGATTAATTGTGGGTCACTGTGCTTAGGTATTACTCGCACGATTCATGCAGGCAGGAACGCTTCTTTCATTTGTTAAAAGTAAGAATTTAAAAAATGTAAGATGAAGTGTGATGCATCATTTGGTCGTGTGTGTAGAGCAGTCCTCTCTTGTATACATACATATCTGTATATATTACTTCCCTGAATGCCACAAGGCTACGGAGGCAAAGCCAGAAGCTATTTGCTGCTATTTCACTCATTAATTGCTATGAAGTTTTGCCACAAAATTCCTCACTTCATCAAAATATATTTACGTAATCGAGAAATAAATAAAACAAATGATCTACACACGTCAATAAAATATACAATGGAATGACAGAATATTAACACACATCCACTGGCATATCATTAACAACCAAAATGATAGCCGGCTGCTGCTGTTGTTGCCAACTAAGGGCAATTACGACAGTAAAAATCAATAATATGAAAATAGATATGTATGTTTTTCTTTATTGACTCCAAACAATGAGTACGCGCGACCATTTGGCAGTCACAATAAATTGTCTCGCATTTAGCATGAAATTTGGTTTGGTCATATTCCAAATTCATCGACAGACGAACACATTCATATAAAGAAGGTAAATGATAAATACAAACGGAACACGCGCTAACTGCCGTTCGATGTTTTATTTGTTCGTTTGGCCCTCTTGTCTGAGCGATTCGGTGAAAACACCGCAGGTCGTCGCCGCTGATAAATGATCCTTCTGACGTTGTTATGATCGTTATCGTTGTCAGTGTGTGCCGGGTATGAGTGCGCCTGTGCGAGTACAATTGAAACGCCACAGGTGATCTTAAACTGCAACCAATGAATATTAATGTAAACGAGAAAACAAGACAAATAAATCGAACTGCTTAAAACATCAGGAATAATAGTTTAAACAAGAAACAAACAAATGAATGCTCAAACAAAACGAATGACTAAATATGTTTTAAACCAAGCTATGCCATTGGCATCATTAACTCGTTCGTCGCTGATAACATGAGGAAATATGCATTTTAAAAATTTGAAGATTAGCAATAAATGATGTTGAGTTTGTCGATGATTTGATTTTAGATGGACTCGGCGCAGCTTTCAAGGTGAGCTTTAACGATATGAAGACTTGTGTAGTATCAAGGATATATCAAATTTTAGTTGTAGGGCCATTATTGTTGTTCGAAATATGCAAATTTAAAGCTCATTTAGTTTTAATTGGATACTTGCTAGTTTAAAGTGCCTCAAAATTTGGGTGGATTTTAGTTTTTTCTTAAATTTAAACATAATAAGTTAACCCAGGTAGATTTTTGGTTTTCATGTAACCCAAGTACTTGTATTCTATCACATATATCCCTAAAGTCTCATATATGATCCTAACGAGGGTAATACCATAGAAAACGCTCAGCCGTCTAATCCGCTCTAGGTATTGTGCACAGACCCGGTTGTAATGTGTCCCACCCACCGTCAGATATTTTTACCATGAGACGGGAACTGTCAGCAGTCCCATAAATGAAAGGAAATACTAATCTAATCAAGTTATTCAACTAACATCTGCCTAAGGAGGGAGTGGTAGACTATTTACGACCATAGGATTTCCAGATCACAGCCCATCTTGCCTGAGCGCCTGAGGTGTTATTAGCCAAAATTCTTGTTTAACAGAGTAAAAATTACGTTTACCACCATTGTTTTCAATTAACACCCCAGAGGCGGACCGAAGGTCAATTTTTCGACAGAAGGGATTATGGATCGCGAGTTCTTAAAACGCTCTCAAGAGCAACAAATCCTGCAGGCGACTTCAAAGACTTCTTCAAGTATAAAGATAGAAACGAACAGAATGGGATCCATGTCATCAGTGATTGTCTTCTAACGTTCGACAAGTTGATTTCGCATCCCTTTAAAGGTCGCACAGGCCTATCCCGGCTTCTACGTCTATTGAAGAGAAGAACACTACTTTTGGCAAGACCACCGTCCATACTCATTCTTCCAAGTGAGAATCACTTCGGAGTGCTTAATAGCTCGAAATTTTTGCCTGTTCAATCATCTATCTTTTTTGTGTGGTTTTAGGGTCTATTGACTATAAAAAGAATTCAGTATCTTCATCATTGAACGTTATTAACCCAGTGACGAGCCAATTACAAATTTTTCATTGCAAACTTGCTTACTTAACAACTCACCTTTTTGCTTTCTATTTCCTTTTCAAATTTGCTTGTAATTTGTAATCAGAGGCTAATTTTACACTCAAATGAACTTGAAAAAGAAATGTCAGTACAAACGAAAAAACAGGAAACCGCTCAAAATCTGTCCATATTTTCATTAGTGAAGAAACGTATGTGTGTATGCATGTATATATGTTTGTTATAATAGTTGTTTCAGAGCATTTCAAATCCGTCATTAGGGACTTAACCCAATTTTGCTGCTTTTAACGCACACACAAACACATCTCATATAAAATATTTACTATTTTCGAGTAGCTTAGAAGCCTGTACCCCGAAGTAAAATGTCGAACCAGTCTCCAAAAGAGACAGTTTTGAGCTGCACGCTTTGTGGATCGTCCTGTTCTGGTTACAAAAGTAATAGTTTAAAGACAGTTTGAAATATTGGACATCGATAATCACTCATCCACAACCAAAACCACCCTCGAGCTTTCCGAAATGGCACAGGTTGAGAACTAGCGAAAGCCGAGCTATGTCAGAACTGTCGAAATTTAAACCGGTTAAGAACGAGTTGCATAGCAATGCACTGGCGACAATTGCCACCGTCAATGACATCGCCATGTAAAAGTGGACAGTTGAAAGCATTGCTTGGGTATTGAGCTATAACTGGTGGTGTCGTCAAGCGGTTTAGATCAGGGATAGTTTTGAGCTAGTCCAATTTTCTGTATCGTAGCCACTCAAACTCACCACACACACACACCCGCACCGACATTAGGAACTTGTTGACAAAACAATTGCACAGTAAACTTTAATCATTTACCCCACCCCGCTACTCCATCCACTTTTCCAAATTTTTGCTTTTAAATAGTGGTGTTGCACTCTTGCCTGCCTCCACATAAGTTGGAGTTGTGTGAACCCCAGGACTGGGACTTGAAAGAAAGCGAGTTTATTTGTACAAAACGCAAACGTGCTCATTACACACCCATTACCATTTACCGTGGTTATTGCCTTTGCAAAGTTACACAACTCAAGTCGACTTGTACAACTCAGCCCGCCCTTTGCACACCGTCTGCCCCTTCAAAACGGTAAATGAAAATAGCAAATTTCGCAAAGGGCAAATATAAACGGTCTTTCAAAGGAACTGAAAACTAAAAAAAACCTCATAGCTGAAAGGATTTTGCTTCCGTTTTTCATTAACCTCATTTTTTTGTGTGTCGACTATTATTTTTTCGTCGTTTTGTTTACTTCAACATTTGTTTATTGCTTACATTTAATTCCTGTTTTATTGTGTATTCAACGTTTTCTCCTACTCCTATAAGCTAAGTTGGTGGTTAGGGTGGTTGAATCTAATTGTTATACCTGAGCTTCTAACTCAATTGCATTGCTTTGAAGCTCCAGTGTTGCTGTTGCCGTGTTGCATGCCACAAAGATAAGACTCAATAAATAAACAACCAACGTACGAACTCAGTGTTTTCCGAGGGTAATCAGTAGCCATAAATACCAACATGCATCTTGGAAACGTTTTAAGTTATTTCACGTCTATTGGTAAGCTGCTACAAAAATAACAACAACAACATCACACCTTCGAGGCACAAATGCAGGTTGAAGGGTTTTTGTGTGTTTCTCAAAAACATAAATCAAATACGCCTTGAACTGGTTGCAACACAAAAATACCTACCGAGACGTTCTAACAAGATTTATTTTCTTTAAAAAAGCTAATCGACCTATAGAGATATCTGTGGTAGAAAGTCAGTTGGTCGAAACTGCGCTTGTAGCATGCCGTCTCACATAAAAAACGTCAAGACTAACGATGTATTGAAGAGAATAAAAAACAAAATAAAAAATGGTTGAAAGGCAAGAAAAAAATAAACGGTACATGTTTACCTTTTTAATTGATTGTGGCCAACATTATCAGGACAACACATCGAAAGGCGCATTTAAGAGAAGCCAATGTTTAGTACACTTGGGAAAATGAAATGGTCGCTGTTGCGCATTTGAATAATATTCGATTTCATAGAGTTAGTTCCTGTGATTTGTGTTCTCTTTTCGAGGTGAGAGGTGCAAACTTTCTAAGACGTTGCACAGTCTTAAATCGGTTCGCCATTGTGGTTTAGAAACTTCAACTTACCTTAAGAGAAATCAAGTATTCACTTGCCAGAGCCCCGCCTCCCAATAAAGCTCTTTCGATGACACTCAAAGAAGTGCTTTTTAGAAGCCTTTATTTAATTCCTTTTCTATCACAACATGGTATTTAAGGGATCATTAACGAACCTTATTAATAAACAAACTTTCAAACCGTATGAGTTTTACTTCAAAATCAGTGTTCTAAAAATCATATTTCTGGAAAAATAGCTTCTCTCGAAACTCCATGAACTTAGATGTGACCATACATTTTCCTTAAAAACCCGTTTGGAGTCATTCTTTTCATATATACAGAAGATATTAAGGGTGAAAGTGCTTGATATTCTTTTTATTTTCATAGTACCTATCTTTTTCTTGTAAGTATGAGAATAATGGGACATCCATAAATTACGTGAGCCATTTCTCGAGAATTTTTTACCCCTCCTTAGCACTGCGGGTCACCACACGCGTTGGTTGAATCTTGGTGGAAGATTCTCGTTGAATTGCATGAAGAGCCGATCTATGCTTCTACAGCTTTACACGCGAAGCGAAATAAATGCGAAATAAATGTCTTACAACATCTGCTGAAAAAAATGTTGTTTCATATTTGTATTACTTCATATTTTTTTAACTTGACGTGAGATTTTCGAGATTTGGTGAGACTTTATTTGAGGCCTCTTCCCCCATTTTAAGCTCACGTCATTTATGGATGTCCCATAAGAAGAGATAGACCCACCAATAGGCATACCGAAATGATCACAGCGATGAGCTGAGTCGATTTAACCATATTCGTCTGTCTATAGATAATAATAATTTGTCGGAACCTGAAAGATCGGACCAATACAACGCATAGCTCCCATACAATCGATTGTTCCGATAAACGGGGTTTGGGCTATGTATCTTCTTAGCCTTATACAGCGCTTTCCTTACTTGGTTTTCTTCATTTAAGTTTAAACTTATCCTATCCATTCCATTCGCTCATCGATTATCATGTCGTTTATTGTTTCTTTAGTTTTGTACATTTTCGGAAAGGAAGATTGTAACTGCTCCTACATTATAACCGCAAAAAAACAACATGAAAAAAAATTTAATTTTATAAAATATTATTACTTGGACTTTAATTTTGGTGTTAATGCAACGCTACGTCCTTGACTAAAGACCGCTTGAACAGAAAAGTGTTTTGCGCCAAAATACTATGAGCAAGTGTTTTATCGACCTAAGTTTATTTTTCCAAAGCCGACAGAAGACCGATTCTTATATCTTAGTAGAGTCATGATCGAATAGCCACAACCACATATGTTAATTAAAACGATAAGTCACTAGTTCATTTACAGAACTCATTAATTTGTTGTTTAGTCTGTAAAGTAAATATTATGTATTTTACAATTGCAAAAGCGACCTGAGCCATTTGCTTTTGTTTTGTTTTGAACTATTTAAGTAATAAACAAAAACAATGTAAAATTTTTGTATTAGTTTGTTTTCGTTCACTGGTTCTATCACAACAGTTTTACAATTATTTTTATATTATTTGATCCTTAATAGAGCCTTAATGGTTCTGGAACCTATGTTCATTCCTATTTCGCGCCATTGGTATGGTTTGTTAAACTTGTTAGTTAGCCGGCTTTAGGTCTGGTGTATTTTACAAGAAATTAAAAAACCATGTTTTTATTCTGTAAACCAATATATTTCGGTTATACACGATAACCTTCTTCTGGGTTAACTATAAACATAAACATAAAGCACAAATTATAATAAAAACTACATGAACAATTATTACTTAAACAGTATTACATACATTTCTGTCACGTCTTCCCAGTTCTACGTGGAGTTGTTAACTATTTTGGTTTGTTATCAAATGTCTGTAAGAGAGCGCGCAGTTTGCGACGTCGGTTTTAAAATTAATTCTTATGTTAGTCGGTGTGTTTAAAATCTGAAGCATTTATAGTGTGAATCTCTTTCCGTATTGTTGTTCTTGTTGAAGTATTTTTGTTTCACAGTGGGTCATGAGAGCAGTTTTTTGTTTATTTATATTTAGTTCATTACAATATTTAAAATCTGATTTATGTTGTGCTAATCGAGTCTTTAATTTGGATTTAGTTGCTCTAACATATATTTTGCTGCATGTTTCTTTGCCATTCCAGTTACAAGGGATATTATAAATAATGTTACTTTTTTCCAATTTTGGTATTTTTGATTTGGTTTGATTAAACGTATTTTTTATCGTGCTCATAGGCTTGTGTGCTATTTTCACATCTTCTTTATTATAAACATCCGAAGTTGATAAGCGCTCAGATAACTTAGGTACGTAAGTCACTGACTTAAAAATCTTTGGTATTTGCGTTTTTTGTTGACTACTTTGCTCCATACACCTTTTTACAAGAGTTTTTATAATATTGTAGGGAAAATCATTGTTCTTTAATAATGTCTTTACTTCATTTTTTATCTCGTTGTGTCGGTGTTGTTGACTTCGTATGTCATAATTTAATCATGTCTTGGCAGAAGATCCTTTAAAGCTTACAAAATACAGAACACAAATTTCGAAATTTAATTTTTAAGCGGTAACTTGTTGTTTGGGCGTTGTTTGATTTTAATGGGGTATTTTTATAGACCTTTTTTTACCGGATATTTAGAAGCGAAACCCCTTTCTTTTTTCCTTCTGCCTGTTTCGGTCGTTTTTGCACCTTCTTCAGAGATTCTGCTTCACATTAAAGAATTCTTTAAAAACATTTAAAATAGGAAACACTTTTCCATATATTCTCTATCATTGTCCACTTCTTTGATAATTATAGCAATGTCTCTTATTAAATTTTTAAAGAGAAGTTGTATAACAATATGGTTTTACAAACCCTTTTTGATAAGAGATATTTAAATATTGTTTGTAGGATCAAAGCTTATGTATTTGGCGAGCACTTAGCCGGGCATTGCTGCCGCATAGAGATTTCAGAAACTTTTGCTATTGGTCCTGAAACTAAGTTTGTTCAATCAGGCCCTGTGTTCACTTTTACTTGTAGGAGATATTATGGAGTATGCGATTCTTTTACAAAGATGCTTCGTATAGTTTTCTCTCAGTGTATTTGTTTATGTAGATACTGTAAGTTGTGACTTTTTTGTTCGTGATTTTTGTTCAGTGCTTCGCTTTATTGATTGTTTTTGGTTAGTGCAACACATGCCATGGGCAAACATGGAGCGATTATTTACACATACATTCCTGTTTAGCCGCTAAATGTTTGTTTAGCTTCCGAGTTGAGAAAACGCTCCAATATCTATTTTCACCTCTGCATATATGAATGTGCATACATATGCACGTAACTTCTGGTAAGCCCAAACATTTCCTACAAACTTTCAACTCTTTCAAATCGTAACTTTTTAAATATCACAAAGTTGGAGCCTGCGTGGAACTGCGCAACTAACACGACAAGTCCAAGATAAACTACGTTGTTGTGTTTGCTATTCATGGGTTTACTGTTCATGATGCACACGAAACACGACTTTTTTGTTTTTGTTTATTTTGATTATGAGATTTTTATCAAATTCTTTTTGAGACAGGATTCCTTTAGTTCTTAACGTTCACAGCCATATCCAAAAAGATCGTTTTACTGGTCATCGATAAAACTCTTAAGTTTGTTGTTGTAGTTTTGTTCAAAATTTGTTGTCAATGCGACATCGTTTCTGTGGAAGCAGCACGACATCAACATAGTGTCATACCCCGCAACATTTTATTTTACACTTCTGTGTGTGTTGGTGTGTGGCTCAACAGGCCGCCACAGCTTATCTCGTCTTATTGATTAAGTACTTACCTCGTTTAACTCGGTTGTGCAGCTGGAACGCTTTAAGAAAAGGCAAGAAAGACAGCGGTGCGCCGGCTGGAAACCAAATCGGCATCCCGCTACTTTTAGTGTCAAAACGAACTAACGACCGTAACCAATCAGCCAACAAACCTGCGGACTTGCATGCTCACAAGACCTCTCACATGTCCATATATTTGTATGTAACTAAATAGGAATATATAGAAATGTTATTGCCATATCGGTTTCTCATGTTCGAGGCGATTGCTTTGACAATGAAATGGTGTTTTGATTCGTGTTTTGTTTTCGTTATTTTCCCATACTCTGTTGGTTTTATTTTTTCCATATGCCCGTTATTGGTAGCAAAGGTTTAAATTTCTTATTTTGTTGTTATCGTATTTATCGTGTATGTTGGTAGCTGTGCTTGTTTAAACGATGATAAATTGATAAAGGCAATCTATTAATGGAATGTGTGTATCAGGGTAGAATGTTTCAATGTAATCGGTAGATAAAACCAATTATGTAAATTTGAAGATATTCAGTGTTTGAGTACTTTTTATTCATCGTGTAATAACTATGAATCGGTAAAAACTTATTTTCTTAGATAAGGAAAAATAGACGTACGGTAGATTCATATGTATATCCAGGTGCACACATATGTATGCACGCGCAAGAGTGCGTAGCTGGTAAAATACCTAAAAATATAAACAAACTAGAGGAACCGACAGACTTTGTCCTGCCCAGATATTTATCTGAATGGATCTAGAAATATTGGCTTTTCCTATCCCTATCATTATCTCCATCACTATCCCCATTCCTATCCCTATCCCTATAGATGTAACTATTTCACACACACACAATTCCACTTCACCGATCCATTATTAAGCTTTTCTAACAAAAAAAGTAATTATAAAAATTCGCACCTTACAAAATGTATGGGAAAATAAAATTTTTTTTTAGGAATTTTTCGGAAATTTTTTTGGGTATTCTCCTATTCTGGTCAGTGTCAATCATCCAAATCAGTGCAGGCAGTGTTCTGAGGGGTAGATTTAGCTTTTCACAATCAAGGCTGCTTCCTATCAAACTTTTATTCATCGGTACAGAGAAGATCTTTCTAATCCGAATGCGAGGTGATCAGATTTCATTTCATTCATTATTTTCCCCAAATTCTTTCTCCTCATGCCTATTTGCAACAATACATAAATACATATATATGTATGTATATGGAATGTATATGGAAAATCATATTTTACATATTATGTAGTATATGCATATGTATACGATTTAAGTTGAATGCCCTAAGTATAGTTGATCTCCATTTTTGGGTAAATCCAAATAAATTTAAAAAGCATTTGAGCCGGTGGCTCATGCACGAATTTCAGCTTCATTTGAAATTAATCTCTTCGGAAGCTTATCGAACGCAAATTATTATTATCATTATATTCAAATTTTTGTAATATTTTGTAAAAACAGTGTAATATTAGAATAGTTCACGGTAGGGACACAATGGACATTATATATATGGAAATGGAAATATATTTAGTGCAGCGGAACAACTCGACAACTTTCGACCGGTCAACGTTGTATTTAGCCACGACTGCCGATTCTCCTTTCTTCTGATGTTAACTTTAACTTTCATGTAATGAGAACAGTCCGGCTTGTAAAGTTGCCAGACTTCCCTCTGACAATTGTCCGATCGAAAAGATTATTTGGCTAGTATGTTGAACGACCTTGACAGCTGATATCATAGATGAGATTCATACTTTTCACTGTTTGGGCAAAGAATATTAAACTCTTGGCATTCAGCTTAGATTTTGCCTGCTTCAATAACCAAGAGAACCGAGTAAAAAAGTTATAATCACCATCACTCATGGGTTTTTTTGGAAATGTAAACTATTATATAGATAGTTTTACTTTCTTCTGTTCGTCTGCTGTCACAGTTTGGCCACACTCCTTATTCATACAGTTGCCAGTGCCGCTCGATTATAAATATTTACCAAACAATTTTGACAGCCAAAGTGCATACCCAAACATACAGATACACTCTTCACATACATACATAGTATGTATATATGAAGCATCCTGAATGTTGGAAATGAATTCTGTAGGGATGGAAGAATATTCATTTAAAAATCGCAGCTATTTTCAGCATATTCATTTGCTTCACTTTCCGATTCATTACCAAACCACAGAGCACAACTGCATTTATAGTATATCTTTAGGTGAATATTTATGCTCGTAAAAATATCAAGTATATATGTATGAATTATAAAATATGATAAACTGTTTATATTTTACTGCTCCTCCCCCACCCTTGACATCATCATCAATAACGCCAACTTTAGTCGCTGCCGAGCTTCAGTTCCTTCAGTTTATACTTGTGCGAGTTGTATGAGCACATTTTTATTTCTTCCTTTTCTATTTTATGTGGTCGGTTAAAGTGGAGGGAAGTAAAATATAAATTTCTACACTCCCTTCTTATTTATTTGCCTCCCAGTTGATTGCGTAGGCTGTGGATACCACGACCACTTTTGCGGCCAACCAAACATTTAACCGAAAATCAAATTCATTTCGGCCGTAATGGTTGTTCTCATATTTCGTTTTGCTACTTATAAAAAATGAGAGCTTAAAAATTATGAATATCAAAAAAATAAATAGGAAAATAAGACCACCATTCTGTCTCCTTCAGTAGGCAACATAAAAAATCAAAACAGCGGTTTCGTTAATGACGCCTTCGAAGCGACAATCAAGAGTTAGCGGCGCCAAAGGGCGCGGAGGAAAGACGAAATTAAATAGCAACAAAAGTGAAATATGAAAATTTGGATTTTGAGCAACTTTTGCAAGGAGCATTTTTTGATGCTTTCTCGACATTTTGCTCCTTCTTTTTTCAAATATTAAAACATTATATGATTGTGCGGACAATACTCCTGCGTTTCGTAGAAGCCAACATTTGTTTGTAATTAATGAGACTGAAACCATTAGCTCCACGAACGCTTCATAGATCACAGTAAATATGTGTTTTGATTACTTAACTGTTTATTGGGATGGGCAAACAAAAAACAATTTTAGTAATATTGTATAATTTTTTAGTTAAAATAATTTTTTATACGAGTATATATTATATTTGCTAGTTTAGACTATAATTGCTAGTTTATATTTTTTAGGACCGATCTTAGTTTAGGTTTTTAGCAACTAGTGTTGGTGGATATAGAATTGCCCACAAAACAGTTCAGATAAAAATGTCCAAAAGGCCTAAACCTAATACACTAGTATGGTTTTTACTACCTTTTTATTAAGTCCCTTTTCCCTGTTTCTCCGCTCATTTCCATACGATTTTTCGTACTTGCAAAGTCTTTTTAGGTGACTTTCCGTTGAGCTAGACACTTGAAACTTATAACACAGTTCCCGAACTGCGTGACAGTGCAATGTGAAAAAATATCCGTTAGATGTCGCACGGATCGAGATATACGGAAATTTGCTTTAAAATGTGATATATTGCAATTAATTTTTAAGTAACTTACCGGTAAACTAAAGCATTGAAACTTGACACATATAATAACAATGCCAAGCAGTACCCTATACACAAAATTCAGCTAGATGGCGCTCTGATCTAGACTAATGAAAATTGCTGAGAAACGGGGGGGAATCTTGCGATCAATTTTTGAGTAACTTCCCAGTGAGGTAGAAACTTGTCACATAGTTCAAAACCCGGTGACAATGCAATATTTGGTGGACAAAATTTCGCTAGGTAGCGCATGGATCGAGATATTTGGAAAATTCGTTTGAAGTTGGGAATCTGGCGATAAGTTTTTGCCCGATTTCTTGGTAACCTAGGGACTTGAAACATTGCAGATAGTTCAGGGTACGATGACAATATCATTTGTAGAAATCAAAAATCCGCTAAGTGGAGCGTTGATCTAGATAATCGGGTTTTAACTTATTTCTCGGCGACCTAGGGACTTGCAGTTTAGCACATATGTAGGTCAGCTCATGATGATAGTATGGTTTGCTGAGAATAAAATTCCACTGGGTGGCGCGCTGATCGAATAGGTGCAGAATGGGGGGAATCTTACCATCGATTTTTGAGTAACTTCCCGTTAAGCTAAAGACTAAACTTGGAATAATTATGTCCACCCATATTACAGAACATATCCACTAATAACTGTTATCAGAGCAGCATTGGGCCAACTGTGCTGCTGTATTATTAGAATTTCAATCTTTTCAATGCGAAGTAGGCTGTAAAATATATATATACATATGCACCTAATACTAAAATAATCACAATTGCAATAAAAAATAGTTAGTAAAAAGATGACAAAAAAATGTTAAAGACTACCTTTATACTCATGTTGCCAAAAAACAGCAGCAAATATGTCCTTAAACCAAGACTTGGTATTTGTGAGTTTCAAGGCCGATTTACATAGAACCTTAACCTCAGACTTTAATTTTGACAGATATGTAAGTTGAATGCATGAAAAAAGTATGGGCCTTGCCACAGTTTGTGGAACGTAAAGCGAAGCAAAATGTTGAGCTATTCTTAAATTATGGCGCGCGTATCTGTCAAAGTTAAAGCCAAAGTTCAGCCTTTAGTTTTGGAATTTTAACCACACCAATTGTAATTCTGAGATTTGAAAATATAAATAAACGTGCACTCCACGTTTCCAAACTAAGGCAATACATTTTTTGAAGTTCAAATGGAAGTTCGGCAATTGACAAAACATTCAAAGTCTATTAAGTCTTCCATCCATAGCCCATTGCAACATGCAATTAAAGCCATTTAATAAGGTTCAAGATTTTTGACATCGTGATGCTCCGTCATCACCCCCACCAACAAAATAAAATCTAGTAAAGTGGTAAGGTAGCTAAGTAACTGTCAAGTTACTCTCAAAATCATGTTGCAGTAAAAGAGGGCGATTGCCGCATGCCAAGCCGCATATAAGAGCTTGCAGCGCATGCAACTAAAGTGGATTAGAGTGAAGTTTTTAGTGTTTTCGCAGAGATTCAGGTTGACGTTGAAAACAAAAACACATAACAAAGGCAATAATGCAACAAAACAAAAAAAATAACTTCAGGTCGAAAATAATGTACTCAAAGTGCAGAGTGTAGCAAGAAGAACGTAAACATATTTACAACCACGCTTTATACCACCGAGTCGGCTTGAATAGGCGGCTTGCAAAAAGCGTGTAAGCTTGCTTCTCTCCGCCCCACCACAGCCACGTATCAACTGGCTTCACCTTTTAAGTGCACAAGAACAACCAAAACCGGGAAAACGCTGCCGAAGTCAATGTGAATGGGACGCCTGGGGGAAGTCCATGACTCCTTGAGTTATCCACTGTTTTGTTGTGCAGCGTTTTTTGCACATTTCAATGCAGATTTCGTTGCTTAGGTTGATGTTGTTAAGTATCGCAAGCTGCCGGCAAACAGAGTCGGCGATGACAAGCGAATTTTTACTTCAAACACACTAATTTTCTGCATCTTACACTTGGCTTTTGATTCTTGTGGAATTCACAAAGTCTGCTAGTGCGGACTCATCAAAGAACTAATAGAGCGCAAAAACATGACAAAGCAATGAATTTAACGAGGTGTAGGATGAGATGAAAGGCGGACGTTGCATTTTTGTTACGACTAGCACTTAGTGGATTGTCACCAACATTTCCCGCAGCTTTTCGGCGGCGCTTTGGCTGTCTGGGCTTGTTACCACCCACGTAAGGAGCTTTTGCATACATCCATATTAGTTCTATCAATAAGAAAATTTGCTTAATGCCAAATTGCCACTAACGTCAGTTCTTTGTTCTTCTTATTTTTATTTTCACTGCGACTTTAGAAATGTTTAAGTTGCATACGCACTTATGCGTCGTCCTAAGAATCAGGGGCTTGCGGGCCGAGGCAATCGTTGGTGCATCGCACTTTCCCCAAAGGATGAAGGACAACAAAGCGAAGAGGTGTTGCAGCGTAAAGCATGCGGAAGATGAGGGGGGTAAACTCAGCAGCAAACATTGCTCTCTCATCTTACTATTTTACTTAACAGTACAAAGGATGGTCGAGGAGGCATTCGTGTTTTATGTGCATTGCGTGTAGGCAAGCGGGACGGCAGGTGAGCTGCTTGTGCACTAGAAACAAATATGAGGAGTAAAAGCAACTGAACTGAGCGGCTAAATGCCGGTACAGTTAGTAGCACT
Source organism: Merzomyia westermanni (assembly GCA_949987695.1). Classification (NCBI taxonomy): domain Eukaryota; kingdom Metazoa; phylum Arthropoda; class Insecta; order Diptera; family Tephritidae; genus Merzomyia; species Merzomyia westermanni. The sequence goes on along the minus strand of OX465289.1, from coordinate 161,531,866 downwards.
GCTTTGACTCAACCTTTGCTTTGCTTGCACTTTTGTCACCTTTGAAGTCCTCATTGCAAATAAGAAGCAAGGAAAGTAAACGTTACAGCACGGCTGTTTTTGTCATGTAAACGAAATTTTTGAAAGCGAAAAATAAAGTAAAAAATAAACGAAGAAAAGAAATGAAAGTACTTGAGCGTGTTCTTTGTTGACTTAAGTATCTGCATCCTGGCACACTCAAGTGTGAAGCGCACTGACGCTATGCAATCGGATACATAGCTATACACACATATGTACTAAATTTCCTGTACACTTGCACACCTACATACATATATACATGCGTGCGTACATGCATATGGATAAGTAAAGCAATACTTGCCAAAGATCCTCAAAGATATACGAAAAAGCTTTTTTAATTCTCGCATCCTAGCTTGCTTAGGTACTTGTATAAAATCCTTAAATACGTTCATGCTAGGGATGCCATCTGATTTTACAATCTCGAGATTATTCTCCAACAGTTTAGGTTGAAAGAATTGAAGAAATTGGAGAAACTATCTTACCTTAAAACACTTAGTACCTGGGCGATCGAGCTTTGCTCGGAATTTTTAAAGGTTGCCGTACAATTAAGTTTGCTTTAGATACAGGGTGTTTTTTTTACAGGTTTGTTTTTCGAATAGAGATAAAACTGGCATTTTGTGGTCAAATCTGGCAACTCTAATGTCATTTATGTTCAGTTTGGTTTGCCATTTCATCATGAACAGGTTGACAAAAGAACAACGCTTGCAAATCGTGCAAATTTATTTCGAAAATAATGGTTCAGTTCGCGAAGTTTACCGTGAGCTCCGTCCATTTTATGGTCGACATAATCGTCCATCAGAGCAATTAATTCGGTTAACCATGGATCGTTTTCGCACTACGTTTACTCTATGTGATAATACGCATCCGCAGAGACGTCGAACAGTGCGCACCGAAGAAACAATTGCCGCTGTAGAGCAAAGTGTTGAAGAGGACCCGAATGAATCGATTCGCCACCGTGCACAGCAATTGGAGCTTTGTCCATCAACTTTATGGAAGATTTTGCGCAAAGATCTTGGCTTGCGACCTTACAAGATCCAGCTTGTGCAAGAATTAAAGCCGCGAGACCATGCAATGCGTCGTGATTTTGGTGTATGGGCCGAAAATGAGATTGATTTCGATGCTGATTTTCATCGCAAAATTTTGTTCAGTGATGAGGCTCATTTTTGGTTGAATGGCTACGTCAACAAGCAAAATTGCCGCATTTGGAGTGAAGAGAATCCACATGAGACCCTTGAAGCGCCATTACATCCACAAAAACTGACTGTTTGGTGTGCTCTATGGGCTGGTGGAGTCATTGGGCCATACTTCTTCCGCAATAATGCTGGAGAGGCAGCTACCGTTAATGGAGACCGGTATAGAGCCATGATAACCGACTATTTTGTTCCCGAATTGGATGGCATGAATGTGGATGAGTTGTGGTTCCAACAAGACGGCGCTACATGCCACACAGCGCACGTCACAATCGATTTATTGAAGGAAACATTCGATGAGCGCATAATTTCGCGGAATGGACCTGTCAATTGGCCACCAAGGTCGTGTGATTTGACACCATTGGATTATTTTCTTTGGGGATATGTGAAGTCGCTCGTCTACACCAACAAACCAGAAACGTTAGGGGAATTGGAAGCCAACATTCGTGGCGTTATTGCCGACATACGGCCCCATATGCTCGAAAAAGTGGTTGAAAATTGGACCTGTAGAATTGGCTTTATTCGAGCCAGCCGCGGCGGCCACATGCCCGAAATCATATTTAAACATTAATGGCATAAAATTATCCTTCCAATAAAGCCAAATTGATGGACCTTAAAACGATTTTCTTGTGTTTTATTTCAATTCGAAGTTCTATACCCCTAAAAAAAACACCCTTTACTTACAGTAAAGATATTCTAGTTGTTTGTATGCATAATTTTACTTACCAGCAGTGGAGCTAGGTTTTAAAAATATATCGAACACTAACCACATACAGAGCTTACGTGAAAATAGAAAGATATTTAGTATTGTTTTTTTTTGTTGGTAACAAAACTTTAAAAAACAAAACTACACTTCGGTGCCTGTTCAGAAAAGTTTGCCCTATATACTCGACAAGTTGTTAAAATATTTCTTGCTGAATTGTAGTGTTAGAGGCTGTCGATTGTTCCCAAATAATCGAGAAAAAATAGGGTCACATGCGTATATTTGTCGATTGGTGCTCGAAATATCGACAAAAAATATTCTATTTCTGCTTTATTTTTAAAGATAGAATTGTTGATAACTTTTTATACTTAATACATATGAAATCCATGCCAACACATCCTTCCATACCATGTTCCGAGTACGTCTCTGATTTTCGTTTGTAAGCCATTACTTTTAACCCTCTAACAGGCAAACTTTTTTTTGCAAATAAAGAAACTCATACCTGGTAATTCTAGTGCGATAAACTCGAATTTGAAGTCATATAAACGAAATGATTATACCGGAACTCTGCCAACACTTATACACTACACTGTAAAATCAAGGTCACGACATAGATAAAATATTTGGCGAAGAGTATGTGTCAATAATTATAGAAGAGAAGAAGCGGTATGCGGGTTATATCTGTTTAACTTAACCCCGCCTAAAGGCGGTCCTGCCGGTTGGAGGGTTAACGTAGTTGTTCGCTTCACTCTCGAAGACTCTCTTGGGACTATTCGAATATAAATTATTCGAATAAAAAATCCATTTATTCGAAGGCTATAAAAAATTCGAATAATGTTTATTCGAATAATTTATTGTTTTATTCGAATAGTATTATTCGAATAAATGACAACTATTGGAATAATAGGCATTCGAATAGTAAAACATCACTACAGCTTATGCACACATTTTTACACGCAACCATACATACATACAGAACGTGAATGCATGCTCATAGATACAAGCGATGAAGACAGTAAATTTCGCTTCCGACACTTCTCGCATTTCAACTATTCAACAACTATTCGAATAATACTATGCAAATAATACTATTCGAATAAATAGATAAGTTATTCGAATAAATACCATTCGAATTTTTTGAAACGAATATTTTCATTCGTTTATTCGAATATTATTCGAAAATAGTCCCACTACTACTGAACACCGATGAATTTAGCTCCACTCCAGCAAATTCAAAAGTTTGTCACTGAGCTTTGTGCGCAGTATTGGAAAATTCTGGTCCCACTGGAAATGAGTGCCTTTGCATGGTATGAGTATTATTCTCGGTATATGTAATTCCTTGCCGGATTGTTCGAGGGCAACTATTTCAGCTTTTATTATATTACTAGTGGGCCCGTGACTGCTTCGCAAGTCATTCTACACTACGAAAGAAAGCCTAAAATGTGTGTTGTTGTTAATAGTTGGTTCTATGTGTTTAAAAATTAAAAAAATAACCTACAAACCAAGAAAATTTATTAAAATGAATATTTTTTTTATATTTATTCATGTAATCTATACATATTACAGAACAAAGTCTAAAATTTTGCAAAAAAGTGTTCTGGTACATTGCCGAACGGATTGGAATTCAACCTTTTTCGAAATAGTCTTTACATTTAGCTCTATTATAATAGCTACTCAAAATAAAAATTAGCTTATCTATTTCTTAAATAATTAAGGATTAAGTTTTATAACTTTTTACACTATGCGCAGCATTGCTACAGTCGATTGTCAAATTGCTGTAGCGGGAATATGTGTGACTGTGTGAGCAATATACGAGTATGCCTGGCGAAACCTCGCACAAGAAATATACCATGTTCTTAGTTTTGGTTGGATTTACGGTATAATTAACCGAACTGATGGTTTCCCCACACGTTAACATGCAACATAGAATTGTCCAAACAGCGATATTCCAAATCAATGCCGCACAATTCCAATGATTGACCCTGTCCTTTATTTATTGTCAGTGGAAAAGCAAGACGTATGGGGAATTGAAGTCGTTTAAAGTCGAAAGAAGTGTGGTATCAAAACAGCCTCCCTTACATATTTTACTTTCGAGATGGTAGCTTCAATCAGATTTTCCAATACCCTATTTAACTACCAAACGTATACCATTACAAAGTCGTGGCGGACTAATATTTCGTAGCAAAATAACGGGTATACCAACTTTGAGTTGCAAGCGGTGAGGTGGCAGTCCAGGAAAATGGAGGCAATTTAAAAATTCGATAGGGTAATTGAGAACGTCATCTTGATTCTTTACAGTGTATATCGATTTATAGATAATGATTTCCCACGGAATGGTGTTCATAATAGTCACATTCTGGCCCGAAACATCTATTTTTCCAATATCAAACAATTGCTTTGAAAAACGTGCCGCTGATCATTTTGCGATTGAACGCGTACATTTTCAGTCAACGTAAGTTTTTGAACATATCTCCATAAATAGGATGCTTTCAAACATGCATTCAATTCATCAGTAGAACGTGGACTAGCGGGCAATGTTTGACGAAAATCACCGGCCAATAGAATCAACGCACCACCAACCAACTCTTGGGTGTTGTGTAAATCTTTTATAGACCTATCTAATGCCTCCAGTGATTTTTTATGTGCCATTGTGTATTCATCCCAAACAATTAATGTTATCAAGTTAAAAATTTTATAATTCTCAACTTGACCTTAAAGGAATAGCAAATTCTCAAATGCTTCTCAAATTTCTCTCAAGTTGAGGATGATAAGAGACCTCTTAATTGCAACACGCACAACACATGCGTTTTTGCGTTGATTTTCACCAAACCTTCGTTATGACAACCACAACAGATAAACGCATGTCATGTATAACATCGGTGAGGCCATCCCTTCAAACACTCGCTACCAACGAACACACATTTTTGGCCCCTTTTTATATATATAGATTACAAAAGCCTGTCACAATAAGTCTTCCCCATTACCTTCGGTTCATTTCATTCATTTCATTTCATTTTCAGTCAATGGTTACAAAACCTTACAGACTAGAAATACAAATTTTCTTAAAGATAAAACTCAATATCACTTAAAAATACATTGATTGTAATTTAGCCAAAAATATGGATCTGGACTGAGCAAAATCTAGATCGAGAGTTGTAAAAATTCGATTGAATTCCATAAGCGACCTTGCAATGGGTGCAAACAATAAATAGTTAGATCTAAGCGTTTTAACATTAAACGGAAGTTGAGTACGTAGGACCCTTTGGGGTACATTAAAGCCAATTTGCTCGAAAAGGTTAGGACAATTTATCATGCCAGAAATTATATCATAAACAAACATGAGAGAGTGCATTATGCGCCTTGACTTAAGCGATTTAAGGTTAATTAAAAGGCAACGGGCCTCATACGATGGGAACGGCTCATCAAAATGAAGAGGTTGTAGAGAAAACCGGGTAAATCGGCGTTGAATTCTTTCGATCCTGTCGGAATGTAAAGAGTAAATAGGGTTCCAGATTACTGAGGCATATTCTAACTTTGATCTTACTAAGCAATTGTAGAGTGATTTTCTAGTGTATGGGTCTTTAAAATCACGCGCATAACGACGCAAAAAGCCCAAGTTAGAATTTGCCTTAGGTAAAATATGATTGATGTGATTGACAAAGGTGAAGCCTGAGTCAAAGACCACACCTAAATCGAGATATTCATGTACATTAGATAGGTAGGTGTTAGAAATAGTGTAATTAGTGACAATTGGAATTACAATTTTAGCAAAAGTCATTTGGAAGCATTTCTTTATGTTGAGCGACAGTTTATTTCTCATACTCCAATCTGATAGCTTATTTAGATCGCCTTGCAATGATAATGTATCTGACAAACAGGTTATTACATTAAAAATTTTTAAATCATCCGCATAGAGTAAGAATTGTGAAGTACTAAAACAAGTTTTAATATCATTTATAAAAATTAGAAATAGCAATGGGCCAAGAATACTACCCTGAGGCACACCAGAAGTGGCAACGAAGGGGTACGATTTAGTATGACTAATTTCAACATATGACACTCGGTTAGACAGATAAGAGTTTAACCAAGAAAGAAGAGTTGAGTGGAAACCAAGCTCTTCTAACTTCAATAGCAAAGTGCTATGTACAACAGTATCGAAAGCTTTCGAAAAGTCTGTATAAACAACATCGACTTGATGACAAGATTTAAAGGCTGAGATGCAATATTGGGAAAATTCAGCAAGGTTTGTAACTGTGGAGCGACCACAGACAAACCCATGCTGATGCGGATCAATTATTTCTTTTACAAAGAAATACAATTTATCTTTCACCACCTTTTCAAAAAGTTTTGAGCAGGTGGTGAGTTTAGAAATAGGCCTATAGTTTCGTACATCATTTTTATTACCAGATTTGAACATCGGAGAAACTGATGCAACTTTCCACCGATCAATAAAATCACCTTTGGCGAGGGAAAGATTAAAAATATGCTTTAAAGGCACACTAAGAGAGGAACTGCACTTTTTTAGTAAAAATGGGGAAAAACCATCCAAATCTGTTTTTGTAGAGGACTGTAAAGAAGAAATGCTGTTCATAATGTCAAGCTTAGATACCGACAAAGTTCCAAGGTCAAGAGAACTTGGAGAACAACTGGTATTTGAGGCGCTTCCACTGTCATGGACAAAATTTGAGCTAAAAAAATCAGCAAATAAATTAGCGGTATCAGATAAACACTAAGAATGCTTATCATCAAAAGTCACACAAGTGGGAATGTTTGTGCAACCTTTTTTTGAACGTATGAAATTCCAGAAGGATTTCGGGTTAGATTTGAGTTCAACTTCAAACCGAGCGATGTATTGATTGTATAACTGTTTATCAAGAGCATTAAACTCTCTTGAAAGTCGACTATACTCATCCTTATAATTACAATTACCGGTAGATTTGTGCAGGTTAAAATATTTGTTTCGCTTATTTTTAAGCCTTTTTAGGTTTCTTGTATACCAGGGGAGTTTATGTATACGGGCGGGGCGTACAGGTACGATGCTACAAACTACTTTTAAAACGTTAACAAGAAAAATATCAAAACATTCAGGGACTGATTTCGAGTTGAAGAGACCTTCCCAGTTTACACCCAAAAGCCTAGCATTGGTTCCATAGACCTTCAGTTACATCTAAGTTACGCAGCAACATTATTAATAAATCTTTGTTTGTTTATTGTATTTGGAACGGCTTTACGCAAAGAGCTTTGTTGTCGAACAACATTTAAATTATGTCAATAATATATGCAGTTTTAGAAATACTTTCCAAACGTCTCGTGTTTGTAGCACGCTTGGGCGATGTGCTGGTAGCGTTTTTTTACTATCTCCACTCGAATTTGAATTAACTTCATACATTTTTTAGCTATATACGCCTTTTCTCTTAGTTACCAAAAATTTATAAATTTTTAAAATAACAAAACTATTTTACTGTTTAACGTACACCAGTTAAATGCCAAAAGCTACAAATGTTTTTTTGAAATACGCAGGAAAATACCTTTCGTTTGATACACATATTGTCATATCAAAATTCATTTGAAAAAAATCAGACAGGTGGCAACCCTGTAAAACCATCCTATGTGGCAACACCTAAGTGAAAACTCTTAGAATTTAGTACACTATCCACATACCAAATTTCATGCAAATTGGGTGAGCCGTTTTCGAGATAGTCTGAATACATACACAAATATAAAAACATACAAATATACAAGAATAGCTAATTTAAAGTTATAAGATATAACAAATAATTGGATTTTCTAATTGTTCTTCTACTTAAAAGGAAAGTTATTTCATTGTTAACAAAGCCAAATGAAATAGATGCCTAAGTTTTAAATTTTTTATTGAAATTTTCCCAGGATCATCAAATTCATCTTGTTTCTGTTTAAGAACACATTTTCTCCAACGTTTTAGTTTTATCATATAGGTGTAGTCTTGACAATTTCTTTCATCATCTCTTTATTTTCCCTTCGGTTGCATTGATCTAACCCCTAAACTGCTACTAAATTATAACGTCCAAGAATATCAGTAGATTTTCCTTTTCGAGTCAGCCTGATGAAATTCATCACCTAAATCGACTTTGCAGCTTCTGCAACAACTAGAAACAACAACAAGAAAGGCACGACAGTATTCTGCTAGCATGTCAGTCATAAAAGATGTATCTTTCCTTCCCTTGGGCCATGTCTTCAAAGCTCTTTCTATTAATACGTTTCCTAGTTAATAGTGTGTATCCCAAGTTCATCAGCTAAGCAATTGTCCTCGAAGCGCGTATAATACTGGAGCTAGATGGCTGAGTTTTTTTAAAAATAGAATATCGTCCGCCCACACATTGATTAATGGAGATGCTTCCAATGGGAATGCAGCAATTTTCTTACCAGCTTCATGATATATTTATGACGGTAAAGAGATCCAAAAGAAATCATTGAAGAAGCTGGGAGTTATATGCTCCACAAAGACTACCCGACTTCCCTAACCGCGGGTCAGAAAGGTTGGCGTTATCATGAACTTCATAAGAACGCCCAGACACAAGTGTTTCTTTGGAAACCCACTTTTTCTTAGGATAAATTTCTAGCCATCTTATGTGTTAGAAAGGGACCGGATCAGTTCTTAAAAAGGTGTTTAATCAATGAAAAAAACGTTGTATTGCACGCTATTCCAATGAATTGTTATACTCGTTTGCATACTAAGTATGGTATATTTTTAATATTTTTCTGATTAAGAGTCATATAAATGAGGTCATCTGTAGACACCTAAACTCAAGAATGCATTATAGTAGAAATGCGTTTACTGACGCTGTCATTGAGAAATCAAGTTATCCATACTTTATTTGGATTACGAAACAGTCCAAAATATCCCTAAACGCCGAAATAATTTTTTAAAAGAAGACGCAATGGTAAAATGGTTTCGTAAAGTTTGAGCTTCGGTACTATGATGACGTCAAAACGGCCAACGGCCTACGCAGTATCAATCAAATGTTTGACGTTCGCCGCTGACCTCTCTCCTACTGTGCCGTCTGGCTGCTTCCATGTTTCATGGTAGATTGAAAAGCTTGAGCTTTGATACTATAAAGTTCCCAGCCTATTAAAGGTGTTCCCATACTTTCCAGGTGGGCGTGGAACCAAGTCCGAACTATCTTTATATTTTCAGTGAAAAATTAGGTCAGAGATCTGCGCATATATCTATTATGAGCAAACAATATCAGCGAACCCTTTTGGGGTCTCGTACTTAGATATTTTGTAGCGCTCAGCTCTATTTAGATCCTTTCAAGTAAATCATTGATGTTCAGTTCGAACATGTTGCAACGGTAAATGCTGTTCTTTAAGCTCGAATTGCTTGCTGACGCATCATCTGTATATGACAAGAATTGTGCTGGTCCTGTAACAGTTATAACCAATGTCCACATACATAAATCCGTAGTAATTCTTTGTATTAAATACATATTATATTGCAAATGCCACACATGAAGCATCCATGGGGGACCAAAAATAAAAAAAAAAACAATTCGTCGCTTCCCCGTTAACAGATGATTTAAAGAAAATGCAACAACTTTCACATGAACCCCAACCCATTCGACACGATCTTGAATTACGGAATTGAAAGTTTAAGATGCGCACATTGTGCAGACTTCTAACTGCTTGCAATATAGTTGCTACGATGTTGCGGTTGCAAAGGTCACCTAAAGCAAAAGTCAAGAGGAAAAACGTGCAACATGGGCTGCACACACCAAATAGCCCGCAATAAAAACGTTGCCATGTCATGAAGCAATGCGTTGACAGCACAAAGTACATAGCCGCATATTTGACAACGTTAAACGGAAACAAATACAACTACAAACAATACCCAGAGCGAGGAAAGTTGTAGGCGAAGGGAAACAACCAATAATTCATGCATTTTATTGCTTTCGCGGTTTGAGCCTCGCAGCGTTTTTGAGGTCAATTTGAGATCAATCCAAATGCAGCGTCATTAAACACCGCCGAAATCACTGCAATGAGGATAGGGAGCGCCCAACTTTAGCAGTTTGGGTATGTTATTACTACGCCTCTGTGTGTGTATAAATGTGTACAGTTCGCATATTTCTGACTGAAGAATTTTATGTTCGCTCATTGGGGGCTCGCGCCGATGGGTGGCTGATATTTCGAAAGGAAATAGCTATCGCCAGCAAATCATTTTCATACTCATTCCAGCCGCATCCGTACTTAGAACAACGGGCCTTTCTTCTTTTTTTCGTATTACATGCGACATCGTTAGGTTACAACAACACTGAACTCAGAGAAATAAATTTTTATTATGTTGACACAATTTGGGAAGTAGAAATGATTAGTTGGTTTGAAAACTATACAAAAATCTCGATGAAGAGAAGGTAAGTAGTTAACATAAATGTTTAGGTACGTTGAGGCAATACAAGGGTGTCCAATAAAGCGCGAAACTTTCTACTGGTAATTTCCTTACAATTCTTACGATCAACGGGGGCAGCTTATCTCTAGGACCTCAGGACAGTAGATAAATGCCTAAAACATTGTTAGTGATAAGAATTTGGCTAACTAAGGAGGGAGAGCCAATGTTAGCCAGCGCCTGAAATAATATGTAATGGTTCAGAATCCCGCTTTTGACAACCCTATGGAGAATATTATTGAAATCAAAGGAATATCAGCAATATACAATATTCAAGTCACGGCAGTGATAAATCGGTTTTAACGCACCTTTTCAACGCGAGAATATAATTAGATGCCTAAATATCGTAACTCCATTGCTGATCTATCATTTTATCAGATGCCACCTCAACTTCCAGTTCTTGAAGAAAGGGTTTTAAAATAGTCAAATTCTACTGCGGCAGCGTACTTTTTAACAGCACTTTTCCGCATCCACACTTTTTTTCTTAGAATATATAATAACACAATATTAGTTTATGCTTCTGATTTATAATTTTCTTATTTTACTAATGACAAAGTATATTTTTATGAATATATGAAATTATCGGTTAGTGGAAAATGCGTTTGAATATTAGGCCTATATACATACATATACTAGTCTTTTTAGACCTTTTACGAAAGTCACTGGGCTTTCATGACGATAAACCCTGTTTCAAGGTATGCGTGCACATTAGTTCTGGTAGTAATAAAATAACAGACCAAAATAATACCGTCATTTTCGCAGTCTGAAATTGCTGAGCTAAAACTCTGCTCCTTATATCTCACGTCTATATAAATCCGAATTCAGACTGTTTTGAAAATACTAGTGTGTGCAGGCTCATTAATTTAATCAAAGCGAACAGTGGCTGAAAAATAAATAGCGACGATAATTTTTTACACGTTTTTTATAAAAGTATAGCCCATTATCTAATTAAAAACATGCAAGAACAAATACCAAACTTTGTACAAAACCTACGAAAATTTAACTTAAGTTTCATCGAAATTCCACGCTTTTTAATCAGAATTTTTATAAAAAAATTGGATATGCAGTCTTATGACCTTTCAAATTTAAATATTTGTAATAAAGTGTCAGGGTGGAGTCGGCAGAAAATCACGGGCATTTGTTGATAAATTTATGGTGTCAATTTTGTTATGCGAAAAACGCAAAATTTATAAAATTTCAAAATTTTTTCTATTGATAAGTATTATAAAATTCTTGGGTCAACATTAAAAACAATTTTTTTTAGATAAAACCCAATATTTTCGCATTTTTTTTAACACAAAACTAAAAATCCCTTACTGAAAAACGGTGCGTTCTGCCTTTGTGTAATAAACTCCAAAAAATGAAGAAGAATGATTTAGCGCTTGTAGTGGATTTCGCAAAAGACTTAGCGGCGGAGTAACGACGTATTTGTTCTGACGAACATTACTTAGAAAAATTGCTCGATACTTGTGAAAAATATGCAAACGACATAGATGTTGAAATCAAAAAGAGCCGATAGAAATCTAATCAAAATTTTGCAAGCATGCAACTTAGAGGTTTATTTGAAGATTTCGGTTTTTTGTTCATTTATTGATCATATAATAATGGAAATAGATACTCGATTCTCTCAACATAAAAAGGTCTTCACAGCTTTCGCTTCGAGTTTGCAGCAAACCACAGTGATGAAAATGTCACAAATTTATTTAAGCTTACTGAATTTTATGAACCACTTGCTCAAAGTCAAAATATAACTTATACAAATTGCTACAAATTTTTCGAACTCTCCCCGTTTCTATTCCAACAGCGGTAGGCACCTTTTCAACTCTTCTTCTGCTAGCGCTTAACCGTCTCAACGATTTTGGCCGTCCAACATAGCTCGCCAGTCGTTTCTTCTTTCTGCCATCTGGCGCCAATTGGCAAAACCACAGAAGCCCAAATCGGTCTCCACTTGGTTCTTCCATCGGAGTGTTGATCTCTCTCTTCCTCTGCTACCACCGGCGGGTGCCAAAAATGATACTTTCTGGTCCGGAGCATCTTCATTGATTCACACAACATGGCCCAGCCAACAAATCCGATGGGTTTTAATTCGTTGGACCATGTAGGTGTCTGCACATAGCTGATACAGCTCGTCATTAAATCTAAGCCGCTAGCCATTGTGTGTCTCAAATTTTAGTTATCGATGAAAATTTTTTCTCATTCGCTCCCTTGCCAAAATCCTGGCTACGCCACTGACTCCAGGGGGGTTACTCTGTATAGCGATGCTATTTCTTTCGCATTTGGAAAAAAATGTATGTAATTTGACAGCTTTCGAATAGCATTTGCTTTCGCATCGCGATACAGAGTAACCCCCCCGAATACTTCAATATTCAAGTCACGGCAGTGATAAATCTGTTTTAACACACCTTTTCAACGGGGAATATAACTAGATGCCTAAAGGGCTTAACTTTATTGCCGATCTATTATTTTATCAGACGCCGCCTCGACTTCCAGTTCTTGAAGAAAGGGTTTCAAAACAATCAACTTTTTAACAGCATGATGACTTTTCCGCATCTACCCTTTCTTTCTCGTGTGAAAGATTTGAAGAACTTGGATTCAAACGCCCAGCTCACACTGCAGTGAACTCCGTAAGTCAGTAACATCTTTGGTGACTGAAGTTAGATATTCATTAGAGGAAGGTTAGAAAATTGGGCCCGTTATGTAATCTCTACCGTTTTGGGGAAACTCTAGAAACACTGAAGAAACATAGCGTGTTCAAGGAAAATGGGATATAGTTCCCCAATCTAGAAAATCATAGTTCTTCAATCCAATTCTAATGTCATTCTCACATGGCATTCAAATGTGAATTGAATTTGCATTAGTTCTTTAATAATTCTCTAGTCGATTATTAGATTACTATTAACTTCATTAATGTGAGAGTCAAAATTTCTACGCTAGAGACTGTGTTTTTGCGGCGGTTATCTGGAAGTTATTGGCATAGTTCTATCTAATACTAAGTCCAAGGAGAGGTTCAATTCATACGCACCCACTAAATCACTTAATATCAAAAAAAAAAAAAAAACAAATGGGGTATCATAATTTGAAAGAAGCTGCATGGTCTGTGCTATACAAAGAAAATGTAAAATATTCAAATCTGCCACTGTAGCAACCACAGCTCGAGCTATTCGTGTAACATTCTGGAGTGGCTGCGCTTGTATGTCTAATTCAAACCAAAAAAACTCAAGCCTTGCGGGGAACAACATGAACCAAACATAAAACCAAAGATGTCAGAAAAATTTCGCAGCTGAGTGTAAAGAGCAAAAAATTTTCGCGAAGTACCGTTGTGATATTTTATGGTCGAGAAGAATCGCGGGTGACACGTTCAAGTGTGTCACGAAGTATTTGTTTTTCTTCATTTTGCATATGAGGCCATTCCACATTGCATTCGCTTACATGTCGCCCTCTTACAGGCTTTGTGTACTCGGGCTTATGTGTCACATTTTGACAGATCGTTTGTCATTCTACTTTTGCTTCAGGCAGTGATAGGCGAGCCAAAGGGGCAAACCAAGGAACGCTCGGATGTAGTAGGTAAATGCGTGTGTACTTAAGCAGCGCCAAGTAGTTACCTTTTTTCGTAAAGATTCATACTCACTCACACATGCTGGAACAATTATGCATGCCCTGTAGAAAAATAATTTGACTTGGTTTTCATAACATGACTCACATATGCGACCAAAAAATGGGTTTAGTAACGCAGTCGATGCAAATATCATATGGGGAAAATCGGCGCGTTTTATTAGAAGGTTTACAGGATCAGAGACTTTGGAGGATTAGGACTTTTTACTCAACAGTCATTCACATTCACGAATATGCAATGCCAAAAAAAGTTTGCAATTCTTCCGATTCACTGTCAGTCACTAAAGTGAGATAACGCTGCTATATTGTCGCCCTCTGGCCAGAAACATGAATGTCCAGAAATAAAAACGTTGGCAAATCAAACTGATTTAGGAAAATAAATATACAGGGTGGCGCAAAAGTTATCCTCCTATCAGAAAATGCTATAAATTTTGCGATTGGCCCCTAAAGTCAGTTCTGTTTTGACATTTGTGTAGTAAACACATGCGAAATACACGTTAATAAACAATGTTACGCTACACTGCTCCAGAACGCGGAATATTGCTGACTATTTATTTCGGTCCGTGAAAAACGGTTACTGCGCAAAAGTAATCCTCCTATCAGAAAATACTATAAATTTTGCGATTGGCCCCTAAAGTCAGTTCTGTTTTGACACTTGGGTAGTAAACACATGCGAAATACACGTTAATAAACAATGTTACGCTACACTGCTCCAGAACGCGGAATATTGCTGACTATTTATTTGACCAATAATCGGTCGGGGCCAAACGGTTACTGTGAATGGTGAGCGCTATAGAGCAATGATCAACGAGTTCTTTTTGCCGCCACTTGATGAATTGGGATTGGAAAACATGTGGTTCCAACAAGACGGTGCAACAGCACACACTGCACGTGCAACAACCGATATGCTGAACATCGGAAGCTTACTTTTGCGCCACCTTGTATATTAATTTTTTCGGGAGCTTAGTTTAGCTTGAATTAAACCTTTTAAAACCTGTCGCTTAGCGTTTTATCTAGTTGCTCCTTAATTGTCTTTGGTTTTCTTAAAGCTCCTAGGCGAGATGGGGGTATTTTTTTGTCGAAGTATGATGATGACGACTGATTTCCTGATATATGCAGATAGCAAATCCGGACCACGAACGCTACAAGAAATATTCCACATGTACTCTGTTACCAAACAAAATTTATGTACCAGAATCTTTACATATAATAAAATTGTAACAGGTCGATGTCTGTACATTGAAGATATTCAATAAAAACTGATAGGAGAGGTCGTTATTGGACCAGCGGAACCCAAATCACCAATTTTTAGAATTTTCTCTGTCTGTCTGTCTGAATAGAATTGCATGGAACTTTCACCATTCTATCACTTAACGTCTAACTTAAAATTTAGGACAACTTTCATTTGGATATCTCATCCATTCCCGAGTTATTGACCAAAATGTGGGAAAAATGTGACCAAAAATGTGGTTTTTTTACCATAACGCCCGCGTCACACAAAAACGACTGCATAGAAATGAATGAAACTTTCAATAATCATTTTCTAGACGTCTCTCCTAAAATTTAAGATATCTTTCACCTCGATATTTTACCCGTTTCCCAATTTATTGACCTAAATGTGGACCCAGGGTGACTGTATGATGTGTGCTTTCAAGGCGGAACAAAGTTCGGCGGGTCAGCTAGTCATGAATAAAAGTAATATCAAGGAGGGCGAAACTGGAGAAAATGGCTAAATGGAATAAAGCGTTGGGTTTCGACCCCATTATCCAAGAATGAAATTAATGAGAAAAGTTAGGAAACTTTGAAACATGTCATTACATCCATCGCTATTTAAGGTTAGTTTTTCTTTTTTTTCAATATCAATAGCACACAATTTGTATAGAAAAACGGACATCACCAACTGGCAAAAAATTCTGACCAAGTCAACTCTAATTTGAACTAATTTCCGAAAGGATCTTATAAAAACTAACAAAAGTAGCAACGTGAGCGTCTAGAATATCCGTAGAATTTCTCAAATAGCAAAAACTTAATAATTGAATAAGAATTATTTTCAATTAAAATCGAGAAATTTAAAAATAAATGAATTTCAGTAAACTTGAAAATTCTTATAATATATTCTCTCTCTCTCTATGGCGCGATATACAACAGGTATATCATCATAAACCTCCTAAGAGATTTTTGCGCCAAGCTTCTCTTCCAATTTGTGGTGTGCCGATTTGAATTTTCCCTACAAATTGGTGGGACCTACAGTTTTTTGCCGACTCCGAACGGCATCTACAAAGGAGACGAATTTTTGCTGAGAAGCCTGTCATGGCAGAAATACACTCGGAGAGTTTGCCAAACCACTGCCGAGGGGCGACCCCGTTTTTGAAAAACTTTTTTCAAATCACTTTTGATGTTACCTGTACCAGGGCTCGAACCATGGACCTTCGGTGTGGTAGGCCGGCAACACTACCTTCACACCACGGCGGCCGCCTCCTGATGTTTCAGAAAAGCTGTAGGTAGCCTCTCGAATACTGTCCATATATATTGAAGTGAAAATACAAAGTTAGGCAGCTCTATTTTTAATTATTTTTATGAGCAAAAACTTTCCCTGGAGGGTAGTACGATATTATATTTATACTATATGTGTGCATCCACCTCGATAAGAGGTAGAGGTACTCACACTTCCCTCCAGTTCAGTGGCGCAGCCAGGGGGATTGGGGGATTGGGGGATATTTCCCCACACCACAAACCACAGAGAAGAAAATGACAAAAATGTATCTAAGCGTGCTGAATTTTATGAACCAATTGTGCAAAACCAAAATATAGTGGCCGAAACCCATTTATGGAAAAGGTTCTTAAAGTGACATAATCTTCCGCCAAAAACTGCATTTTATGCACTTCAGAGCTACGACAAATCGTCATTTCATAACTTATACAAATTGCTACAAATTTTTACAGCTCTCCTCGTTTCCACTTCTACAGTAGAACTTACCTCTTCAATCCTTTTTCTTTAAACCCCGGTTAATCGTCTAAGCGATTGTAGCCATTTACCCAACAGCACTGGGTCACAAATCGGTCTCCACTTCGTCCTTCCATCGGAGTGATGGTCTCACTCTTCCTCTGCTACCACCGGTGGGTGCCGATAAGAATATCATCTTCATTCATTCGCACAACATGGCCTAGCCAATTAAGACGTTGGGTTTTAATTCGTTGGACTAAGTTGGTGTCATTAAATCTTCTTTGGTATTCGCCGTCGCCAATGCGTAAGGATCCGTAAATCTTTCTCTCGAATACTCAGATGGTGTCCGTGTCCAAGCTTTTGCACCATAAACCCTATTTATTTTCGTTCTTCGAGAAAGGCCTTTACGTCTCAATTGCCAACTCCGTCAGAAGTAGCACTTGTCTGCGTGAGTGACTCTTCGTTGGATTTCTAGGCTGACATTATTGTTGGTGTTAATGCTGGTTCCCAGGTTAAAAACTCTAATATTTTCTTTGCGATTTCTTTATTTTCCTCAATACAAGGTTATGAAATCAATCGCCCCCCCCCCCCTTCCGCAACCCCTGGCTACGCCACTGCTGCAGTTGTACGAGACCACCACCATCGAGGAATGCTTACACCTCCTACGATGATTCTTACCCTGCCATACTTCCATGCTGCGCGACCGGTTTTCTCAAGGATGCAATAAATTGGTTTGTTTTTCATGAAATTTGTTTGTGTTTATTATTTCCTTTCGTTATTGATGGTGATTATTTTTTTATTTAAAATTAATTGGGAAAATATTTTGTTAAATATTTATTGCTTTTAGTGTCGTGGTTGCTCTCCTTTCCCTTATTCTTTTATTTTTCGTGAAGACACTTTACACAATCCTAGTTGTGCGACTTTGAGAAAATATTAAATCTCAAGTAGTTCAGTGGCAAGAATTTGTGTTGCGCACATCTGCATTTACAGATGGAGGAATTCATATGACAAGGTGTTAGCCATTCGCCTGCAGTGAAGAGACAAACTAGTCAGCAAACATTATAGTTCCTTGGCTAGTGCTTTGATGGATAACTCATACAAATGCGTTTGGGGTGGTACTTAACCCACCGTAGGCTAATATTTTTTTATTAAAAAGAAATGATCTTAGCTTTTGGATCTCGACCAGTGATGAACAACCACATGGTGAGATTTTTATTTTGTATTGAAATAAGGCAGAACTATAACTCAAGTTGAGCTGTATGACAGATTAGTACTCAGGCTAGTGTACAACTCGAAGTTTGACTGCAGGGGTGGCATATTAATGTAATGTAGCCATCGGATTATCGAATTCAAGGAATGTAGCTGAAAATGTTAGTGAGGAGAGATTTATTGGCATATCCTTCTGATTTACTAATTGCAGCAACCTGTTTTTGTGCTGCAACGACAAACAAATATTTATTTTGGCTTTTTGTTTTCCAATTGACTTTGTTGATGTTTTCACTCGCTTTCTAGTGTTATGATTGCTTTTGAAATTTATTGCTTGAGATTTGGGTTTTGATTTGCTGCTGGTACTTTGGATTTGTTAAATGCTTTCAATTGCTTTTATCAAGTGCTAAAGAACAACCATTTTGTAATCTAAATTGATAGATTTTCATTTGGATCGTTAGATACCCTTTCATTTAAAATTTGTGAATTAGCACGACAACGAACACTATTTCAATATAGTAATGCAGTGGAAGGATGATATTTGGTATGGAAAATTGACACTGTCCTTGATTACTAGCCGTACATAAGGACAGTTAGGATGGGATAATTATGAAACATCGGTTCGTAGGAGAAGTCACGCCCAGCTTCAGCACGGATAAACATTATGTTGAAGAACCTCACACCAGGACTTTGCTTGTCTTTCTTCTTTGTCTGGCCACTGTAGAAGGGTTCGCAACGCTTTAGGACCGTGATGTCAGCCTTTGCCTAGGGATATTAAAAAGGCCCGGACATTCCAGGTACATTCCTTCAAATCAAAGTCTTTTTCGCAAAGCTCTTCAGCATTGCAATGTAGAAACTTTTTGATTTAAAATTACTGCATTTAAAACTCCCTCAGATTGACTCAAGTTTTAAACTCAACACAAGATAAGAAAAACGCATCTCGTCGAAAAGAATTTGAAATAAAAAATTTTACTTTTGCTCAGTTCGTAATTAGCAGCCAACCCACAAATGCGAAGACATCGTCGGTGAGCAAAAACAACGTACACAATTGGTATGAGAGCACTTGCGTTCGCCAAAAGTGCATGTTTTTCTCAACTTCTTCGGTTTGTTTCTTCCCGTTTTATCTAGCACTCATGTGGGTTCTTAAATTGATTGTTGTACATATATATACATACCCCATATGTAAATTACTTACAAATGAATATAAAACAAAAACATTTCTTTGCCCAACTAATTCAATTCTTTGCCCATTGCATTCAAATCTTTTCTTTTTGCTTTTTCATTGTTCCTTTTCCTCATGGATTTCGCACTTTAATGCGCTCCGGTTTTAGCTTTGAGTTCATTCAAAAAGTTTATTTCCGCTCACTTCGACGGCGCGTGAACTTCCGAATCCGCCCACATACTCGAAAGCCCGAAAAAACAACACAAATAACAACGAAAGTGAGGAACACTAAAATGAAAGCAAAAACTACAAAGCAGTAAAAGTGGGAAACAAATTGGAGCAGTCACAAAGAAACAATAGCTAGAGAGGGAGTAGAAAAAACAATAACAACGGCGTGAAAAGACGAAAGGAAGTTGATTATCGAAAAACTTTCGATGCGAGAACTGAAATCGCGTGGATACGAGGGCAGGCGCACTCATCGCGAAGCCGAAGCAGCAGCAACCTCATATTTCCAAGAGCAAATGTGTATGCAACTTCTACACTCGCTCTTCGGACGGTCAACACCTTTTCGCACCATTTACTTAGTAAAAATATACTTTCAATTGCAATAATTTGTCGGCATAAAAGGAACACAACTAAACCGGAAGCGGGTCGTAAGTTGATTGCAATAACTGTTAGTCCGCGTCAAACAAGTGGAAGTTGCGTGCAACCCCCATCGTATAAATTTGTGGCAAGAATGTAAAATTACAGATACGACAAAACAACAACAAGCACAGCACCGAACTTGAGATAAATTTAAGTTCTAAATAAATATTCGATGTTATCCACTTAGCATTACACATAAGTATATGATCTGATGAAACAGTGACTGCTAGGCGTGACATTCGATTCGTGATCTGCAATCAGGCCACCCCCCCCAACCGAAGTTTTAACGAATGAGTGGTTTGCTGTCGTTAGAAGTATTTGTGGAGCATTGTTTAAGTGGCAGTCCACTTTAACAACGCCACCTACATCGTTATTGAAATCATCATCCGTATTTCAGACATCGTCAAAGAATTGGTTGCGGCACCTGAACTGGTCGTTTATGCCTCGGTCTTGGTTCATTTCTTGAATTGAGTGAATTGATGTGAAACGTTGTGATATGTCGAAGTAAAAATCTTCTCCATAGTCTGAAATATTCCGTAAGTCAAGGTTTTCGGGGCTAGTGAGACCATAAACTTAACAACTTCCCTCATCTCGTAAGTAATGTAAACTATTTCTTGTTTAAAATAAATTTTAAACATAATTACACTCTCAGACAATCAGAATGACAAAATTAAAAAAAAAAGTTTCCAAACCGTGTTTTAAAGTTATATACTGTTATATTTTAGATGATGCACAGCACTTAACCTCACCCCAATATCAAATTTATGGGCAAACATTAAGCGCCAGCTGGCTTACCCAAAAAATCCTCATCCAACCCAAATGTACGAACCGCCGCGTAAAAAGGCGATAAAAATTCAGCAAGAAGTACTGGTTTATGAATGGAAGTATTTACATACAGGGTGGCTGATGAATTTTGCTACATTAAGAAACTCAAATAATTTTTTTTTCAGTGTATGGAATTCATTTTTCTTTTATTCATGTTAAAGCTCATTAAATTTTATTAAATATAGGTTAATTAGTTTTAAAAATAATGGAATTTAAATGCCCCCCCTGCTTGCCGATGCATGTGCGGCATCTTACCAAAAAGTTGTTCATTACTGCTTGGAGAGTTGAGACAGGAATAGCCGCAATTGTTTCTCGAATGGATTGCCTGAGTTCATTCAAATTTGTTGGTTTTGCTTTGAAGACTTCCTTTTTGCAATAACCCCACAAGAAAAAGTCAGGTGCTGTAAGGTCAGGCGACCTGGGTGGCCAACGGAATGTGGAGTTTCTGGATATCAGCTTATTGGGAAATTTTCGTCGCAATTCTGTCATAACAGGTTGGGCTATATGAGGAGCTGCACCATCTTGCTGAAACCACACAGAGTTGAAAGAAATTCTCATTCGGCGTAATTCTGGATAGAAAAACTCTCTCAACATGCTCAAGTAACGGTTTCCAGTAACCGTAACGGTGTGACCGTTTTCTTCGAAGAAGTAGGGCCCGACAATGCAGCGTGATGAAGCTGCACACCACACTGTGACACGAAGTGGATGCAATTCCGTCTCATGGAGTATCTGTGGGTTGGAAGCACTCCATATTCGACAATTTTGTTAGTTTATGTTGCCGTTTAAATCGAAATGGGCCTCGTCAGACATGAAAAGACAGTTCAACATGTTTCCATCCTCTTCCACCATTTGAAGCATCTTCTGGCAAAATTCCAAGCGAATCGGCAAGTCTGCAGCGTTCAGTTTGTTGGCCATTTGAATTTTATATGGGAATAAGTCCAAATCTTTGTGCATAATTGACTGTAATGGCTGTCTGCTTACACCCATTTGAGCAGATAAGCTTTTTGTCGCAACACGTGGATTGTTTTGTATGGCAGCAGCTACAGCAGCGATTGTTTCCTCCGTTCGAACTGAAGGGTTTCGATGGTAAGGTCTTCTGTTGACTGTCCCATGCTCGGCAAAATTGTTTACAAGTCTTATTATGGTCCATCTGCTCGGAGGATTGCCGCCAAACGTGCGCCTATACTCTCTTTGAACCGAAACTACGGACTCCAGTGCGTGATAGCGGCGGACAATCCAAATTCTTGTTTCAGTGTCCCAGTTATCCATTTTTGTTAAATGTAAAAGTCAATCTGCAAAATAAAAAAAAAATTTACCAGATTCATTAAATAGAAAAAAAGTTATTTAATTTTTTTTTGGTAGCGGCTTTCATCAGCCACCCTGTATGTATGTACATTTGTAGATTTCCTGAGGAAGTCAACAAATTAAAGATTAATGAATAAAATATTTGGAGTTTAACTCAATTTAGTCATGAAGCTGTGTTCAAACTACTACGTAAATTACTTAGTTTCGTATAAATTAGCTCAATAAATTAAGTGAGCTCATATTATTTATTTATAGGTTTTTAATTTATCATACAATGCTAGTTCGTTTACTGCAGGTTATTTCATTTTAATTTCGGTTTCTATCGTATAATAACTAACTTATATATTACTAGAAGACCCGGCCACGCTTCGCTGCGTCTCAGAATTTATAATAGACTAAGGCCGATATTGATCATCGTATCTCTAACACCCGTTGAGACGTGGAACTAATTGACATCGCTTATTGCAGCACTCAATAGCGCCTTTCATTTGATATCCATATTGTACTAACACATGTTGGGTCACCTTGGTCCACATATTGGTCGATGTTTGCGAAACTGGTCGGGTTATCGAAATAGTATTATCTTGAATCTTAAATTTATGTTGAATGGTGAAAGTTCCATTCAATTCCCATCGGCAGTTCTTGAGTGATGCTCGACCAAATATACAGACAGACAGACAGACAAAAATTCTAAAAACTGGTGATTTGAATTCTATTGGCTTCATAATAATCCGCCCTATCAATGTTTCTTAAATATCTGCAATGTACAGACATCTCGATGTTACTGTTTTATTATATGTATGTAGAGATTATTATTACTGATTGGTGTTTTTTTGTTCGCTCCTCATTTTCTGCTCACATTTTTTTTTTATTTTGCTCTGGGTTTTTCTTTAATAATTAAATCATATCTTGATATTCTAAATATTCTAAGTTATAATTAAAGTTAAAAGAGTTTAAATAGTTAATGTGCTTCACTACTTGGTGTAAAAATTGTTAAAATTTTTGAATAGTGATTAATTATTTTAAATTCATACTTTTAAATTTGTGTGTGCAATCATCGAAACATCATCAAAGATGGGACATGGTCGTTTCCAAACACCAGCCGACAAATTGGCATTCATGGGTCCACTCAAGAAAGATCGTATCAAGGAAGAGGCCGCTGCTGCTGCTGGTGCAGCGACCACATCGGCAAATGCTTGAGTAAAAATTTTTGTTTGTTAATTGTATTAATGCCTGAAATACCAAGTTAATTTTGGTAATAAATAAAAATTAAATTAAAAAATAAAAATAAATAAATAAGTAAATAAAATAAGTTGTTCTTGTGTGCTTACTTAGTTTTTGACTTATTTTTCATTACAGCTGTTTGCGTCACATACAGTGTGTATAAAACTGCTCGCTCAGCACAGTGCCATTTAAACTGCCAGGGTTGTTTTTCTTCCATCTGCTAAATTCTTTAACTTATAATTTTTTCTAAACTTATATAAGTATTTATTTATATAAAAATGTCGTGCATGAAAGCAAACTGCCAAGTAAAAAGCGAGTCCGAACGCTTTGTAGCATGTTGGCTGTGTGATGGACTTGTCCACGCTAAGTGCACTGGGTTAACCGGTAGAATAGCTGACCTGCTTAATAAAGGAAAAGGCATGCGCTGGTTTTGTTCCAAATGCCGATCGACGGAAGTTGATCTCTGTTAAATCTTCAGGCATATCAGAAACTGGTTTTCTGAAATCAGCAAAGATTTTTCATTGCTGACTGAAAAATTCAAAAACTATGAAAATATTTTCAAAACCTTGGAAACTTTAGATAATTCGCCTCATTTGGAATGCCCTGATAACCGTGAAAACAAGAGCAGACGTACGGATGATCGGCCTACTACCTGAACAGTGCCAAACTTGCCTCAAGCCCTTGAACTTATCGATTTGGCTTCTCCAATTCCTAGTACGTAAATTAACTTATGATCATCCTACGCAAGCTTGGTTTACTAAAGAGCTTAATACTCTGAAAAATAGGAAAACGCGATCATTTTATTTATAAAAGAAATCCGGATTAAACAAACATTACTTACTGTATTCCATTCTACGTCAGAAGTACATAGAGATAGTGCTATAAAGCTTATATCTCTAAAACCAAAAGAGGCATTTTTCTCAATCCAAAGTCATTTTATGGTTTCGTAAATTCTAAACGTAAAGTATCAGGATTTCCCCCAGCCATGAAATATCAAGACATTATATCTAGCGATAATCAAAATATCGCAAATTTCTTTGCTCAATTTTTCACTTCTAACTATTCTGCCGTCACCAATTCAAACATTCAAAATTATCCTTATAAGCTACAGGGGAAAAATGTAATTAATTCACCAATTAAATGCGCCAAAGATGTTCTAATTTACCTTAAAACCTTAAAAGAATCTTTAAAATACGGTCCTGATAGGATTCCTACATGTTTCTTGAAAAAGTCTGCGAACCATATTTACCAGCCCCTTACCACTTTGTTCAATCTATCACTTAAGTGTGGTGTTTTTCCAACTGCGTGGAAAGAATCGTTTCTTTTACCGCTGCATAAAAGCGGGAGTAAGTCTTCTATAGAGAACTATCATGGCATAGCAAAGCTTTCTGCCATCCCAAAATTGTTTGAAACTATTGTTACAAATCAACTTACGGGTCCGATCTCTACTTTGATAGCTGACTGCCAACACAGGTTCAGTAAGGGAAAGTCCACAGTTACGAATTTTCTTAAGTTTACCAGTCATGTCTCAAATGGCTTTAGAAAAAATCTTCCTATACAATTAACAATTATAGTCTTGCGAAAGTGTATAATTTTGTTGACCTGGGGGTTACTATGAACTATAAACTCAGTTTCAACCACCATATTAACGCAACAGTCAATAAGGCTAGAGGTGTTCTAGCATTAAACGATGGTCTAAAGAATTTAGCGACCCTTATGTAACTAAAGCTCTCCACTACCTTAGTCAGACCGATACTTGAATACGGTTCTATAATTTGGAACCCGAGTTACCACGTTCATGTAGATCGCCTAGAATCAGTACAAAAACAATTTTTACTATTTCCTTAAGAGATTTTCATTGGGATCCCTTGTATAATCTGACACCCTATACGAATCGTTTTAAACTCATTCATCTTCACACACTTAATAGGGAAATGCTTGGAATTGCTTTTATGATTAAATTGCCAAATGGTTCACTCTCCAGCCCGTTTCTTCTAAGTGAATTGAATTTCAATGTACCGTCTCGTCCTTCAAGGCATTTTAAGCCACTTGTCTTGAAACAGCGCCGAACCAATTTTGAATTTAATGACCCTTTTCGATGTCGACTCGGCACGAACGAATAATCCGTTTGGGAATTGTTATTAATATTAATAAATAAGGTTTCGATTTAAAGGTAGAGATTAGCTCTACATGCAAAATCATGTATTAATTAATTGGCGAAGTTCTTTGCTTTCTATGTAGACGTAAATAGAAACCGTTGTGGCATGATATGCATGACGATTTCGAAATTAGATTCTGTATTTGTTTTTGCGCAAGATGCGCACGGGTCCATATCGTTAACCATAAACAGAAAAAAGTGTCAACGGCGCGTGATACACCAATCCACTTGAGGACTGGTTATCGCTTATTTCGTGGTTATTTCTTTATTACTATATATTCTCGAAGCTATTTCAGCATTATTTCGGAAAGATTTCTGGATCGGTCTTATTTCGGGAGCACTTCTGTATTATTTTAGTTTCATTGGGTATTATTTTCGGGGTTTTTCGTCATAATACTGAGATTTATCTTTGAGATCACTTTGCGATTACTTTGTGTTTGCTTCGGCATCATTTATAAATTATTTGTATGTATGCACGTTGTTTTTAATATCCGTAAATTATAGCGAAAATAGTCTCGACATCCTCCGAAATGGTCCCGAAGTGGCTCAAACAAAATTCCGAGATCATCCGAATAAATCGGAAATGCTACGCCTGACAAATCCTGTGTTAATACTGAAAATGCTGTGATTGAAAATAATCTTGAGACGGACCTGAACTAAACACAAAACAGGTTCTCTAAAATAACCTAGATATCAGCTTTTTAATTTTTATACCTAGTAGTGCTACGCACATAAGCTATATTAACTTTAGTCGCCTAACGGTGGGATGTAACGACATAAACGGATCGAGATAGCTTTTGACTTATGTATATCAAAATGTTCAGGACGAAAAAAGAAATTGATTAAGCTATGTCCGTCCGTACGTCCGTCTGTTAACACGACAAATTGAGTAAATTTGGAGAAAAAAGTGATTATTCAGTACATAATACACTTATAAGGATAACATTTTTTGTGTACAGTAACGTTGAGGCAGAAAATAATTTTTTCGAAATATTTTTGGATTGAATAAGACAAATTTGGAAATATTATTGATCATAAACCAAAAACCGTTCAAGATATCGAAACTAAATTCAGCACACGTATTTACAGTAATACAAGGAATGTTCCAGAAAAAATGGACGAAATCGGTTTTGGTCCACGCCCACTTTTATACGAAAGACTTTGAAAAGGATCAAAGATATATTTAATAGGCAATAACTTTGCGTATAAAAGCTTTATATCATTTCTATTTCACTTTTAAAGTGTCCGTGAACCTAGGAAATTGAAAAATAAAAATTTTTGAAAATGGGCTTGGCCCCGCCCCTTTTATAGTGGATTATTCCACAAAACTTTTTATGCCATAACTCCGGCAAAAATTTATTTATCGAAACGATATTTGGCGAAGGCGATAAAGGTAAATGTTTGTTGTAAAAATGGGTGAAATCGGTCAACGCCCACGCCCAGTTCTTTAACATAGTTCTGAAAAATTTATTTGTAAAATGTAAAGCGCGATATTTCTATAACCATGCAAGCTATATCAATAAGATCTTGTACACATAATAAGCTTTTTAAACAAAACTCGACCGCAAAACAATGTTGTGGCCACCCACTTATTAGCATAAAAACTCTGCTAATTTCAAAGGCGATTGCTTGTAGTTTCAACTAGATATTTCAATCAAAAATTTTCAGCTGCTTCTCAATAGTATGTAGTACGAGGTGTGTTCAAAACGTATCGCGAATTTTGAATTTTCGCTGGTTACGTATCTTCGAATTTCGAATTTTTTGTGGCGTTATGTTGGTACTCATGTCTCTCACTTATGCCGACAAGCTCGGCCATTTTGAATGTTCAGTTAATTGTTGACAGCTGCTTTGCTTGCACGTGTTTTGGATCGTCTTCGATTATTACCTATTCAAAAAAATGGATCAAAGAACCTGTATCAAATTTTGTGTGAAAAACGAAATTAAGTGCGCGGATGCATTCCGAATATTGACTGTGGCATACGGAGAAGCTACCTTGGACCGAAGCAACGTTTATCGGTGGTACAAAATGTTCTCAGAAGGCGGAGAAGATGTGCAAAGAAGAACAAAAATTGGCTTTTGCATCACGATAACGCCCCTGCTCACGCATCGTTGCTTGTGCGCGACTTTTTGGCCAAAAACAACACACTAATGATGCCGCAGCCACCGTATTCCCCAGATCTGGCCCCCTGTGACTTTTTCTTGTTCCCTAAACTGAAGAGGCCCATGAAAGGACGACGTTACGCTTCTCTTGACGAGATAAAGACGGCATCGAAGGAGGAGCTGAACAAGATACAAAAAAATGATTTTTTGAAGTGCTTCGAAGATTGGAAAACCCGTTGGCACAAGTGTATTATATCTCATGGGGATTACTTTGAAGGGGACAAAATAGATATTCATGAATAAATAATTTTTGAAAAAACACAAAATTCGCGATACTTTTTGAACACACCTCGTATATCCCTGCCAAAAATTAGGCAAATCGAAAAACACACAAGTAAAATATCCGGGCAAGTAGTTAATACCCACTGCAAAAGTGAAGTTGTATATCTTTTTTGATTTTCATGCCTTCCATGAACATGAAATGTTTGTACGTATGAGAAGAAAAAGAGATAGTCCCATCAAAAAGTATACTGAAATGATCAAGAGGATGAGCTGAGTCGTTGTAGGCATGTCCGTCTCTCGATACGTCTATCTGTCTGTCTATTTGAGCGGAACTACGAAATGAAAAGTATTAAAACAGACCTGCGTAAATTTCTATGCCATAATATATCACTAGTAGATATATATAATGTTTGGTTCCTCCCGAACTTATACTTCCTTACTTGTTATTTTTATTTTAGGCGTATATGTGTTTGGCTGAATTTTTTTTGTTGTGATCTAATTATACAATCCTGAGATATGGGCATTTGTGGTGCTCCAACCGTTAAGCTTGAATAAACGGTTTAAGAAACTATCTATTTGTATTTCATTAATTAAAAATTAAAATCAAATAGGTACTGTTAAAAGTTTTGAATTTTCAACAAAATTTGTCTTATTGTTCTATGGGATGTATACAAAAATGATGTTTATCACGACGACCAAATTTAAAAATAAGATTAAACAGCAGATGTTACATTTGAATAAAAAAATCGAAATAAATAAATGGAAAATTGCAAACCCTCAGATAGACCCACAATTTATTGTTAGTTGTTAAGAACGCTCATATTACTGAAGATATGATTCACTAATAAATTGGAATTTGTAGCAACTTCCTGTACTTCTTTATTGATTTGCCGCATATTGCAGCATATTTACACCCCGTCTTAAATGTGTGCAGGTTCTGTTCAATTATCTCCTACACAAGCACTTAAAGATGACCTCTGAGACCAATTGATAAGCATTTCATCCATGAGTCAAGATTACACCACACAAACAATATGCAGCAATCATATGTTACCAATGCGGGCATGTGGCATTACTGTGATTTAGCATTGCGGTCCAATAAAGATGATGAATTTCCATATCGACAGATTGAAGCAGTTGTGAAACTGTTGACGGTTGTTAACTGCTAAATGGTGCTGCATAAATGCAATCAAAAACATGCACTCTCCTCACACCGTCCCAAAGTTTTCCAAATGAATTAGGCACAGTATGCTTGAGCCACACTTCATCGATTGCATCGGCCTTTGGCTTACATACGTTTGAGAAAGGCCGCGTTTTCGCGCTCGACTACGCATAACGTGCAATTTATGGTGTTGGTTATATATTGGAAGTAAAGGGTGTTTTTTTAGGGGTATAGAACTTCGAATTGAAATAAAACACAAGAAAATCGTTTTAAGGTCCATCAATTTGGCTTTATTGGAAGGATAATTTTATGCCATTAATGTTTAAATATGATTTCGGGCATGTGGCCGCCGCGGCTGGCTCGAATAAAGCCAACTCTACAGGTCCAATTTTCAACCACTTTTTCGAGCATATGGGGCCGTATGTCGGCAATAACGCCACGAATGTTGGCTTCCAATTCCCCTAACATTTCTGGTTTGTTGGTGTAGACGAGCGACTTCACATATCCCCAAAGAAAATAATCCAATGGTGTCAAATCACACGACCTTGGTGGCCAATTGACAGGTCCATTCCGCGAAATTATGCGCTCATCGAATGTTTCCTTCAATAAATCGATTGTGACGTGCGCTGTGTGGCATGTAGCGCCGTCTTGTTGGAACCACAACTCATCCACATTCATGCCATCCAATTCGGGAACAAAATAGTCGGTTATCATGGCTCTATACCGGTCTCCATTAACGGTAGCTGCCTCTCCAGCATTATTGCGGAAGAAGTATGGCCCAATGACTCCACCAGCCCATAGAGCACACCAAACAGTCAGTTTTTGTGGATGTAATGGCGTTTCAAGGGTCTCATGTGGATTCTCTTCACTCCAAATGCGGCAATTTTGCTTGTTGACGTAGCCATTCAACCAAAAATGAGCCTCATCACTGAACAAAATTTTGCGATGAAAATCAGCATCGAAATCAATCTCATTTTCGGCCCATACACCAAAATCACGACGCATTGCATGGTCTCGCGGCTTTAATTCTTGCACAAGCTGGATCTTGTAAGGTCGAAAGCCAAGATCTTTGCGCAAAATCTTCCATAAAGTTGATGGACAAAGCTCCAATTGCTGTGCACGGTGGCGAATCGATTCATTCGGGTCCTCTTCAACACTTTGCTCTACAGCGGCAATTGTTTCCTCGGTGCGCACTGTTCGACGTCTCTGCGGATGCGTATTATCACATAGAGTAAACGTAGTGCGAAAACGATCCATGGTTAACCGAATTAATTGCTCTGATGGACGATTATGTCGACCATAAAATGGACGGAGCTCACGGTAAACTTCGCGAACTGAACCATTATTTTCGAAATAAATTTGCACGATTTGCAAGCGTTGTTCTTTTGTCAACCTGTTCATGATGAAATGGCAAACCAAACTGAACATAAATGACATTAGAGTTGCCAGATTTGACCACAAAATGCCAGTTTTATCTCTATTCGAAAAACAAACCCGTAAAAAAAACACCCTGTAGTAGTGGGACTATTTTCGAATAAACGAATAAAAATATTTGTTTCAAAAAATTCAAATATTATTTATTCGAATAATTTATCCGTTTATTCGAATAGTGGTATTCGAATAGTTGTATTGAACTGCGAAGGATGTCGGAAGCGAAGTTCACTGTCTTCATCGCTTGTACCCATGAGCATGCCTTCGCGTTTTGTTGGTATATATGTATGTTTGAATGTACAAATGTGTGGATAAGCGGTAGTGATAATTGTTTTTTATTCGAATATTTTTTATTCGATAGTCCCATGCCTAATTGAAAGTTGTATTTGCAACGTGTTTTGATTAGAAGCGTCTACCGCAGACCGCCGCAGTGTCGGATGTAGTGTCGGAAATCTTAACTCATATAGGTTTGTATATAATACAAGGTGGCGCAAAAGTAAGCTTCCGATGTTCAGCATATCGGTTGTTGCACGTGCAGTGTGTGCTGTTGCACCGTCTTGTTGGAACCACATGTTTTCCAATCCCAATTCATCAAGTTGCGGCAAAAAGAACTCGTTGATCATTGCTCTGTAGCGCTCACCATTCACAGTAACCGTTTGGCCCTGACCGATTATTGGTCAAATAAATAGTCAGCAATATTCCGCGTTCTGGAGCAGTGTAGCGTAACATTGTTTATTAACGTGTATTTCGCATGTGTTTACTACACAAATGTCAAAACAGAACTGACTTTAGGGGCCAATCGCAAAATTTATAGCATTTTCTGATAGGAGGATTACTTTTGCGCCACCCTGTATAAGCTTATAAGCAACAGTTGCCAATATCGATGATTACGTTTGTTTTCGTGCGTGGCATGTGGTCTTGTGAGGTGTGTAGGGGGGTGTTTAGCACATTACACAACAAAGTCACTATGGCGAAATCCTTGAGTAGGTGCAACAAAACCGACGCCAAGATACATCATTATGCACCAGAACGTCCGGCATGATGAGGTACGCCTCTTCAAAGCGCTTTTAGCTGGACTGCGAAATGTATCATGTGCGAATAAAAGAAACAAACATACATACATGGCACTTCGTTAGATACTTCACTAACATTCTTTAAAATGCGTTCTAGACCTGTATCATACCCGACGTGACGAACGTTGTTGCATGAGCGATGACACCATTAGAGGATAAGACTCTCGAGTGGGTTGGTTGGCGTGGCGAGTCTCCACTGACTCCACAAGCCGTAGTGGAAAATTGTCCCACTATATCCATTCCATTGATTTTGACCACGTTATGAACTCTTTAGCACTGCCATCCTGGATTTCCGAGATGCTCCTAAACATTTTTTTTCAAGATTTTTTACTGCGGCAATGGCTACTACTACAACACCCAAACCATTTTCCCGCCATTCCATTCCTTCTCTGTAGGTTTATACAAAACCGTCATATCCGCTCCCGTATATGCGCGCCTTCCAAAGAACCAACCTATCCCAAGTTTTCCAAATTTGTCGTATCTTTGATAAAAAAAATCAAAAATCAATAATTGGCCTCAGTGTTTATGAAGAAGAAATTACTTTCGTGCTTTGTTGTTAGGCAAGAAAAGTAAGGACAGTTGGTGTTGGAAATTTAGCTACAATTTCAGATTCAATTATCGATTCTAAAAATGTAAAATGAAAACTGGTACTTTTCGCAAATAAGTAAAATTATGTTATCTTCAATCGTGTAGCATTACCTTGCCATTAGTCAACCTTTGGGGGCTTTTAGAGTTTAAAGTGGGATTGTTATGTTATCATACATGGACATCTCACTGTAATAAGTCCAGGAATAAGGCGCCACCAAGATTTGCTACTTATGCTTCAAAATTAATTACGATTTGACAGTTATTAATCGGGGTTTGACTTGAGAATTAAAGTAAAGCACTTGCTGAAGGTTTAAAGGTTTGATGTCTGTGTGACAATTTCGGGTAATAGGACGTGAAGGCTTAACCATTGTGGGAACCTTCTAAGTCGCCTTACTTTATATGTTAACAGTGTCACCTAGCGCAAAGGAAACTACACCATGCTTTTCGGGTTTTCTAAAATAAGTTGGAGTGGTTGTTTAAAAAATTATTTCGTTGAAATGTTTTAGTTTTAATCGAGCTATTGGTTGAACCGAATAGTAACGACGCTAAAGTGAAAGATCAAGCTATCTTCCTAACCCAGAATTTGTTTCATATTACTATCACATTATTATCTGACATTGAAATTTTCAAAACTTAAGCCCAAATAAGGGGTTCGTCTGAGTCTATAATGGAAGCCTATTCTTATAGTGCTTAAGTGTGCATACATACATCTAAATCGATATAAACCGAACAGTGCCGACTGAGAAAGGGACGTCTCCCGAGCTCTCCGAACTCTTCGTCGAGATACAACATCATATATCCAACCTAATCTAACCAAAAATGTGTATGTGGGAACACAGTTTCAAATGGTCATGGACACTTACTGCATAATTAAACATTTTACATTCAATGGGCTACGATTCATGCTCGGCAACAAATTAATGCAAATCCGAACTAAATTTGACAAGCAGCGCAAATGGTAGTAATTGTTGTTTTTGAGACGATTTAGCCAGATTTTTTTCCTTTGGTTAATTAGGCGCGTGCTTGACGTGACAGCTAATGCATCGCACAAACATGCAACGAGTACACATGCCACTTGAAAATGTCAGCCACAGGCCGATGCGGCAGGTAAATGAGGTGAATGGCAAGTGACTTGTAATAACAATTCCCAATAATTCCGTGTAAAGTTACCAGCAAATGGTCGAAGGACAATACAAGGCAGATCACAGAGGCAATTTGCTCAACACCGAATGAATGCATAAGAATTCCAATAATTGTGTGGATTTACAATTCGCCACTAAGTTCAGTAGAGTTTTTGGTGCTTGCATGCGAAGTCATGCGTACGCAATCATTTGAATACACGTACTGAGGTGTGTGTTCCATATGGGGTTGGCGTACAACCGGCCAAAAACAAAACCATGTTTTACATGCACCAAATGCATACTTAGTCGTCGTCGTAATCAAATTCTAAAAATTCCGCACGTTAATGGGTTTGAGCAAAGCGTGCTGTACGGACTGGATTGTAATTGCAATGACAACAATCTTTAACAAGAGCTGCAGCGGGAAACAAAAGCAATGGTGGTGGATTAATTGATGCGTCCACTCAATCTCAGCTATTTTTATTGTTGGAAAATCCTCTGTGGCATTTGTACGTACGTACACGAACTGCGTGTGGCATGTGTCACCGCTGGACAATTGATGGCCGCTTATAAGCTAACGCGAGCACTGACGTTGCCACATTAGGTTTTATGAGCGGCGGGTGCGGTCTTATCATGTGACTCATAAATTCCGAGCGCGAAATTTAACAGCAGTTCAAGGAGGAAATGTGTACCATTTAGTATTGCGATATCTTAGGGATGGGCTATGTACTCCAGGTCTGCATAGTTAGTACTCTACCTGAATCGAACCTTATGAATAGTGATCATGTACTTACTACGATCATTAAAACTCTAGCACCAGTCAAGTAAAAGTAAGTTGTGGTAGGCACATAAACGCTCTTTGAATCGTTCATTCATGTTCGCAGCAGAGAACTTAACTAATACAAAAGCTTTGATAGCAATCGTAAGCGCCGCACTTATTTAGTTCAACACGCACGCCTGTCACAAAATAATTGACTTACATGCTGGCATCCATTAAGCGCTGGGCCTGGGTGTGCTACAATTGCACGCGTCTATCATAATGCCGCGCGTGGATGACATCGCCAATGAATTTGCATATGCACAATTTATTTGTCTCCCTGTTAAGCGTTAGCAGACCAACTCGTTACTCCGTCGACGAGGCTTTGCATTCCCCGTACATAGCATGCTGCATTACACCGCGTTACACACATTCTGTCCTATGAACCAAATATACCCTTTCGGAAAGGGGAGAGAAAAAAAAAATACGTGTATCGGCGATTTTCATGTACACGTCAGAATTTTTTTTCTTTTAGTGGTGTGCGACTATTGCTATAGAAATTTATGCAAGTTTACTGATGGAAGTTTAAGAATAAAGTAACGCAGTGTTATAATTCCAGTGTCAAGGGTGGCGTACAGCGTGTTTATGAGGGCATAACTATTAGCCCAATTTTCCAATTTTGCAACTGTTTCCGACTCTATCTCGCCCTGAGACCCCAAAATGTACATAGGTGTCGGTTCGGTCCTTCCCATTATCTGAACATAATGTAACTGTCTCGAATTGCTTCCTCTTTGTGACGGTCATCCCGTCTGATATTGACAAAGTTCTAATTTCGCGCCCTGTAGCAAGACTAGCATTCATAGTATTTTTTTGATCAATTCTGGCTGCATTTCTGTTTGATATTATCAAATTATCCAGACCAGAAAAGTAGAAGTTGCGGAGCACCCCAGCGGTTTAATTTTGTGTTCACATTTTTCGCTGCACAAAGCAGCTCTCGCATCTTGGCTGCCATAAGATGATGGTCACATTAAATAGGAACACCCAAATGAACCACCCTGTAATATGAAATGAGTGTAAATATGCGTTTGGCATAAGAGATATGCCATTACATAAAAATATCGGCTTACAGCAAGTACTCGCATGTGCACACTTGAGTTTTTTCCCACGCATCAATTAGGATCGATTAGTGCCATAATAAAATCATCTACGGGCAAAAATACCGGAAAAGTGTTTGAGGGTGGGCATTTTAATCGATTGACAAACAAGCAACGAATTGTTTGCGTAAGAAAGAAGTGGTTGCTGATTGTGAAAACAAGAGAAGTATGTACAGTGTCTAGCAAAAGCCTTCCTCTTCCTTAATAAATTGTTGTTTTAAAAATATTATAAACCATCTGTCTAATTTTTTTACTGCGTATTTCAACGTCTTCGAACAGAAGTTCCACGACTGGTGTGTTCTTTTATTGAATCGTTCCTTCTTCAATAGCCTGATCTTACTAAGTCGATGTCTACTTTTCGCGGGATCAAGATCTTAAAGCAACAAAAGCAGTTCTCTGACAAAGGCCGACTCCTCCGGCAACGAATACGTCTTTCCACGAGGGGGCCTGTAAGATCATGTAATCTTGGCGAGTTTTAGCGAGGAGCTATGTCTGTAAATTTATTGTCTCAAAGGTTAGGTGATTATTGATTACAGCATTAAATTAGCCAGAAGAACTTGAAAACAAGAACTTTTAGTGATTAACCCTGCGGGTTAGGGGTTTAGAATATGCCCGAGGTAGGCATACCGGTCGCAAGAGGCGACAAATATGCACAAAGGTAATGACGTGCAACTCGATGGTTGATCTACAGATATGATGCCTCTCACCCCTTATTACCCATCTCATCCTTCCTTACGGAAGGAGGGGTGACATGACCTAGAAGGTTTCACTGGTCATAAATCGCTACCACGACAGTCGGGCAGTACCGCAAGGGAGTACCGGAGCGTACCGGGTTCAAATCCGGCCAATGACTGTCAATTCGCCAACACACCCTAAAACCTTCGGGGAGTGTTTTTGTCGTTACCACAACAACAACAACAACAACTTTTAGTGATTCGTTTACAACCCTAAACATCGCTGTGATTCGGTAAATTAGGTCCATTTTTATTTTATTGTCGGAGAATTGAGGCCTGGGACTAACTGGAAACGAATAAACAAGCTAACTCAGTTATTCCTCCATCTGTTGGTTATCAAACGTTTAAAGTTTCCACACGCTTTAGATTTAGCGCTCCTCTTATCACTTTGTAACAATATTTTTGTTGGTATCTTTATTTATTTTTATTTAAAATAAATATCTAATGCCCTTTTTCTAATTGTTTGCTACGTTCTTATATAGCAACAGCAGTAAACAGTTTGAAATGGAAATAGAAAGTTTGGTAACAAAAGACCAACACTCAGCAATATTTTTCTATCCATCGGATTTTGTCGTGTCCTCATTTGAAATTTCAGCTGCTTAAATCTAGATTCATCAACCTCAATTTTAGTGTGCATCAGCTTCATCATCATATTACATTTAAACTTAAACAAATGTGTAAGAATGTGCATAATATAGTGCGTTTCATAACTATATCACTCTCAAAATTAAACTTTTTAAAAATATCTATGCGGTTCTGAAACGATAACAATATTCAAATACAAACCTTATAACTTTAAACGAGTTATTATTCTAAAAATGTCTACCTATGTAGACGATACCTCTCAGGATTTTTTATGGGGTTGCCATCTATCTGATTTATCTAGGTAATGGAATTAAATATGCCAATATGGGTATGAAACGAAAGGTATTTAACGTCGGTAAGATAAACTATAGTACCTGGATGAGAGAGGTTTGCTCGGCATTTTCGAGGTTGCTTTATAATTTAGTTTGTTGTACCCCATCAAATTCTGAGCAGCTTCCGAAATGGATCTATAAGAAAAGCTATGGCGGTTGTCTCTAAACATTTTTCCTACTCTATTCAATCAAAAAACTTTTAATAATTACCTAAAAATGGTTATTAAAAAATAAAAACGATAATAATTTTCATAAAAATTCAAAAAGTGAAAAATTATTGCTCCTGGCCTTGAGCTCATTTCATGAATACTTGAAAATATAAATTTTAAATTTGTGTCACCGCATCGTTCTTCATATAATATACATTCATTTGTATATATATTTAAGAAACCGGAAGATTAGTTCAGAAATTAAATTCTAAAACTTTAACTGGATTTTTGAAACCTAATTTGTACTTCATTATACTAGAACTATTATACTACAAACACAAGTTCAGTCGAATGATTAATTAAATTCCGATTTAAAATATTTAAAATTTTTTTTTTTACTTTTCGAAACTTTTTTAAACTTTGTGCGTTGCATTTGTAATACAGATTTATACGACTCTTAAATTAGAATTATATGAGAAAAAATGTTGAAATTAAAATGACGGTATATGAATGATTAAGGCATGGAAATTTCGAATGTGTTATAATTATGGAATATATTTGCATTCAATTCCCCACGTTCATTTACTTCTTCGCTCACCAGGGAATTATGTGTTTGTACTGTGGCAGCTGTTGGATGTAGATTCATTTGATGTTACCACCATTACTTAATGGCTTGGCAAACTTTACGATTTCAAATGGAATTGTAGTGCATCCGAATGGGACTCAGATTTCAGCAACGAATTCGTTATTTCTCTCTCTCTATGGCGCGATATACAACAGGTATATCATCATAAACCTCCTAAGAGATTTTTGCGCCAAGCTTCTCTTCCAATTTGTGGTGTGCCGATTTGAATTTTCCCTACAAATTGGTGGGAGCTACAGTTTTTTGCCGACTCCGAACGGCATCTACAAAGGAGACGAATTTTTGCTGAGAAGCCTGTCATGGCAGAAATACACTCGGAGAGTTTGCCAAACCACTGCCGAGGGGCGACCCCGTTTTGAAAAACTTTTTTCAAATCACTTTTGATGTTACCTGTACCAGGGCTCGAACCATGGACCTTCGGTGTGGTAGGCCGGCAACACTACCTTCACACCACGGCGGCCGCCAATTCGTTATTTACAATGGCCTAAATACCGCATACAAATATCCTTTGTTTTGTTTGTACTAACTACAATGAACAGCTAAAAATTTTATTTTTATATACATCCACAAAACATATTTTTACTACAAGTATGTACATGGACAGACACAGATTACCATAATATCAAATTATATGACAGCGAAAAATTAACAAACCCGGTTAAGGACCGCGACACGATTTTTAAAAGGATCATAGCCGAATAAAATAGGCAATATGTCTTCGGAAAATAATTCTATATCCATTCTATTTTACTACCAAAAAATATAAAGTTTTGAAAATGGGGATGGCACCGCCCGTCGTATTCATAATACGTTCAATTATTCCTTTTGGTTATTGTTAATAGAGTAGAGACACATCATACTTGTTTGCATGCTACGTCCGTGAACTAAACATAATATCCTTTAGTGACTAAAGTAAGTCTTGTCTGTCCCCTAAATTGTACTAATTGCTTTCAAATGCTATAACACATATCTCATGTTACTCCCGAATTACTCTTCTTCTCCCGGCATCTTCTTTTAAAATAACAAAACAAACATTCAGATGGCACAAAGCTGAAACCGGTTTCTCGCAAAACAAAATTTCACGATGGATGAAGGGAATTATACAGATCCAGTCAAGATAGCAACAGTATTCTGGCAAATAACAGACAAATAAGACAAAAATATTTTAACGAATAATTCATTAATAACTCGATTTATTTAGTACAATAAAATGAAAAATCCGAGTGGGCCCTAAGCACATAAAAATTCCCATAAAAAACATCTTATTACTAACTTCCCCATTCTAGTGTGGTAACGAAACTCTTTTTACCGGCAAAGACATAATTTTGACACTTTTACACCCTTTTCGTATTCTGTTGGCTTAAGTTACAGTCCAATTTCGTAACCCAAAAAATGTTTGTTTTGTAAATATTTCTGGGAAAGAAAATAGCATAAAGTTTGTACACATACTAGTTAACACGAATTAACAAACAATATTAGCACTTTTTTACACGAAGCTTTGTTAGTTTCATTTTATTCTCTATTGCTCATTTTTGGTTTTTTACCATATATGCTAGAGTTGCGGTTATATGAACTGTATTGCCGACGATTAAGGTTTTCGCTTGCAGAATCCTTCAGGTAAAAAATTGCCTGCTACGCCCATGAATAACTATATAGTCTCAGTTCCCACGCCATCCATTCTGGATCTTTTTATGTCTCTTGCAATGCCTGCAGTTTGGTTTGTGTTCATGTCCTTTTGCTTGTTTAGGCGTCTTGCTACTTACCCGGATGTTTTCATTGCCAAATGTGTTTGCCTTATTACAATGACACAAAATAAACGGCGAAATGTTGGGCTTTTATAATGACAATATTTACAGAAATATACAGTTTTAATGGATCGGCTAGTGATTCCGCAGTTTTTATAAAAAAATTATTAATATTCGTGTAGTTTGTCCTTAGATGTGTACAGTATTTGGCACTAAATGTTTTTGGATTATTCATTTCAACTTGGCACTGAATAAGAAGAGTAACGCCAAGGCAGGGCGAAGCATCGCTACAACAGCAACAAGATATTAAGGAATATTCTTCAAATTCGCTTAGATTCGGGAAGAGAAACAGTACAAAATTGCTGGGCGCATTGTTTACCCTGCAGGTTTCCTCGCTAGAAGATATTTAAGAAAATGCCACGACTGATAATTCTAGGCCCAAGTACTGTTCAACAACCTGGAAAACTGCAAAATGGAGAAATTACTGCTTTAATAAAAGATCTTAAGAAAGTTTTAGGCGTCGATATAAGTTAACTACTAATGTCGATTAACTAAACTATCTATCTATCTATGGCGCGATATACAACAGGTATATCATCATAAACCTCCTAAGAGATTTTTTGCGCCAAGCTTCTCTTCCAATTTGTGGTGTGCCGATTTGAATTTTTCCCTACAAATTGGTGGGACCTACAGTTTTTTGCGGACTCCGAACGGCATCTACAAAGGAGACGAATTTTTTGCTGAGAAGCCTGTCATGGCAGAAATACACTCGGAGAGTTTGCCAAACCACTGCCGAGGGGCGACCCCGTTTTTTGAAAAACTTTTTTCAAATCACTTTTGATGTTACCTGTACCAGGGCTCGAACCATGGACCTTCGGTGTGGTAGGCCGGCAACACTACCTTCACACCACGGCGGCCGCGATTAACTAAACTGAATTCCCTAAAAATTAGGACTTAAATACTAGAAATTACCTATTTACTAAAAAAATATAAAAAGTTTAAAATATATTCAAGTATGAGAATATTTTATTGGAAATTTAGGTACTTTGCCTTAAAAACGGTTATTTTACGTACTTCTTGGCCTGCTTATTCAACTTCACGCCTCGGCCAATTTGTTAAGCTAAAGTGCTTTTTACTTTCTACGTTTTCGTAGGGGAAACAAAAAGTTCGGGCTACCATTCTACCAACTACCTAACTTACTATTCCATAGCTCAAACACAAAATTATGTTGGATTATTTGAATGTGCCATACCACCACAACACACACATCGGACGTGGATAAGGTGTTGGAGTTGCATGTTGAACGTATTTGCAAAACCTAAAGTAGCGACCGCAACACTGCTTCGCAGCAGAAGTGGCCAAAGTGGTTAAGTCAGCAGCCAAATACGAAGAATGTACTAAAATTGACTTCCGAGTAGGAAATTGAATCGCTGCCAAATGCAACACAGCCGCACATGCAGAGTGTTGTCGTCAGCGTCATCATGTGGCAAGCGCAGCAGGCAAATTGTAACCGCTGAGTGTTTGACTAGCTAGCTGCACTGACATGACTTAATGCCATCCTTTGGACGGTTGTCGCCCAGCATGCTGCCTTGCCGATTTCGTTTGTTCAACAATGATTTGCCTTGGCTTTTTGGATGAAAGAAAATAGTGGAATAAGAAAATTTTCGAAATAACTTCAGCTGACCACCTTTAGCCAGCCCACTTCAGCGCCCAGCTTTTAGATGCTTTAGCAAGCAGTGAACTTTGCAGCAGACTTGTGCTACAGGTATCTAACGCATCGCCATCGTGCTTTTCACTGTTGTACTGCAGTCATTATAATAATGAATGCGATAATTTGCAGTAAACTTTGACACCTTACCTAGAATGCCGTTGCAGGCCTATCTTTCTCGAGTCTATTCGATTCTCACATTGCATTTGTAACTACCACATCTCCTGCATTGTGGCAGCTGCAGCCACATATCAATTTGTGTTTTACTGTGACTGTCAATGGAACGCTACTAAATGTTGTACTCATTGTTGTAGGTTTTATTGTTATTCATGCGTCTGTTGCACTAGTGAGGTACTGCTATTTGTCGTTATGGCAGCACTTGTGCGATATGTTAGTTGTCAATGCTGTTGTTTTTGTAGGTGTTATTGCAACTGCAGTTGCCATAAAGCTTCTTTCTTCGGCCATTTCCGCGCGGGCATTCCATTTGGAGACTTTCAAGTTGCTAATAGAGGGGGCGGCCAGATTATTTTAGGCTTTAAAACAGCTGAAAATTGTTACCCGAACTTCAGCTTCGTGGTAACTAAAATCGTATTTTAAGTAAAATATTCCATTTGACTTCTATTTCAAAATTCTTGATTAAATAACTAACAAAATTGCTGCTTCATGGTCGACAACAGACATGCTCCAGCGCTTTGTGCTGTTCAAGCAATAAGACAACAACGGGCTCTTCACTCGGTTCTCAGAGCAGTTTTTGATTGATGGATGTAACCTATTAGTGGGGGCATATTTCTCTTCCTGCTACCTGAGCAGAATTGAATAATTATCAGTCCAATCCACAAGGAAGGTGATCCCGTA
Source organism: Merzomyia westermanni (assembly GCA_949987695.1). Classification (NCBI taxonomy): domain Eukaryota; kingdom Metazoa; phylum Arthropoda; class Insecta; order Diptera; family Tephritidae; genus Merzomyia; species Merzomyia westermanni. The sequence continues at coordinate 161,490,000 of OX465289.1, read as the reverse complement.
AACCATACCAATTATCGCGGAAGAGAAGCTCAAAATGGCCAACAGCTCCACCACTTTGGAAAAGAACTCATTCTAGCCGTTCGATACCAAGCGAGTTTTCAGGCTATTCTCATGCATATGAAACTTTTGATGAAAAATTGAAGAAAAAGTTGTGTTGGCCCATTCCCATTGAATCCGGCAGTTAATTATAATCCAAAAGCTCAAAAGTCTCAGTACCTAAATTTGCAGCGTTGGCAACCCGCTGCACAAAGCTAAATTTGTTGCAGCAGTGAACGATGGTCTATTCCATATAGTCGTTAGGCAGACGCCACTCACTAAGATAACTTTGCCTACATCTGTCATACAACAAAAGGATGCACATTCATATACATAAAAACTACCAACAACAAAAATCATTGCGATAATAATTCTCACAGGTTGACTATCTTTGTGACATTCAGCATTTTTGAAGCTCCTTAAAACCAACGTTTATACATATATGAATAAAGTTGAGATAAAACTACTCTGCCGTCCACTGTGAATTTTGCACTTCTTGCAGAGCTGTATGGTGGGCATTCGGAAGTGCATTAATTAGTTTGTGCCTCCTGAAAATTTTTAAGTTTCAAGTTTATCATACCCGCCTACCATTAAGTCTTTGCCCCACCTTATTTATTTACATAAATAATATTTACTTACTGCAAACTCTAAACTAATCACAATTATCTTATCTTTTCCTTCAGGTGAGTACCGGTTCAGTGCAACAACAACAAAAAAATCGAATAACTGTGCAACCACTTGGCTTAAGGATTTGGAGGACCAATGAAAATATTAGCAAGATTTCAAGAGGGAGGTGAGCTGTGGGCTAGAGAGAGGCCATAGTTAAACTGTTGCTGCCAAAGTGTCAGAGACATTGCCGCATAATTCGTTTGCCTCACCTGCTCTGTGCTACCCATCGCTTTCGTTTTTTACCGTCGACTCGACTGTTTCGAACATTACATTTTGTGGCGCATAATCAGCTTCTGTATCATGAACATCGTCTGAAAAGTTTTCGTTTATATACTTTAGCATTCTGAGGTTTAGTAGTGCTTGCTTTTTATTGCAGTTTATATGTATACCCAGTTGTGCTGAAGAAAACTTGTAACCATATTCCAAATTAAAAGCCCGCAACGAGATCGATCATGTTAGGATGGACATACGCTTTCCAACTATTATGTGAGAGCACTAGCCCTCATTTATTGGCGCTTAATCATGTAGGCTGCCAAATTAGAGTGCCGAAAGGGGTTCGTTCTTCGAGATTCGCATAAAGCTCATCATTAATTGCATTCGATACACGCATTTGTCGTTCCACCTTTCATCACCGTCGCTTGTTCAGAGCCATACATTGTGATAGGTATAATGAGCACTTCACTTCCCCAGTGCCTACTCAGTCTAAAGTAGTACTTCTCGGCTAACAAAATTTTTCCTGTTAACGTTTTTTCAAAGTAGACGAAGTCCCTCATAGTTTTCACGTCTTGACTATTTGTCAAGCGGGACGTCCCTGCCAAGGCGCAGGTGGCCGAATTTTTTATTTAATGATAGCAAATCCTTCGTCTTGTCCGCGTTCATCGGAAAATCCTGCTTATACCCATGATACACGTGTGGTATTGATTTTACAGTATCGATACTGTAGTTTAGAGTATACTACAACCAGTGACACACACAATCGTAGCATAGTTTGGTGTTTCAATTCACAGTTTCATTTTTGCAATATTTGCTTTCAATTGTTAGTTCGATTTTTAAAATATTTATAATTTAAAATCGAATCAACTATTGCCATTATTTTTCTAAATGTTTGACATAAATCTTCTTCCAGCAGATCCAGTGGTCCCGGGTTGGGTGCAACACCCACCCGGAGCAAGACAGTATTGAGCACACCAGCTGCAAGGAGCTGTTCGAAGAATGACAGTTTTGGGGGTAAAGTGACGACTTAGACAGGGTAACATCGCAATAACAGCCCCTGGTCGGGTAAAACCCGAGTCATCTCGTTACGATAGAACCGGCTGTTGTGGAAATGTGTCGCACTGTACAGAGATGGAAAGTACAGGTGGAGACCGACTTGGTCTCCATTGGTCTTTCCAATTGCCCATCTGTAAATATCAAGCGAATTCACAGGCAATGTTCTTAAGATTTCCCAATGGATAATTATGTGCAACTCTGTGCCCGACCCACAACAACAACACAGGACAGCGGTGAAGTAGAAAAATATTATCTGGTTTCTAATTTCGGTGCTATCCAAGACAATTTGTTACCGCCCCTCCAACTCACAGCTCATGCTTTTGTAGACGTGATTGTTTTTACAGTCACAACGTAAATTATGTATATTTTCCCCCCACAAACCAATTACTTTATTTATTTCCCGCTCACTTATCATATGCCGCGGATTTTTATTAATTTTTCTCGTTTATTTATTTAGTCTTAAAAAATATTGTATTTTATCATTTGACATCTACTAAACTGACAAATATTTGTCAATAGTTTGCCATGGGAATTGAATTTAGGGGCACACATTTATCATTTCACACTGAACATACCTAATTCTACTATGTTTTGCTGTGGTTTTAATAATAATAAACAGTATAGTGGTATGAAGGTGATACATATGTGGTATTGATACTATACTATAATGTGTGTCCTTACTATTATTCACGCCAGAGAAGGCATAACTTACGGCCCGTTGGCCAAGGTTGAGCTCTTGTAAACATTTTGTTGTTGTTGTTGTTAACAGTGCTAGATTATACCTGCTCGGTTCCAGAATTGCCTTGTCTGAAGTTAAGTTTCGTTTTAAATGGCTCCGAAAGATTTGCTGCAGACCTGACTTACCCGTTAGGTATAACTCAATCTCTTTTTGAGGGAAGTGAATTTCAGACATTTGCTACACAGACAGCTCTTTTTCTCGTTGTCAAGAGCTGATTCGAATACGAAAAAGAGATGGTGGTAAAAGTACTTCGCCCTGTTTATACATCATGCCCACCCATGAAGATTAAACAGGATTATATTTAATTAAGAGTTCCTGGAAATGCAGGGCCTTCATATTTTATGCCTACTCCGACCGGCACTTCTCTGTCCTTTTTTATGGGGAAAACGAAGTGAAAAACGAAGGAGATGAAGCAAACTCATATTACCACTCTAAAGTTCCCTTTCGTTTGCTGGTATAAAATAAAATTTCAGATAAACATATTTTTCTCTTTTACAAACGAAAAAAGTATGGTCGCAATGCGAAAGAAGCATAACATAAACTGCCGTCAGTTGACAATTTTTATATTTTAACCAAGTCTTTGTTGTGTTTTGCAATTTCAATGTTGCCGTTGCGGTCGTGGTTGACGGAGCCAACTGTGCAACAGCCGGCAAACTGACGGAAGGAAATGACAGTAGACGACGCCCAACAACAATAGCTTCGACACAGTAGCTCCAGCTTCACTTCGCGCTCGTAATTAGGAATTATTGTTATTATTATTATTGTTGCTATTTTTGCATTTTCATCTATTTTTTGCAAGTTTTCTTCAAAGCTCTAAGCAATATGATTTAAATTACTTACTCATATTGGCTATAAATTCGCTAATGAATAAAGTAACCGCATGGAAGAACTGGTATATTTACAGTCATAATAACACTGTCACTAGAATTTATTTCGCTAAACAGAAATTGAGTTCTACTCATATCTTTCTCCACGTCCTCCCTTCTCGTCCTCTTTTTCCCCCACAGTCTTTATCTTCCCCTTTTCCCACCTTACTCACCCTTTTCACATCCCTCTCATCTCTGCATTTGCGTTTTCACGTATCTCTACGCACCTAAATCACTACCTCTACCTCTCCTTGTGCTTCTTCCACTCTTCTAGATGTCTTCGTTATATTCATTTTATTAAACCGGCAACCGAATCGGAGACGTATACAATAAAATAAATATTTTATATATATATATAAATATAAATAAATAACTATTGTTCTTGGCCTTGAGCTCATTTATAGTCATAATAAATACTTTGAAATTTACAGCCGTCGTTGAAAATAACAATTTGGAAAAAGAGAGATTTGAAAAACTCAGATGTACTTGTATAGCTTCCCCAGCTTTTTTCCTTATAATACTATTTTCTTTACTTTTTTCATGGTTTACTGTAAGTGTGGATCGGAACTCACTTTTTTTCTTCTTAAAGTAAAAAATTTACAATGTCACGCATTTTTTTAAGAAAAAAGACCATGAAATGTAACGTAAATGACAAATGAAACAGATTACTTCAAATTACGGTTTTTACACAAATTCTACCATCTGTCACGCAAATATACAAGCAATCAAGGCTTCTCAGATGACTGCCATGTCTTTTTTCCACCGGCCTCCTCAGTAATCGAAAGACGGTGCGCCATTGAGTTTCATCAATTAAGGTATTACCGCCAGTACCACAGCCGCAATCAGAAGTCAATGTCCTGGAAGGACAACGTGTGCCGGGTCAAGACAGTGATTTACTCAATTGCTAGAACGTTTCAAGAGCTCATCGCTTGAAATATTATATCTCATCGCCGGTGCCTTCGTTGACCATTAGCTTGGCGTCGCATACTTTCTTTCCAATTCAAATTTTATGCAAATTTTCTAATAAATTTCCCCCGCAGCACCTAACTATTCGTTTAAACAATGATTTATTGATTATTCATATCAATACACCTCAATTACATTTCTCTGGCATGTAAATAAAAATATTGTAAATAACGGTTAATACGGTTGACACCTCAATTCAAAATCGACAACAACAAACATTTTAGGCATTTTTATGTGGCCAACGTGTTGCAAGCAAGCAAGCACGTTGCTAGTTTTTCGACTTTGGCGACAGAAATGACACACATGAGCAATGCATTGCAATTTATGTGTCGAAAGGTTTCCGAAAAGTGGACGAGTGTGTGTGTACTGGAACGGGAATTGTTGGTAAATAAGCGACCAAACAACCCGGCACACAGAGTCGGCAATTGGATAGGCATTGCGACGGACATATTGAACTTATGATTAATGGCACACAGAGAGCTTTCAAAGCAACCTGACGTACTCGCAAGCAATTGTGAATAACAATGAATTTATGGAAGTATGCGCCGAGGTGTTGTTGGCGCACGTTACTCGGCACACCAACTGGTAGTCAAAAGTGCTATGATAGTTAGGTCTTATGATTGGTCCTAGGCAACCCAAAAGTTTGTTTAGCTTGATTACTGAATTCAGGAACGGCAGTTTCAAAACGGACTTAATTAATAATTTTGAATTTTTTTACATTAAATGTAAACACGACAACAGCATTTTGTAGCAAACAAAAAACTGTATTTTGATAGCCCAACGATAAACAAAAACTACATTCGTATTTACCCTTGTGCCTGTATTTGTGTGCCAATAAACAGGGCAGTTAAAAATGAAGAGAGGAGGTAGTTAATTAGTTTTACCAGTTGGTGGTAAATTTAACACGCTATAAATTTCACAAAACCAACAAAAACCCAACAAACTCAACGAATATGAATGCGAAAGCGCAGACCAGCACTTTTGAATATTAAGAATTGGTGCTGCAAAAGTCAGAATCCAGATAACGGGATTGGTTTAAGTTGTTGTTGCTGTTGTAACGGTGCTTCCTCTTACTTAGTCGGCACAACTACTAACGGATGTTGATTAAGCTGGTTTGTGTTGAAATATCAGCCATGGGTCGGGTAAAACCAAAGTCTTTCCGGTGCCTAGACCCGGCTTTCGTGGGTGCTAACCGGGATTGACTATTATTAGTATCTGCATGAGAGTGCCATCGATTTGAGTTTAGATACATCTGTTAGAGCTGTAAACGAAATATGAAATACAAGTTATAAATATAGTACTCATATCAAATACCACCTTCATACTATCCGGGGCCGAAACCACAGGACTCGATATGCAAAATGTCCATGTCACTTTCACGAGATCGAGTCTCATAGAGTGCTCACAGTGCTGTCCATCTATTCCACACAACATTGTTTATGTATTGCTTTTTTATACCAACAATTTTTATTGATTTATGAATAAAAGATTCGGAGAGTTGCATTAGTTTACGAACTACCAGAAAAAACTCGATACATTTTGAGGAAATTGAAAAAATTCCAAGACCGAGCTCCTCCTCCAATTTGTAGATCGCAGTATTTACGCCGGCTCCAATGGCACATGAGTTTTTGTTGAGAAGCTGTTCAATTCACTCCTGGCGTTCCCGTTCACTGCCTAAGATCGACTATTTAAAGAAAAATATCTGCCCTTAAATCGAACCTGCCAGTATTCTTGCAGGCCCAAATATTTCTAAAGGCACAACAAGCGGTTACACAGCTAGAAACGGGCTTCCACCTTAAGGGCTACAGAGTACGTTGTAAAAGTAGGAAATATTTTCGAAAAATCATCTCCATGCATCTTGTTTAATCTGCGCCTGGAAGCTAGATTATTCTCAATTGTAACCTTGACTGAGCAGCATAGAGCTTGATAGGCAAAGCGCAGTATTCTCCCTAGCCATAAAGAGTATGTTAGGCATTGACTATTTAAAAAAAAAAGAAACTTTGACGTAATATTTCATTTATCGAGTATTTATTATTATACAATATTTCTTGACACAACTCTTAAATTTATAGAAAGTTATTGATTAACCAAAGGTATGGGTCTATGGTTCGAAAGGAATTATGAATAGTTCATATTTTTCAAAATGGTTTTATGTTCTGGTCAAAAATGTCCTGGGATAGCCTGTAATAAACTTTTACCCATCACTCATCCATTAAATCCCGAAATAAAAGCGAGCCACTACATTCGAGCTTCCGGGGTTGAAGCTTAAATGTTGGTAGCCAATATCTAGGCTTGGATGTAAGTAAATATGTCTACAAGATGATGGAATAGCTAACAGTAAGCAGTAACTACGGGACTTCGGCGCCAAGATTGTAGACCCTAATCGATCACTTTATGCTGCCACTTTTTCGGAAAAAACGCGTCTGTACTGCTGTATGTACGAGGTGTGTTCAAAAAGTATCGCGAATTTTGTGTTTTTTCAAAAATTATTTATTTATTCATGAATATCTATTTTGTCCCCTTCAAAGTAATCCCCATGAGATATTATACACTTGTGCCAACGGTTTTTCCAATCTTCGAAGCACTTCAAAAAATCATTTTTTTGTATCTTGTTCAGCTCCTCCTTCGATGCCGTCTTTATCTCGTCAAGAGAAGCGTAACGGCGTCCTTTCATGGGCCTCTTCAGTTTAGGGAACAAGAAAAAGTCACAGGGGGCCAGATCTGGGGAATACGGTGGCTGCGGCATCATTAGTGTGTTGTTTTTGGCCAAAAAGTCGCGCACAAGCAACGATGCGTGAGCAGGGGCGTTATCGTGGTGCAAAAACCAATTTTTGTTCTTCCACAAATCTGGGCGTTTCTGGCGGATTGCTTCGCGCAAATTGCGCATAACTTGCAGGTAATATTCCTTATTGACCGTTCTTCCCTGTGGCAAGAACTCATGATAAACCACGCCCCTGCAATCGAAGAAAACTGTCAGCAAAACTTTCACATTCGACCGAACTTGGCGCGCTTTTTTCGGTCTTGGTTCGTGCGGCAGCTTCCATTGAGATGATTGAGCTTTGGTTTCCACGTCATAACCATAAACCCACGATTCGTCACCAGTTATGACCCTCTGGAGCAAATTTGGGTCGTCGCAGACAGAGTTTAACATCTCATTAGCAATGTTCATGCGATGCTGTTTTTGGTCACAATTGAGCAATTTTGGTACGAATTTCGCGGCGACCCGTCTCATGCCCAAATCATTGATAAAAATCGAATGGCACGAGCCAATCGATATGTTAAGGTCCTCAGCAACTTCTCTAACGGTGATTCGACGATTGGCCAATACCATTTTCTCCACTTCATTAATTTTTTCGTCTGTTGTTGAAGTGCTCGGGCGTCCGGCACGCTCTTTGTCGTTCACATGTACGTTTGTACCACCGATAAACGTTGCTTCGGTCCAAGGTAGCTTCTCCGTATGCCACAGTCAACATTCGGAATGCATCCGCGCACTTAATTTCGTTTTTCACACAAAATTTGATACGGGTTCTTTGATCCATTTTTTTGAATAGGTAAAAATCGAAGACGATCCAAAACACGTGCAAGCAAAGCAGCTGTCAACAATTAACTGAACATTCAAAATGGCCGAGCTTGTCGGCATAAGTGAGAGACATGAGTACCAACATAACGCCACAAAAAATTCGAAATTCGAATATACGTAACCAGCGAAAATTCAAAATTCGCGATACTTTTTGAACACACCTCGTATGTATGAATATGTTCGTTTAAATTGCCTCACTCCTTGGTAGAGTTTAAGGTGCAGCCTCAAAAAAAAGACTGACCCATACTTGAGCTGCGCGCTAAATAATCTTCGTGCATGTGTACACATACGAGCACATTAATGGGCTGGAAGTCATGCTGGCAATGCTATGACGAAACACAAACTCGCTAAAGGGGAAACGTGTTAGAGGAACAAAACAATTTGTCCTGCCTAGTTATGAAAAACAACATTTTCAATTAACTCTAAATGCTTAGGTTTTAAATACACTTGCTTTGTTGTTGTACTATTTATTGCATGCAAGATAATGTGTACGAGTTTGTGGTAATAATTTGTTTTGTGGTAATAATGCGTCAATATTTTCCCACTTGCTTCAGCAGGGTCAGAAAGGGGTCTGACAGAGTAAATATAATTTGGTAAGAGGCATTTTCATGAGGAAAAGTTGAATACTAAAACATACATGTTATGAACATTTTGCTTGCCTGGCGATGTTCGATGAAATTGGTTTTTAACCGCCGAGCATAAAAAGTTAGCTTTTTACCTAAATCTTAAAACATAAAATCCGGCGAAATCGGATAAAATTTAGATTAAGTAAAAAGTCTGCCAATATTCCTTCATCCCCTCACTACCCCGACAAATTTTTCACAGTGTATTTGGAAGTCAAGAATACCAAGAAAATAGAAGATTGCCCAAAACGGTTGGTTTTTGTAGGCGGTGGCGATTATTGTTTTTTTTTTTATTGTTTCATATCATAAGTTATTAAGAAACCAATAAAAAGTAAGTATTAGCTATTCAACACATTTAAGAATTGAAGGCCTTTTACACTTTATCGTGAATGCTTTTGTCAAACATAGAACACTTGTAAGCATTTAGGGCCGCTTTCATAAAGACCGGTTAAATTATTCCTAATCGGTGATTGCTTAACCGCTGATTTTCTGAATTGAGAATTTCGTTTTCACCAAAGCCTGGTTAAGTTATCGCCGATTACCGATCATTGTGAATAAATTAACAAAAAGTTGCATTGTGAATTGGCAAAAGCCGCCAAACCAGCTGATTTTCGTTTTGTTTACGATTTCAAAAAGCACCAATTTCCTGCATTAGTTATTAAATAAAACAGAAATGGAAACGGCAGCGAACCAAAAATAACATCGTCTCCCTAACTTTACAACTGCGGAGGAAGCGTTGCTAATATCCACGTTGCTAATAGCCACGCTTGACACCCATCTGGGCCTCAAAGGCGCGATCAATTTGTTCCTAAACTTTCTTTTTCTCCTCGACACCAACCGCGTCTGTTCTTTTGTTCTCCAATATTTTGGCGTGCTGCTCAGCCAAGGATATTAGCAACGCTTCCTCTGCAGTAGTAAAGTTAGGAAGACGTTTTTTTTATTTTAGTTTAAACTAAATTATTTAAAAAAATTGAATAATTATATGAAGACAAAGGTCGAAAAAAGAAATAAATATAATAAAAATAAAAATTTGTTTTTTGCTTTACAAAATGAAACCTTGAGACAAAGTATATTATAAAATGTACCTAAAAACAAGTAAGTCGAAGTTCGGGTGGAACCGAACATTATATACCCGTCTGTCACCTATACTGACATACCGGAGCGTACTGGGTTCATATCTGGCAACGGACTGCTACTTCCTTCGGCGAGTTTTTGTCGCCAAAAACAACAACAAACCACCAAAAATTTCAAGTTTTCTTTAGAAAATATTTATTGAAGATAGGCCTATCAACTGGGTTTTGAAATGCTTTATATACATATTCATACGTTAATTTAAATTTAAAAAGATATTGAAATGAAGTTTATGCGGCTAATTCACCTTCTTCCTCTACACAAACTCAGTCTCATTTTGAGCTAATTGCAGTAATATTTTCGTAACTATTTTCGTAGTCCTTTACATCCAACGTCAACTCCAAAAACTGCACTAGAAATGTCGATATTGGTACCCAGAGACGCGTTTCGGTCCCAGGAACCATAATCCGGTGGGGAAACCCAATATTTTTAGTAATTTAAAAGTTATTGGCATAAAACCAAAAAATGTCCCAGGCTCGATCCCAAATTAGGGACCTGTTCCATAGTATTTATGTACAGAACACCTTTCGACATAGGCGGCCTTCGGTCGCGCTTCAAAAAAATAGCCCTTAGCCGGTCAAACACCGGCTACGCGATCCGCAGTATTCCTGAAAATACTTTTTACTTAGTATTTTGGATTGATTTCATGTCAAATTAAAACTTACTAATTCGCTTGTCCCGATAATATATGCGCATCATTCGCCATAATGCCGCATTCAATATGATGGTCCTCAGCTTCATGTCCTGTATACTCTGATAACAAACTCCCGGTATCGCAGTGTATAAGGCGAACCGTACCATCTTGGCATGCTGTCACAAAACATTGTTCATCTCGTGTTAGTTTTAAGAATGTTATGGGTTCTCCAATTTTATCACACACTAACTAGCCAACCCTTATATCATATTAACGTATACAACCATCCAAAGAAGACGTTAAAATTTTATGTTAATTGGTTTGAATACTTGTAATACAATCCTTTGCATCTTTCATAGCCTGTACGGGATCTAAACGCCGTGTTCGTATATCCCAACATAGAACTGCACTATCTCGTCCACCGGATATTGTAATAGAAGAGTCTTCATTGAAACAGACGCAACGTACACCACCAGCATGCCCTCTTAGTCGACGTACTGGAACACCTGTGGATACTTCTTTATCGAGACTGGACAAAACTATATGACAACTGCCGCAACTGCCAGCTGCATCAATAACCTCATCTGCGTGACCACCGTACGTTTTCAACAATAATCCCGATTTTGGATTCCAAAGTTTGATTTTTTTATCCGAACCACAACTCAAACAATAAGAGCGGTCAACTGAAAAGTAAATTCATTAGCTAGGAACTTCATTATAGTAAGCGGCATACCATTGTACCGTATTGCTCGTACCTCACCTTGTTTACAGTCTATAACATTACGTTGAAAGTTTTCAACACTTGTGCCCAATATGAATAATATGATGCCAACTTCATCGTTTTTTTGCGCTGTGATGTTCTCTTTCGACAAAATGATAATGGGTTAGAAGGTAAATGTTTACGACAGCTACCGAGTAATTTTCCGTCATTTCCATGTGGCTGTTGTACACAGATATAGGGTGTGCCGAAAAGCGCAGAAGTGTGTTCTGCGCAAAAATACTGATGATCGTGTAGCCGGTGTTGGACCCGCGAAGGGTTATTTTTTTAAATCGCGGCCGAAGGCCGCCCATGTAGAATAGTGTTCTGTACATAAAATAAAATTTATTATCAAATACACCTAATACATAATTATGTATTTAGCTCACATACCTTATTCAACTATGTGCCAAATCCTCAGTCCCGATTGCTTGCAGCACATATAAAGGCTATAACGATGCTGAGGTTTATGCTGAACCGCTTGATAAAGCCACATCTTTTAGAGCCATCAACAATGATTCACCCTCAACATAGGCAAAAGATAAATTTAAACAACCACTATAAGTTTGTTCCTGATCACCATTACGTATGACATGTGAAAGCTTTGAAGTGATCTTATTCCATTTATTTGAAGGCAAGGTCACATGCAGATGTCCAGATATTGACATTAAATAAAACAATATCTCTTATAACTAGGTCTGCATCGCAGATTGCTTGCACATTGTAGGAAAAGTATCCTTTTCGATTTCGAAATATTTCCGCACTTTCTCTACCAGGTGATTGGATCTTGATATGGGTGCAGTCAATGCAGCCAACAACTTTGGGGAAACTCGCAATACGGTGGAAACTACGGTTAGTAATTTCCAGCTCTGTACTGGTTTTAGGCATTTGTATTTACTCTTTGGAAAGTTCTGCAATTGCATGAGACGCTTTCTTTACGACCCGGCTGGCAGTGGCCACACTCACTCCACAGAAATCAGCTAATGTAACTAAGAAGCTTCCTGACGCATAAAAACGCAAGGCTAACAATAGCATCTCCATATGGCTAAGAGCTCGGTTTCTGTAAATCGAATTTTATTAATGTAAGCCATAGAATTGAATACATTTTCACAAACCTTTCAGTGTAGTTTCGTATTTTTCCTTCAATTTTCTCTAAAACACCAGAAACACTTTGTTTGGAGAGACGAAACCTTTGAATAAAGGTGTCATTGTCATACTTTTGAAAAAAGTTTCCCCTACTTTGAAATGCACGTGCTTTTCTTGTATAGCGCCAAGAGCCCCAACGTGACATATTGTATAGCTCCATATTACGCTCCATTACTTTATTATTGCGCTAAATACGTTTATATTAATTTTTTGGTAATTCTATACGACAGCACGTAACTGCTAATATACGTCCAAAAATCTCGGGAAATGTATCAAACGACGGGTTTTAACCTCCGTATCAATAATCCGAAAGCGGATATTTTACGTCAGTTCAGAGATATTTGCAATCAAAGTTGAAAAATTTCGGTAATTTTCATGTGGTTGTTGTAATCACAGATTAGGGTGTACCGAAAAGTGCAGAAACGTGTTCTGCGCAGAAATATTGTGGACCGCGTAGCCGGTGTTGGACCGCCTACGCAGAAAGGTGTTGTGCACATAAATACCTTGGATCAAGCCCCCTATTTGGGATCGGACCTGAGCCATTTTTGGGTTTTTTGCTAATAACTTTTCACTGAAACAAATTATTTAATTTCCGCTTTCGGATTATTGATACAGAGATCAAAACGCAGCAGTTACGTGCTGTCGTATAGAATTACGTAATTTTTATTGCACTATTTACGTTTGTTGTTACACGGTTCACTTGGCCACAGTTATAAATAAAAAAACGAAAACCTTTCGGTATGATTGACTAGCATAAATTTTACAAAATCTTTGAAAACAATACGGAACACTAACGAAGTAGCAGTTAGTTAATAAATTCAAAGTTTTTCGTGTAAATATAAATAAAACTTTTTTCTCCACAGCTGACAAATGTCAATTTTTGCTCGGTTAACAGATAATCGGCCATCCATCGCCGGTAAAGTTTATCGGCCGTTAATCGGCCGATTTGTACTAATTGGCCTTTGTGAAAACGGTTTTTAGCCAAATCACCGTTTAAACTCCGATTAAGCACTTACCGGCTTTTATGAAAGCGGGCCTTAGAGCGCTTCAAAAAAACTTCTGTCAGCTGTTTTCAAGAAAATAATACAAGTGCCAAAAAAAAAGTTGATTTAGATATACCAGAAAAACATCGATTCTAAGACAACTTCTTTCGATACATAAAAAGTCGATGTATCGGTTATGGAACCTGACAGCTTCAGTTTGTCAACATATTTTAACCGATATTTCGCTTTGTAAATATTTTTAATGCTCCAAAAAATTTAGTAACATGAATGGAAATATGAGAAAAATCATTTAAAGTCATATATTTAATACTTCTATATTGCTAGTAGGGATGGGGCCGTGTGCAGAAGTCCACGCAAGTGGGGAAAGTTTCTGATCGCCATTCACCTGGGAATGGCCAGAGCGATTCTTTTGCATGCGGTTCAAGCAGCTCACTACTTCCGGGCTTTGCGCCCAAGTATCCTCTGGGTAACTACCGAACACCCGTTTGGTGGTGAGCTAAACGTGACAAGGCGACAACCTGGTAAGGCCACTCCGACATAATCGGTTTAAGGGCTTGCTGGGGGGGGTTCAAACAGCAGCGTCTGATCACCATGTGGTGCGGCTGCAAGCGGGCGTCTGTCTTGGTTCAAGCGGCTCGCTATACAAACGTGTAATAGAATTCAACCTCCCGTGAAACGGGTTGTGCGTTGGGTTTGGGACCCACCACATAAAACAACGTTCCAACGGATATGAGAACCCCTTTTTGAGATGACAACACCCGCAAACGAAATAAGGACTATGAGATAAGGGCATGTACCTGGAATGTCCGGTCCCTTAATGGGGAAAGTGCCGCTGCCCGGCTGGTTGAGGTCCTAAGGAAAGCAAAAGCTGACATGACCGCCATACAAGAGATGCGGTGGACGTGGCGAGGAAACACGACCAAAACACCTTGTAACATCTACTGGAGGGCATGGAGACAAGCGCAGATTCGGCGTGGGATTTATGGTGGGAGAGAGACTCCGTCACCGAGTACGGTCGTTCACACCCGTGAACGAGTGTCTCGCCGCAATCCGCATAAAAGTACGATTTTTCACCATATCGTTTATCTGCGCTCATGCACCGACGGAAGAGAAGGACGACGTGGAAAAGGATGCATTCTACGAGCGCTTGGAGGAAGCATACGAGCGCTGCCCCCGTCATGATATCAAAGTCGTGCTTGGCGACTTTAACGCCAGCGTGGGTAAGGAGGGTGTATTTGGCCCCACTGTCGGGAAGTTCAGTCTCCACGATCAGACTTCGCCAAATGGATTCAGGCTGATCGACTTCGCCGGTGCCCGAAACATGGTCATATCCAGCACTAGGTTTATGCACAAGAAGATCCATCAGGCTACATGGCTGTCCCCGATCGAACAACAAGCAACCAGATCGACCACGTTGTGATAGACGGACGGCATGCTTCCAGCGTTTTAGATGTTCGCACAATACGAGGACCTAACATCGACTCTGATCACTACCTAGTAGCAGCCAAGATTCGTACCCGCCTCTGTACAAAAAACGCAGGGAAAGCTGGACGTCGAAAAGCTGCAATCGCAACAGACCGCCAATTATTTCGCAGATCGCCTCTCACACCTGCTCTCCGAGAGCACAATTGTGGAATGCATGAGCAGTGGGATCATATCTCAGGAGCACTCCGTATCGCAGCCGAAGAAGTAATTGGATTCCGGGAAGGAACAACTGGTATGATGATGAAGAGTGCCGCGTTGCAACGAAAACAAAGGACGAAGCCTACAAGGCAACGCTGAGATCGAATGCAACGAGGAGTGTGTGTGAACACTACCGCGAGTTGAAGAGGGAAGCGAGGCGGCTTTTCCGGGCGAAAAAAAGAGAGGCAGAAAAGCGTGAAATATAGGAGCTTCAGATGCTGGCCAACGGGAATAATGCCCGAAAATTCTATCAAAAAATTCGGCGAATGACAGAAGGTTTTAAACCCGGGGCAAACTCCTGCAAGAATGAGAACGGCGACCTGGTGGCCGATGTTCAGAGAGCACTCAGAATATGGAGGGATCACTTCTCTGCCCTTTTAAATGGAGAAACTGAGCAAGAAACCAGAGAAGATGTCGAACCCGAGCCCACAATCGAAGATGATGGAATTGACGTTCCACAACCCGACTATAATGAGGTGCGAATAGCAATATCCCGATTGAAAAACAATAAAGCAGCTGGCGCTGATGGTTTGCCTGCTGAGCTATTCAAACACGGAGGCGAGGAGCTGGTAAGGCGCATGCATCAGCTTTTATGCAGAATATGGTCGGATGAATGCATGCCTGCAGATTGGATTCTAAGTGTTCTCTGCCCAATCCTGCAAACTGCACCAACTATCGCGGAATCAGCCTTTTGAATATCGCATATAAGGTCCTATCAAGCGTATTGTGCGAAAGACTGAAGCCTGATGTGAACAGACTGATTGGACCTTATCAGTGTGGCTTCAGACCTGGTAAATCTACCATCGACCAGATTTTTACAATACGCCAAATCTTGGAAAAAACCCGTGAAAAAAGAATCGACACACATCATCTCTTTGTTGATTTTAAAGCCGCTTTCGCTAGCACGAAAAGGAGCTGCCTATATGCCGCTATGTCTGAATTTGGTTTCCCCGCAAAACTTATGCGGCTATGCAAAATGACTGAGCAACACCGCCAGCTGGGTCAGAATTGGGAAGAACCTCTCCGAGCCGTTCGAAACTAAACGAGGTTTCAGACAGGGTGACCCCCTATCGTGCGATTTCTTTAATTTAATGCTGGAGAAAATAATACAAGCTGCAGAACTTAACCGCGCTGGAACAATATTTTATAAAAGCGTGCAACTGTTGGCATATGCTGACGATATTGATATCATTGGCCTTAACAACCGCGCCGTAACTTCTGCTTTCTCCAAATTAGAAAAAGAAGCGGGAAAAATGGGTTTGGTGGTGAACGAGGGCAAAACGAAGTACCTTCTGTCATCATGCAAAGAGTCAGCGCATTCGCGCCTTGGCAACCAAGCCACTGTTGGCAGCAATAATTTTGAAATAGTAACGCACTTCGTTTACCTGGGAACCAGCATTAACACCAACAATAATGTTAGCCTAGAAATCCGACAAAGAATTACTCTTGCAAACAAATGCTACTTCGGACTGAGTAGGCAATTGAAAAGTAAAGTCCTCTCTCGACGAACGAAAATAACACTCTATAAGTCACTCATCGCACCCGTCCTGCTATATGGTGCAGAAGCGTGGACACTAACAACATCTGATGAGGCGGCTCTGGGAGTATTCGAGAGAAAGGTTCTTCGAAAGATTTGTGGACCTCTACGCGTTGGCGACGACCAGTACCGAAGAAGATTTAATGATGAGCTGTTTGAACCTTACGCAGACGCCGACATAGTTCAGCGAATTAAAACACAGCGGCTTCGCTGGCTAGGCCACGTAGTGCGAATGAGCGAAGATGCTCCAGCAGAGAAGGTATTCTTATCGGCACCCGCCGGTGGAAGCAGAGGAAGAGGGAGGCCACCACTCCGATGGAAGGACCAAGTGGAGACCGATTTGCAATCCCGCGGTGTAACCAATTGGCGCCAGTTGGCGCAACGAAGAAACGACTGGCGAGCTATGTTGGACCATTTAAAGAAAGAAGATATTGCTAGTACAATATGCTCGGACTGTGTTTTGAAATCGCAAACAAAGGGAGACAGTCATACATTTTTGAGCTTGTAGTAGTATACGTGTATATTTTTAAATAATAAAATAAACTGAAACATCAAATCATCACAGGGGCGGTTCAAGCATATGAGGGATCCAAGGCTTTAACAAAAGAAATAAGATAAATATTTTAGAATACTTTGTTGTTGGTTTAACGGTCTGTTCATTTTACATATTTTTGTAAGTATAACGAGCTCAAGACCAGTTGATAATAATTCTTAGTTAATTATTATTATTTTTGATTAGAGGAAAAATTGAAAGCAACAAACATATACAGGCTATAGTTATAGTACTATTTCGAAAACAGCCACGATTTCTCGTCAGACTAATTCGTATAGTTTTGCTATTTCAGAGGATCTTGTGGAGAATCGAACCCACTCACTCTGATTGCCAGCGCAGCTGCCTAACCCATAGGCTACGCTGCGTGTAGTTTTGCAAGCTGCTTAATTCACGTTTTCCTCTAATTGTTGTTTGTTATCTTGCCAACGGTATACACAATATTTTAGACATTCTGTCTATATGTAAATCATGCATGTTGGACTTTGTTTTTGTACATTCTTCTTTTCCATTTTTAGAAGATAGTTATTGTACATAACCGCGTGCTTCGGTTTAAATGTATTTTGTTGTTGGTTTTACGGTCTGTTCATTTTACATATTTTTGTAAGTATAACGAGCTCAAGACCAGTTGATAATAATTCAGCTTGCAAATCTACACGCAGCATAGCCTATGGGTTAGGCAGCTGCGCTGGCAATCAGAGTGAGTGAGTTCGATTCTCCACAAGAGCCTCTGAAATAGCAAAACTATACGAATTAGTCTGACGAGAAATCGTGGCTGTTTTCGAAATAGTACTATAACTATAGCCTGTATATGTTTGTTGCTTTCAATTTTTCCTCTAATCAAAAATAATAATAATTAACTAAGAATTATTATCAACTGGTCTTGAGCTCGTCATACTTACAAAAATATTTTAGAATACAATTAGGACGAATCTCGCTACTTTTTACCTTATTTGTTGCGACCGATTTACTATGAAAATTTTGCAAAAGCATCAAAAATTGGATTCGATTCGTACAAGCGAATAGCTCCCTAAATAAAGCAATACTAGTAGGCATATCTAAAATAAGATATGTATGTTTTGTTCATGTGAAACTTAACCGTATAAAGCGTTTAAGTAAAATATATTTTTACCACAATCAAAGTTTGCAGGGACTGCAACAGTTTCAAAATTCATTACATTTTTACTACATCTAACTTTTGGTAATTGGCCGTTTTCATGATGATGAGGCGGAATGCTCACAGACGTAATATCTAAAATAAATTATAATTTATGTATATACAAATGTGAACATCCTTGTTACGAATGTAAAGGCAGCAGCTTAGTTCAGGTGGAACTCTACCGTAACAACCGTATACAAAATTCCCTTGAAAAATACTCACCGAAATCAACCTTCCATATTCAGATATTGTGTTTTTGGGGGAAGATGTAGTGTGGGGACAGCATCTTCTCTCAAGTATCTTGAACCTCCGGTACCCTTGCAGTGGCTCTTTTAAAATGCTTCGATCAAACATAAATTGCATGTTTAGGTGTGTTTTTGATATCGCATGCATCCATCCACCTAATTCGCAGTTCTTAATTTTTGGGTACACTAGAATGGAACTTTCGTAAAATATTTACATAAAAATACATAGAAAACTTACCCTTGAAGCCTTCCCCTTTTCTGGTGTTTTTTTTTTGCATATAAAGCATTGCCTCACCATTATTTTTACTATTTTTTATATAGAATAATTTTGAAATAATTTCTATTATATAATTTTTTTTCCAATGAACGTTTGATACGCTCATGTATTTTAACAAGTGAAATTGTCATTTTTGGTACATTCGCTTATCGGACCTCTCGGTTTATTTTCTATACATCTGCACTCTGATGTTCGTGATTGTACTTTGTGTTTTCTAGCAATATAGAAGTATTACATATATGTTTAAAGTAAACATAAACTTCGCCGATTTCATACTGTTTTTTTTTATTTTTAGGATGCAAATGGGCTATATATAGAACTGAGCACTGGATAAATTCTAAAAATTCTTAGTAAAAATTTGTGATTAATTTTTGTGAGTTTTGTGTTTTTCTTGGAGTTGTTTTCTGTGATTTCTGATGTAAGTCGAAATCTGTTTAAACATGAATTATTTAAAAGAAATAATTATAAATTGCAAACAATACGGCTCTGAGTACTGGTGCTAACTTTTCAGCCACCACTGTGTATGTTAATTTGATAACGTCATAACTCCTAATAAAACACATCGTAAATCTTAAATTTCTGGAGTTTTTCCTTAAGTGAACAAATTTCCTTTTTGTGACATTTGTTTGATTTCTAAAAAAATTCTTCTGGCTGTTAAGATTTCGGTCATTCGGTAAAGATAGTATTTTTAATAAGTTTCCTTTTAAACAGCTATCAAAGTCCAAACCCAGTTGAAGATTTAAAAAAGAAATACATGCATAAATTATTTTGTAAAAAAATTGAGAAATTTAATTTCAGTGTGTGTCCTCAACAGTTTCGAACCGGCATTCAGCGTATAAAGCAAAAACTATTTTATTAGTTTCATATAATTAGGTTGCCACTAATCAAGATTTGCACTCAAATATTTTCCAATTTCATCAAATAGGGGAGGAAGGGTGTACCACCACCCACCAAACTTAAAAAGAGTAATACGAAATGTATAGTAAAAACCAAATGAAATTAAAAGCCAGCTTTGGTAACTTTATTGTTGAGTTTGAATAAGGATTCAGTGTTTATTAACTTTTAGTGGTACATATGGTGTATCAGGGTTAACTGAACTCTAACTTACCAACGTACCAGGGTTGAACGGAGTTTGATTTTAATTTTGTGTTATGCAACATAGCTTTCATAAAAGTTGGATTCATGGGATTCAAGAATAAATTTGGCTTTGCTTCTTCAAATATCTGCATTCTTCCACCTTAAACAGCAAAAGATGTGCGCATTTGGGCAAAAATTTATATTTAAAAATTAATTTATGTAAAAGTTATGCCATGTTAATCTGCCTTTCTAAACACCAACGACATGCGTCGACGTCAGAAAAGGCAGCAGCCTTTATGAGTTCAAGTTCAATCAAATGTTGCTTGACTGGACGGTATGTCTGCCACGTTCAATGCAAATCCATACAACTCTCCTTAACCCCTTTCGACTTTATGATGATTTGAATATTCTTTGGTATTCATGTATTGAATGCAAATGTTGTTTGTTGTTGTTGTTGTTGGATTTACCTTAAAGCTACACCCAAGCGAATGCATAATTTAAATAAGTGAGCTTCTTTTATTTTGGCTTGGCTTGGGGCGCTGGTAGCTTCAGCTGCCGTTGTGCACGTTTCGTATGAGTTGACAAAAAGCCTTTGTTGTGCTGTTAGCATTTGCGCCATTGGCTTCACAGTGGACTTTTCTTTCTTTGCAAAGCCAATTCGTGGGGATTTTCTTACATTTACTAGCATACCACCATCCTCCATTGCGCTCTTTTGGATTCGCATATAAGCACACCATGGTGCATTGTTTCAAGACGTGTTGGACGTGCGACATGTCGCTAGTAAAATAACCAACCCACGAGCTAGGTAAGTGCCGCGCCCACCTACAAGTACTGGCGGCTTTGTCAATTTCATTGCATTGACATAGATTGCCTGTAAGGCACGTCATCAACCGTTCGTCACTTCAACAGCAAATGCCCTAAAGCTATTTTGGCTCCTACATGCAGTTCCAATAGCTGGCGTAGTTGTTGCTTAGGATTTTATTTTAGTTATGTATTTTTTAAAATTTTGCTATTTTGGCTGTTGTCTGTGCACCTTTAATATATTCAAACAAGCAGACTTTTCTATGTTGCATATTGAAGGCATAGCCAATTTTTCGTTTAAAGCGAATTTGCTACCACATGCAACATCCGCTAGCTGCTTGTGGCCAAATAAGCCTGTCTGCTGCATATGTAATACACATTTGACTCTTTGTCGTTGGATGTGTTTGTGTGTCTGTATATATGCAAATTATTCGATGCCGCAGGTGAAAGGAGAGGTTGAGGCCGTGGCGGTGTCAGTGAGTGTCGTGCAGTGGATGAGCAAATGTCTTTACAATAGTGACGTAGCTGCTTACAAGAAATACAAAACTAATATTTTGCTTTAATTCGCTGGCGTTATTTGCTACGAAATGCTGTCGTCGCCATTGCTGTTCATCCGGTTGCTGCGCTGTGCAAGCTGTACAGCTGACAGTAGTTCGTCTCTTATGAAGCCAATCAATTTCGCTAGCTAAAGCATCAACAACATCAAATCGGCCACTTCTTCCTCTCTGAAGTTGTGAGGACCAAATAAATCCCCATTAATTTGGCCCACACAAAAACGACCCCACATAACCAGATGAACATACAACAAGGCTCAACAACAAAACTAGCACCAACATGAACACAACGAGCGGTCGCAACATGTCACAGCAACACAGTAACCATGGCAACACAACCACCCGAGCCAGCAACATGTAACACCACAGCTATAAAAGCATCAACACAGCATCACAGGAGTCAGTCAGCACGGAGCTCACGACCAGAGCGACTAGCGAGCGCATCTCGAAAATACGAATGAATTAATATTCTAGCATTAAGTAAGAATAAAGTAAAGTTTAATACAGCGAAACGATTTGCGCAGTGTCCCGAATTTACAAATTTATTGTAAGCGAACCCTGGACAAGGCGAGTATACCCCAACAATTACCAAAGAAGCAACGGGGCAACAAGAAAGCTTCGTTACAAAGTGCTGAATGCAGTTCGCAAGAAAACGCTCAAGAAATTTTTTGATATTTTACCTGGAAGCCAAATTTAAAGCTATTTTTATTTGAAAGTTTGTATATAGCCTTCTTTACGTATTTTCTTTATAAAATGTCTTTCAATGTGTATCTCGCATGATCAGATTCGGGTCAGGAAGATTTTCTTAACGGAATGCTCAATGAAACCTTCCTGACTCGAATGTAATCATGTAGGATGCATATTGAAAGACATTTTACAAAGAAAATCCTTAGAGAAGGCTATATACGAAATCTCAAATAAAAATAACTTCAAATTTGGCTTCCAGGTCAAAAATAAAAATA
This sequence comes from Merzomyia westermanni, assembly GCA_949987695.1. Classification (NCBI taxonomy): domain Eukaryota; kingdom Metazoa; phylum Arthropoda; class Insecta; order Diptera; family Tephritidae; genus Merzomyia; species Merzomyia westermanni. The sequence continues at coordinate 161,467,735 of OX465289.1, read as the reverse complement.
TTTCTTGAGCGATTTCTTGAGAACTGCATTCAGCCCTTAAGCACTTAGCGGATATGGAGTAGGGCTTGTGGAAAACCAGGCAGAAGCGCATACTTGCAAGGAGCTGCGCCTCCAACTTTTGGTGTGCTACTCTGACCGAAATATGCTAAGAAAGATGATTTTTTTCTGAAAACCTTTTCATGATGGAAATACACTAAGACGGTACTTTTGATTTTACTTGTCTCAGGATGTAAATTAGCGACCTTCGCAAATTTCGGTGCTGTGTGAAAGTCACCTGCTTACCGGTCGTTTCCTCTTAAGTCTGAGCTTTGATAGCAGAATTTTAAAATGCTTCTTGAAGGCGCCATGCTTTTACCGGTTAAAAGGCTAAAGCATTTGAAAAGTGAATTTCTCTTGCTGAACAAAAATTATGTACCATAAGTTCGTTATAATTCTGTCGACTTTTCCCGAACATATAAATCTTTCGAATATACGTTTCTTGTAAAGTGAGTTAGAGCCTTTTCAAACCCCCATCTGTAATCTTTTCGGTATTATCTGAAAAAATTCTAAATAGTTTTATTTTCGACCCAGCCTGGGTGTAAATACATATATGTACATGATGTATGTACCTTGTTTGACGCACTATGACAGGCTGCAACAGCCGGAGATTTTATTTGCCACACAAGCTTAAGCTTATCGCCATAACTGGCTTGCTGCAAAATAGCTTCTTTTGCCTTAAAATACAATTACAAGCTGTAAGTTCTTTCGTTATGCACATCCAAGCCTATAACGAAATGAATAATTGTTGATTGCAACACTCACCAACTAAGTTCGACCATAATATGATCTGCGTTTCTTACACTTTCAAAACAGAAATCAAGCTTTGGAGCAATTTTTTGCTAAACTTGAAATTCCTTAAGGCATATTTAAGTATATTTTCTTTGCTGCGGTGACTATTTTGCAACATTGCATTTAAATCTCTATGGAGCCTGCCTGCTGTTCGTCGCGTTCTGCATTTCCTGAAACTCTACTCGAGGTCAGATCCTCCAATTGATTCTTTAGCTTTTCTGTTATTGCTGTTCGCCTCCCATTTGTTGGCCGTGATTAAGCAATTTGATGTGTACATCTTGATAACAGTTTGTTTACCCAAAGTCCTCTTAAATCTGTATAGCACATTTCCTTATTTCACGGCAATCTTGCTATGCATCCGTTCATGTTTGCCTGCAACATTTCCTGGAAATTCTGCCATTTCATTTTGAGTAACATTCACATTATACGAAGAGACTTCGATATAACAAATGCCACCTCCAAAGGTTAAACTAGTGTGGGTTAACTTGTGCTTGTGCTTAGTAAAGGGTGTTTTGTTCGGGTGCGGTAGAGTAAGATAAAAGTAAAAATGCGATAAATGGCTCTACCACTGAACGTGTCAAATAAATAAACATTAAGTTAGCGAAATACCCCAACCGAATCGAGTCGCGACTAGGTGGATAATTTGCCGGGAAAGAATTAATTTTGCAGTGTAATTTTTCTTCGAATTTTGGGGTGTTTCACTAACTTGACCACAACTTAGCGCAGCACCCATCTAACACGGCAGAGGCGAGATATGGAAACCGGACTTTGGAAATCTCGGCAAATTATCCACCTGGTCCCGAGTCGATTCGTTTGGGGTGCTTTGCTAACTTGATGCTCATGTCAAATAAGCCCACAACAGCCGGTTCTATCGCACCGGAATGACCCGGGTTTTTTCACCCGGCCAAGGGCTGTTATTTCAGTGTAACCCTGTCCAATCTGGGGCAGGGCGAAGCACTGTTAACAACAACAACAACAAGTACTGTAAATAGAAAATTAAAAATCAAGATAGACATACAAAGCATAGAAAGCAATTAGGATAAAGACAGAAGTAAAGAAAGGTTTAAAAATAAAGGTTAAGATTAAGATAAATATAAAAATCCAGAAAAAGATAACCCAAGAGGTAAACATATAAATAAAAAAGATAAAAAATAAAGATAAATATAAAGGCCAAAAGACAGTTACAGATGAAGGTAAATAAAATGATAACAATAAAGAGAAATAAGAAAAATGATAGGCAAACTAAATAGCTTTTCTTATAGATCCATTTCGAAAACTTCTACCCTGTGTGGTAAAATGATTAATAGCAGCAATAGGAGTTTATCTAGCATACAAAAATAATTTCACAAAATACTATTCTGGGCCTTGAGCTTATTTATAGTCGCGAATATTTTAAAATGTACTGGCCGAATAAACAACAATTAAATTCAATTATTGGTACCAATTTCTGTTAAATAAAAATATTGCTGATAAAGATAACGATGCTTGAGAGCTGTGATCCCAATATTAAGTGTGGACGGAAATATGAAATATTTCCCATTCATTTTATTTTATTATGATCAAATATCTTCACCAAAAAAGCTCTGTGGGAGCATTCCATGATATCTCCAAGTGGTCGGTCTCTGATTTTCACACCCTCTTCTTACATTATGTATGCACATATCGCACGCAATAGAAAAGAACCAAGTAACTACTGTTTCCAAAATTTTGGAAAATGAAGTTTCTGCATAGAAGTCCATATCTTCCTGGAATATGAAAATATTCACAAGATTTTTTTTATTTCCAGAAGGGCTTAATTCCAATTTTTTTTGTGTAGGCCTAGATATTTTTTTATGTAGTTTTGGATAGATTCAATTAACTTCGAAGCGACAGTAAACTTATGTAACATGCTTTCGGCTTTTCATTTAAAATACTTTTTTTTATATATATTCTTATTTTTTTGTTTATAAAACCCAAGTAACTTGAGCATGCATGGATTTAATCATCAGAATTCCAAAAATCGATAACAAAACAGATCTAAGTAAATGTTAGTTACTTGATTCTCTCCTGCAATCTAAAAAGGGCCAAAGCATATCCTTTTACTTCTTGGTTCATATTTTTTATTTCTTGTCTGCTTTGTATGACGCAATTTAAAGTTTTCTCGTCGCATTCGCTTACATCGAATACAAACTTATGTTACATACTTTATTTGTTGAAGCTCAATGTGGACAATGTATCTTCGATTGCTGGCGGCATTTATTTTTGTGCCCCCATGTCTTAACTATATCATCTTTAAATTGAATTATTTACATAACTTGGACTTCACAACTGAATTTTAATAAGAAGTTTCCAATTCGAATTAAAAAAATTGCTGGCATTGAAATTGTTCACCGGGTTCTATCTTTTACACAACACTTACAACTCAAATGCTTTCGGAAAAATCGAAATTTCATTTCGATTAATCTATCATTTCATCTAAAGCAGGGTTCAAAATGCTTAAGCAATAATAGCACAACCAGCGAAAATGTGCTGATACTGTGCTTTTGATTTTTTCTTGCTCAAAAAGCAACATGTTTGCTTTTGCTTTTGCTAGAAAACAACGAGCAGCAACAGCAGCAGCATGAAAAATGCTGATAAGCAAACGATCCATTGCTGATGCTGCTTATTGAAAATTAGAAAAGCAAAAACAACCATGATACAAAATACAGATAGTTGCACTTAACACATCGAGTAGCAAGCGGGTTTGACGAAAACCATCACCGGGTGCCAAGCACATTTTTTGCTATAAACTGGTGAGAAAGTAGAAAATATGGATTTCTGAGCCAATCCCGTAATATTATGTCGTTAATTTTTGATTTTATAACGATTTTTATGAAATTTAAAACATAAACTCTCTAGACATACGATATGGTTATGGCTAAAAAAAAATTCAAATATTTTCCGGGCTTTCCAGACATCGTTCAAAATGTGGACCAGGGGTGACCAAAGATGGTGTTTATACGATATAGGTATCAAATGAAATGTGTTAATGAGGGTCCTTGTTGTTTCGAATCCTCTTTGTATTACAATTTTGTAGTGAAAGATTTGATCGTATTGGTCGCGGCATGATATTGTTATAACATCGGCACAATAAGTTACACCTATCGGACAACTTCAAAAATTCGAATTGTTAAGTTTTCAAGCATACTTAAATATTAATAAAAGCAAAAGGCTGCCAATGTACCGAATTTCAAAAAATCAGCATAAATAAAAAATGTTGGAATAGGTCGGTTTCTGGTCCACTTCCCGGAAAAAACGGTTTGTAAATTTTAACAAAAGGAAAGGGCTACCAATGTACCGAATTTCAAGCAAATCGCACCATAAATAAAAAAATGTTGGAATAGGTAATACCCTGGTCCACTTCCCAAAAAAAAATTATCCTATGTCCGTTTCCAAAATCATGTGCTTTAAAAATTTTAAGGCATTTTCGAACCCTGATCTAAATCGCGCCAAGCCACCAGAGCTAGCACACACAAAAGCATTTCGGCTGCTCCTGGGCACAGGACGCACAAGAGACAGGAATCGCATCCCTTATGTGCTCTTGGTCGTACCAACGGACTTAGTGGTGAGAAATTACCCGCTAAAATTCCCGCAGATTACGCCCAGCTCCATCCGGGACAGAAGAACGAACTGGAAATTATATTTCAGAGAACACGCGTGATGCATCAGGAGCTAACTTCCTGCAGATGATTACCTTTTAGATTTATATCGTTGCTCTTAATGAAAACAAGCACATCTCGCTGTTCGAGCGAATTTCAGCTTTTCATTGAAACGTTATATTCTTTCATGTGCGTTTAGATCTACATTCGTTATCCGGGTCAGAGAGGAACTTTTGGGCATCACCCTAAGCAACAATCTGTAGGGCTTTCTCATTTTGAACTGTTTGAGTTGACAGCAGTATCCTCGGAGAATTTATTCACAGACAATCTTAGGTTGAATGAAGATGGTGGTTATATTGAGTACGCCTTATCAAATAATAAGAGAGATATTCTATCCACCGGAAAGGAGGGAAGCTGTTTAACAAAGCCAGACATACAGAGCATACGACGTACCTAACTATATACCACAAGTTATATGAAACCAAAAGCTAAAACTTAACAACTCTTTGAGAATATATCCTCCCACCCGACAGTAAAGATGCAGGAGCCCTATTAGAAGCTTTTTAAACTGAAGATGGGCAAGTAGACTTCTCTCTGAGGATGAGGATTAATAAAATGTGGACATTTATATGCACAATTAGCCGATCTCAGCAAAAGATTGAAACTGCCCTATCTCAGAATTTCTTTCAAAAAGCTTTCTCCCAGCGTGAATTCAATAAAATTTTCTGCTAAAATCCCCGATATTTAGAATCTATGCACCGCTGTATAAGGCCCGTAGCGAGGTTTCTATTAAAATTATACAATTCAGTACTTTTTAAGACTTAAAGAAAATACCAAAGTATTCAACTAAATGTACATAGGACCTTTTGTATTTTTTTATTTATTCAAAAATAAAGTTAACAAGTAAGGAAAGGGCTGTATTCGACAGTGCCGAAGACTTTATACATGAATACGCATCACGGTTTTAAGTGTCCGATCCTTACTCACAATTAGTAAAAACTCTGCAAAACTGTTAATTTAAAGATACATAGCCCAAACTCCATTTATCGGAACAATCTATTGTATGGGAGCTATATGTTATGTTGATCCGATCGGACTGATTTTCACTACGCACATTACATACAGTACCTGGGTGCCCGATCCTTGCTCGGTGGCAACCCTAGCTGGCAATCCTACTTAAAAATATTCTGGTTGGTATACGGCCTCAAATACCCTCCGTTTGATACCCATATTTCCATATATTGCTTAATATTTAAAAAAAAGTCGGAAAGGTGGCAGCCCTCTAAGCTTCCTTTAGTGACAACATCCAAGTAGAAAATCTTAGAAGGAAGCATACTATCCATCTACCAAATTTCATCGAAATCGGTTTAGCCGTTCCCGAGATAGTGGTCGATATCTGAAGGAATAAATAAAATGCGGTCAGGTGGCAACCCTAGGTGGCAGACCTACTCGAAAATACTTTGGTTGGTATGCTGCCTAAAATGCCATTCATTTGATACCCATATTCCCATATATTGCTTAATATTTAAAAAAAATTTATATAGGTGGCAACCCTGTGAATCACCCCAAGTGGCAACACCAAAGTAGAAAATCTTAGAACAAAGGATGCTACCCATATACCAAATTTCATCCAAATCGGTTAAGTCGTTCCTGAGATAGTAGCGGATATACAAATATACAACTATACAAATATACAAATATACAAACATACAAATATACAACTATACAAATGTACAAATATACAAGAATAACTCGTTTAAAGTTATAAGATAATAAGTACCAAACCTGCAAAATTTTACGTTCCTAGCTTTTTAATTGCAAAACTGGGAGCTATGCGTTGTATTTCTCCGATCTTGCTGATTCCGACGAATGATTAATCTCATGCAAAATGGCGGCGCCATACCAAATTTCATCAAGATATCTCAAAAACTGAGGGACTAGTTTGCGTACAAACAGACAGACGGACAGACGGGCATGGCTAAATCGACTCAGCTCATCGCCCTGATCATTTCGGTATACTTATTGGTGGGTCTATCTCTTCTTCTTCTCATACTTACAAACATCACACCAAAGTTATAATACCATTTCATGTTCATGAAAGGTATAAAAATATGTATCTCCATTACAATCAGTAGAACTAAGTCTTATGCCATCGGTTATTTTCACCTAATATTTTATACCCACAATAAATATTTATTTGTCGTGTCCCCATCTTAATTGTCTGCCATCCAAAGCCATAAATCATCACCCAGTCAATAAGGCATGTCAACAAATTTTTCAAAAAAAAATAATTACTAACAACAAAAAATGTATTGCACTGGATATCTCATAATGAAGGCTCATCAGGGAATGAAATTAAATGAAAGTCCACTTACCACAGCACTTAATTTTGTTTACTTCGCAGAAGAAAATTCACAGATACAAACAGTGACTACCATAAGTACGTAAACGAAGTCAGCACCATAGCCTATGTGAAAATATAGGTTAACGAAAGTGTTGCTGATGTGAAAATTCCTTTGACACAATGTATTTGGTATGCTCCAGTACTGTCATCGACTCCCTTTACCTTTTTCATCACTTCGCCAAAATTTGTAGGTTGTTAATATAAAGCATCCGTAGGTTTTTGTGATGTTGGGTGACCAGCGTCATATCGTCCCATTTTTGACAATTTAAGTACAATTTCATAAAACGAATAAAACCAACTAAAATACTTGTGCTTTTCGTTATTTCTAAACTCACAGTGGGAGCCTTTGGAAGCACATAAAAAAGAAAAAAAAGGTCCCAAAACAATAAAAATGACAATGCTGATTTTTGAGAAAAATTACAACAACCACTTACAAGGAGTGAAAACAGCGACAGCTATTTCTATGATACCACGATGAATATTTTCCAAAAGTATTCGCGGAACCAGGGCTATTGCAGAGAAGATTTGACATTGATTCCTCCTTCTCATTGCCCCTCCATCTTTTGCAAAAGCTAAGCAAACAGCTCTTACTCGTCTTACATAAGACAGTAATCGTTTAGTGTGCAAATCATGGACCATATGTCTACGATACGTCACATCTTCCATTTGCCTTCTTTATCAGGAAGAATCTGATGGTCGTACCATGCCTTCCAAGTTCATATACCATGCACTTTCTTTCGATGTTAAAGGGCTGTGAGGCGCAATTTCTAACTTGTCCAAGGTACCCAAAAAAGTTCCATGTGGTCAGTACTTCCCAAAACTCCGTTTTTATAAGGTTATCTAGCCCTCAGGTTGAAATATGACACTTTTCACCTAATCCTAATATTTTCTGCATATCGAAATAAACCTGAAGTTATAGATTTCAGCTTAGAATGTTGTCAGATTACATATTTATGACAATACGGTCACTATATAACGCAAGTGGCAAAATGTTTGCAGATGTCAGTTTGTTTGTAAGCATTAGGGATACCAATCCCGGTAAGCCGTGCTATTTCAGATGCCGAATTCATAGAATTTGTTTCTAATGAAACTGTGAGTCTACCGCTCGTATATCAAGATGATCCATTTTGAAAATTGCATTAAAACTATATACTCGTATACTACAAGGTGGCGCAAAAGTAAGCTTCCGATGTTCAGCATATCGGTTGTGGCACGTGCAGTGTGTGCTGTTGCACCGTCTTTTTGGAACCACATGTTTTCCAATCCCAATTCATCAAGTTGCGGCAAAAAGAACTCGTTGATCATTGCTCTGTAGCGCTCACCATTCACAGTAACCGTTTGGCCCCGACCGATTATTGGTCAAATAAATAGTCAGCAATATTCCGCGTTCTGGAGCAGTGTAGCGTAACATTGTTTATTAACGTGTATATCGCATGTGTTTACTACACAAATGTCAAAACAGAACTGACTTTAGGGGCCAATCGCAAAATGTATAGCATTTTCTGATAGGAGGATTACTTTTGCGCCACCCTGTATAATAAAAGCAGGGACACACATTGAGGTATAGTATCAATACCACGAGCTATACCACATATGTTTCACCACGAGTAGTGGTAGACTGGTTGTAATACGTATACTATGAACTACAGTATCGTTACCACATGTGTATCTTGGGTATAAGACTCTAGAAAAGTCGTGTCTGTACATTGAATATTCCTTTGAAAAAATGGCTGAAGGTGACGTAGGGAATGTTGTAGAGTTCCTCTGAACCACTTTTAGAATTATTGTCTTTCTGTTTGTCTGTTTGGACTCAAGGATCTCGGAACTTAGAAATAAATTTTTATGAGACTTTCACTGCTGGTCAGCCTGTAACTTAGGACGTGTGCAAAATTTTTTTTATCTAAATCGCATGATAAACCAAAAAGATAGACATCTTTAAAGTGGGGTACCTAGAGGAAAACTTTCGATTCAAATAGATTTACATAAAGCAAAATGCACTTAGTTTTTCAAAAAAATATCAAATCGTGGCTCTGTAAAATTGTTTTTGTACTTTTTCGTCAATTTCACCTAAATTGAAATTTAATTTCGAGAATAGATACAGTGGCATACCAAAAAGTTTTCGAGTTTAATTTTTGTTGTTGTGTCTGCACACGAGCGACGCAGGGTTCCCTGCTAGTTAATAAAATAATTTTCGGTTTTAAATTAAAAAAATTCTTAAATCCAATTATTTGTTAAATATTTTGAAGTGAAATAGTTTTTCAAACAATTTCTGCTCTTTTTTTTTAACCTAAACTTGCGAAGAATAGGGAATTTCCAATTCAAATCCCCGAAATCTCATGAGTGCATAGATCTGAAAAATTTACATCACTAGTATGTTTGTGCTATTTACTGTCAACATTAGGAATATCTTTAGCTTTGCCTGATAGATGGCCGTGCTAATATTTGTCTGTGAAACCACATTACTTAGTCGGTTTATTACCGTCGCTGTCGCAAATATTTTGCTATTTATTTGATTGTCCAAATTGTTTTGATGTTATTGTTTTCGCTTACGATATCCAATTTTCGGATTTTTTGGTCTTAGTCTGCTTGACCGCAAGCGCTTTGTTGACAATTGGTGGGCTATTTGTTTGGTGCCGTGCCTATGTCACTGGAATTTATTTGTTTTATGTGCGGAAGGAAATGTTTCAAAAATATAATAGCATTGGCTTCACTAAGCACTCTTTTAGTCGCTCCCCTCCAGGCTAGCGATTCAGAGTAATTCGTTAAGAAGATATCAAAGAAGGCTTTATGTCGTATTTCGTTTCGACTAAAATAAGTTATCGCAGCCACAAAACCTTTCGTTGGTATTTTCCGTCTTCTGTGGGTCCTGACGTACTTCAATATCTTCACTTGCAGGTTTTAGCTTTTGCACGAAGAGCTTATTAAAGCCACAATCCTTGCTAGTTTGTCTCCTATCTCTTGTAGGACTTTTCCATCATAGCACCTAAGCCAGCAGTGATTAAAGAAATGGCATGCTCATTGCGAGGTATAAGATCTCCAACTTTAAACCACCATGGATTTGAGTTGTTAGCATTGTACTTTCGGGCAGGTCTTGAATAAACATATTGTTAAAGACAGAGTAAAAAAGATATCAGCTGACGTATGCATACTGTCGCCATCGGCATAGTTAGAAAGAGTTAAGTAGATGGTTGGAGTTAGCGGAAAACACTTACACTTAGAAGCCAAGGCTATCGCAATCAATATCATGAATTAGTACCACTTTACAGATAAACCAAAGGTAGATAAAAAGATAGTTTGAAGCTTTCTATTAACGTTTGTATGACGAAACTATGCAATTAATTGCGACTAGATCATAAGCATGATCGACCAAATTCACAAAAAATAGGAAAATCTTAATAGTATAGCCATACCATCGATCAGATTTTCATTATGCTCAACTTCTTGATAAAAACCCTGTGAAAAAAATCGCACCACAACAGCTCTCTATGAACTTCCTACATGCCGCTAGACCTGAATCTGATTTCCTCGGAAAACTTTTACGGCCATTCGAAATTATTTTAACAAGGAATCCACCAATGCTCAATATATAAAAGCCCTAGTTGAGCCGTTTACAAGACTTTTATTGTTTTCATAGCGTCTTCTAATGTCATTATCAATTAAGATTCTAACGTGTATCGAACTTGCATTAGCTTTTAAATCACTTTCGAGTTGATAACGAGTGCAGTTCTCTAACATTTTTCTAGACTCAATAATTACTCTAGTTATCTAAGCTGACTGTCTCAATGTCTCTACCGTTAGAGGTTGTGTTTGATGGGATGGCAAAAAGTATTCAAAAAGGTTTAGAAATTTCACAATTTTTGCAAACCCACACAAAATAGCACACGTGATGTGGCCTTCCAAGTATTTTGAACTTCTTCAGTCGTCTGCGAACTTTTGACAATTGGAGTTTCCGAGTGTCTATGCTTTCCAATGTCATTTAGACAATACAATTGTTAAAATGTTAATATAATTGCAAGGCTTTCAATTCAAAGTCTCATAATTTGATTATGATTTTCCTCTTAAAATTACAAGACTTTTATTATAACAACTTCCCTCTCTCTACCAGTACACTAAAGTCTGCATGACCACGCACACTGTCTATGCACTTAAGCACATTCTTTAGCACTTGGCAGCACCAATGTGACAATTTAAATGCCGATTCACTCTTTCTTTGATTATAAAAAAAGAAACGATTTTTGGCATGAAACTATCTCAAACATCACCATGGAACAATTGTGCCCAGATTTGTTGCGCCTGAGAGTCAAATTCTCACTTTGAATGCGCTTAATGAGGTGGATATAAACTGTTGTGCACTTATGGCACACACGCATCACGCGATTAAGTCCGCCCATACATTCATTGACCATTCCACGGGTCGCTTCACCCACCTTCATCGTCGTATTCTTTTTCTTCTTCGTCAGTGCCACTTTAGCAATCATGACATTTCTGTTTTTAGTGTTGCCAACATACTTGATGCCACTTCATTTACTTCAAGTACTGGCCAAGTGTTGCTTCATCAGGGACGAGGAGTTTACGATGACGATGGCTGCTGCTGATACGATTTGCTAACCTTCAACAGCAAAACAAAGTTAAAGTGTGTTGTGGCGATAAACTTTATCCTTTGCTTCCTCCACCTTTGCTTCTAGCTTTCGCGTGCCATAGACTTATGCTAAGTTGTGCATCTAAGAACTTTTGTGGTTTCGGTATACTCGACGTTAGTTTTAGTTGGTGTCTCTTAGCAAGTAACCGTCAAACTATCAACAACTTTTAGTTGCATATTTGACTTTCGAGATAATACTTGCAGTGTTGCACATACCATACGTTCGTTTTTGAAGATATGAGTTTATTAACTAGAAGTGCACTAAAGTTTGAACATTTCCCTAGCAGACAAAATTAAAATTACAAGATATTGCTCACAATGCGCTTAGAACTAAGGCAATCTAAAATTAATCTGAATGTTCCATACTATTCCCATAGTTATTTGCTTAGTATTCAAATAGTTCGTTCCTTGCGCGTGATTTCCGTCCCCCATCCAACAATCTCCAATTACCGTTGTTCGGTTCATTATTTGACACGCTCGATTAACTAACAAATAGCTTCCTTCTTGCATAATGATCCTGTGCTAATCGATATACCCTTTCCTCCCTTTTTTTGCCTCCTTGCCTCTTCTTCCCGAAACTGTTATTGTTGCCACTAATTTTTATTCTTCTATACTTGGGCAAACGGTCAACAAGAAAAGAGTGATGTCAGTACAATATTAATGCTTTGTTTTCCAAACCGATATGGGGAATTCCGAAATAAATGTTAGAATATTTTAACTCTTCATTTCTCAAAATCTAAATAATTTCTTGTACCGATTTAAGTAAAATACCTGTCTAACGCGAAACTACTTATAGCTTAATATGTATTTGCAATAGGCATGAGACTATTCGAATAAAAATTATTCGAATAAAAAATATAAAAAATCCATTTATTCGAAACCTATAAATAATTCGAATAATTTATACTTTTATTCGAATACTAATATTATTCGAATAGTACTATTCGAATAGTTAAACAAATATCACTACAGCTTATGCACACATTTTTACACGCAAACATGCATACATACAAAACGAGAATGCATGCTCATACCCTGCCAACCAGCAATGGATAAAAATCCGGATAAACAGTGAGTCGCGCATACCCAACAAGTGAATAATAAAGTGGGCAATTTTGTTCGGCGAGGTTCACTTTTTACCCATGTTGAAAATGTTTTTCGGTGTAGGTGTGTGTGCATCGGTCAAAATCGCCCAGGCGGTTAGATGACCATTTAAAGAAAAGTGTGTGCATACTTTTCGGCACTTGTTGTTTTCCATACAAATTCCAAAAATGGTGTTAGTAAAAATTCGTGAATTTGTGAAATCAGAGTTTCACCAGGGTTAGCCATGGTTGGTAGCAATGTAGCAGGCAATGAAGGCAGTGAATTTCGCTTCCGACATCTCTCGCATTTTAATACAACTATTTGAATACCACGATTCGAATAAACGGATGAATTATTAGAATAATTACTATTCGAATTCTTTGAAACGAATATTATTATTCGTTTATTCGAATAGGCGGCCGCCGTGGTGTGAAGGTAGTGTTGCCGGCATACCACACCGAAAGTCCATGGTTCGAGCCCTGGTACAGGTAACATCAAAAGTGATTTGAAAAAAGTTTTTCAAAACGGGGTCGCCCCTCGGCAGTGGTTTGGCAAACTCTCCGAGTGTATTTCTGCCATGACAGGCTTCTCAGCAAAAAATTCGTCTCCTTTGTAGATGCCGTTCGGAGTCGGCAAAAAACTGTAGGTCCCACCAATTTGTAGGGAAAATTCAAATCGGCACACCACAAATTGGAAGAGAAGCTTGGCGCAAAAATCTCTTAGGAGGTTTATGATGATATACCTGTTGTATATCGCGCCATAGATATAGGGTGTTTTTTTTACAGGTTTGTTTTTCACATAGAGATAAAACTGGCATTTTGTGGTCAAATCTGGCAACTCTAATGTCATTTATGTTCAGTTTGGTTTGCCATTTCATCATGAACAGGTTGACAAAAGAACAACGCTTGCAAATCGTGCAAATTTATTTCGAAAATAATGGTTCAGTTCGCGAAGTTTACCGTGAGCTCCGTCCATTTTATGGTCGACATAATCGTCCATCAGAGCAATTAATTCGGTTAACCATGGATCGTTTTCGCACTACGTTTACTCTATGTGATAATACGCATCCGCAGAGACGTCGAACAGTGCGCACCGAAGAAACAATTGCCGCTGTAGAGCAAAGTGTTGAAGAGGACCCGAATGAATCGATTCGCCACCGTGCACAGCAATTGGAGCTTTGTCCATCAACTTTATGGAAGATTTTGCGCAAAGATCTTGGCTTGCGACCTTACAAGATCCAGCTTGTGCAAGAATTAAAGCCGCGAGACCATGCAATGCGTCGTGATTTTGGTGTATGGGCCGAAAATGAGATTGATTTCGATGCTGATTTTCATCGCAAAATTTTGTTCAGTGATGAGGCTCATTTTTGGTTGAATGGCTACGTCAACAAGCAAAATTGCCGCATTTGGAGTGAAGAGAATCCACATGAGACCCTTGAAACGCCATTACATCCACAAAAACTGACTGTTTGGTGTGCTCTATGGGCTGGTGGAGTCATTGGGCCATACTTCTTCCGCAATAATGCTGGAGAGGCAGCTACCGTTAATGGAGACCGGTATAGAGCCATGATAACCGACTATTTTGTTCCCGAATTGGATGGCATGAATGTGGATGAGTTGTGGTTCCAACAAGACGGCGCTACATGCCACACAGCGCACGTCACAATCGATTTATTGAAGGAAACATTCGATGAGCGCATAATTTCGCGGAATGGACCTGTCAATTGGCCACCAAGGTCGTGTGATTTGACACCATTGGATTATTTTCTTTGGGGATATGTGAAGTCGCTCGTCTACACCAACAAACCAGAAACGTTAGGGGAATTGGAAGCCAACATTCGTGGCGTTATTGCCGACATACGGCCCCATATGCTCGAAAAAGTGGTTGAAAATTGGACCTGTAGAATTGGCTTTATTCGAGCCAGCCGCGGCGGCCACATGCCCGAAATCATATTTAAACATTAATGGCATAAAATTATCCTTCCAATAAAGCCAAATTGATGGACCTTAAAATGATTTTCTTGTGTTTTATTTTAATTCGAAGTTCTATACCCCTAAAAAAAACACCCTTTAGATAGATTTATTCCATTATGATTCGAAAATAGTCCCACTACTAATTTGCAATGAAACGTCTCCTAACTGACACTTGAGTGTTGAGTATATTTTCCATGCCAAATTAAATTCACGTAAGCGGACTCTCCCTTGAACAAGCGCGCTCAATAAGTTCTTATAAAAATTACCCAAAAATATCCATGGAGTTCGAACGAACGAGTTAACAACGGACATTGACATTTCTCTTCCTAACAAACCTGTATTATGCGGATAATAATTTGATGCGACATACCATCTTCGGGGTTACTGTACTTTTTTGAAGTATTTGATGGTACAAGCCCCGTGACTTGAACCTGGGACTATAAAACACCGCTATACAAATAAGAAGTGCCTGTGGTAGTATACGTATTAGTCATTTAAAAAGGGGCTCGCAGAAAGTCAAAATTTTTTTAGGAGCACATCTGGTTCGTTCAGTGTATTTATATAATGTGAAACCACGTTTAGGCAGACACTCATTGTTGGCGATCGAGTCCAAAAAGACGATGATAAGAAAACCTGAAAGGCTGACTACATCTTAAATATGTATGCCTCCAAGTAATTTTTAGTTTTACAAAGTGCTTTCTTGGTCCGTGGTTGAATGGAGAAGGATGCCATAGTATGGATAACTTCTTCATATATCGAGATTTACTAATGCCAGCTTTAGAAATTTCCCAAACTTTGGAAATTAGTATGAAACAAGTAAGGACGGCGCTGTCTTCGGCTCTGCCGAAGGCTTTATACCTTTCATGAATACGTGCAAACTTAAATACGAATTGTTTAAAGTTCTCTAAAACTTTGTCAGCAATACATAAAATTTTTTTTTTTTTTTGGTTTTAATCTTCCAAAATGAGGGGTAAATGGCCATAATCCTCTTATCTGAACGATCGGTTGTATGGGATATATACTATATAGAGCTCCGATCTTGGTGATTTTTTTACGAAATATTTTAATATCCATAAGAAAATACCTCACCAAGTTTCAAGTTTTATTCTTTTAAAATGAGGGAGAAATGGCCATAATCCTCTTATCTGAACGATCGGTTGTATGGAATATATATACTATATATGTATAGCTCCGATCTTGGTGGTTTTGTTTACCAAATCTTTTACTATCTATAAGAAAATATCTCACCAAGTTTCAAGCTTTAATCTTTTAAAATGAGGGAGAAATGGCCATAATCTTCTTATCTGAACGATCGGTTGTATGGGATATATACTATATAGAGCTCCGCTCTTGGTGATTTTTTTACGAAATCTTTTAATATCCATAAGAAAATACCTCACCAAGTTTCAAGTTTTAATCTTTTAGAATGAGGGAGAAATGGCCATCATCTTCTTATCTGAACGATCGGTTGTATGGGATATATACTATATAGAGCTCCGATCTTGGTGATTTTTTTACGAAATATTTTAATATCCATAAGAAAATACCTCACCAAGTTTCAAGTTTTATTCTTTTAAAATGAGGGAGAAATGGCCATAATCTTCTTATCTGAACGATCGGTTGTATGGGATATATACTATATAGAGCTCCGCTCTTGGTGATTTTTTTACGAAATCTTTTACTATCCATAAGAAAATATCTCACCAAGTTTCAAGCTTTAATCTTTTAAAATGAGGGAGAAATGGCCATAATCTTCTTATCTGAACGATCGGTTGTATGGGATATATACTATATAGAGCTCCGCTCTTGGTGATTTTTTTACGAAATCTTTTAATATCCATAAGAAAATACCTCACCAAGTTTCAAGTTTAATTCTTTTAAAATGAGGGAGAAATGGCCATAATCCTCTTCTCTGAACGATCGGTTGTATGGGATATATACTATATATGTATAACTCCGATCTTGGTGATTTTTTTACCAAATCTTTTACTATCTATAAGAAAATATCTCACCAAGTTTCAAGTTTTAATCTTTTAAAATGAGGGAGAAATGGCCATAATCTTCTTATGTGAACGACCGGTTGTATGGGATATATACTATATATAGCTCCGATCTTAGCGATTTTTTTACCAAATCTTTTACTATCCATAAGAAAATATCTCACCAAGTTTCAAGCTTTAATCTTTTAAAATGAGGGAGAAATGGCCATAATCCTCTTATCTGAACGATCGGTTGTATGGGATATATACTATATATGTATAGCTCCGTTTTTGGTGATTTTTTTACCAAATCTTTTACTATCCATAAGAAAATATCTCACCAAGTTTCAAGTTTTAATATTTCAAAATGAGGGATAAATGGCCATAATCCTCTTATCTGAACGATCGGTTGTATGGGATATATACTATATATAGCTCCGATCTTGGTGACTTTTTTACGAAATCTTTTACTATCCATGAGAAAATATCTCACCAAGTTTCAAGTTTTAATCTTTTAGAATGAGGGAGAAATGGCCATCATCTTCTTATCTGAACGATCGGTTGTATGGGATATATACAGTGAAATTCCTCATAACCGGACACTCACGGTCGCAGTGTTTTTGTCCGGTTATGGGAGATGTCGGCTTATAGGGGATGCGGTCAAAAAATATATATTACACATATAAAATTCATTGTAGTTTATTTAAGAAATTTTTCGAAGTAAAGAATATTTAAATACTTTAGTATTACATATCCATACATAAATATATCAATTAAATACATTGTACAAGTCTTACATTTCAATATCGACTAGTTTGATTGAAAAAATTGTGTGATGCTTGTTTGTTTTAACATTGATTCCTTTAATTCAAAATTTTCATTTTCAAAGTGACTCTCGATATTTTTAACCTGCTGAAAAGCTACATAGTCATTTTTTGCATATTGTTTCAAGCGAGCAACAAATTTTAAAGCCTCATCATATGATGTTATGGGGTCACTTATTTCTTCTGAAGGTTCATCTTCTGAATCACTTAAGTCCATAGTATCATCTGGTTGGTCAAATTGAATTTCTATATTGCTGTCCTCAGTGAAAACATTTTGATCTATTTGGAGAAAACCTTCGAAATCATTTGCCAAATCTAGTCCTTCCTGAAGCCTAGCATAGACTGCCAGTGGAATGTCATCTTCGGGATCAAAATCTAAAGTTTCCAAAAGTCCTGCTTTACGGATTTCGGATTATTGAGGCTTCCACTTTATCCCAAGATGCTTTGATGAAATACACAGCTTCCAGTACATTAATCGATTTTGAGAGCTCTGAGGCTGAACTTGTATCGCCAATTTTAGTTATCAAGTGTTTTAAAACTATGCTTCTATACAAAGTTTTAAAATTTTGGATTATACCTTAATCAAGGGGTTGGCTAACTGCCGTTGTATTTGGTGGCAAGAAACACATTTTTATGTTGGTCAAGTCTAATTCGTTTGGATGAGAAGCCGCGTTATCTAAAAACAAGATAATTTTTCGATTCTGGGCTTTCATTCTTCGATTGAACTGCTGCAGCCATTCGCTCATCACTTCTCGAGTCATCCATGCTTTTTTATTAGACTTCCAATCCACTGGAAGTTTTGCAATTGGAACATGTTTAAAGGATCGAGGACGAGCTGCTTTCCCTATAACCAAAAGCGGCTCCTTATCTCCAGCCATATTAGCACAGAACAAAATTGTGAGTCTTTCCTTTGATAGCTTACCTCCCTTACATTTTTCGGATTTAAGAGCGAGGGTTTTGTCCGGGCAAGGCACGAAAGAAAAGCCCACTCTCATCGGCGTTGTAAATGTCTTTAGGCTTGTACCCATTCAACAGAGTTTGCAGCTTTGTCCGAAACTGTTCGACATCATCCTGATTCACATCTGTAGCTTCGCCAGATATGCATTTGAAGGAAACATTATTCCTTAATCGCTATTTATTTAGCCATCCATCCGAAGCATTAAAATTAGGTACACCCAGTTTTCTTGCAAATTTCCATTGCCTTTGCTTTCAAAATGGGACCAGAAATCGGAATTTTTTGACTTCTAGCCTTAGCGAAAAATCAAAACACATCCTGTCTATTTCCGAGCCGCCTTCTTTAAGGAAACTTCGCTTTTGGTGAATATTAGATCCAGACTCACATTTAGAACGAATTTTTTCTTTATTTTTATTAATTTCAGCAGCTTCCGTTTTGCCAATATTGAACCTTTTAAAGCAAAGGAAACGTGTACCTATAAGTTAAATTTTGGACTCACCATACTTTACATTTTTGCAATTCCACGTACTGATAACTTTTCTTTTTCGAAAACTTTAATAATTTCCATTTTCTCTTTAATAGAAAGTAGCTTCTTTTTCGGGGCCATATTATTACGAACTTTGAACGCAACCACCTTTTACTTGACACGGGCGGCTTGAATGTGTGCATACATGTTAAAAGGGGAATCCCCTATTTCATTTTTATAATGAACAACAAAGCTTGCTTGCGATGGTTTTGAATTTTGTCCGTTTATGAGAAATTTTTTCATGGAAATGGCTTGAAATACAGTGTCCGCGTCCGGTTATTAGAGCGTCCGTTTATTAGAATGATATTTGTATGAAAAAATTATTGAAAAACCTGTGTACACAAAATTTGTCCGGTTATTGGAGCTGTCCGGTTATAAGGACTGTCCGTCTTGGGGAATTTCACTGTACTATATATAGCTCCGCTCTTAGCGATTTTTTTATCAAATTTTTTATTATCTGTAAGCAAATATCTCACCAAGTTTCAAGTTTTAATCTTCCAAAATGAGGGATAAATGGCCATAATCCTCTTATCTGAACGATCGGTTGTATGGGATATATACAGGGTGGCTGATGAAAGCCGCTACCAAAAAAAAATTAAATAACTTTTTTTCTATTTAATGAATCTGGTAAATTTTTTTTTTATTTTGCAGATTGACTTTTACATTTAACAAAAATGGATAACTGGGACACTGAAACAAGAATTTGGATTGTCCGCCGCTATCACGCACTGGAGTCCGTAGTTTCGGTTCAAAGAGAGTATAGGCGCACGTTTGGCGGCAATCCTCCGAGCAGATGGACCATAATAAGACTTGTAAACAATTTTGCCGAGCATGGGACAGTCAACAGAAGACCTTACCATCGAAACCCTTCAGTTCGAACGGAGGAAACAATCGCTGCTGTAGCTGCTGCCATACAAAACAATCCACGTGTTTCGACAAGAAGCTTATCTGCTCAAATGGGTGTAAGCAGACAGTCATTACAGTCAATTATGCACAAAGATTTGGACTTATTCCCATATAAAATTCAAATGGCCAACAAACTGAACGCTGCAGACTTGCCGATTCGCTTGGAATTTTGCCAGAAGATGCTTCAAATGGTGGAAGAGGATGGAAACATGTTGCACTGTCTTTTCATGTCTGACGAGGCCCATTTCGATTTAAACGGCAACATAAACAAACAAAATTGTCAAATATGGAGTGCTTCCAACCCACAGATACTCCATGAGACGGAATTGCATCCACATCGTGTCACAGTGTGGTGTGCAGTTTCATCACGCTGCATTGTCGGGCCCTACTTCTTCGAAGAAAACGGTCACACCGTTACGGTTACTGGAGACCGTTACTTGAGCATGTTGAGAGAGTTTTTCTATCCAGAATTACGCCGAATGAGAATTTCTTTCAACTCTGTGTGGTTTCAGCAAGATGGTGCAGCTCCTCATATAGCCCAACCTGTTATGACAGAATTGCGACGACAATTTCCCAATAAGCTGATATCCAGAAACTCCACATTCCGTTGGCCACCCAGGTCGCCTGACCTTACTGCACCTGACTTTTTCTTGTGGGGATATTGCAAACAGGAAGTCTTCAAAGCAAAACCAACAAATTTGAATGAACTAAGGCAATCCATTCGAGAAACAATTGCGGCTATTCCTGTCTCAACTCTCCAAGCAGTAATGAACAACTTTTTGGTAAGATGCCGCACATGCATCGACGAGCAGGGGGGGGGGGCATTTAAATTTTTAAAACTAATTAAGCTATATTTAATAAAATTTAATGAGCTTCAACATGAATAAAAGAAAAATGAATTCCATACACTGAAAAAAAAATTATTTGAGTTTCTTAATGTAGCAAAATTCATCAGCCACCCTGTACTATATATAGCTCCGATCTCGGTGATTTTTTTACGAAATCGTTTGCTATCCATAAGAAAATATCTCACCAAGTTTCAAGTTTTAACTCTTAAAAATGAGGGAGAAATGGTCATAATCCTCTTATTTGAACAATCAGTTGTATGGGAGATATATTCTATAGTGACATGTCTAATATAATACAAAAATACATCCGTGTGCAAAATTGCATCGAGATATCTCAAAAATTTAGGGACTAGTTTGCGTTCAAACAGACGGACGAACAGACGGGCATGGCTGTATTAACTCAGTTCATCGTCCTGATCAATTTGGTATACTTAATGGTGGGTCTATCTCTTATATTTCTAAACGTTACAAACATCGGACCAAAGTTAATATATCATCTCATGTTCATGAAAGGTATAAAAAGGACACTTAGATTTTTGCCAAACCTTGAACACCGCAATTAGCTATAAAACGTGTATGTCTCGGTGAGAAGATCCCATGGTAACTCTAGAGAAAGTAATTGTTATTTTTTACCCTGCGTGGTGTCATCTTCGCTGGAATGACCCATATTCAACTTCTTTGCAACTACTGTTCATATTTGTTTTTCATTTCGGTTTGTCGTTTCAATGTTGCTTTTGTATTTTCTTTGCACTTCTACTCCTTTTTTCTGTTTCGATCTAGCATTATCAGAGAGGTCGCGCTCATTTTGGTTACCGACACCGGCGGTGATTTTAAGCTCTTTCACAACTATTCTACCTTGCCCCATTTCGCTTTCGCCACGGTGGGTAAGCAATTTAAATGTGTCACCCCAAAAGTAAAGAATTCGAGTAAACAAACTCTGAATTTCCCTTGGGTATTCTTTCGTTATTTGTGATGCGTTTTGTATACGGAAATTATATTGTACTACCACGTCTCCTCTGGATACTTCATTCTTCCGTACATGCTTCGTATCCTGGCGTTCATTGTACAGTAAACTCTGAATGTACTTATTTATACAAACAAACATTTGTAGCTACATAATCTTAAGAGCATAAGAATGTATATTTAAGTATTGATAAATAAAGTTAAAATTGTACAGGAGTGGCAATATTTTTTGGTAAGGGTTTGCTTTTAAAATTTGAAAGCGAAGGCTTGGAACATTTTTGACCGACTTCCTTTTTATAATATTCAAGATCCTCAATAAAAATTTAAAACTTAAAAGATACTGACAACAAAATTAATTGTCGTCTAGCTCATCTGAAGATATGCCAAGGAAGCGCACGGATTCTTGTAATCATACGATAAGATAGGGTGTGATTCTCCACATGGGACCCATTGGCTTGGAATAACCATGGCCAATTTGGACAAAAAGAGTTGAACCTCTTGCAGTATTCCGATATTTAGCGTGGTGTGGCGGTAGTGTTTTCGACCTACCACGCCAAAGGTCCAAGGTTCAAGTCCTGGGACAGGTGACATCAAAAAGTGGTTTGAAAAAGTTTTTTCAAAAACGGGGTCAGCTCTCGGCAGTGGTTTCGCAAACTCTCCGAGTGTATTTCTGCTATGGAAGGCTTCTCAGCAAAAATGTATCTGCTTTGCCGATGTCGTTCGGAATCGGCAAAAAACTGTAGGTCCCGCCAATTTGTAGGAAAAAATGCAAAGCGGCACACCACAAATTGGAAGAGAAGCTTGGCGCTAAAATCTCTTAGGAGGTTTATGATAATATACCTGTTGTATATCGCACCATACATTTCATTTAAAGATTTCTCCTATATTATTTCACTACGTTATTTTTATTTTTGTTGTTTGTTTAATACTTCAAGATAGACTGAATATAGTAAGGAGTTACTTAGCGAAATGTCGGGCAATTAATGAGAAGAAAATAGTATAGTTTTGAATAGTACTGTCTGTCAACTAACTCGGCCGAACAGCTCAAGTTAAAGTTATTTTAATCCCAGCACTATGTTTTAAATAAATATTATATATCAAATAATGTCATTTATGGGTGGAATATGAAAAAGGCTTGACATAGTTAAGATTTGCTAATCACAAGCTGCACGAATATATGAATATACAATGGAGAATGGATAGCAGTTATATACTCGTAATGGTGTAAGCATTATAATATGGAAAAATTGCTGTAGAATTCGCCAACGACATTTTCCCCATTCAATTAAGCTTTCAAATTTATATTAGTTCTCTAATCCTGCTTAAGGCGATTGGCAGTGAATTGTTCTGATATCTTTCTAGACACAAGAACGCTTAGTTAATTGAACGTTTGATAAAATGTTTAATTTTTCAACGTTCTATAAAGTATAGAATTTGCAGTGCATTATCTAAGTTTAAAGGAATATCTCTCTCGTTCTCTTGCAATGCATTTTTGGCACCTTATCCAGACTAAAAGTCGTACATAATTGCCTGGCGATGGAAACGAAAAGCGGTTCACCTTAATAAATTAACTTATGAGCTTGATGCTAGTGATTCAATATTTCTCTTTCATTTTTATTCAATCTGTAACTTTTCTAATATCGTGCTATATTTTGTATTTTTTCTCTTTAAATGTAAGTTACAAGGCACAAGACGAACTGCTAATTAGCAAAATTGGCGAACTTTTCCAGCCAACTCTGGGCTCTATAGTTCAGCCTAGATGTGTGTATATATACATGAACAAACATATAACCTATTCTGATAAAGTTATAGCCTTCTTGGAAAATATGTCCATACGCCAAAACTATCTTTAGATACACCAATGCACTTTATCATTCCTCAATGGGGTCATGATACAGTGGGCTTTTCGCAACTACGTGCAATTTCATACACATTTTAGGAACTACTTTTACCCTTTACGAAACACCGGTACGAAAAAGCATTTCATATGTTCCAAATTGAAACCAGAGACAAATGCTGCCTTGGATATTCCAAAAAGGCTACAAAGGCGAATAGCCACTGTTGACTACAATTCGTTATTTTTGCAAGGGTATCCAAGACATAACAAAGGCAAGAACGAAGTAAACGATTCTACCAACCCAGACCGCCAGTGTTCTCATTAATGCTTGGTCCCCAAAATGTGAGTGTAGTGACACGGAACCCCGAGAAGTGGGAGGAAATAATATACACATGTTTATTTATAGACTACAATGACATTTTAATGTACCCACACATCCTACCAAGGCACAACTCCTTTGTCGCCCAGAATAATTTGAGTTTGTGGTTTGATTCAAATGAAGACAAAATAATATTCCACCATGTCGCCAGTGTGGGCTGTTTTCGTAGTTTGCATACGCATGTTCGTTATTAGAGATCGAGTGCATAGTGTGCTAGAATAGAAATCAAGTTTCGCAGATTTATCTACCACATCTTTTTACTTCAGTACATATGAGCAAGAAATCTGTAAACTCGAAACACAAGTTACAACAGTAATCAGTAGTCGAAAGCCAGCTTCTACCAGCCTCCCACTTTTTTTCGAGTGCAAATCAAATAAAGGAAAATAAACTAGGAAAGGAGTGAACGCTGACATTGAAGTCAGGAGAAAAGTACAAGCTCAGAACATATTATTGGTGGGTCGAGGGAAGCGGGCTTTGAGTATCATTTCTCTGTGTAGCAAAGGTTTTTTGCCCACTTTTCCACATACGTATGCCTGCTCTTTCATGTAAATAAGAGGGTTGATGCTTAAGTTTCGAGGCATCCAATAACAAACTATATTAGATATCTTAAATAGCTTCAATGCTATTGAAAAAAATATTTATGAAGGCCAGTACACTTTTTGATGCTTTAGAATAACTCCAATATAGTTTTTTTTAACCGATGGTGATTTGAATGCATCAACAAGCTTCTTTATGCATAGAACCCATACTTAGAAATTTGATTTTTGAATTGCTAGTATAAGAAGAATTATGGCAAAATAAAAAAAAAATATGTTGTTTGCATATTTCGAAGAAATACGGTCTTCGCTTTCCAATGGGTTATTAAAGCTCAAAACGATTTTACTACAGTTCAGCAAAAGGCGACCCTTTTTTTTATCGGTATAATTAATATAAATTACAAGCACCAAAAGAAACGAAGCCATTGTTGAACATTTTTTTAAAATGCAGTAAAGACTTGCTAAATGGGTGTCAAAAGTTTTGCTAGCCAATGCAAGCGATTACTTTTTGCCATCTGAATATATAAGTAAATCTCCGATAGTTATAGATCATTATTATGAATTTTCTATTTGTTTTAAGGCGAGACGACGTACTTCGGATCGAGAGTCCCTGTGGAGTTAAAAGTCTCGATTTGGTTCTCGTTGTCCTTAAAATTAGTAGTGGGACGATTTTTTAATAATATTCGAATTATAATATTCGTTTCAAAAAATTCGAATAGTATTTATTCGAACAATTTATCCATTTATTCGAATAGTATTATTTGCATAGTATTATTCGAATAGTGGTATTCAAACAGTTGTATTGAAATGCGAGAGATGTCGGAAGCGAAATTCACTGCCCTCATTGCTTTCTTCATTGCTACCAACCATGGCTAATTGTGGTGAAACTCTGATTCCACAAATTCACGAACTTTTACGAACACCAACGCATATTTTTGGAATATGTATGGAAAACAGCAAGTGCCTAAAAGTATGCACTCACATGTACACGGAAAAACATTTTCAACATGGTTGAAAAGTGAACCCCGTCGAACGAAATTGCCTACTTTTTTATCCACTGGTTTGGTATGCGCGTCTCACTGTTTATCCGGATTTTTATCCATGGTTGGTAGGGATATTTGTTTAACCATTCGAATATTAGTATTCGAATAATACTATTCGAATAAAAGTATAAATTAAATATTATTCGAATTATTTATAGGCGTCGAATAAATGGATTTTTTATTAGAATAATTTTTACTTGAATAGTCCCATGCCTACTTAAAATTCAAGGACTGGTTAAAGTAATGGTACAAACCACGTACCTGATCAAATATAATTAATTCAGCTCTCCCGTTTTCTTTAAGAAAGGAGGGGAAATTCTTAGACCGACATAAGTTACATATATTATAAGCTACCAAACCTACTCAACTTGACTGAACTTCTCACGTTAAAAGCTCTTGACTAATCTTGACTAATGGAATCGTTCTCACATTCTGGTTGTACATATATTCTAATTCCGTTTACAAATGGCCTGGCCAGATATAATCAATTCCACTAGGGCCCGACATTACTTGTCGGCCTAGGCTTTCTCCCTACCTTTGCAAAGATGGACGGGGCAAGCGCACTATCAAAGTCTTGGGACGCAAATTTTTTTATTGGGAACATTTCTTGAATTGTTTGCCCCCAATCCCACTTCAAATTCTGGCTCCAGGTTGAAAAATTTCACAGAAAATTGCATGCTGCGAGATAATCGCCCGTAATTTATGACGTTCGCATGCTTCTGTTTCTGCCATAACTCAGCGCTTCAAATGAGTTGGGAAGCGCGCCTCGCTCATATTCTGCTTAAGTTGTTGAGTAGGCAGACATGTAGGCAACGCAACTGTAATGGCTAACTCAAAAGCATAATTATCCCATGTTGTTATTGTAACAGCTTAGCATCCACGCAACTCGGGGATGCATAACAGCCATTGGTCGGTGAACCTGAAGACACTCCGGTGCGTAAGTCCGACTGTGGTATTGTTCTCCTGATGTTGGCACATCGCAAGTATTACTTAGCAGCCCTAGTATTTGTACATATGTGAGTAGTATTGTCGTTTGTGGTTCTAAGGCTGTGGCTGGCAACTCAAGCGTGCGAACATATTTTTATATTCGTTATAAATTCGAAAGCAAAGAAAACTTAAAATTTTGAAATACAAATACAAAGTGTGGGGGTGAACACGAGGAAAGCTTGGAGGGTTGCGTAATGAAATTGAAATGCAGTCGAATAATTCATGTTGACTTTTGAGGCAGCAGTTTCGAGTGAAGAACGTTGTTGCTGTCAATTTGACTTTTACTCATTGTTGCAGTGGGTTTGTTAAGGGCATTGTTCATCTTTATGTTGTTGCTGGGACGTCTAATTCGTATGTATATAAATATATATTATGCGCAAATGTTTATTTATTTTTCTCTTCATTATGTCTTCATTGCATATACATTTTCTGACGATTTACCAGTCGCTTAATCCTTGATCTGCAAACAAGAAGCCCACAGCGTCGTATACGACCAAATTAAGGTTAGGGCGGCTGTCGCTTCCAAATGGCAAACAAACCGACAATCAGTTGAGACCAAATAGCGTAAATTGGCGCAGGCGGAACATTTGATTTACATCTTGTTTGCTCATAGTTTTTGCCGCCACACACATTTACCCGCACGCACACACAACAGCGCTGCCCTCATCTCACCCCATTCATCAATTCCAATTTCGAAGTTGTGAAAATTGTGTGGGCACCTTCACGCAACTTTGAATGCGGTTGAATGGTGCCACATAAAAGTTTAGGGTAAAATTTTCAGTAAATAATTTATCTACACTACATTCCTGAATAAAAGAGTTCAAGCGCCAAGGCGCTTGTAATAGCAAAAATAAAAATGCGAATAAATAAATAATAAAAAACAAACAAACAAAGTATTTGTGGTGAAAAGAAGCTGTGTCAAATGCGCCTACTTCCATCGCGCTGCGCTGCCATACCAAATTGCCTCCGAGATGTTCGAGCTTAAAGCCGAAAAGCGAACACACTTCTCGTGACATCAAAATTGCTGGTGGTATCTCAGCGTTGTTCTGGCATGCCACCGCTGAGCTGACTTTTGCTTAAATATCTACCTATGTATTTGTGTTGTATGTATGTACGCATGTTCGTGTCATATCCAGGGTTGCCATTTAATTTTTTTTTAGCAAAACGAAAAAAATTTTATTTTGAGCAAAAACAAATCTATAAATTTTTACGAAAGGAAAATTTTGCTCAAAATGTCTTCATAGCATTTAAAATAAAATAAAATATTTTATTCCCAGTAGCAGTTTACTTCACTACCACATGTGCAGAGCTTTTTAGCCATGATGGGGATTTTGAAAACCACTTTTCTAAACTATCATGATGCTACCATTCCCGGTACTTGAACCTGTGGTCTTTCGGCTTAGTACCAAAAAAGGATGGCACGTGTTTTGTATATATTTTTGTGGACAGAAAATGTCACAAAGTTTCTACACACACTAGTAAACAATAACTAACAAAAAATATTAGCATTTTATTACATGAAGTTTAATTTTGGTCTCTATTGCAAATTTTTCATTTTTGGCAGCGTTACCATAATAAACATAATAATCAGAGCTCTGGTTTTTTACAAACAATAGAGTTTATGATTTGATGAATATTACAAAGCCCCTCTCTACCGCTTTAGTAAGAATTATCACAACAAACTTCGGCCAAAAAGAAATTCCTGCTTTTTCGGTTGACTCTGGAATCCTAACGAAAATTATCCATGCTACTGGAGCTGACACGTCTAACTTCTCTTGGGAAACTTTGCTCGTGCTGTGAAGTTAATGAGTGAGAAGGCGAGAGGAGCAATGTACGAGTATAAGCTCGAACGAAGTATCAACGACTGAGCGGCCGATGGTCGTTGAACTTGGGAGGGGAAAGCTGTGAGAACAGAACGGCAACAGGTGAGAAGCAGCTGAGCTGTGGCATAGTACGGCGCAAACCGTTGGTCGGCAACAATTGAGTCTAGAGTAAGTTAAGGTATTGTGATATAGGCATACCTTTTTCGGCTGCTACTCAACATTATATTAAGTAGACAGGTAGAAAATCATACAATTCGATAGATTTCAGTATTGCGAAGCACATTCAAAGAAGAGATCGATTTATCTTAAGTGTTCCGGAAGATATTTAATCAAACCCATAAAAGTCAAAACCCATAAAAAGTCAAAGTGATATACTATACCACATACTTGGCTCTCCTATGAAAGATGTGTAAACCGCATGAAATAATCCAGCCACATTGTAGATATAGTAATTTGCATTCATTTAGATATGTGACAAGCTGATTCGGATTCAGGAGGTGCATGTTCCATTAAAACTGGAGAAGGTTTTCCTTTTTCTGCTGATCTTATGCACTTAATTTGCTTTTCTTATGTAGCTAACACTTTCGGATGCTTAATTGGCGTGATAGACACCCCTGTGTCATCAACGTTTCAAATCCTAGTTGGAGGAAAATTATACTTTTCAGACTCCTGTTAAACATTGAACTACTTTTACCATATCAAATTACCCAAACTAGAGCTTTAAAGGAACGAACAATTTTTTCACCAAAATTAATTTAAAAATATTAAGTAATCACCTGAAATATTGGTGCCTCTATTTACCAAAAACTAAAATAAAATGTAAGAAGTTGACAGCCTGAGAAAATTTCGGAATTATCCCTGTTCAAAGAGTGCTCTAAATTATTGACGATCGCACAATGGAAAATGTTTTTTTTTACACTGATAGCAACCTAGTTGACGCATGCCAGCCGTTGTTTTGCAGTAGCGTTTTTTAGCCATAACCATTATAGTGAAGAAGATATCCTTGCTCAGACATGAATAATTTAGGAAATACGCAGGTATAACACTTTACCAACCCATATCACAATACCCTAACTTACTCTACAGCTCAATTGTGGTATGATACGGCGGATTCGGCAGACCTAAGAAGCGTTGAGAGCTGAACCACGGGTTGTCACCTGCAGTAGAGGCAACACGATGGAGAGCGTACCAATGGCTGAGCAGCGAAAGTTGGGCTGGATAAACTGCTTTCACCAACGTACTTATATCATCTTTGTTCCGCACGAAACGCAGTTCGCCCCTCAACCGAGACTCGAGCCTTCAAATTTTACTACTGAGTTATTATGATTTCTGACTCATAATAAATTAAAAAATAACATGAGTTCATAAAAACGCCATAATATACTTATTAACTTAATAACTACAAGAAAACTGGATCTGGCGCGAACTGTTAATGGGGCTCGCAATAGCGCTTGTAAGTCATGTATCTGCATACAAAACCAAAAAGAAAGTACCAAAAATTGTAAAATTGAGATAAAACGGCAACTGTGGTCGCATAATGTCTCTGTTTCGCTAGCATCGCAGAAGGTAGAATTGTACATGCCAGGTTGTTTTGTGAACCAACGGTGTCGTCGTGTGGCACACAGCAGGGGGGCATGAGAAATCGGATTTACGAAAGAATCTCGAGCGCAAGCAGCAAAAATCACAAAAAACAGCTCACGGCATGGCGTTGAAAATCAAAACAACAACATGGCGTAAATAACAGCGAACAAATCCTTTTACGTGAAAGCCTAAGCTCATAAAACTCTGTTGCAAAAACAAATGCGCTACAAATCACGACAATGCCTGAAGTGCCACGGTAATATGACAAATAGACCTTGACGTCGGTGTTGCTATAAGTCTGTTTGTCATCCGTTATTCGTCAGTTTACTTTTTTTCGGTTAAACACTTCTGATTGTGAGGGCGAGTTGAGCGACTGAAAACGGAGTCACCTTCTGGTGCTGGCCGGTGATTGCCACCACCTGTTGCATGTTTCGAAGTTCCGTGATGCCAGCTCATGGTTGATTGTCAATGAAAGTGTTTCACGAAAGTATTTGAATGAGCTCGCTGGATGTGCTGGATGTATAAAGCTCCTTGTATGGATATTTATATGCAAGTTTATACTTCTTTTGTCAAGTTCTTCGGTTTATTTGTTTATTTTCTGTGCCAGTGCTTACTACAGATCTTTTTTCTGGCCAGAACGTATCATATGAACCTTATTTTTATTATTATTTATTTATTTATTACTCCTTACAGCTTATTAAGCCTAGCTTATACCTATTTACAGATATAAATTTATAATCTAACCTAGACTATAAATCTACTTACTTCTAAGAACTGCCAAAGCGTAACGATACTGTTATGCAGGCCTCCGACTTCTACCATAGCAGGGGTGTAGCTGTATCTGATATAGCGTTAACGTATTTTATTTGCGAATGCACATCTGAACGGCGATGCACTGACTTGACGAAGTGATGCGTTTCAGTTTGAGCTTCAGCGACTTTTGTTATACATAGGAGGAATTCCGCTTTGACGCTGGACCACAGAGTACGACACATGATTGTACTGCTGTTGGTGATGTAGAAGCCTGCGTAAACATCACTACAATTTATTTAAAGTGGACAATCTAATACGATCGACTCACATATCGTACAAAGTAGTGAAACTTAGAAACACCTATAAAATAAAATTAACTACAAATTAACATGTGTATCTAACATTCAACATTAAATAAGAAAATTTTTAAATATCAAGTAAGATATGAAAGTATTGCGGTATGTAGGGCAGCAAAGGAACATTCGATACTAATGCATTTATACAAGTCATAAAAGGTCCAAAGGTTTCTGGTAGCACTACGGATGTAATTAGTCTAAGTGAGGCCTACTGTTGTTGTTGTTGTTGTGGTAACGACAAAAACACAGGTTTTGGGGAGTGTTGTCGAATTGACAGTCCTTGGCCGGATTGAACCCGGTACGCTCCGGTACTCCTTTGCGGTACTGCCCGACTGTCGTGGTAGCGATTTGGTATGACCAGTTCAACTCTCTAGGTCATGCCATCCCTCCTTCCGTAAAGAAGGAGAATATGGGTGTTGAGGTGAGAGGCATCATATCCGTAGATCAACCATCGAGTTGCACGTCATTACCTTTGTGCATATTAGTCGCCTTTTACGACCGGTATGCCTACCTCGGGCATATTCTAAACCCCTAACCGGCAGGGGTGGAGCCTAGTCTTAGTGTGCTGCGAAGCTTAGTTACACATATTCCTGGCGTGGGCAACACAACCGCAGGTGATTAAATTCTGAACCATCTCGATATCTGCTTAAGAATCATTCTTGGATACTCGCCTTCTTTCGAATAACTTTTCTCTGGAATATTTATACCGCCGTCTCATCAGATTTTGCCAGCTTTCTGTTATACCGCTTCTTTCTCTAGGCGTTTAATTGTCAAGGTCGATCAACAACATCGAGACATCAGACAATTTCAGTTATAGTTGGGTTGCGGTGTCCATTTTATTAATTCGCAAAAATATCAACACAAACCAATAAACCGATTTTGATGCATACCTGCATAATAACTGAATCTCTATATGGATTTTATTCACTGACATGGCTGTGTTTCGGATTATATCAATTCAACAATACCCCAGAGACTATATTGTAAACCATACAAAAGCTGAAAACATTAAAAAAAAAAGTACTAAAACTTAACTTTATCGCGAATGCGATTAATATCAAACGATGTGACAGCTAAGGAAGGATGTACGCAAAATGCAGAAAAAACAGGAAGGGGGTGTAAAGACTTTTTGATTGGCTGAACGTAGTCGGTGTGTGGTTTGAGCAGGAAACACTTAGAGGCTGGTGATGTAACAGACACATCGGTATATTACTTTGACGTGACAAGGTAGACAGGCAAGAAGCAGCAGCACATATTCAGTTGTAGACGAACGCACGTTTTGTGTATGTAACCAACAGTATCCAAAACTGAAACCGCATCTAAAAGCAGCCATACAGCCGCGTAAACTCAACACAAAAATACTTTCGAAAAATCCGTTTGCCTGCGTGGGGGTTATTTTAAAAGGTACCCAGTAGGGAGATACTGTCGAGAATACAGATTCTTGAACATGACGAAATATGAATCATTAAAAACTGTTTATAATTCAACACAGCCACCAAGAAACTCCTCGAAGGACCACTCCCAATGAACAGGCGGGGCATGTCCACGTGTACATTTGGGCTCCTGGTTTCCGTGTACCATTGACTTTGTCCTGCAGTTGGACTCGTAAGCGGACGTGCGCCAGACCCTTGTTGAACCGTGCCTTACCTCCCGTCCAGGGGTTGGACCTAAACCTCAAGGGAAAACGTAGTTCAAGGACTGCGGCATAGCAAAAACAACACGCGCCGGTGGCTAAAACATGTCAAGAAGGCCTTAGTTTGAACTGGATCCAATTGGATTGGATAGTATATTTTTTGCTATATATCATATAAATTCGGACTTTGACTGTTTAAGCGACATAAGCTGTAATTATTTCTTTCGTTTCTTTCATTTGCATTGCTTGCTATTGTAATTCGTAACCAGCTTATGAAATATTCCAAAGACATAAGGGTCTATCAGCTACTACGGCGGAGCTCCCGGCGGAAAAAAATCTGCCGTCACGCAGGTCCGAAAAATGGCATCAGCAATTACGATATTTTCGTGCTCAGTGCTGCCTACATACCAATTGACGTATATCGTTCGGTTAGCTAGCAAATTAACCGCCGGCTGGTGCTTATTGGATTTTATGAAAGCGGCCCTTAAAGGAAGATGTTAAAATTGGTTTTCAGTTTTCGAATTTTATTTTTTATGCAAATAAATCTAAATGTCACTCAGAGTTAGTGATGCCAAGTCACCAATATTCGAATTTTCGGGGGAACAGCTGGTAGTATTTTCCCGACGGCTCCCCGCCGGGAGCTCCGCCGGAATTGCTGATAGACCCCATAGTTTATGTTTGCAATCCCAAATCTGGATTTTTCACAACGAAAATTAGTAGGCCAATCCCGCGCTTATACCTACAATAATGTAAATATTCTATAAAGAACAAATAATTTAAATAAAAAAAATAATAATTTAATTTAATATTGCTCCAAGGTTGCCCTAATGCAACATGTGCTCCGCACTCCCTTTTCTAGTCTCTGAACAAATAATAAAATAAAATAAAATAATAATAACACCGCGTTACACACATTCTGTCCTATGAACCAAATATACTTTTTCGGAAAGGGGAGAAAAAAATAAAAATACACGTGTATCGGCGATTTTCATGTACACGTTAGAATTTTTTTTTAAAGTCGTGTGCGACTATTGCTATAGAAATTTATGCAAGTTTACTGATGGAAGGTCAGCAATAAAGTACGCTGCAAAAAAAAAAAAAAAAAGGAGGTGTACGAGGTGTGTTCAAAAAGTATCGCGAATTTTGTGTTTTTTCAAAAATTATTTATTTATTCATGAATATCTATTTTGTCCCCTTCAAAGTAATCCCCATGAGATATTATACACTTGTGCCAACGGTTTTTCCAATCTTCGAAGCACTTCAAAAAATCATTTTTTTGTATCTTGTTCAGCTCCTCCTTCGATGCCGTCTTTATCTCGTCAAGAGAAGCGTAACGTCGTCCTTTCATGGGCCTCTTCAGTTTAGGGAACAAGAAAAAGTCACAGGGGGCCAGATCTGGGGAATACGGTGGCTGCGGCATCATTAGTGTGTTGTTTTTGGCCAAAAAGTCGCGCACAAGCAACGATGCGTGAGCAGGGGCGTTATCGTGGTGCAAAAACCAATTTTTGTTCTTCCACAAATCTGGGCGTTTCTGGCGGATTGCTTCGCGCAAATTGCGCATAACTTGCAGGTAATATTCCTTATTGACCGTTCTTCCCTGTGGCAAGAACTCATGATGCACCACGCCCCTGCAATCGAAGAAAACTGTCAGCAAAACTTTCACATTCGACCGAACTTGGCGCGCTTTTTTCGGTCTTGGTTCGTGCGGCAGCTCCCATTGAGATGATTGAACTTTGGTTTCCACGTCATAACCATAAACCCACGATTCGTCACCAGTTATGAGCCTCTGGAGCAAATTTGGGTCGTCGCGGACAGAGTTTAACATCTCATTAGCAATGTTCATGCGATGCTGTTTTTGGTCACAATTGAGCAATTTTGGTACGAATCTCGTGTAAAATCAAAGACGATCCAAAACACGTGCAAGCAAAGCAGCTGTCAACAATTAACTGAACATTCAAAATGGCCGAGCTTGTCGGCATAAGTGAGAGACATGAGTACCAACATAACGCCACAAAAAATTCGAAATTCGAATATACGTAACCAGCGAAAATTCAAAATTCGCGATACTTTTTGAACACACCTCGTACATGAAAATCGCCGATACACGTGTATTTTTATTTTTTCTCCCCTTTCCGAAAAAGTATATTTGGTTCATAGGACAGAACTAAAGCTCGTTTTTGTAACGCAGTGTAATTTAATTTAAT
This sequence comes from Merzomyia westermanni, assembly GCA_949987695.1. Lineage (NCBI taxonomy): Eukaryota > Metazoa > Arthropoda > Insecta > Diptera > Tephritidae > Merzomyia > Merzomyia westermanni. Next base: position 161,433,058 of record OX465289.1, on the reverse strand, counting down.
ATTCAACATGTGCTCCCTTTTCTAGTCTCTGAACAAATAATAAAATAAAATTCACTTAAAGAAGCTACTAGCCCTCCATAACATCAAAGCTTAGATACTGACGTATTCAGGAATTATATCGTACAATTCCGATTTGTATGTCTCTGAGTTCATATCTCTCTATCCCAGAAGTCCACGGGGTCGTCTGGAGGAATTCGAACGCACCACTTTTGTCTCAGTAGGGAATGGTGAAATAATGTTTTAGCATAGAAAGCGCGTACGGGATATTTAGTGCTTCAGGTACAAGCCGTCTAAATTTATCGCAGCTCCACGAAGGTATTTAGTGCACCGCTTCTCTATACCTAGTTTAAACACTTTAACTCACATATTTCAGTAATGAGGTGTATGAATTAAGAAAGCTTCAGTCTGAACTCGAGCTAAGCTAATTGGATAATAATTGTTTTTATTAATCCGCCATGGTGTTTCCAACTTTTTCCCAGCAAATCGTTATCGAATATGAAATAAGGCGCCATATTTGTTAGTACAAAAAATTGTACAATGCCTTGATGTGTTTAGGCTGTAGTGAGATTTGGTGACTAAGCGATTTGCCAACTTCACATACGGACGCTGTGTATGAGACTGTTGGACAGACGGACGGACAGCCAGTGACACAGTTGAAATGTGGTTGCTGCAGCAGCGAAAAGTAATTTGCTATTAACATCACGACGTCAAGTGAGCCCGACGCTAGCTGCCTGTCTGCCAAAAAACGCTGGCAAAAATAAGGGCACTAACCACAGCAACAACTTCAACTGCAGGCAAGCAACAACAATCTACTGCTGAGCAACATGTTTATGATAAATTACTTCCGAACAAGACGATGACGAGCCGCGTTACCTAACCAACAACAACCAAGCACCAACAACGAACAAACAAATACGGGACACGCGCTGTATATCATGCTCTGCTCTGCACACATCCACCAAAGTCATAAGCAAAAATCCAGTCAGCCAGCCTATCCTCATGAAGAGGCACACTGCCGATGCAGCAATAAAGTGTTGTACAAAACATGCAGTGTAGGTTTCTTGGCTGATGGTGATGCATTGTTGTTGTTGTCGGTTGTTGCTGATGTTGCAAATGCAAATATGTCAAACATTTACATTCGCTTGTTAATTTATGGTTGCTCTGTCGTTAGGGGGGCAAACAATTTTGCAAGTTGCAGCTGCACCAAGTCGACTTACCAGCAAAATGTGGCAAAATTCAAAAAACAGAGGTAACAAAAGTATCGTTAAATTTGAAATCTTGCGCCCTGCAGTGCCAAATAAAAATAAAAAACTAAAAAGCAAAAATAATCACTAAAACAGTGCGAAGAAGCAAAAACCAGAAGAAGGAAGCCAAGTAAAAAGAAGTGCTGACGCCTGTTGTCGAAGCCACTGAGGTGTGGCCGGTTCAATTCAATTAACGAATTTCAAGAGTTATGATATGTCGAGGCAGAGACTCTGTGAGCTCATAAATAAGTGAGAAGTGGACTCTGGCAATTTGTTTATTTTGGCATGTATTAATATAGGTTGCAGCTCCGAAAGCTTGGCTACTAAAGACGTGTCGTGAGCCGTTAGCAGGTTGTGTGCATTGTAAGTGAATATCTACGTGACTTCTGTTATGTTGTTGCTGTGCTAGCGACTACTTAACCTGCCTAAGGTATCGCCTCTAATCCAACACTGTCATCACTGGGAAGTCCCAGAAACCTCGCGGCTTTAAACAGTGTACACTGTGCATGTGCGTATCGTAAGGGGGCTTGAAGCCCAATTGAAACGGAATTTTCGGCTGAGTTTGCTTTTCAAATTGTGGTGGTCTGCTTTCAATTTTCTCTACAAATTGTCCAACGACCTTTAGTTTCAGACAGCATCAACGGCAACTGCTTGGTTATTTTATGCCAATAGAAGCTGGGTAAAATTTCTTTTCGAAGTTCGCCTTTCTCTCTGAAACTTGTTTGTAAAGGCCACAACAACAACACAAAAATAGGTTTGGACAAGTTTTCGAAATTCGAGTTATTTCCAAAGTTATAGATATAAACCCAATTTCGAAGTTCCATAGTTTTTGTCAATTTACACGCGGTTGGTCAAACCGGCTTTACTCATTTTTGAAATATATATAAAAGACTGTATATTCTACCGAACTGCATCCCTTTTTTTAGCATATTTATATTTTTTAAAAATTTTTCGCAATTTTTTTAATATTTTTGACTTTTTCATCGTGGTCAGGTCGCATTTTGAGATAATAGTGTTGGTAAGCAAATTACACACTTTTAGCAGAAATACAAAATTGGGACCCGACAGTGGGATGGGAGTTATTTAAATTTTTTAGAGGCTTGTTATTAACTTTATACAGGGTGGCGCAAAAGTAATCCTCCTATCAGAAAATGCTATAAGTGTCTAGCATTAGTTGTCATTATTATATCCTTTATTCGTCTAATATTATTTTCTTTATAACAGTGTTACCTACAGATACCCCAAACTTTAAAAACGTGAATAACTCCCGTTCCATTGCCTGGCCCCAATTTTTTTTCTGCTGATAGTTTTTAATGAAATGCCCAACAACATTATCCTATAACTTAGAAAATAATTCGAGTGTCGAAAATTTTGAAATAAGTACATATTTTGGTCTCATCGTTGTAAACCATACCCCACAATTTCATTAAAATACATAACCTTCGAAAAAGTTTTAGGTGGCTCACTTCACAAAATTATCACCCAGAAGTAGTAGAACGACCCACTGCCTTTAAGGTTGCAGTATAATACCCAATATACAAATTTATTTCATTACATACTATCTTCATTACATTAAGGACCACATACACACACTGAGGTAGATAGAAAATGATTACAACAATTGATATACCTCCAATCATCTTTTCCAACAAAATTTTAAAATTTGGGATCAAATAATTACATAAATATCATTAAATTCCTGGCCTATCAAACTTGGACTAATCTCTGTCCCACAATAAATCCGAAACCGAATCTGCACCGTCCTACAAGATCTATACTTGTATTACGATGATGTCTACTTCAATCAGCCAGCCTGGGGGACCACCGTCATTAATTTTTTCGTCATTCGATTTTTGAAATTATTCATACAGTCGAGGTCCCAAAGTCAAAGGGTACTCGGCTAGCTTCACAAAGCAAGGACTTGGTAAAATCGGCGCAAAGGGGTGTCCAAACAGTTTTTCGAATTTTCTCAAGTTTTTGATTTATAGTTTCAACAGACTTAAAGTGGACGAGTCCATTAAACTTTTCCACTCTGACCTAGTCTAAATAAATTTTTCTATGCATAGATGTAATACCAGTGGAGCTGATTTAGAACAAATAAGGTCGATATTCTATCTGGACAGCTTCCGTACAAGTTAGGAACACTTTTAAAAAATGCAACGTAGAGGCAATTATTATTTTTGTCGGTACTAGTCCCACTGTTCCGAAAGCGATTTTTTTGATCCCCTTGCGGTTGAAATGTTGTAAAGTTTTTGAAATGTGGTAACCAACTTGAAAATCATAACCAGTTTATGTAACCGCGATTCTGATCCACATGGTAACACTGCCAGAAACGAAAAATACACAATAAAGAATAAAATGAAAATATAAAGAGACTTTTGGTAAAAATGTGCTAAAGCTTTAACTTCTTGGTTTCCACAAAAATATTTATAAAACCTAGAACTGAGAGTGGTAATAAAACCACTTTTTTTGTTGGTAACGATACTTTTCCGACACTTACGCTAGTAGAATACCAAAAAGGTGCCAAAGTTGACAGAGAATAGCTTTACCGGCAATAGTAAAAAATTACTTTTAATTACGACACTAGAATATGGCCGAAAGATAGAATGGCCTACAGTTCCGTATGTATTTACAATATGTACTTTAGTATGTATATATAAATTAGATTTATTTACATGTCTGTTTTGGTTACTCTTGAATCATTTTAATTCCTCGGCACCGTCTACACATAAATGTGTGAATTAATAAAAACTTATGAAGTAAACTTATGTCATTATGCGCCAATTTATGTTTTTATGTGACACGAAGTCATCGCATCCGCCTGCAACAGTCGTACAATCATTATGGTTGTTGTTTTTTTAGCCGTGTTGTCACCTGCTGCCACACCAAACGCCACCTGGCACTTGCCACCGCAAATAAAACATTTATTTGTTCATTTGTATAATCAACAATGTTGTTGGCTTTTGTTGTAGTCTGGCATTTGCCTTCAATTTTACGTTAAACCAAATTAAATTATCTGTTTACAATGGGTGCGACAGTCAGTCTACATGGCGTTATGTGACAGTCACGTAAATATGCGCACTCACGCACAAACAAACACTGTACCACCGCAACCGCTATTTCTGTTGCTTACGGTGCTCTGCGTGTTACAGTATTTGTTGTTTGGGTTTCGCATTTCGCAGATCCATTTAATTTCACTTTAATTTAATTGTATCATTGCATTCCATTTGGTTTCGGCTTAATACCTCGGCGTGGTTTTTCGATTTGAAGCACTTCGACGGCACTGCTCAGCATGCCGCAGGCAACCACATCAACTGGACAACAATTGTATCTAATGCCTATACTCTACATTAGAGCTGGTATTAACCAAGTTAGTTAAAGTAATCGACTTGGTCGCAACTGCGATATTTGGAGTTGCTTTGTAAAGGCTTTATGGGAAATGAATGCGATCGAATTTTTAGGTTTACTAAGACTGATATCGTACAGGTTTATAGGATTCTGACTTCTCTTCTTATATTTTACTGTCAATTATGGCACTGTTCTCTCCTCTATCTCTAAATTAAACTTAAAATAAAAATTCCAACTTAACCGTTATTGGTTTAAAAATACGTCCCCCACCGAGATCATATCGCTTGCCCGCCACTGAGTTTTGAGCGTCCACGTACAATTAAAACTAGACAATAATCACGTGCTGCAATGTCATTTGCGAACGTAATTTCACGTTTGCGGTTTCTTTTACTAAACTCATAATTTTTGTATGTCGGAAATGCATATAACGATCGGCACATAAAACATTTTGAATTTGAAATATTTGCCATTCAAATACATTTAATCAAGTTAATGCCCTTTCAACTCTACGCGCAATATGTATTTAATATAATAAATCCAATGAATTCGTTCATAAATGTACGCAATATAAATAACCAGTCAATTGAACAAAACATGGTTTTGAACCGCCACCTCTGTATGTATTTTCTTTGATTTTTACATTTGACGTGTCATATAAAAGCGATTGACCCGAAGTAATGAGATTTCAGTTATGTAAAATATTAATACACCGCTGTGGTATGGTGGAAGTGTACAGATCTACCATTCCAAAGGTCGCAGGTTCAAATCCTGGGACATAGAAAAATTGGTTAGAAAAACACGGCCGGCATGAAACATGTTTGTTCGGATACGTTGCATTGAACAAATTACATTGGAAGAGAAACTTGGACTCTTGCAAGAACAAATTTCCAACTTAAACGTATAAAACCTAGGAAAATTTAACCAAGTCTCATCAAAATTTAACGCTCTTTCATCAGTATTTTTATAAAAAACTTGTTTATGTAGTTTTATGACCTATTAAATTTTAGTATTTGTAATCAAGTGCCGCCGTGAAGTTGACAAGAAATAGCGCAGTTATGGGCGCTTATTCATACATTTATGGTGTCAGTTTTCTTATGCTAAGGGGCGCAAAATTTAAATAAATTTAAAATTTTCCCTATTGCTTAGTATTATAAAATTGTTAGGCCATCATATGATAATGAAAATAGATACTCGATTCACTCAACATAAAACGTTTTATAAAGTGACTGAATTTTATGAACCACTCGTTCAAAGCCAAAATATAGTGGCCGCAACCCCTTAATAGAAAAGGTTCTTAAAGCGACATATTCTTCCGCTAAAAACTGCACTTAAAGCACTTCAGAACTGCGACCAAACGTCATTTCATAAGTTACACAAATTGCTAAAAATATTGGCAACTTTCCCATGGCCTAGCCAACTAAGCCGCTGTGTTTTAATTCGTGCCAGTATATAGCTCGTCATTAAATCTTCTTCGGTACTCGCCGGCGCCAACTCGTAAGGGTCCGTAAATCTTTCGAAGAACCTTTTCCTCGAATACTCCCTGAGAAGCCTCATCAGATATTGAGTGACCAAGCTTCTGCACCATAAACCAGGACGGGTACGATGAGTTCCTTATAGTGTGTTATTTTCGTTCTTCGAGAGAGGACTTTACTTCTAAATTGCCTACTCAGTCCCAAGTAGCACTTGTTTGCGTGACTGGTTCGTCGTGGGATTTCTAGGCTGTTAATGATGGTGTTAATGCTGGTTCCCAGGTAAAAAACTCTAGAGAGGTTAAAAACTAATCTGTGTAACTCTACCCAACAGGTAATTAAGCGGTTAAATGGTTTAACGATGTTGGCGGAGTCGGAAATATCAGAAACAGAAACCGTACCCTCATATGCCAGTGTCAAACTATCATTCGTGGCGCCATGGATTTACGAAGTACGAGGTGTGTTCAAAAAGTATCGCGAATTTTTGGTTTTTTCAAAAATTATTTATTTATTCATGAATATCTATTTTGTCCCCTTCAAAGTAATCCCCATGAGATATTATACACTTGTGCCAACGGTTTTTCCAATCTTCGAAGCACTTCAAAAAATCATTTTTTTGTATCTTGTTCAGCTCCTCCTTCGATGCCGTCTTTATCTCGTCAAGAGAAGCGTAACGTCGTCCTTTGATGGGCCTCTTCAGTTTAGGGAACAAGAAAAAGTCACAGGGGGCCAGATCTGGGGAATACGGTGGCTGCGGCATCATTAGTGTGTTGTTTTTGGCCAAAAAGTCGCGCACAAGCAACGATGCGTGAGCAGGGGCGTTATCGTGATGCAAAAGCCAATTTTTGTTCTTCTTTGCACATCTTCTCGGCCTTCTGAGAACATTTTGTACCACCGATAAACGTTGCTTCGGTCCAAGGTAGCTTCTCCGTATGCCACAGTCAACATTCGGAATGCATCCGCGCACTTAATTTCGTTTTTCACACAAAATTTGATACAGGTTCTTTGATCCATTTTTTTGAATAGGTAAAAATCGAAGACGATCCAAAACACGTGCAAGCAAAGCAGCTGTCAACAATTAACTGAACATTCAAAATGGCCGAGCTTGTCGGCATAAGTGAGAGACATGAGTACCAACATAACGCCACAAAAAATTCGAAATTCGAATATACGTAACCAGCGAAAATTCAAAATTCGCGATACGTTTTGAACACACCTCGTAAGAAGATGCACTCTGAACTCCAACCCCACACTGAATAATTCGTTGTTGTTGCTGCTTGTAAGGACAAAAACACTCCCCGAAGGTTTTGGGGAGTGTTGTCAAAGGTGACAGTCCTTTTGCCGGATAGGAACCCCGTACAGTCTGGTACTCCCTTGCGGTACATGTCCGACTGTTATGGTATCGCTTTGATATGACCAGTGTAACCTTCTAGGTCATGTCATCCCTTCTTCCGAAAAAAAGAAGAAGAGAAGATGGGTAATCCACCGTAGATCCGTAGATCCACCATCGAGTTGCACGTCATCGAATCTGTGCATATTAGTCGCTTCTTACGACCGGTATGCCTACCTCGGGCATATTTTAAACCCTTAACCTGCAGGTGGATTCGCCTTGCTTCGTGAATAATTCGTCTTCGGTGTGATCAATGGTGACACAGCCAAAGTTGAGCAGAAAGATTTTAATTGTAAATGTTTACTTAATGAAAAACCTGAATTTCAGTGAAGACACTAAAGTTTATTATTCAGCTCATTTTGGCATCTGTTTGCAAAGTATGGCGACGGTGATCAGAATATGACTGAGGTAGGTATGCCTGTCGTAAGAGTAGATCAGCGGTGCCCACGACCGAGCTCTTGTGTCCCGCTATGGCCCACAACAACATCAAGTGGCCCTTTGTGGCCCGCAACAACAAACCACGCAAAATCTTTTTCACAAGAAATATACGACACACACACAATTCATTTCAAATTTAGATTCAATGCTTGTTGGTTGACGATCGTTGCGCATGCTGATCACTCGCATTTTTGTTTATATTCGTATTTACTTACATATGTATATGTATGTATGTTTGTTGTGGTTCGATTCTTTCTTTAATTGCGTTGCGACTAGTTGCGGTAAATTTTTATTACACTGCAAAAATTATTTTCGTTTCCATTTTAATAGCTCCTGGGAGCATGAATTCTTTTTTATTGAAAATAAAAGCTTACATAAGCCCCAATGTCTTATATGCAAAATTGTTATATCACCTATGAAACGAAGTAACCTAGAAAGCATTATCATATTAAACATATGGCAAGATATGGTAATATCGTAGGGGATTCGAGAAAAGAAGTTATTGCCAAGTTTAGAGAATCAATAGCTCAGGAAATGGCTTCGGACGACTCCGAACCCACGTTAGTTGCAAGTAAATAACGTGCCTCTTATGTTGTTAGCTATAACATCGCTAAGTCGCAAAAACCATTTAAAGACGGGGCTATTATTAAATCATCTTGCATTGATATGCTAGATTGTTTAGGATCTAGCGGATCTGAAATGTCCGCTAAGATATCAAATGTACCACTATCTCGAAAAACCGTCACCAGGCGCGTTAGTGACATTAGTAATCAAGTCAATCAACGACTGATAAACAAAATCAATTCTTGCAAAGATTTTTCGTTGGCCATAGATGAAAGCACATATATTAAAGACGTGGCTCAGATAATTATATTTATAAAATGCATCGACGAAGATTTGAATGTTTCAGAAGATCTTTTGAACATAATTCCTCTGTATAATACCACAAAAGGCCTCGATATATTTAATGCCCTAGAAATTGCGGTACAACCAATAAATGGTTTTGAAAAACAAAGTGCAATTTGTACCGACGGAGCGCCAAATATGCGAGGTAAAGAAATTGGATTGCATGGACAGTTCTTGAAAAGAGGCTACAGCATACCATTTTACCACTACCTGATTCATCAAGAGTCACTGTGCGCAAAGACCATTGGGCTGAGTGATACAACGGAAGTCGTCATAGAAATCGTAAACACGATATGTGGTGGTCATCACGCATTGACCCACCGCCAATTTCAAGCCTTTCTATTGGAACTAAATGCCGCATATACTGATTTTACGATGTATACTGAAGTACGTTGGTTAAGCAGAGAAGAATGCCTCAAAAGATTTTTTGCCATTCGTAAAGAAGTTTTACTCTTTCTGCATTCGAATGTAAAAAAATCTGAGCTATTACAGGCTAAGATGAAAAGTAGAGAGTTCCTTTGTGATCTAGCGTTTTTAACTGACTTCAGTTCAATATTCAATATATTAAATGTCCAACTGCAAAACCAAAGCAAAGCATTGTTGAAATGATATCATTAATTAATGGCTTTAAAAATAAATTAAAATTTCTACAGCTTAATTTAGAGACAAATCAGCTATCTAATTTTCCATCCTGTATGGAAATTCAAACCGAAATACCGGATATCAGCTTCAAACCTTATCGAAGAACTGCTTGATATTTTTCTAAAACCGACTACATGTGACATTTTTAAACAAGATCCACTGTTTCAACTGGAGCTTTGCGATATACAATCGGATTTGCATCTCCGAGCAATGGCTGAAACAGGTGTTGAATTTTGGAAGAACGTTTCTACTGAAAAATACCCAATTTTAAAAAATGAGGTGACAAAAGTACTGTCAATGTTTTCTTCCACATATGTATGTGAATCCGCCTTTTCGAACATGAAACACATTAAAAACGAATATCGGAGTAAAACAATTTGCTAAATTTGTTAAGGATTGCTCTCAATTCCGAAAAAGTCGATTTCGACTTATTAGTTCATACAGCTTTATAATTTGTTCTGTTGATCTAAAATTTTTGAAATTAAGTATAAGTTTTGTTATTATTCATAAATTCCTTTAACCCCATTTCTAATACATTGAAGCCGAAAATTAACTGTTTTTTATAGGAATTTGAATGAGTTTTGAAATAAATTTTCTTTTGATTTCTCTTTTTTTCTTTTTGTAATTATAAACGATATCGACCAGATTAAAACTATCTACTTTTTATTCATTTGTATCTGAGTGTGTAGTATTTACTAACTTATTTTAATATAAAATTTAAGTCTTTATTCATAAAAAAAGCTTTTCAAAATGGCATTTCCATACAGATTTCCGATTGTAAGATGTTTTATTTTTATGAATAAAATAATAGATTTTTTTTTTTCAATTTAGAATTTTAGGTTTACATACAATGAGCGTGAGTTATTGAACCAACGTGTTTTAAACCTATAAATTTAAATCATTTAAGTTCTAAATAAAATATAAATATAATAACTATTTACTTATTTTTCGCAGCGTAGTCTGAAATTTAACTGCGTTTTTAGTTTTGTCACAATTCAGTAGGAATTCATTGGACCCTTTTTTATACCTTTCATGAAAGTGAACTGGTATATTAACTTTGGTCCGATGTTTGTAACGTTTAGAAATATAAGAGATAGACCCACCATTAAGTATACCAAATTGATCAGGACGATGAACTAAGTTGATACAGCCATGTCCGTCCGTCTGTCCGTCCGTCCGTCTGTTTGAATGCAAACTAGTCCCTCAATTTTTGAGATATCTCGATGAAATTTGGCACACGGATGTATTTTTGTATTATATTAGACATTTGTCGGATCACGTATAATCGGGTCACTATAGCATATATCTCCCATACAACCGATTGTTCAAATAAGAAGATTATGACCATTTCTCCCTCATTTCTAAAGATTAAAACTTGAAACTTGGTGAGATATTTTCTCATGGATAGCAAAAGATTTCGTACAAAAATATATCCCATACAACCGATCTTTCAGATAAGAGGATTATGGCCATTTATCCCTCGTTTTAAAAGATTAAAACTTGAAACTTAGTGAGATATTTTCTCATGGATAGCAAAAGATTTCGTAAAAAAGTCAGCAAGATCGGAGCTATATATAGTATATATCCCATACAACCGATCGTTCAGATAAGAGGATTATGGCAACTTCCCTGAAACAAATAAAGCTTATTATAAAAGAAAATTAAATGTATTGCTGACAAAGTTTTAGAGAACTTTAAACAATGCGTATTTAAGTTTGCACGTATTCATGAAAGGTATAAAGCCTTCGGCACAGCCGAAGACAGCGCCGTCCTTACTTGTTTGAAATTAGTTTACTAATTTTTCAAAATGTAGCCGCAGACTTTATTGCGTTGGCTTTCTGTTTTAGTGCAACAATAATTCTTTCGATCTATTTTTTTTGTAATTCCCGGAACGATGTTGTTGTAAAAATTATGACGTTGTTGTTGTGTGGCCCGCAAAGTTGAATCCTGTGGACACCCTTGGAGTAGACTAAAATCAACAAAATCGCAACCCCTTCAGTCGGGCTGGTGCCGCCAATTGCTTGTACCGGACGTTAATGAATTCATATCTGGCAAAATATAACCCTGTGTGGTCTGTCAAGTCCCATGATTGGAAGAGCCGATTAAGCAGGGCGAAAGTAAGAGGTGTGTTGAAATTTAAGGAAGCAAAACACTCAAAACTTGTATAGAAGTGTTTTTTACCTATAATGTTAGAACCAATACCATCGGTTACTTTAGATGGATCACTCGATTTTTCTGAAGAGATCGACACAAAAAAAAATTTTTTTTCAAAAATCTTCTATGAATATGATAGCAATTGCAAACCTAGGTAGCTAAATTAACGATTAGTGTAATCGTAGTTTAAAAAAGTGGAAATTATGATTACTGTAATTTTAATCCTAGGTGCAATCGATTACGCATGTAATCTTTATCGCCCAGCTCTGATTAGAACTCTATGGCCAATTCTACGGGATTTGAAGGTTACCAGTGCTCTTCAAACGCTCATAGCTCCGGCGTATTTTGGGAACTTGAAAATCTAGTGCATACTTTTTCTATAGCTCAAGTAAGCTTACAATTACAAACCTAACTTTTCTTCTCACGTTAGTAAATTTTGTAGGTACGAGCTTAAGAACGGGGTAATAGTGAACTAGCACGTAAATATAAAATAATACCAAAGTTCTTGAAAAACTTCGAAGATTTCAGAGGAATATCAAAAGCATTTTTAAATTAAATGTTATAGTATGTAAATGTGTATAGTATAATAACGTGAGCAAGTTTTGAGATATTTAATCGAAATTTGGTATGCAGATTTAATGTATCGAAAAATTTGAAAAAAGATACATAGTACATCTTACTGGCAAAATTGTGTAGATTTGCATTGAAAAATATTATTACTACGAACTCAACACAAAGATTACTCTTATTTTATGGAATATGCCTAACAAAAGTTGTGAACGAAATTGGTTAAGGATCATTCCCACTTTTATGTAAACGGATCTTAGACGAATATAATAGGCAATATCTCTGTGAAACATAATTTCCCATCAATTCCATGACACACCAAAGTGTCGTTGTTGAAAGAAACGCTATTAAATATATATTTTCCAAAGTACCACTGTAATAATTCGAAGAGTGGTTGACGTATAATAAACGAGCTATTCTTATATATTTGTATGTTTGTGTATTTGTATTGTTACCTGACTCGAAGTGCTGGAGTGCATCGGCGGAGGACGTGACCCTTGAGTAAGGTAGCTTGCTAGACCGGCTCCGCTCGTCGTAGTGGGTGGGTTTTAGTTGTCACGATCTCCTTACGCCAACAATGAAGAAAAATATCGTACTCGATTACAGCAGCTCATTTCGCGCTTACATTCCTGTTCTTGTCCGCATCGGCCCCGCTAAATGAGGGTGACGATCTGTCTCACGGTCCGTCCGTCGTGGTTCCAACATTCAATTCATCACACACCACTTCTTTTCTTTAGCAATTCATATTTTTATTATCTATACAGTTTTGAATTTATTTACTTCCATTACAATTCTTGGGCAAGTAGATTTTTGGTACATGGAGTAAAACGAGTAGAGGATGTTTCTTTGCAACGCTACACGCAAACCTAGTTATCCCCAGAGACGTCTCTAGTTCCTGGCTTGCAAGTGCTTACTGACGCATAATTCATCCAATCACGCCCTACCTTTTCTTTCCCTATCGCCTTTTACTCGCAGCACCTTATTCTCACAATCTCGTCGACTTAATCTAGCAAGTTTAATAGTATTCTGATTGATTTTTAATTGAACAACTTCACATGAGAGTGCTTCAATGCACCCGGTATTAATTAATTAGAATAATAATATATGCTTAAATCTAATGTCTGATACTTCGAGCACAAATGGTTGTGGCTATATAAATTTCAGATACCAGTATACACACCCCGTGCTACTTCAAAATGCAGCCTCAAGTCGTGTTAAGCTTGACTTCCAATGAATTAACTTGATCAATCCGGCTCGGTTCTGGTTATTAACGGATCCAATATAACTTACGCAAATCCCCGCAACCCGGATTCTAATATTTCCATGCGGGGTTCCAAAAAGATGTGTCCGTCCGCTGCCAATCACGACTTACGTGTCCGACTGTCACCAAAATAGCTTTAAACGCCATAGATTTTCAGTATGGGGCTATTTTATAAAGGCTATTGTATCGCGGCAAGATGAATATACTTTCGGATGTACAAAAAAACAAGTTCGTGGATAACTAACAATTTATTTTATTTCACGCCGCTACCGCGATCGCCAAACTCGAAAACAAGAAAGAAAGACCAAACAGGAAACACCTCATTAGATACTGCCGCGAATAGCTAACTCAGACCTTTTGTGGATCACGCACTATTCGGCTTCTAGTAACGCACGCAGTGCTCTATTACCTGCGCAAGGCTCAAAAACGATGCACACTCTTTGGCGCGAGTCAACCGTAACAGTAACCCCAGACTATTTTGAAAAAGGCTCTCCCGCTTTGGATGAAATTTGCTATGTAGATAGTGTACTGCCTTCTAAGAACTTTTACCTAGGTGTTGCCACATAAAAGTCCGGCAAACAAGTACATATACCGAGAATCACACTGATCCTAGGGGTAGCTAGGGTGTACCATGCAACGGCATCCATTTTCATTGAGGTCAGCATTTAGCATGACTGTACACTAAGCTCAGGGACAAGCTATTAGGTATGTTGAAGTGGAGCTAAATTCATCGTGTGGCCCTATTCTTTCTCGATTTTAATAATACAATTTAGCAAGATATCTTTTGAAGACTTGTCGAAAATATAGCGAAAACTTTTTTGAGCAGCCACCAAGGAGTAATTATGTGTTTTAAAATTTTGTTACCAATAAAAAAATACTTAACATCTTTCTATTTTCACGTAAGCTCTGTGTTTACTGTTCGATATATTTTGGAAATGTATTTTTCAAAAGCTCCACTGCTTCTAAGTAAAATTATGTATACATAATTCAAAGTACTAAAATATATATACACACTAGCAGACCCGGCAGACGTTGTCCTGCCTAAAATTTTACTTGCCTACATTTAACAAATTGTACTCTTTGCCCTCCCCACTTGGTGGGTCTTGGTCATTTACTCCTATATCTTAATTTTTCTTTCTACTTTTGCTTTTTCCCCACCCACATATCCTATTAGTTTATTTTACCCTATTTATTTTCCTCTGACACCTCTAATTCTCAAATTTTCTATTCCTACTTCCCTCCCTACTTCCTACTTCTTTTCCCATATCCTCTGCGGATACTTATATGTACATGGTTTCGAAGATAAGACGCTTAACTTTTTTTTGGTCTCGGTACCGTTTACTTTTCCCAAGATTTTTTTTGATACATAGAACACTTATCTTTATATAAAATATCATTAACTTGAACCAAATAAATTCCTAGCTATGCCGAATTGCTACTTTAGATAGAAGCTTTTTTTAAAACTATAAATGGCCAGTGTCGTCCCCAGCGAACCCCTGAAGCCACAAAAAATGAATTGTAATTTTATATAGCCTGGGGGCGGGGCACCGCTCCAAAGAATATACTGTGAAAATTTCATAAAAATCAGTTGAACACTTTGGACGTCCATAAAGGACACACATACACACAGACACACATTCATTTGTATTAAATAAAAAAAAATAAAAATATTTTTAAGATTACTTCAAAGATTTACTTTTTCACCACGTAAATTGTCGTGTTGGAAAAAAATTGTGATTATGTTGGAATCAGAGCCGTGGTTGGTAAGGCTAAACATTGAACTCAACTTTGATTGTTAAACTAACTTCAGTTAAACCTCAACTCGACTTTGGTTGTGAGTTTGTATTGCAGGTAAAGTTGTATTACCTAAAATATTATTAAATTGAGGTTTTTCAAAACGATCGAACAAAGAAAAGAAAAGATTATTAAAATCGGTCAAGCCGTTTTTGAGTTTTGAACGTATTCACGCACGCAAATTCATTTATATATATATATGTAGATAACTTATAACGATAAGCATTTTTGGTAAAAATGAGAAAATCGATTGATAACCATGACCAATTTTCATATAATAAATTTATTGCTGAAGATCAGAGCTGAGTGTATGATTTTCGGTTACATTCGACTTCCCTTACTTATTTTTCACTTCATTTTGCTGAAAACTTAATTTACAATCACTAAATTTGTATGCATTCCATAATACCAACGAAGAAAAAATTTTAATAAATTAATAAATCAAACTCACTTACCTTTATTACTTACTCATCATTTGGCATTTCATAATGTATTAATGTTATCGGATTTTTTTTTCAAGTTGTCCAAACGATGAGTTGCAAGCATTTAAATTCAATTGCACTGCAAAGCCATGGGCAATTAACTTTCTTTATTGGATGTTTTCGTTCTTGTATACGAATGTTTGTGTAATGAATACCCAATATATAATGGGTTTAAAACAAAAACAAATACTGAAAAAAAATAACTGGAAGTAATTGTTGCTTGCAGCTTTTTGTTTACAACAAAAGCTTGCAACTGATAAAATTATTCAACAAATTACGCAAATGAAAGCTTTTTATAAATTCCATGAAAAAATCAAAATTCATAAATGTTAACATTGGTAGCATAATAACAACAGTAGCAAAACAATGCTCTGATCACACTAACGCAATGGCGAAAATTTCTTCTATTTTACATACATATATACAAGGTGGCGCAAAAGTAAGCTTCCGATGTTCAGCATATCGGTTGTGGCACGTGCAGTGTGTGCTGTTGCACCGTCTTGTTGGAACCACATGTTTTCCAATCCCAATTCATCAAGTTGCGGCAAAAAGAACTCGTTGATCATTGCTCTGTAGCGCTCACCATTCACAGTAACCGTTTGGCCCCGACCGATTATTGGTCAAATAAATAGTCAGCAATATTCCGCGTTCTGGAGCAGTGTAGCGTAACATTGTTTATTAACGTGTATTTCGCATGTGTTTACTACACAAATGTCAAAACAGAACTGACTTTAGGGGCCAATCGCAAAATGTATAGCATTTTCTGATAGGAGGATTACTTTTGCGCAGTAACCGTTTTTCACCGACCGATTATTGGTCAAATAAATAGTCAGCAATATTCCGCGTTCTGGAGCAGTGTAGCGTAACATTGTTTATTAACGTGTATTTCGCATGTGTTTACTACACAAATTTCAAAACAGAACTGACTATAGGGGCCAATCGCAAAATGTATAGCATTTTCTGATAGGAGGATTACTTTTGCGCCACCCTGTACTTGCATTCAAATGTCAGAATTACCCGAATATAAATCGGGGAATGAGTGTGGCATGCATTAATAATCATTAATTTGTCCATAAACGTGACTGTTAAGTATTGTGCTTGGAATAGGGTGAACGTGAACATTTTCGAAAGAAAAAACATGTGAGAGTTAAACTTGAAAAACTCAGACTATATTAAATTTTGAATCCGTAGAGGTTTTGCTTATGATGGTACGGGGAGTGAAGTGGAAGTTATAGTCCAACGATCATGAAATACTTTCCCAGAAGTTGAACTATATTCGGCCTTTCAGGTAAGCATCAATTCTGTCGCAATAAGAGAAAAAACCAAAATAATTTTTTCTGAACTTTTCAATAGAGCGACTTGAAAGTTGAAATTGTTGTGTAAATGTATGGAATTGAGATATGGTTTTTTGTCCATAAAATCCACAGTTTTGGAGCAAAAACCGTGAAAACGGGTGTAATAAGAGATTTGTATACGCAGAACACAATGGTGGTAGTATCTCTATTCGGTCCTATCTTGAGTTTAGTTTTTCCCCTTATTGCCACAGAATTAAGCGGCTGACCCCCCATGCTGAATGCCATCTGCATACTGAAAATTTTGCAATTTTTTTGCTGATTAGTGAGCTGACGCCAACACAAACCAATCAGTTGTAAACTACTTCAAAATTATGATCGCCAAGTCCCACTACTCAGCCAACTCCGTTGTTTCCGTAAAAGCAACTTGTATTTTTAACCCGCCGATGTCCTAACTTATGTCAATTGTCACTACTTCGAAATATACCAAAAAATCATAGTTCAGTTTTTTGGGCACTCCAGTGCTCTCCAAAAATTTAAAAATTAGTTAGTACAGATTTGGCATATTTCGGACTAGTTTGGGGTTTCGCAGTAGGTTTGCTTAGGAAACTAAAACATTCACACATTCAACCCTTTCTTTTTCCGACAACCGTGAATTTTCAAAGTCCTATTTTCCGAAAATATATTCTAAATATAGGAGACCTTGCTTCAGAAATGCTGTAGTTATTTAGCTAATTCTTAGCCTAATCTATGTAAGCGGGCTAAAGTGTTAAGAATACCACAACCGGTTTGACAGGTTTTTCGGTGCCCTACGTTGTACTTGGTTTAAGTTTCTTGAGATTTAAGCCTGTCACTTCCAGGTAGAAATACTTTATCGGTTGTTGAATAACCTCCCCGACAATAAATAGTGTTTGGTTGCTAATTAACTTGCCCACTGTTCGAAGGAATGTGGATCAAGGCCAGTCTGCTGATGGGAAGATCGAGTGGTTGTCTTACGAAAGGAAGGCTGATGTCAGCTGGCTTCAAAATCGTAGAAGCGGTGAAGATCATCAATAGGCCAGTTGCTTTTGACGGTGTTTGAGTGCACTTTAGCAAGTATCAAAGTGCATTATCCGAAATCCTAACACTGATCGTTTTCGTTAACTTCCAGAATTACCCTAGCAAATCCATATATATTCATATATGGTACGTCTGTATGTATTTGTGTAATTATTTAGGTATATAAGTGGTATCTGCATTTGCATTTTGCACAAAAACAAAAACAATTTTGTGGTAGGGGTGGAGTCTAAGTTGGAGTTGGATGTAATCAGTAAATAAGGCAGAAAATGGCTGCAATTTGTTTTGTTGTCTTTAATTGCCGCTATAAAGTCAATTCATGCAACAGCGCCTGTGTGTGGCGGTGCGGTAGGAAATCTGCTATTGTTGCAACACTTGCAACAGGCGTGAGGACCATTTATTATTTATTATTACATGCATTATTTTATGTGCGTTGTAAATCACATATTCACACACACACACATGCAGCTACACATACGCACACTTACATCATTATTACTAGTGTTAGTGATGTTGTTATAGTTGTTGCATGCGCAACACATTTCGTTTATATGCTTCCCGTCGTGGGGCATTTATTGTTGCCTTTTTAGAGATCGTTCGTTTTCTTAAATCACTTTTTTATTGCATTTCCCACGAAAACCTGAAATGTGCCACCAAATGCTGCACATCCCCTGTGGGGAAGTCAGTAGCTAGTGAGAATAATTTCTGGTTCAGAACTAGAGATAAAATGGCTAATAAGAACTAGTGAGATAGTAACTAGATTTTCACTAGTTCGAAACCGCCAGTTGTGTAATCATTAAAATTTAATAAAATTTAGATTCATATTTGGAAAAATGTTTTGTTCTTGTAACGTTCTTTAAAGAAAGGTTAAAGTTTGAAATCATAAATAAAAAAAATAAAGATAAAAATTTATCAGTTGATAGGATTCGAACCGACGCATCCCGCATCAGAGTCGAGTGCTCTACCCACTCAGCTACGACGCACATCATTAGTGTGAGAAAAGGTTACATATGTATCCATTATGATAGAATGGTTTAAAATATAGGCTCAAATTATTAGCCGTGCATAAACTAGCCGCAAAGGGGTGGCGGTAGTGTTGCTGAACCATCACACCGAAGGTCCAAGGTTCGAGTCCTGGCAAAGGTAACATCAAAAGTGGTTTCAAAAAGATTTTCAAAACGGGGGTATCGACCGTAGGCAGTCATTTGGCAAAAACTCTCCGAGTGTAGTTCTACCATGGAAGGCTTCTCCAAATATTTTTTTTTAATTCTAAACTAACTACATCCAAGCTGCAGAATTTGGAAATAGTTCAGAACTAGAGCAATATTAGCAATAAACGAACTACATCCCAACTGTCGAATTTTTAACTAGTTCGAAACTGGCGAAAAGGTAATGCAGCGGTGGACAATTTCCACGGCCTAGGACATCGCCATGTTAAATTCGCCAGTGGATTACATGTAAAAGAGATTGTTCGCCTTGTGGTTCAAAACGCACTAGATGCGCACAAGTTCCGAACTAGAGATTTTCCACACAGTGTCCTTACAAATATACATCATATGTACATACATACACATTTATGTACATGTAATGGGCTATGTGCTTGATTTGTGCGAGCTACAATTTTCATAATATTCTTGTCACTGTTCTGCTTTTTGTGGAGATCTGAATGAACTCAACCTAAAGTAGCTATTATGGGCACACAGCTGTTGGCATACTTACCTACATACAATATTTCCATTTTCACTCCACAAGCTTATTGAGTGTTTTTCAATACCATACACCCCATTCTTTCGAATCCATTTTGAGCCGCTTAACCCGTTATAATTTCATTTCATTAAATGTTTGCCTACCTGTCGCCCCTTTTCGGCTTATGAATCATATATCAATTGACCTTTATGCTTTGAAAGTCTTTTTCGGTTTCAGCTAAATAAAAATGTTAATCCGACGCAGTGGCAGGGGGGGATAGATCCCACCTTCGTCAATAAAATACTATTTTTTTTACTTTCGATTGAATAGCACTTTATGCTTCTGATTTATAATTTTCTTATTTTAGACTAATGACAAAGTCCCCTTTTATGAATACGAGTAATACAAAAACATGCATGACATGTCTACTCACATAACTACGGCTCTATAGTGTGAATACATGTTTGGCATTTGTGTTGGTGTCATTTTTAAACTATTTTTCTACATTTTTATTAATTTTCTTTTAAGTTTTTTTTATCGAAGGAACTGCGGTTCGGCCATATCTATCCATACAATACCTTAAATGTATAGTTTGGCCATAAAGTGGGGCAACTTCCCCCAAAATTACGCATTTATATTGTAAATATGAAATTATCGGTTAGGGGATTATGCGTTTGAATATTAAGCCTATATACATATAGACTTCTTTTCAGACCTCTTACAAAGTTCACTAGGCTTTCAAGACTACAAAACCGGTTTCGAGGTATGCGTACACATTGGTTCTGGTAGTAATAAAATAACAGACCGAAATAATACCGTAAAACTGCTAAAACTCTACTTCCTTAATTCTCACGTTTTTAAAAACCCTAATTCAGGCGGTCTGAAAATACTAGATTAGGCAGGCTCATTAAGTTAATCAGAGCACACAGCGGCGGGAAAAATAGATAGCGACGAGAATTTTTTACACGTTTTTTTTTAAGTATAGCCCATTATCTGATAAACAAATTTTCAAGAACAAATTTCAATCTTTGGTCAAAAACTAGGAAAATTTAATCAAGTTTCATCAAAATTCCACACTTGTGAATCCTAATTTTTACACAAAATTTGGATATGCAGTTTTATGACCTACTAAATTTTAGTATTTATAAGAAAGTTTTCGGGTGAAGTTGGCCAAAAATTGTGCAAATTATGGGCATTTAAATTTAATGATGTCAGTGTTATACGAAAGGTTCAAAATTTCAACATTTTCTCTATTGCTTAGTATTATAAAATTCTTCTTAAAACTATTTTTTAAAATAATAAGCGCAGTCTCTTAGCATTTTTGTTAACACAATGCGTTCTGCCTTTGTGTAATAAACTTCAACAAATAAAGACAGACTTAGTGCTTGAAGTGGATTTCGCGAAAAACTTAGTGCTAGAGTCACGTTGTTCAGAACTTGTGACATGTACATTGAAATCAAATAAAACCGATTCAAATCTAGTCAAAGTCTGCAAGCATGTAACCTAAATGCTTATTTCAAGATTTCTGTTTTTTATCCATTTATGTATTGATCATATAATAATGGAAATAGATAGTTGATTCACTCAACATAAAACTATCTTTAGAGATTTCGCTTCGGTTTTTCAACAAACCACAGAAAAGAAAATAACAAAAATTGGTTTAAGATTGCTGAATTTTATGAACCTCTTGTTTAAAGTCAAAATATAGTGGCCGAAACCATTTTATGAAGAAGGCATTTTACGCACTTCAGAGCTCCTCGTTACGTCCTTACGCCAATTGGCGGCAAGTCGAAACATCACAGGATCACAAATCGGTCTCCACGACGTCCTTCCATTGGAGTGGTGGGTTCCCTCTTCCTCTGCTACTACCGCACAACATGGCCTAGCCAACAAATTGGACTATGTCGGGGTTTGCGTATAGCTTACATTAAATCTTCTTCGATACTCGCCTCGGCCAACTCGTAAGGGTCCGTAAATCTTTCAAAGAATCTTTCTCTCGAATACTCCTATAGCCGCCTCGTCAGATGTTGTCAGTGTCCAAACTTCGGCACCATAAAACAGGTAGGATACGATAAGGGACTTAATTATTTTCGTTCATCGAGACAGTACTTTACTTCTCAATTGCCAACCTAGTCGGAAATAGCACTTTTTTGCGTGAGTGATTCTTCATTAATTGGGGCGGCCGCCGTGGTGTGGAGGTAGTGTTGCCGGCCTACCACACCGAAGGTCCATGGTTCGAGCCCTGGTACAGGTAACATCAAAAGTGATTTGAAAAATGTTTTTCAAAACGGGGTCGCCCCTCGGCAGTGGTTTGGCAAACTCTCCGAGTGTATTTCTGCCATGACAGGCTTCTCAGCAAAAATTCGTCTCCTTTGTAGATGCCGTTCGGAGTCGGCAAAAAACTGTAGGTCCCACCAATTTGTAGGGAAAATTCAAATCGGCACACCACAAATTGGAAGAGAAGCTTGGCGCAAAAATCTCTTAGGAGGTTTATGATGATATACCTGTTGTATATCGCGCCATAAAGAGAAAAAGAGATTCTTCATTAAATTTCTAGGCTGACAAATTTGGTGGTGTTAATGCTGGTTCCCAGGTTAAAAACTCTAATATTTTCTTTGGGATTTCTGTATTTTCCCTAATACAAGGTTATGAAAGCAATTTCTTTTGTATGCAAGAAAACACTTCAGCTCTTCGGAAAAAAAATTGCCAAAAATCAGCAAAAAGTGTCACGACCTTCAAATTGACACATTCTTCTTCTTTAAATGGTCATCTAACCGCCTGGGCGATTTTGACCGTCCAACATAGCTCGCCAGTCGTTTCTTCGTTGCGCCAACTGGCGCCAATTGGAAACACCGCGGGCTCGCAAATCGGTCTCCACTTGGTCCTTCCATCGGAGTGGTGGTCTCCCTTGGAGTAAGCAGAAGTTACGGCGCGGTTGTTAAGGCCAATGATATCAATATCGTCAGCATATGCCAACAGTTGCACGCTTTTATAAAATATTGTTCCAGCGCGGTTAAGTTCTGCAGCTTGTATTATTTTCTCCAGCATTAAATTAAAGAAATCACACGATAGGGGGTCACCCTGTCTCAAACCTCGTTTAGTTTCGAACGGCTCGGAGAGGTACTTCCCAATTCTGACCGAGCTGGCGGTGTTGCTCAAGGTCATTTTGCATAGCCGTATAAGTTTTGCGGGGAAACCAAATTCAGACATAGCGGCATATAGGCAGCTCCTTTTCGTGCTATCGAAAGCGGCTTTAAAATCAACAAAGAGATGATGCGTGTCGATCCTTTTTTCACGGGTTTTTTCCAAGATTTGGCGTATTGTAAAAATCTGGTCGATGGTAGATTTACCAGGTCTGAAGCCACACTGATAAGGTCCAATCAGTCTGTTCACATCAGGCTTCAGTCTTTCGCACAATACGCTTGATAGGACCTTATATGCGATATTTAAAAGGCTGATTCCGCGATAGTTGGCGCAGTTTGCAGGATCGCCCTTCTTGTGGATTGAGCAGAGAACACTTAGAACATTACTGCATTAAAATTTAACGAACTACAAAACTGCATACTCCAAAAAGTTCCAATAATTCTAAAAAATTTTAAGACTTTGATAAATTTGCTTTAATTTTTCGCGAATTTTGAGTACATCTTTTAAACAAAATTTATTGTGTGTCACAAATTTCAGGTTTCGATGAAAATTGTTTTTACTCAATCACTTACCTTGTACGGCTTTTGATTACAATCGAGTATTTGGCTAGCTAATTGCTGCAGAAAGTAGTCGATATCGTGCAATCGACTACCAGTCTACATCGAATAGCAAAAGTTGTTGAAATAAAAATTTTCTCACTTCAAAATTAGGCGTTTAATTTATTTTTCAATACCGAAGTTTTTTGCCACAATACATCGTTTTTAACAGAAGAAAAAATGATGATGTGGACATATAGAGAGAGCTGTGAAAGTACGTCAGGTAAACAAAACGACAGGCTTACAATTAATCTTAGTCCAAAAAACCACAAAAGTCGCAATAAAATCTAAAATCTATGCAACATCCACCACCAAAATGTGGAAGAAAACCTGATCATATTGAAAAAAATTTCGAAAACATATTTCAAGCAAACGACACTAGCATTGCATTTACATACTCCAACTTCCTTTCCTAGCTCAAGCGGCCATCAGCGCATATGCCGTTCTTACCGTAATATATTTCTTGTCTACTCGTTTATTTCATGAGGTATTCATGATTTATTAAAATTTTAAAAATAAACTTACTCTATTTTTTTTAATCAATTATTGCGTAATCCAGTTTTTTTGTGTAAGTTTATAATGTACAGGGTGTTTTTTTTAGGGGTATAGAACTTCGAATTGAAATAAAACACAAGAAAATCGTTTTAAGGTTCATCAATTTAGCTTTATTGGAAGGATAATTTTATGCCATTAATGTTTAAATATGATTTCGGGCATGTGGCCGCCGCGGCTGGCTCGAATAAAGCCAATTCTACAGGTCCAATTTTCAACCACTTTTTCGAGCATATGGGGCCGTATGTCGGCAATAACGCCACGAATGTTGGCTTCCAATTCCCCTAACGTTTCTGGTTTGTTGGTGTAGACGAGCGACTTCACATATCCCCAAAGAAAATAATCCAATGGTGTCAAATCACACGACCTTGGTGGCCAATTGACAGGTCCATTCCGCGAAATTATGCGCTCATCGAATGTTTCCTTCAATAAATCGATTGTGACGTGCGCTGTGTGGCATGTAGCGCCGTCTTGTTGGAACCACAACTCATCCACATTCATGCCATCCAATTCGGGAACAAAATATTCGGTTATCATGGCTCTATACCGGTCTCCATTAACGGTAGCTGCCTCTCCAGGATTATTGCGGAAGAAGTATGGCCCAATGACTCCACCAGCCCATAGAGCACACCAAACAGTCAGTTTTTGTGGATGTAATGGCGTTCCAAGGGTCTCATGTGGATTCTCTTCACTCCAAATGCGGCAATTTTGCTTGTTGACGTAGCCATTCAACCAAAAATGAGCCTCATCACTGAACAAAGTTTTGCGATGAAAATCAGCATCGAAATCAATCTCATTTTCGGCCCATACACCAAAATCACGACGCATTGCATGGTCTCGCGGCTTTAATTCTTGCACAAGCTGGATCTTGTAAGGTCGCAAGCCAAGATCTTTGCGCAAAATCTTCCATAAAGTTGATGGACAAAGCTCCAATTGCTGTGCACGGTGGCGAATCGATTCATTCGGGTCCTCTTCAACACTTTGCTCTACAGCGGCAATTGTTTCTTCGGTGCGCACTGTTCGACGTCTCTGCGGATGCGTATTATCACATAGAGTAAACGTAGTGCGAAAACGATCCATGGTTAACCGAATTAATTGCTCTGATGGACGATTATGTCGACCATAAAATGGACGGAGCTCACGGTAAACTTCGCGAACTGAACCATTATTTTCGAAATAAATTTGCACGATTTGCAAGCGTTGTTCTTTTGTCAACCTGTTCATGATGAAATGGCAAACCAAACTGAACATAAATGACATTAGAGTTGCCAGATTTGAAAACAAAATGCCAGTTTTATCTCTATTCGAAAAACAAACCTGTAAAAAAAACACCCTGTATAATTGCTTCGTTGTTTTATACTTCAGTTTTTACACATTGAACATATCTGCATGGTTTTACGCGTACATATATTTATGTACAAGTCAACAAAATATTATTATTTATGAAGCGAGTTTTATTCCTCTTTGCCTAACACATATTTTTTCAATTACTTTTTGTGTTGTAATGGGGACATCTTTATGTAGCGCCAACATCGTTAAACCACTTAACCGCTCCTTTATTGTATAAAAGATATCGATAGAACATTCAACAATTGTAAAGCATGAGTACATACATATCAATATTTTTATTACTTCTCCGGTTGAGTTACGTAGATAAGTTTTTAACCTCTTTAGGGTTTTTTCCCAGGGAACCAGCATTAACACCAACAGTATTGTCAGCCTAGACATCCAACGAAGAATCACTCTTGCAAACAACTGCTGCTTCGGACTGAGTAGGCAATTGAGAAGTAAAGTCCTCTCTAGAAGAATGAAAATAAGACTCTATAAGTCACTCATCGCACCCGTCTTGCTATATGGTGCAGAAGCGTGGACACTAACAACATCTGATGAGGTGGGTCTGGGACTATTCGAGAGAAAGGTTCTTCGAAAGATTTACTGATCCTTACGAGTTGGCAATGGCGAGTACCGAAGAAGATTTAAAGACGAGCTACAAGAGATATATGCAGACACCGACATGTTCCTACGAATTAAAACCCAGCGGCTTCGTTGGCTAAGCCATGTGCGAATGAATCAAGATTCTGTGGCCCAAAAGGTATTCTTTTCGGCACCCGCCGGTGGTAGCCGAGTAGGAGGGAGACCACCACTCTGATGGAAGGACCAAGTAGGGACCGATTTCCTATCCCGAGGTGTTTCCAATTGGCGCCAGATGGCAGAAAGAAGAAACTACTGGCGAGCTATGTTGGGCCAAAATCGTTAAGATGGTTAGGTCCTATTTAAATAAGAAGAAGAGTTGAAAAAGTGCGTGCTGGTGTTGAAGTGGAAACGGGGCGAGAAATTTTTAGCAATTTTTATAAGTTATGAAATTACGTTTTGTTGCAGTTCTGTAGTGCCTGAAGTACAGTTTTTGGCGGAAAATTATGTCGCTTTATTTTGGCTTTGAGCAAGTGGTTCATAAAATTCAGCAATCTTAAACCAATTTTTGTTATTTTCTTCTCTGTGGTTTGTTGAAAAACCGAAGCGAAATCTCTAAAGATAGTTTTATGTTGAGTGAATCAACTATCTATTTCCATTATTATATGATCAATACATAAATGGATAAAAAAAAAGAAATCTTGAAATAAGCATTTAGGTTACCTGCTTGCAGACTTTGACTAGATTTGAATCGGTTTTATTTGATTTCAATATCCATGTAACAAGTTCTAAACAACGTAACTGAGCCACTAAGTCATTTGCCAAATCCACTCCAAGCGTTAAATCTATCTTTATCTGTTGGAGCTTATTATTTTAGTTCTGTGTTAAAAAAAATACTAAAAGACTGTGTTTATTATTTGAAAAAAAAAAAAAAAAAATTGGGTACAATGTTGACCTAGGAATTTTATAATACTAAGCAATAGAAAAAACGTTGAAACTTTATAAATTTTGCGCCTTTCGCATAGCAAAACTGTCATAATAAATTTATCAATAAATGCCCATAATCGGCACTATTTATTACCAACTTCACCCCGGCACCTTATTATTATTAAATTTTTTATAAAAATTCGTAAAATTCGTAAAAGTGCGGAACTTCGATGAAACTTGTTTAAATTTTCCTTGGTTTTGTATAAAGTTTGAAATTTGTTCTTGCATGTTGTTTTATTAGATAATGCCCTATACTTTTATAAAAAACGTGTAAAAAATTCTCGTCGCAGACTAGAATATTCAGACCGTCTGAGTTCGCATTTTTAAAGACATGAGAGATAATAGAGTATAGTTTTAACTCAGCAATTTCAGACCACGAAAATTATGATATTATTTCAGTCTGTTATTTTCTTACTACCAGAACCAATGCTTACACATACCTCGAAACCGAATTTATCATCTTGAAAG
This sequence comes from Merzomyia westermanni, assembly GCA_949987695.1. Classification (NCBI taxonomy): domain Eukaryota; kingdom Metazoa; phylum Arthropoda; class Insecta; order Diptera; family Tephritidae; genus Merzomyia; species Merzomyia westermanni. Next base: position 161,405,671 of record OX465289.1, on the reverse strand, counting down.
CCTAGTGAATTTCTTAGAAGGTCTAAAAAGACTAGTATATGTATGTATATAGGCTAATATTTAAACGCATAATCCACTAACCGATAATTAAATATATTCATAAAAATTAAATTTGCCATTAGTCTAAAATGGGAAAATTGTAAATCAAAAGTAAAAAATAGTACTTCATTGATGAGGGGGGGAGGCTGAATATATGAAGTAGACGTAAAGATATATAACACTGTTCACTTCATTTGGTGTCTGTACTTTATAGAGAAAGTTGATAAAATATGAAGGTAGTAAAAATTATTGGGACGCCTGTTTCACAACTGATTTATTGGTCGAATTTCGCTTTAATTTTTGCTTTTTATCTTGTAGTCCTTAGGAAAAATTATAAGCGAATCTGCCCACAAGTATTTAAGAGATTTGCTTCAACAAACCACAGTGTTTATCCTGTTGTAGCGGTTGGTTTGAATTAATGACAAGAGTCAAATATAATTTTAAACGTTTTTATATTAAAATACGCGCAACGTAATAAAAAGGTAATAAATATATGAATATTTGAAGCGCGGCAGTCCTTTTTTTTAGTCTCACGCTAAGTGACCCAAATTGAGCCTTTAAAACCTACAAATTGCGACAGCTTCATTACTTATTGAAAGTGTAGATTTTTATGACCGCGGCCATTAGGTTTGCAAATCAAAACCAAATAAACTTTGAATTATTTATTTATTTACGTTTATTGTGATTTTTGTACGAATGTTTAAATTTTGTTTCGTTGCTTTCCCGGCCTTTCTCAAACTTCGCTGGCAGATTTGAAGCTTTGTTAAATCGTTCGCATAATTCCAGTGCAAATCTATTAATATTTAAATACTAGAAATATTTTAGTTATTTGTTATGTATAAACGATTTGGTTTGTTTGCTGTTTTTAATTTTTCATGACTGCAGCAATTCAGTGTTTTTTCTTTTAACCAAATATTTGAACATTCATTTTTAACTTTTCGCACTTTTTTCGAAAGTGATGTCAGTTCATATCAGAGATTTGCGCGAGCCTGATTTTTGCGGCACGGCACGGCCAGTCTACAAAACACACTCTATTCCAGAATTTGATTCAAAAACGCGTTCTTAAACCAAATTTTGAAATAGGGCGTGTTTGAAAACTATTTTGAAATAGGGTTTTTCTACACATATTTGTTTATGTATATATGTATGTATACATACATATCCTGCCATCAAGTAGAATGAGATCGTCATAAAAAATATAATTTACAATTAATACAAGTACGCCAATCAGCTTTGCCAATTTAATAAAGGAAAAACGTTGGTAGTCCTTTTCGTGTATGTTTTTTTGGATTTCGAACTCAGCACGTATAGGCACGAGAACGGCACGAAATCGCATTTTCCGGCGCTTTTTCATGGTTCCGCGGGCGCCCGTCGTGGCTTTTTTTTCAGCCCGTGTTCGACACATTCGAAAAATATCAATACGGATTCTTAAGTCACGAAACCCAAGGACTTCTTGGGATTTTTTCTACCGCGGTACGATTTGTATGACAATTTGAACCTTCGGGCGGTGGATTTTATTAGCCTCTTACGACAAGCATGCCTTGCCGCAAGTATATCATAATCCCCCTTTTCTGCTGATTGCTTTAAAATCACGAGCTTCAATAAGTAGGGCTCTGAAAATCTGAAAACACGAGTCATCCTTATTAAACTTACCTAGCAACTTTTTTTTTTGTGCCTATTTTTGAGTAGTATACTCGTTATGCAATTTTTTAAGATAATTTAGATTTATTTTTCGTCAGGGACTGGTATAAAAGCAAGTTATTCCATATTCGAAAACTGAAGACTTCAAAAAAATAATCGTCTCAATATTTTAAAAAGCGTGACTGTTACCCTTATGCCTACATAACTGTGTATGGTTGCAAGTAAGTTTTGACATAAGGTAATCGATGCATACATGGAGATATCTGAAACAAATTGGTAAACGGGTACATGCCACTTTCCGTCCAAGAGAGGTTGCTACTGGGACATCAGGTTATAAATACGCCCCTATTTTCGATATCGAAATTCAGCTTTCGAGGAGAAAGAACCATATCGGGGAAACGTGCTTCCAGATCGTTACCAAACCTACGTTAAACCGGAAAATGTTTTGAACAGTTCCATTCAAAACAAACAACCAAAACAAGTAAGAAAATGTGATATGCGCAAATATAATATAAACGGTTATTAGCAGACTACATTTCAAAAGTAGTTCAATGTTCATCTCCCACATACTTGGCACGCCCAGTTTCCATTTGCACAAAGAATAATAGAATGTCCAAGTCAAAGCAGCTACTAAATTTTACTATTTTAGCTGACACATTCAACGAATTACCTAGTTGCTAATGTTTTTCAATTGATACATCATTGATCGATATACTGCAATAGGTAAAGTTTTACTTCGAAAGTAATAGAAAATCACGTTAGTTAAATATTTCAAGGACCTGGAAACAACAGAGTTTTTTCGTGTATAAAAAAACGTCCGGGGTTTGTTAGCCAAGAAAAATTTCACAATTTATGATTCAGTTGGCAGATTTCCGTATTTACGCACGAACCCTCGTAACAATAAAGGAATATATGTATTAATTGCTATTTTTCCAATCAACTACAACTTTGGCATCGGTAAGCCTATTTCAATCATCAGGACATTTCCCATTTTTATTCATTTAGGAAATATATTGCTTTTGGAAATTGAGGCATTTAAAAACGGCGCATACTGAATCGGCAGGAGAATAAAATGATATTCAAATTGCACATTTGGACGTTTTTATGGCGGCTCAACAATTTTTAGTTATTTGCGGCTACACCAAAATAAAAGTCATTCAATTTCTCTTTGTTTTCAATTTAGTCTATGTTCACACGTATTTATGTAGGCAGGTGTGGGGGATTTATGTATGCAGGCTTACGCTATAATTCTTCAACAAAACATTCACTGTGTACCGCCCTTTTGTGCGCGTCCACACCCTTTTCCCGTTTTAGCCACGTCCTTCGCTTTAATCTTTTCGAAGCTGCATTGGTACCTGACTGGATACCTGGCATTGTGTCGCCGTATTTTGACATGTTTATGTTGACAATTCCCTCTGTGTCATCGTCATTTCCCTCGTTCAGAAAACACCAAGCGTGTGACTTCAACAATTCGGCCCGTTTGAACAAAACATAAAATATCAAAGTATATTCTGTAGCGTTGAAAGAGCGATGATGATCACATCACCATAACCATCAGTGGCTGCGTGTGTACGTCTGTGTAAAAATAGGTGCAAAGTTTTACGAAAAGTAGAAATAACAAGTAAAGAAAGGGATGTCTTCGACTGTGCCGAAGACTTTATACCTTTCATGAATACGCATCACGGTTTTAAGTGTCCGATCCTTACTCACAATTAGTAAAAACTCTGCAAAACTGATAATTTAAAGATAAATATCCCAAACCCCATTTATCGGAACAATCGATTGTATGGGAGCTATATGTTATGTTGGTCCGATCTGGCTGATTTTCACTACACACATTACATATATAATAAGTACAAAACCTGCAAAATTTAACGTTCCTAGCTTTTTAATTGCAAAATTGGGAGCTATGCGTTGTATTGCTTCGATCTGGCTGATTCCGACGAATGATTAATCTCATGCAAAATTGCGGCTCCATACCAAATTTCATCAAGATATCTCAAAAACTGAGGGACTAGTTTGCGTACAAACAGACAGACGGACAGACGGGCATGGCTAAATTGACTCAGCTCATCGCCCTGATCATTTCGGCATACTTATTGGTGGGTCTATCTCTTCTTCTCATACTTACAAACATCGGGCCAAAGTTATAATACCATTTCATGTTCATGAAAGGTATAAAAATCAGATATGTAAAAAGTTTAATTAATGGCAAGAAGCGGCGGTGACATGTTCCGCTCCTCACCTCGTCGGCTAGTTCGTGTGAGTAGAGGTGCACCAGACGTACTGCAGCCAGCGAGACGTTTTTACCGAACGAATGGAATGTTTGAATAATTTTTCCAATAATTTTATTTTATGTAAAATAAATGTGTGTGTTCGTTTTATGAGTATAACAACTTTTTTTAGAGTTCAAACCCATAATACTTCGGATATTCCCTTTCTCATAAAAAAATGTAACAACATGATTAGGGCGGTTCTATGGAATCGCATACATTCTCCGTTTATGCCTTTTTTATGAGCTCCATTTTGTTTTTGATGCCAGGTGCCCTTTAAGCAGATACTTACAAACAGCACTGTTCACGGTCATAGCCTCGCCTTGAAAACTAATAAGGCAACACCATGGGATGCCAAGTCTCTTCCTTTCGGTATGGTAAGTCATCGCCCTACATACTAGCTTTACAATGCTTGGTGGTTCAGTATCCCCGGTGATTAAGAACGAGTAGAAGTGTCCTCTATATCTCAAGTAGGCTTTGTACTTCAACATATCGCCATACCTCCGGTCTTAAAACCTCCGAGTATTCTTCAAAAATTGTCAGATATCCTTCCTATAACCAAGCTTGCCTCCTTTCGTGCTGGTTTTTCCTTGAACCTGAGTGACTCGACTTGCTCTAAATGATTTTGCACTGTTAAAGGCGTTCCCCGACAGGAGTTGACAATAGAATTCGCCACCTCTTTAAATATGTATTTGATGGTTTTAGGGTATACTTCCTGATCAAGGGGATGAGTTGTGTATTGCCTGTTCTTATCGTTGTACTTGCGGACCTGCCCCTAACCCAGACGGCGATTACTTATGTTCTGCTAAGGGTGTCCCGGTTGCTGCCAACTCAGCAGAAACTGCCAGTTAAGCCTCTCATTAAACTCAATTGTGCCCCAGCCCTGAGAGATGTGTTGGTATTATGCATTTTTAAATTTGGTCGCTTACCGCGAGTGCGCGGTGGAGTGAAGGAGGACAATGGAATTTTCTTCAACTTCTGGGTTAAAAGGTTTCAGTAGCGGAACGACTCTGTCCTGTTTCCATATTTCAGGAGTGCCAAGTAGGACAGGGACTGCTTGAATGCCTTCGCTAGATATCGAATTATCACATATGAAGATATTTTAGCATCAGAATGCCGATGGCGTTTTGCCCATGGATTTGGAAACTTTGGCTGCCTTGATGGTTTCGTCGTGGATATTCCATTGGTTGACGAATATGCTTCTAGTCCTTGGTTACATCAAAATGTTTTTTTGCGACCCGCTTCTTATCTTCTTCGCTGTGTAGTGGTGGGTATTTTATTTGTTGGATGGGAGGCACACCCTGCATTATTAGCTTTTTGAGACTTGCGAGAATGAGAAGCTCCGGAGTAGTGTGGATAGTGCGGGATTAAGTTCCTTGTTGTATTTTTGTTTTTGTTGAAATGCTTTAGGGTAAAACTATGTTTTTTTAAGACGCACCATGATTTCATAAACTTTCAAACACAACTTTATTTCGTCTGCATTATTTTGGTGCCAACATTATGACACGTTGAGTAGACCACCTTCGAGCTAACCCATTCTTTCCACGTGCGCCAGTCGTCGTATGTGCATTTGAAATTGGGGCAAGCTCAGCAAGATCCGTTTTGAAAATAAATACGAAATCACTTTCCTTGTTGTTGGTGAGGAATATTAGCTTTTCATTTCGCCATTATAAAACAAGGAAAAAAACAGAAACTCGTTCAGCAATTGATTTACAACTCGTTAAATAGAATGGAGAACAAAAATTAGAAAAACAACTTCGATTCCAACAGCGGTTAGTTCGCGGAATTACCATTGGTTTTCCGTGCGTGAGTGTTTCTCAGTTTGTTTATTTGTGTGGGCACCTCTTGGGTGCTAGGCGCGCCACGTTGTTGCCGTATAATAGTTGTTGCGGCTGTCGTCAAGGTGGGAAATAGGCTGTGGCCTTGTTCTGGAGCATCGCAATGCGTTGAGCTGCATCAGCAGACAGGAATCAGGCTGTACCCGGTGTTTACACACATACATACATGCGTATGTATTTATATGTTAACTAAAGAGTTCATTTGCGTTGCGTCGAAAATTATTATTGAATGAAAAATAAATACAAATACTCATTCTCTGCCACTGCTGCTGCTTCTGTAATGGCTGTCGAGATTTTTATGTCTAGCATGCACAAGTAACAACAACAAACAACATAGTAAATGTAGCAACATTTGGGATCACCACTTTTATGTTGTTGGTGCCGCATAGCGAAGTGTGGAAATATTTATTTGCACTTTATTATAATTTCGAATGCCTTTGGCAAACAAAAACTTTAAAAACAAACAAAAAAAACGACAGTAAATACTGCTACCGTCACTTTTTAGTACACGATTTAATATTTTGTACTCGTATTTATGTTCGTACGCACAGTATATAAGAATGGCAATTATTTATTCACTTCTGGGTTATTTCGTATGTACACTAGGCGGGTCCCAAAAAGATTAAAGTCCACACTGGCTATGCGAAGTTTTCTCCACAGAACATCATGCCGCATGGTAGGGCGTCGGCGGCGTTTCAAAAATAACCGTGGACCCATCTAATAAAGACGATTTGTAGTTTTGGAAGTAGTTTCAAATCATTCCAGTTCAATCTCGATACTTTGGTTTTGCTCTGAGGCAGTGGCGTAGCCAGGATTTGGGGAAGTGGTGGATATGAACAAATTTTTTTTTCGAAACCTGAAATTTGAGACACACAAGAAATTTTGTTTTAAAAATGTACGCAAAATTCGCGAAAATTCAAAGAAATTTTATCAAAATTAAAATTTTTGTGTTCTTGCATGTTTTTTTATTAGATAATGGCCTATACTATTATAAAAAAACGTGTAAAAAATTCTAGTCGCTATCTATTTTTCCGCCGATGTGTGCTCTGATTAAATTAATGAGCCTGCCTACTCTAGTATTTTCAGACCGCCATTACGGTATTATTTCGGTCTGTTATTTTATTACTGCCAGAACCAATGTGTACGCATACCTGGAAACCGGGTTTATCGTCTTGAAAGCCTACTGAATTTTGTAAAAGGTCTAAAAAAAAAGTCTATATGTATAGAGGCTTAATATTCAAACGCACAATCCACTAACCGATAATTTCATATATTCATAAAACTGCCCTTTGTCCTTAGTAAAATAAGAAAATTATAAATCAGAAGCATAAAATGGTATTGTGATTTTCAATCTAGAGTAAAAAAAATAGTATTTCATTGACGAAGGGGGATCTGTCCACCCAATCCCCCTCTGGATACGCCACTGCTCTGAGGCCTCATATTATCGCTATAAAATCATTAACCCTATGTCGACCGAACCCCAAATGGTGTAATCATACCGTGTTCGTAGAAACTATTGCCTAACTTTTGTCGATTTTAGTTCAAAATGGTATCTTATCAAATCCTTTAGGGTGTCATCATCATAAGTAAAATTATCTGGCTAATGATGTTCTGTAGCGAAAGACATTATCCCAAGTTTTTACAAAGGATTGTGCCACTATAAATTTTGTCATTGTGTCGATTTAAATCCCCCTGTATGTCCAGTGCAACCTCCTAGGTCATGTCACCCCTCCTTCCGTATGTGAGATCGTTAGGTTTGTAAGACTGCCCAAGAGCAACAAAGTAATTGAATTGGTACTTAATTTTTTTTTTTAAACGGCACTATTTATCGAACTCTGTTATACCTATTCCTTACATTCGCGAATTTACAATTTAAATAAAGTACTTTTGGGAGTACCCCTAATGCTATGTATATTTGTGCAATATTATTGTATGAATGTATAATTTGTATTTATTTTTGTTGAAGAACATAAATTATGTGTGCGGATTGTTTTGTCATCCCATTAAGCAGTGGCACTTGAGAATTCCTGAAATTTATTGACTGACAAATTATGGAGTGCATTTATAAAAATATTTTGAGCACTTTATAAAAGTGTTGATACTAAAAAAGTGATTAGTAAAAAACTTAATCGACAGAATGTCCGTTTTTAATGTTTACGCAATTTGAAGTGAAATTGAAACAAAAAGCAACAAAATGCGCTTAGCTGTTTCATTTAACAAACGAAAATTGAAATAAGTCTAAAAGTAGCTGAGTTGTCAAAAAGCTATGACGAATTACAATTGAAATCTTCCGTTGCTACTAGGGATCCTGTGCTTTTATAGGTACAGAAAGTCCCGATTTTTGTTTCTCACAAACGCGAGATTTTCAGGATGGGAAATAAGCTACTAAAAGCTAAATATGTGTGATTTATTTTTTATCTTCATTTTTTTTTGTTGATATGTTAAACGTCCCAGTATCGAAAATTGTCGATTAATTATACAATATTCGATTTTTTAAACCTTAAACTTAACAAAAGTGCCATTTTCTCACCTCAATTTAAAACCCTATAACCGCAATAATCCATTTTAAAAATTGTATAAAAGAAATTCCATAACTTTCTTCGAAAAATTCCAAAAATTCACAAAAAGATATGGGTGTCTATATGATTTTTTTGTTGCGAGTATTAATGAAAAAACTTTTCTTTTAACTAAAAACAAAACATATTAAAATTCTAATTGTTTATTATATATTTTAAGGTCTAATAGTTTCTTAAACAATTTTTTCATTTTTCAACCTTAACTCAAAGAGAAGAGCGAATACCCGAATCCCGGGATGGTAAAATCATATCCCGAATATCCCGGGATTGCTAAAATCCATAAAATTATCATTCCTAGTGACCACTCAATGTAACAACAATTGCGTTCTTGCTGCTCTGCAGATATCGGCAGCAACAATTTTTGCTTTGTGGAGATTCAAATAATAAAACAAGTTGAGCAGTGTGTCAAACACGCAGATTCGTCAATATCTAACCTTTTGTCAAATTGCAACATTGTGAAATAAATTTTTTTTTTAAATAATACTATAACTTTAGCCTGTAGGTATTTTTTGCTTTTCAAATATTCCTTTAAAATAAAAATTAATAATTGAATAATAATTATTATCAGCTGGTCTTCAGCTAGTTAACTTACAAAATAATTTTCTTTTTTTTGGTGAAATAGTTAAATAGTATTTGTAACAAGCTTTCCTTGTTAAGGTTTATATTCATGAGTTTGTAATCAACGAGCCGTTTCTAGGTCCATAAAATTAGCAGACCAAATTCAGCAGAACAATAAACTAACTTAAGGAAAAGTTAGTGCTAATAAAGTGTCCTAATACCAAAAAAAGAGCTCCGCTTTTTTAAAAAAATTTGATGTTCTGCTAGCTTTGGGCTAAACCTAGCAGAGCAATATACATAAACAGTCAAACGTGATGATACGATCAAAAGCTATTTTGTAGAAATTAGTTGTTCGAGAAATGCTCTACTCTCGAAAAAATTGCTCCCCGGTTTTGAAAAAAAAAAAATTGTATGTTCTGCGAGCTTTAGACTAGAAAGTTATGCAGAAATTAGTTGCTCAAGAGTAGGTCACAAAAATAAAAAAAAAAAAAAAGCATACGCAAGGTTTGTCAAGCACTTGTGCTGTATTGAGATTTGAAAGTGCTGCAACTGATGTACGAACATCGTAAAGTCGAGAGTCTCGATCCTGGTAGGGTATGGCAATGTTTCCAAGGAAAACTTTGGCAACGAAAATGAATGATATTTCAAATAAATGTGTTTGCTTCCTTCATCAAGTTGTATAGTATCCAATAATATCTTTATAAAATTTAAGAGATTTTTAGAATATTTTTATTATGCTATCGTATTAATATATTTTTGCATTTTTTCTTTCATAATTTTTAAATATCGCTATTTATTTCTCTGACATCACTTAAAAAAGTTACTACTCGTTGTTAGTCAATAATAATAAATATTTTTAATTCGAATCCTGAGAATGTTTTTGAAGTGACAACAGACTTGAAAGTTGTTCGTCGGACGAAAAATTTACATAAACTCACAAATACGTGAATTGTATCAGTAAAACCCAATTTTTTTATATTTTTTTTTCCTAACGTATACGAGGTGTGTTCAAAAAGTATCGCGAATTTTGTGTTTTTTCAAAAATTATTTATTTATTCATGAATATCTATTTTGTCCCCTTCAAAGTAATCCCCATGAGATATTATACACTTGTGCCAACGGTTTTTCCAATCTTCGAAGCACTTCAAAAAATCATTTTTTTGTATCTTGTTCAGCTCCTCCTTCGATGCCGTCTTTATCTCGTCAAGAGAAGCGTAACGTCGTCCTTTCATGGGCCTCTTCAGTTTAGGGAACAAGAAAAAGTCACAGGGGGCCAGATCTGGGAAATACGGTGGCTGCGACATCATTAGTGTGTTGTTTTTGGCCAAAAAGGCGCGCGCAAGCAACGATGCGTGAGCAGGGGCGTTATCGTGGTGCAAAAGCCAATTTTTGTTCTTCTTTGCACATCTTCTCGGCCTTCTGAGAACATTTTGTACCACCGATAAACTTTGCTTCGGTCCAAGGTAGCTTCTCCGTATGCCACAGTCAACATTCGGAATGCATCCGCGCACTTAATTTCGTTTTTCACACAAAATTTGATACAGGTTCTTTGATCCATTTTTTTGAATAGGTAAAAATCGAAGACGATCCAAAACACGTGCAAGCAAAGCAGCTGTCAACAATTAACTGAACATTCAAAATGGCCGAGCTTGTCGGCATAAGTGAGAGACATGAGTACCAACATAACGCCACAAAAAATTCGAAATTCGAATATACGTAACCAGCGAAAATTCAAAATTCGCGATACGTTTTGAACACACCTCGTATATACAAATAATTTCAGAATTTTTTATGTTTTTGGAAGTATGGGAAGCGTCAAGACTCGAAAAATGGGAGTCGGGCACTATACTGCAATTTACCACCGCCCAGATGGAAAGTGGACATAATTTTACGATTTTCGAGACCATGAAAAGAAGAGAAGAGACACAATGCTATGTTGTTCAAGCATATTGATTTTCAAACAAGGTTCTCAAAATACTTAATAAATAATTTTCTATTGCTAAATATATTCGTTTTCTGTTTCCTACATAATAGCTTTTGATCTAAACATCATGTTTGACTGTTTACGCATATGGCTCTTCTAGGTTTAGGCTAAAGCTAGCAGAAAATAATTTTTTTAATCCCACTTAAGTGACCCAGCGCCGAGTGCTCTTTGGCATGGGGTCCCTTAAATTATATTTGCTTGCCATAACTTAACTATTATTTTTCCCAGCTTTAGATAATTTGAGACAGCAATATTCATGGTAGAAATACTAGTTTCTCTTATGGGAAACATTCAGTTTGCTGACTATCTGCAGGGTAACAAAGAATATTTAACTAATTAATATGGAGGTATATATGTATGTAAACGCTTGTCATGAGCAACTTAACAAATTAAACTGACTATTAAAATATAAAATAATGACCTCAGCGAATTAGTGCTTTCTTTAAATTTTACAATGGTTCATTACGGCTTTATTCGCGCCAAAGGACTCTTACTCTTCATCATGCACAGGCTACTGCTACTCCTTTAGTGCAATTCAAGCATGTATTATTTCCATTGTTTGTAGGTTTTGTGGGTGGCAAGTAATTAAGAGAAAGCTCAATTTGAGGTTAAGATCAACGCCTATTCTGATGACTTAATAAAATATTATACGAATTATTTGGATTGGAAGCGCTGCATCAGCTTGACTTCGCTTGAGTCAAGGATTTTTAATTTTGAAAAATAGAATATAAACACTGCATCCGCAACCATAGCCGCTAGCTATTGCGCCTTTTATTGCTTTTGATGCCTTGAAGTACATGGTTTGTTGGCCGTTCGAGAGTCCATGTGTTTTCTGTAGGCGCAATCGCTAGCATTGAGCTGAGTGGTGACTAGAACGGCAACGAGTTCATAACTGAGGTGCATAATAAATCTTAAGTGCCAAGTCAAACCAAACCAACAAACCATCTTCTATGTAGAGCCCGCAAAAGCCTTGGCCATTACTTCGTTTGCTTAAATCACTTCCACTTGGTTCGCTCTCGATCGCGCATTTACGCTGCCGCTACCCATTAATCTCATTAATGCCAGCGTATTTTATGAATTGTACGACAACAACAATTGCTCGGTTTGGTTGGTGACTGCATCTTTAAGATTCGTAGCAAAGTGCCGTGGTATGCCCGTACAGTTAGTTGCTCTGCATAAGTATGTACAAGTAAACATTTTTATTTATATTTCGAAAAATTTGTGTGGGCGATTTTGGAGGCTTTGGGGTAATTTGCAAGCTTCACAAGTTCACTTTAATGGAAAGCTTTCCGATGTGTTGTACAACCAGCATAAGTTAAATTCGTCAAATTACTTGAATTGAAATGAAGATAATGAGTTTGCGCTGTGTACTTGGAAAACTTTTTTGTGGTTTACCCAGATAGTTTAAGTTACTTAGAAAGTGATACTTTAAATTGTCGTTCAAAATATGCGAATGGAGCTCCAGAGTAGGCATACGAAGTGGTTTTTATAAATTTATTTAGAATTCAGTTTATGTATTGCCATAAATTAAGGTACTTAAATTTTCTCTAGCCCAACCTATATAATGCAATCAATTTATTGCATGCATCAGCTTCTATACAGAATATGGTCTGCTGAATTTATGGCTGAAGATTGGAATCTAAGTGCTCTCTGCCTGCTGTAAATGTTTATGCGCTTCTGGGAGTATTCAAAATAAAAGTTCTTTGAAAGATTGGTTGACCTCTAAGCGTTGGCGACGTCCAAGAAGATTTAATGATGAGCGGTATGCAGATATCGATATAGTTCAATTAAAACATTGCGGCTTCGTTGGCTAGGCCGTGTTGTACGACTGAATTATGATGCTCCGGCCCTAAATGTATCCTTATCGGCACTAGCCGGTGGAAAAGCATACGAAAAGGCAGACCACCACTCCGATGGTAGAACTAAGTGGAGATGAATTTGCGCCAGTATGTAGAGCGAAGAAACGACTGGATAATGGACGCCCAAACCCGTTGAAATGGTTAAGCTCCATTTAAGCTAGTAACTAAGTAAATCAGTTACTTAAATATTTCCTTTAATGGTTTTCGAAATGTCCGGTATCGGTTCACAAACAGACGTTAAGTTAAAATGGGAATACAGGAAGTGTAATGTAACGTACTTATATAATGTAGTTATCACACGAATTCGTCTGGCAACGTATCAATATATTTTCTTGCTTATTTTAACAATATAACTTTGGAAATAATATACCACCAGAATAAAATTGATATCACCTAAGATTTTGAATGTTCTGTTTTTCTATCTCTCTCCATTTTAGTAAACCTTTATGTAAAAGTTACCGTGATCGCCTTTAATACTAACAATTTTTGTTGATTTACGGCCTGTACATTTTCAAGTATTCATGAAACGAGCTCAAGGCCAAGAATAATAGTTTTTCACTTTTATTTTTGTAATCCTTATTTTTAATTAATTATTAAAAGTTTTTTTATCATGATAGATTTTTTTGACAGATCTGTTTCCTACTCTATTCAATTAAAAAAAAAATTAAAATAAAAAAACTTTTAATAATTAATTAAAAATGATTATCAAAAAAATAAAAACAATAATAATTTTCATAAAAATTCAAAAAGTGAAAAATTATTATTCTTTGCCTTGAGCTCGTTTCATGAATACTTGTTACCGTGATCGAAATACGATTTAACTCGTTTTGACTACACGGCTAAACATTTGAGCCTAAATTTTAAACTTTTTTGGGATACATATACATATGTCCAAACAAAATTTGGTTTAAAATTCAAGCTATGCTGGTTTTCATAAAAACCGCTCGAGATGAAAAGAGTTTAAATTTTAAACCGGAAATGTTTTAAATAAAAAAATGTGTATCAGTGGGCAGGACTCGAACCTAGACTTCCCGCATTAGAGTCCCGTGCTCTACCTACTAAACCACTGCGCACACTTGAATGGTGTGAGAAAAGTATACATTTGTAATATGTATACGGGTGTTGTTGCGTATATGTTTTTTCCAGTAAAGTTTTAGATCTAAACCGAAAGAAATTAAAAGAAGGTGTAGGTAATTGAAAGGTTTGGAATTTACTACAAAAAATTTAAAAATTTGCGTAAACCAATGAATGGTTTAAAATGTAGGCTCAAATTATTAGCCGTGTGGGTATACTCCCCATAGCAATGATATGATTAGTACCAAGTTTCGTCATTCTATCATAAACGATATTGTTTGCTCTTTAATATTTGGCCGTGTCGCGCACATTTTCCAAAATTTTGCAAACAGAATTAATAGGTTTAAAGGCCTATGTAGCTAACAAATTTTAGCATTCTATCTGCATAAGACACTGAGATATGACCTCTTCTGTCTTGTTACCTAATTTTCAGTCAGCTTATTTTCAGTGGGTGTACTTTTTCCAACATAGTATGCCTCGTGCAAAGTTTCGTTATTCTACCGTAAACGGTTCTGAAGTTACCAGCACTCGATGTTCGAGACTTTGTTCATTCTTTGTGGACGGTGCCACGCCCGCATTCCAAAATTAAAAAAAAAAAGAAAATTGTTAGGAGACTGATCAAGACAATATACATATATACCGAATTTTATTTAGCGAAGATCTAAGTCGATGCTGTTTTTTCCTCAAGAGCCTTACAACAGCGAAACTACTGCGGCTAAGATCACTCTCGCTACCAGGTTACCTCCGATGACAGTCTATTTATCATTGTTCGGACCATGTAGTCACGATTTTACGCGTTTCTCAGGTAGTCGAGTAGTATTAATTTGTAGGTTTAAAATATACTTTTACGTTTAAATATCCAAAAGATGAAATAAGGTCAGTGAAATGGTGTATGCAACTATTAGGCTAGTAGTCGAGGCTTTGTATATGTGGTCTAAAGACTACTTGTGACTTCCTTGATAATATCATCCATTAAAATTGGTTTGCAGATAAATGATTACTAATGGTAATGGAAATATATAGAACATACCTGACAAGTGAAGAAATGTTGGATGTAAACGTGCAATTAGTATTCATACTTATAGATACAGCCAAGCATTTGATAGCAGCTGTTGTCCTATAATTCAAGCTTAAATAGCTTGAATATATCAGCGATAATATTGGTTTAGCAAAAATTTCCAAAAGCAATTTGATATCCATTGCTAACCAATTATAGGATCGAATTAACTTCATTTTAGTAAACAAGGGCACCAAAAGAGTTAACCAAATTAAAAGTGACCTACGTTGGCAACAAAGTTATGAAATTGCTCTGCTCCCCAAACTAACATTATATGTAACCAAGAAAGTTTATATCTTTTGAAGCCGCGAGCTAAAATTGCCAGTAAGCAAATTGACGAAGAGCTCTGGCTGGGTAGAGTAGTGGAAAGCGATGCAGAGTAACTATAAATGGCTAATAATAAGGCCAATAGGCTTATGCAAGCTCACTTACTTATACACCTGCAAACTTGGACGCGCTTGTCTATTGGAATGCGCCAACAAACAATCCCACACCTCAGTCGATATAAAGAATAGATACTTTTTCTGGTATGTCTCAGGTGTTCGCGTTTGTTTGTAATTTGCTTATCTTGATTGGCGATAAAAATTGAACGACTAGGGGGGGTGAAGGAGCAGCATGCGACAACTACATTCAATGCCTCCAGCGCAGCTCTCCAACTCCTGCGTTGTATGTAAGGTAAACAAGTAGGTGGTGTTAGTGGTGGTTCCTTTTTCCACATTTGTTTGGATATTTCCATATAACAAACAAACATGCGACATAGACTTTCTTGGCTGGTTGTCTGTGGCAAACATGGAAATATCGCTACTTGCTAATGCCTGCATCTTGTGGTAGTACCTGTTTCGTCTCATGTTTCTTTGCACTTTCTTTATTTCTTCATATCTTTTGCCTGCCCATTGTATGTAAGTGCAAAATGTAAACATAACAAGGATAACGACTTGCGATAATACCATAACGATGCGGCCATATCAACCAGTATCATGTAGTTCGTGTGTCGGAATATAAAACAAATAAATTTATGGACAATACGATACGATAGTGCGATGAACGGCGATAATGATGGCTTTATTTACACACCAGTTTTGCTCTTTATGGCCATGATGATGATGTTGGCTGTTGATGCTGCGTGTCTGAGTGGTTGGCCGCCTGGGTCTTGGTTCTGATGTTTTGTACTACAGCTGGGCATTTCACCTTGGAATTGTAAGCTTTTCGCTGCAAAGATTGGAGGAGTAAAGTGGTCTTTTCCATTTATAGCGCATTCATTTCTTGGAAGACTTAGAAAATATGGTATTTCTATTGATGATTGCTGATTTTACGATCTCAAAGTGATTTTGTTTTTTTATTCAACAAATTTTGATTGGGATTGAGTGTGGATGCACTAGGGATGTTGTGAATGTGCATACGAATGTTCTTGTTTTAGAAAGATCATTTTAAGATAACGGCAGGTCTTCATTTTCCGTGGTTACTATAAAATCCCACATATTTCTGTAATTTTACTGGAAATTTCTAATGTGTGTATAAATAAACATCTTTAACTTTTTAAAACAATTAATTTTTATTACTTGTACCTCTTAAATTTGTGTTCAATATAATAGTAGTGAAATTAAATTGGATATCGTTCGAAGAAATAATAAGAAGCTGTGTTTTTAATAATATTCGTTAAAAGTACTTTAAAAATTTCCGCTAAATTTTTAGGTGCTTTTTTCCATGCAAAATAAAATTTTCTGCACCCTTGACGAGAAAAGTTCTGAAAATTCAGGGAAATTTTTGAGCGAATTCTAACTTGCACAATGTTATACTAAAACGTCTACAAACTGCGTACTTAAAAATTTCTTAGAAACTCTGGCAAAAAGTTTGAAGATTTTGATGGCCATTTTTAAAATTTAATTAACTTTCCTGAACTTTGAAATTTCTTTTTATGTGGTTTCTGCTATGAAATTCGCTGTATTTTAAATGGAAATTATAAAAAACACAGCTTCTTATTTCGTCTACCGATATCCATTTCGATGTCACTACTATTACATAGAACATAGCTGTACATAAATTGTGAAGTTATGGTAGTCGAAGCGAAAAAATAATCGGTACTTCCTGTTGTTGTTGCTATTGTACGGCAAAACACTACCCCAAGGTTTAGAAAGTGCTACTCATGAGTACAGTCCTTTCCCCGATATGGATCCGGGTCACTCCGGTACTAGTCTCACGAACCTTCGGGAATATTCTAATTCACCCAGCTCCCAGCTAGGCAACATCTGCTTAGTCCGAACGTGCATAACATTCGCCTTGATGAATTTCGCCAATATTGCCTTGAAATACTTTGCTAGACAAACGGAGACCAGGTTTGGCTCAACTGCGAAATCCCAGCTTTAAGACCATTGAAAATTTAGGAATCAAATTACTCTCAATTCCTAATGACAAGTAATTGGAAAAGTAATCAATTCCTCTGTCCCACACAAAATGAATTGATTATTTCAAATCCTCAAAAAAAATTACTGCTTTTTTATACCAACAATTTTGTTGATTTACGGCCTGTACATTTTCAAGTGTTCATGAAACGAGCTCAAGACCAAGAATAATAATTTTTCTCTTTTTGAATTTTTATGAAAATTATTATTGTTTTTATTTTTTTAATAATCATTTTTAATTACTTATTAAAAGTTTTTTAATTGAATAGAGTAGGAAAATTTTTTAGAGATAACCGCCATAGCTTTTCTTATAGATACATTTCGGAAACTGCTAAGCTTCTTCATCAGACAAATTTTGGCACGCATTGCTAACCATTAAGCTAACAATACGCTGGTTTTGATGTCATCTAAACTCCTAGTTCTATTCTTCTTTACCATATGCATGAACCACTTCCGCCATTTGACAGTTAGTAGTGTGATCATGATGGATTTTTTGACAGATCTGTTTTATCAGCAGAAGTTACCAAAAGTAATTTCCTCGTTTTGAGACTCCTTGTAATGTAGTTGGAGAATTTTCAATTACATTTTCTATTCCTTTCCAAAGTATTGGGGAAGAAATTACATTTGCTCAAAGTAGTTAGTTTCAATTCCAAAAACAATATTTCGTGTACTTGAGCCTCAAAAAGAGAAAATTACATTTGGTAATTTTTTTTGAGGAATTGAAATGTAATCAATTCCTTTTGTGTGGGGCAATAAGTTCCTTTTATGAGGTAGTTTGTGCCTAGTTGGGTTGACTGTGGGCTTCTGTGTGGTTATTGGCAACCGTACAGCGAATCAATGGAAAATGTTTACTCAGTCCACTTACAACATTGTGTAGGTAGTAATTGAATTATGCATGTTTCTTGATGATCTTAAACTTATCAAACGATTTATTGTTAAAGAAAAAGTTATTCAACTACAACTGTTCTGGCGCTTAATTTAATTAAAGGCTTTCCAGAGGCAATGCTAGATAATGGTTTTTTAAGCTCGCCGTGCAACCAATATTATTTATGTTAATAAGAATTATACTAAGATACTACATGAATGAAATAAGCTTGTTTAACTTAAAATATAATTTCAACTTACTGGTATCGGTAGGAATAAATACAGGCTAACTTCCGCCTACTCATAAATATTTATGAATGCTTTCCACAATTGCTTACGACGCTACATGAAATAGCTGTTTTTACTTGCAATTAAAGTTAGCAAAACTTTCTTATTTAATGGACGACATGGTCGTCGTCGAAAAGGAGATTTCTCTAAAGATGCCAATCCCGTAATTCCGTGCTGTTGGGCGCCGAAAATCCCAGGACTTCTTACAGTCTCTTAATTTTCGCGATTGGAAGCATTTTACTATCAACTAAATATGGGCCATTTATTTATGGAAATTATCATGTTTATGTTTTTATGTGAAATATTTTTGAATAAACTAATTTTTGTTGTTGATTGTGTTACTTAAAGTAACATGAGCCTTATTGGCGACTAACAAGAAGCTATATTACACGTTCTTATAGCGAGCCCCTTGATCTAGGATAGACGTCCTATTGCATCTGCTGAATTAAGGCTGCTGATGAAATCCGAACTAGTCTTACCGGTTTCCGCCTTCTTACTTTCGCTCGAAACCAAGCCCTACTTCCCACTTTCCGACCAATATAAGCTGTAATCGTATATTAAAGCTCTGGAAAAGTAATAAATGCTGGAAAAATTTGCGGAACGTTAGAGCCCGCCTCCTTGTGCACTCTCTGTTCAACAAAGATTTCAGTAGCAAAATTGCGACCTCGTCTTTGAAAATTGGTTCAGGGGACCTTGTTATCGGTATTGACCAACGAAAATTCTGATAACTTAGAAACATCGCACGAATAAATTTCATCGATTCTCTGAATTTTATCATAATGGTTGTAATAAAACTTCTGTAATTTTTGGGGCCTCAGATAAATCTTGTGTTTCTGTTTGCACCTCGTACCAAATTACTATATTATTATTATATGTAAAGCACACGTAGTGGGGGCAGGTATGGAGATTAAAGGTACAAAATATAATATTTGAAGTAGCTAGGCATTAGTAAAGAATAATTGTTCCCTTTTATAAGGTCGAAGATTACACTACTCAACCATTTTTGATCAACTTTAGTTATCAAGAAGTAAATAGAACTCTCCTATAGTAAAATTTTCACCTGATTCCGAATATCATATCCATTTCTAAAACTAATTTGAAAAATAGCCACTTTTTATTTTTTGATAAGGGAAAGAACTTGTCCTTCTGGCACTGCGCTACGTTGTCGAGCTGTTGGAGCGTCCTCCTGCCTCCAAGCATGTAGAGAGATTACAAATCAACTGAATTTCATCACATTATAGAACACTTCCCTTTTTTATCCATTTATGTAAATTTGATTTATTTTTTATTTTTTGAGAATTAAAAAAAATATTGATTTTATTTCAATTTGGGTTTGACAGCGAATTCTTGAGTTTACAAATTTTTACTAGCAAAATAGTAAGTCTCTCAAACTCTTACGCTCTCGATTTGTTATTCTTTTACAAATTTTTTGAGTTAATGAACACTTGACAGAAAAAGTTAGTACGAATTCGTAACTCCAGTAATAATTTTTTGTTATTGAAGAGACCTAATATTAAATTATAAATTTTGGAAATTAACTACAAAGTTTTTTAATTCTATAAATAACGTATTCTATAAAAGGTGCATATTTACATTATTTTGATCTTGAACTTTAATGAAATGGGTATCGGGTAAAGGTTATTCAAATGTTGTGAACTGAAACCTTTTACCACGACCAGTGCTATTTTTGCGTGATAGACATTAAAGGCATTAGTCCATTAGGGAAATTCCTTGCCGTCAATACCAGTGGTACATTCTGAGAATACTAAAGAAACTTACTTAAGCACATCCAAATTACTTGAGCTTATTCAATATAAACGATTTTTGAAAGTTTGTGTGTACTTGAGGGTAAGCAGTTTCGATAGTACTATTTAAAATAAATAACATAATTTTCGAACTGCAAGGTGGTTTTTTTTGTCCAAACTACTCAAGATACCTATAGGAATAAAGTCAAAACATGTTTATAAGAATTAGGGCAATATATAAGCCTAGAGCAAAATCGATAGAATGAGAAATAAAAAGTTTTAACGCACTTATGGCAAGTAATGTTATCAATAAAGCTTACAGAAAGTTTTCGCCATGATTATTTTGTCTAGAAGTACTTTCCTGAAGTTTCTTTATGCAATTTTCTTGTTTAAAGTGTGTCTTCATTGTATATAGCCTCGACATGTTTTGAATTAATATTATAATATAATTGATTGGTCTACAAAACTGCATAGTCAAAAATGTTCTGAAAATTCTACCAAAAAATTTTGCAGATTTTGATGCCATTTTTCAAAGTTTAATTAACTTTTCTGTACTTTATGTAACCTTTGCAATTTCTTTTTATGTGGATTCTGTTACGGAATTCGCTATATTTTAAATGGAAATTATTAAAAACACAGCTTCTTATTTCGTCGAAGGATATCCAATTTCATTTCACTACTATAATATTGAACACAACTGTAGTTATGAAAATTATCTTAGTTTTTGTTAATAACGCAAACACCTTGCTTTTGGAATATTTTAATAGTTTAACCGCCCAATATTGGTGAAATAAGCTCTAGTTAGAAATCAGAGTGTACATTTGGCAGTAAAAATTTAACGAAATAGGTAAAATAAGGTTGTGAATCTATAGTTAATTGTGGAATGTAAGTTAACTCGCCACTGTGAAAATGGGCCCTACATGCTCTTGAAAAATTAAGAAAATCGGTTTATTTCATAACTATATATCTAATAATATATCTATGCACATTCTTTTCTTTTTAGGTGAGTGTCGTCTCTGGTTAGATAAGTCTAACTCAAGAAAATGACCCTTGGAACTAAGCTATGAAATTTAAAAGGGAAAGTATGATCCACTTCTTACTTGCTCAATATCGTTTCCATCACTTAAATATTTTAATTTTAAAGTCGGTTGCCATTGCACTATGCCACCAACGATTAAATTTGATATCCATGCGGCCTGGTAAGTCTACCATCGACTTAGACTTAGTTGAGCGAAAAGAAATGAATTACAAAATACATATCGTAACTTATGCAAATTTTTTTTATTAATACTTATCTATTGTTCATTGTTATTAAAGCATTTAATCATAGGATATTTAGCTTAGAATAAAGTTGAACGATTCCCTTTTGTGAGTCAATCCACACATAACCTATAACATTCCAAGTAATTAAAACTACACCTTTTTATGTAATAAAATGGTATTTTATGTGCTTTTCTTTCCATGACGCCAGCTCACACAAAAAACCACAGGCAACTGGAGCGTGTATTGTATTTGTATAGGTTTAGTGTGGGGTTGTTCGAAAAAATTCAAAACACTCATTCCCAATTCATATAAATCTCACATTTCCATAAACCCGTAATAAAGACCCGCAAAAAAATGATATAAATAAAAATTACATAAAACTGACCGCCTGTGGGGTGACCTAAGGTAGCACAGAAGAGAAATGGTCGCATGCTTGCGATGTGAGTCCGTTTGTTATCTCTACTGTTAATATCTAGGAAATGTCCCACAAAAATTGCAATCGAGCAAAGAATAAAGCGTGAGGATTTAACCCTCCAGCACGCACGCTGGCCTTCAATTAGACATGAAAAGTTCAGAAAATCGTATAAACAGCTACATTCGGTATTTGTATTCTATGGTTGATTTTTGTTGGAACGATTTTCCGTCATCCCTTGTCAAGTTTGGTTTTGTGACAAACCGGTTTCGGCGTTCTGCCATTTTCAATGCCTAGTTTCGTTCTGGTCTGTGTCTATCCGCTGCGTTGTTTTTATAGTCCGTGGGTGCTGTGGCAGGTAATGTCAATCAATGTGTTCGTGGTAGGTAACGTTAATATGCGTGTGTGTGTGCGCGGTATTGATACGTCCGAATTGTTATCTGTCCCAAGGGTTGTTTTTGTAGGTATGTAGACATACCGCTTGTTAGCTAAGCGGTGGGTTGATGTAGGTAGAAATCGGTGATTTTTGCAGTTTGGTTCATATTTCGTTTTTGCTTGTTCATTGTTACGTGTTTGGTTGCTGTACCTGCTGGCTTGTGCTGTTTTTTGTAAACTAGTTTTAAGGGTTCAAATATTTCGTCAGAGATAGTGTTGGTTTGTTCGTTTATGATCCTGCCGTCAAATGTTTTTAACTTGTATATCTCCATGTTCTCAAGTACATTAAGCCGCCGGCCTTTTCCTTGTACGTGAAGTATTCGAGCCGTTGTTTTTATGTTAGCTGGGGTGCAGTTGTTCTCAAACATGTGGTTCGCGAAATTAGATTCTGGTATTATGGTGGGTTTTCGTGTTTTTTTGTTGTAGTCCCTGATATGCTCTCGGAATCTTGTGCTTATTTTTCTTCCTGTTTGTCCTATGTAGCTGTATTGACATTCACAAGTAAGCCTATACACTCCGTGTCTGTTGAATGGGTCATCAGAATTAGTGTCGGTTCTTAGTTTTTGTCCGATGTTGTTAGATGTTCTGAATGCTGTGTTGACGTTATATCTTTTAAAGAACTTTGCTAATTTGTACGTCGCTTTTCCAGTGTATGTCATTGCCGTCCAAACCATTGGATTTTCCTCTACGTTTACTCTTTTTTGTGTTCCATGGCTACTTCTGAGTTTATCCACAAGTGCTTTCTTGTATCCATTATTTGCCGCTATGTTATATATTGTTTTAAGCTCTCTCCAGTATGCTTCCTGTGTGAGCGGCGTTCTCTGAAGCCTATCCACTAAGTGCCTCAATGCTGCATTTTTGTGCTGTTGGGGATGGTTTGATGTAGAGTGTATAATGGTGTCCGTGGCAGTCGGTTTTCTATAAATGCCGTAGTTGAACCTATTTGTTATTTTGTCAATCCCTATAGTTAGGTCCAGGTAGTTCATTATTCCATCTTTTTCTACTTCCATTGTGAACTCTATGTTGCTATGTTGCCTGTTGAGGAACTCTAGTATTTGCTCTTCGTTATCGTCATTTAGGATGCAGATGATGTCATCCACGTATCTAGCGTAGAATGCCACGCCTAACTTGGTTTTTAACTCCTGTATATATTTTCCTTCCAAGTTTTGCATGAATGTTTCCATGAGAATGGCCGATGTTGGGTTACCCATTCCTAGTCCGTTTGTCTGTCTATATATTTTGTTGTTGAACCGGAAATAGTTTTGCCGCAGCGTTGTTCTTAGCGCGTGGGTAATTTGCGCAGTTTTTACCTTATCTTCAGTTTTGTCCAGTAGTGTTTTGTTGACTACAGTAACAGTCAACAAACACACGAATTTAACAAAAGGTTCGTAAACCTAACAACAGTGGCCATTAGCAACGAAGAAGCGCAACTTCTAGGGAAGGGCCTGAAGCACAACATCGCGGATAGCAATGAAGCAAAAAGAACTGAGCAAGCGATAGTAGATGCAGAGGTTGCAATATCGCTTCTTCCATATGAGGAACAGCAGCACGCAAGGCACATGTGCAGAGAAATCATAAGCAAGGAAGTAAGAGCCCAGGAAGCACAAAAAGGAAATAAGGAGCTGAAAATATTGAAAAGGCTACAACGAAAGCTAAAAAATAACAACATCGTCACAACGAAGGCAGACAAAGGAAACACAACGGTGCTAATCAGTAAGGATGAATATATAGCAAAGACAGAGAAGCTCATCGAGGAAATGAAGTGCCGCATTATTAGGGATAACCCCACGGATAAATACCAGACCGAAGTTAAAGAGGTTATAAAAAATGCTACCAAAATAATAGACGAGAGAATGGCATATACCCTAACACAAATGAATCCATCTGCTCCTCCACTCATTGCGTTACCTAAAATCCACAAGCAGGATACGCCGATGAGACCTATAATTAATTTTAAGTCCGCGCCGGGTTATAAACTGTCGAAACATCTAAAAACGATTTTAAAGGACACTCTGAAACTAGGGCACGAATACACAATAAGCAATACGATAGAACTACTACAAAGACTTGAGACCGTTAAACTCACAAGGAGCAGTAAACTCGTATCCTTTGACATAAAGGACTTATACCCGTCAATACCACTAACAGATACAATGGATATAGTCAACAAAACACTACTGGACAAAACTGAAGATAAGGTAAAAACTGCGCAAATTACCCACGCGCTAAGAACAACGCTGCGGCAAAACTATTTCCGGTTCAACAACAAAATATATAGACAGACAAACGGACTAGGAATGGGTAACCCAACATCGGCCATTCTCATGGAAACATTCATGCAAAACTTGGAAGGAAAATATATACAGGAGTTAAAAACCAAGTTAGGCGTGGCATTCTACGCTAGATACGTGGATGACATCATCTGCATCCTAAATGACGATAACGAAGAGCAAATACTAGAGTTCCTCAACAGGCAACATAGCAACATAGAGTTCACAATGGAAGTAGAAAAAGATGGAATAATGAACTACCTGGACCTAACTATAGGGATTGACAAAATAACAAATAGGTTCAACTACGGCATTTATAGAAAACCGACTGCCACGGACACCATTATACACTCTACATCAAACCATCCCCAACAGCACAAAAATGCAGCATTGAGGCACTTAGTGGATAGGCTTCAGAGAACGCCGCTCACACAGGAAGCATACTGGAGAGAGCTTAAAACAATATATAACATAGCGGCAAATAATGGATACAAGAAAGCACTTGTGGATAAACTCAGAAGTAGCCATGGAACACAAAAAAGAGTAAACGTAGAGGAAAATCCAATGGTTTGGACGGCAATGACATACACTGGAAAAGCGACGTACAAATTAGCAAAGTTCTTTAAAAGATATAACGTCAACACAGCATTCAGAACATCTAACAACATCGGACAAAAACTAAGAACCGACACTAATTCTGATGACCCATTCAACAGACACGGAGTGTATAGGCTTACTTGTGAATGTCAATACAGCTACATAGGACAAACAGGAAGAAAAATAAGCACAAGATTCCGAGAGCATATCAGGGACTACAACAAAAAAACACGAAAACCCACCATAATACCAGAATCTAATTTCGCGAACCACATGTTTGAGAACAACTGCACCCCAGCTAACATAAAAACAACGGCTCGAATACTTCACGTACAAGGAAAAGGCCGGCGGCTTAATGTACTTGAGAACATGGAGATATACAAGTTAAAAACATTTGACGGCAGGATCATAAACGAACAAACCAACACTATCTCTGACGAAATATTTGAACCCTTAAAACTAGTTTACAAAAAACAGCACAAGCCAGCAGGTACAGCAACCAAACACGTAACAATGAACAAGCAAAAACGAAATATGAACCAAACTGCAAAAATCACCGATTTCTACCTACATCAACCCACCGCTTAGCTAACAAGCGGTATGTCTACATACCTACAAAAACAACCCTTGGGACAGATAACAATTCGGACGTATCAATACCGCGCACACACACACGCATATTAACGTTACCTACCACGAACACATTGATTGACATTACCTGCCACAGCACCCACGGACTATAAAAACAACGCAGCGGATAGACACAGACCAGAACGAAACTAGGCATTGAAAATGGCAGAACGCCGAAACCGGTTTGTCACAAAACCAAACTTGACAAGGGATGACGGAAAATCGTTCCAACAAAAATCAACTTACTACCCTGTCGGAAGATCAACACAACAAAATGTATTCTATGGCTTGGCCAGGAATAAAAAATGTGGTGAACATTCATATAAAAACTGCTGTTCAAGTAAAATCGTAATGCGAAAAAATAATTTACCCCAAACTGATAAAAAATAAAAAAAAACTTTATAATCATACCAATATTATTGTTTATGAATTTAGGGTTAGACCCTCAAACTTAAGATGTATGAAAGGATTTAAAAGATACTTTTATTATTTCTCCAGAAAAAACTGTGTTTTAATACGGTCCTGCTGGTAAGGATATATTTTGGTTAGTATGTTCTTTAAAATCAATGAAAAGAGTTTGAAAAAGAAAAACGCACCATTCCTCCTCGACTGTCAAACCCAAATATTGGCCGAAGCTGCCTTGGAATACTACTCTTGTTATAAAAAAGAAGCAAATGCTGTTTTTTTTTTTTTTCAAATAAAAAATAAATGTATGGCGCTATAAAAAACCGGCATATCATCATAAACCTCCTAAGAGACACCAATTTGTGGTGTGTCGATTTAAGTTTTCCCTACAAATTGGTGGGACCTACAGTTTTTTGCCGATTCCAAACCGCATTACAAATGAGGCGACCCCGTTTTGAAAAAACTTTCCAACCACTTTTGATGTTACCTGTCCCAGGACTCGAACTTTTATTGTAATCTTCTCCAGATAGTACCATAGTCATAATACTTTTGTATACTACATATTAGTGTGATATAAACAAATAAAAAATTTTTTAGGACTTACCCCCTTAAAATTTAGTAATAGATAAGAAAATAAACTGCAAAAAAGAAAGTAAGCTCAGTAACTTAACCCTCTCTCTTTTTGCTATTTTTTTTACCTTTCATGAACATGAAATGGTATTATAACTTTGGTTCGTTGTTTGTAAGTATGAGAAGAAGAAGAGACACACCCACCAATAACTATACCGAAATGATCAGGGCGATGAGCTAAGTCGATTTAGCAATGTCCTTCTGTCTGTTTGAACGCAAACTAGTCCCTCAGTTTTTGAGATATCTCGATGAAATTTTGCTAAGGGGCCGCCATTTTGTAAAACATTTATCATTTGTCGGGACCAGCAAGATCGGACCAATACAACGCATAGCTCCCATACAATCGATTGTTCCGATAAACGGGTACTGGCCTATAACTGTTGCAATTAAAAAGCTAGGGACGTAAAATTTTGCAGGTTTGGTACATATTATATATGTAATGTGTGTAGTGAAAATCACCCAGATCGGACCAACATAACATATAGCTCCCATACAATCGGCTGTTCCGATAAATGGGGTTTGGGCTATGTATTTTTAAATTAACAGTTTTGCAGAGTTTGTACTTATTGTGAATAAGGATCGGACACTTAAAACCGCGATGCGCATTCATAAAAGGTATAAAGGCTTCGGCACAGTCGAAGACAGCCCTTTCCTTGTTTTTTTTTTTTTTAATTTTCCAATAATTTTTGAAGTCTACTTATTCCTAAAGTTTAAGTTTTGAACTCTCCAAAGATACGAAAAATAACAGAGTCCCTCATAGATTTTTCGTCATGATTCCGAAGATCAACAGCAAAGCGAGTTTCTTAAAGCTGTTCTATCGCGGACGTCCAGGCTTAAAAATGTTGCAGATAGGTTATCGCTGCGCCTGATGCCTAATCGGCAAGTCCATCAGGGAAGTCTAGATTTTGAAAACTGCCATTTTCAATAAGGTTGAAGCAAATTAATTTGAGCACTTAAAGAGGACCTGATTTTCACACCATAAAAATTATTTTATCTTTTAAAAAGTTTGAAGACCATAATTTTCATATTTTTAATCTAAATTTACATTGGCAAAACATACTAATGTGTAGTAAAATTTGACTTGCCCTGGCCTGGTAAGTCTACACCTATTCCTTCCATACTTCCATTTTTTTGAACGAACATGGCTTCTTTTCACGAAAACTAGTTGAAATAATGTTCTTAGTCAGATACGAATTCGGGTAACTGAAGGTTAATGATTTTGTTGTCGTATAGGCGTCAGGTGTAAGACGAGTTTGTTCTTTGGATACATATTTCAAAAGCGTTTAACATTAAATATAAATGATCGAAGTTGGTAAGTTACAAACCAAATAAATGACGACGCCAAATAGGCTCTAGATCAGGGATAGGCCAAATCATTTTCGGAGCCACCGAGTGCTAGGTGAGACGTTTGTATATTTCGCGGTGTCAGAGGAGTACGAAATACATATAAGTAGAACATCGTACGCTTCGACTCAAATCATATTTATCGCAACAAGGCTGCCGAAATACTAAAGATCTGAAAAGAAGATATTCTCTCTCAACCGAGAAAATAAATTTTCAATCTTTGTTGCAATAGCACGAAACAAAAACTACATTTTTTGGCAGGAACTACGATCGGAATACCAATGGACTGCAGTCGAGTTTACATTAAAGACCGGTATGCAGATCACAAGAAATTGCTCAAGAAAAATTTAGCATTTTTTCTTGCGTGAAAAATAGTAGTATGGAAGTAATAAAAATGCATGGTGAATTGTGAAACAGCAAGAAGAAGAGCACATAAGCAAATAAACGAATTAAACGTTTTTTGCCAATAACTTTTCACTGAAACAAAATTTTTCTTTTCCGCTTTCGGATTATTGCTACCGAGGTCCAAACGCGTTTTTTGATACCTCTCCCGCCATTTTTGGACGTGTTTTACCAGTTGGCATATTACCAAATTACTGTTTTTTTCCAGAAATAAATGCCGCTTGATATATTTCTTACGGAAACCTGTGTTGCCGTACTCAAATTTCACGATAAAATAGTAGTAAAATTACGTTTAGAACTGCGTACTACCTTAAGAAAAGGTAACCCAAGAAATTTTCTTAAGCATTTCTTAAGCGTTTTCTTATATGGAGTTTTTGCTTTTCTTGTGATCTGCATATCGGCCTTAAGAAGTGACATTCATTTTGCCTTTGCATATATTCAATTATATACAAGCCGATGTATTTGGCATTTATTTATATGAATATTTTAAGAAGTATTGTAAAAGTAGTTGTATTAGAGGAAGTATTACTAGAAAATCATACTAATCCACATTTCTCATACAATCGTGTGAAAACGATACTCTCAGAGTTGTTGGCAGTGTTGCCGCGAGCTAGAAGAAAATATATTAGGCTCCAAATGTACCAACTAAGCGCATAAAAATCAACTAATTTTACCGGTTTTATTAAATTTTATAAATAAAGCTACTTGCACTTATAAATATGTAAAATTATGGAGGTATTTTCAAATAAGTTCAGCTCAAATATATTGTTAAATCCACACTGCAAAATTGATGAATGATGTATTCCATTCTTGTCATATTGGAATACTTTCAGGGATTATCTACTCCATCTCTTGCTTTTTTTCTGAGTACTCCATATCGTAATTACATGAGAGTATTTTAGAAAATACTCTTCCATAAGTGTGTTATGTAGTGCCCAGAAATATGGCGAGTAAGCCATCATGCTCTAGGACATCGCAATGCAAGTTCGATCACATTTCTTACATGTATGAATATTAGTTTTGGTTAGTCATTTAAACATTAATTTCCTTAGCAGCAAGACTCGAGAGCCTTAGAATTCAGATTTCTAAAAATTAATTTTGAGTGGACTGAGTGAGTCATGAACATTTAATAAATTGAGTATCATAAGGCGATGGCCACTCTATTTTCCCCATACATGTACAAGGTCGCATGCTCTCTCTTCATGAATCTTACATATGTGTAAGTATATTGCTCCCTTCATCTGTTCTTCACCCCACATTCGTCCACTTGATCGTCCCTCACCAAGCAAAAGTGCTAAGCTTTCCCGTATGAACATAATGCTCACACGAGCCGTTTTGCCCATTGCTGCTCTAGATGTACGAGTATGTGCTTCCAGAAACAATTCGAAACTTCCGCGTTTTTCATATTTTTGATTTCGATTTCGGCTCCGACTGTTTGTTCTAACGAAAGTTGATCATGTTATGAAGAGAATGTCATAGGCTATCGTCGTGGTATATTGATAGTGTGGTAACCTGCATTACCGAATGTCTCTGAGTGTATTTTTGCCATGAATACCTTCTCAACAAAAGTTCTTAGCAGCCGCCGTTCGGAGTCGCCAGTGAACTCCTAGAAGCAAAATGTAAGCTGCACACCAAAAGTTGGAAGAAAATTTAAAAGTGATAGTTAAATCGTGTAAAGGCTGCTTAAGGCGTATTCGAAAAATCATTCGCTTCGATTGCTATTTCTTTCTTCCTCCTTACATTTAACTAGATAGATTTATCTTGTTCCCGGCTTCGGCTTCCGATTTCGGTTCCATTTCCGATAGGGCCAATTTGAAAAATCTGGTTCCGGTTCGTGTTGTGGTAAACTCAATTCCGTAACATCCCTGGTATGCATGCATTCGATAAGGGAAGTCTACTAAACAAATCATCCAGGTTTACTAGATACTTGAGATTTCACTGAGCATCGGCCGAGCATAAATGCTTGAATGGATGGCTAAACGTGTATTCGTTAGTATGTATGTATGTAGGGTATATCTGTGTGCCCTTCCGATGCCCTTTTTAAATATTTTTTCTTTTGCGGCTATTGAAGCCTTTGTTGCTGTATTTTCAAACTCTGACACCCATAAACGTAAATATTTAGACACAGCGGTAAATGGATTTTCAGTTATTGCTGCTGCGGGTATCCTGTTGCTGACACACAAAGTATATATTTGCCCAATTACACCTCACTGTGTATGAGCGTGTGTTGTACAGTAAATGTCCTGTATGTGATTCTGGGTTATCCTGTGTCGCCTCTATTATTACTTCATTGTTGTTGATGGCATCGTTTTGTTATTGTTGTTGTGTTGGTTTGTTGTTTACTTGCAAGCACAATTTGATTTGCGAGAATTGCTGACCTGGCCCTGGTGTCCTGTAGCCATTCACTGCAACAAATATTACATGGCATCAGCAATAAGAAGAATAACTAAGAATGTATTTGTACCATTTTCAAGGACAATAAGTGATGTGACAGTAAGGCCACACAGCATATGCTCGTGGTTTCGGAAAAATAAATAGAAATAAGAAAAGCAAAAATTTTTCAAAACTCTTTTAACGGAATAATACTAGACTCAAGATCAAAATTTTATCAAAATATATTACAACAGTAATTAAGATAACTTAGAAATATCAAGTCCTTATTCACCTGATCTTTACAACTTAGTGTGGGGTTCCCCCTCTCCCCTGCTGCCGATTACTGAAGTTGGTGATAATATTTTCAGGGCCAGCGAATCTTGTTTTCTTCTACATATGTAGAGGTATCTGCGTCAAGTTGGTACTGCTCGTCGCTAAACATCCCTCTGTACTCACAGTCGCCAATGTAATGTTTCCAGAAGAATTTGTTTCTCATCTGTTGTCGTCATCGCAACAAACTCAACCCCATCTCGCGTGGGGAATCCTGTTATAAGAACGAATGTATTCTGTATATTGAATTTATAGCTGTAAGCCATATCTAAATGTGCATCAACAACTCCAAAGGCGACTCGTTATAATGCAATTTTTTTTTTATTTTATTGATTGACGAAGAGAATTCTATCACCAGAGCTACATCTCACTACTACAATCTCTTAAAGAGCGTGCAATGATTGGTGTAGGCCGACTAGAGGTGAGACAAGTGGGTCTTGCGCTGAACGAGGACAATATGAAACTCTTGATAGCATGAAATAAAATGAAATAAATTGTCGGAGCACCTATGCCTTTTCCGCCACGTAACTGTTGACAGACACAAATTTTAAACTGTTGGGGACATCGTCTATTTGGGAGACAAGGTTAACACCGAAAATAATGTCATTCGAGAAATTAAACGGAGAATCACTCTTGCGTAACCGTTAACTCTAAAGAAGATAAGATGGCTTTTGGAGTATTCGAGAGAATAGTTCTATGGACAATTTGTCGTCATTACCGCATGCCCGAACTCGATTTATTTAAACAGATCATCAGACCTTTTTCACACATGTAAGCATAACTCTAATTCGTTACGGAAGGAGTCTCATTGCCTTAAATATGTAACGAAGAGTTCCGTATCAAGTTTATCCTATTTAAAAATATCGTTTACCATTTGTAGGTAGAACTGTGAAGAAATATGCACATAAGTGAAATGCAGTACCCAGAGAGCATAATTCCACGCCTATCAACTTATTGAGTAGTGTCACGGCGCCCGTCTTACCTCGAGATCCTGGCCACGCCTGCTTCGCCAAACAGAGGCTGTGCCTATCTTGGCTCTCACAAATGATGTACACAAATATGCATACCGACTTGGGTAAATTTAGTTGCCTCTCCAAAGTAAACCATGTTGTAGACTCATACGGACACACAATAACACAACTCGCCATAATCACTTCCCATGTGGGTATTGTATGTATTGTAGTATATGCATGCATATCCATAGACAAGTTTTCAACTGCATTAACCCATATACCCACAGCGCCCCATTTTTCAAACGCCTTATATTTATATATTATACTTGGAAAAAGGTGCAGATCCATATTTTAATAATGTGTGCGTTTAATTTCCAGTATCAAATAATTTTGTAAACGTGTGGAAGAAATGTGCCTTTTACGATGGAAGATTTGATAAGTGAGTTTGCTTGGTTATTGTTTTTTTATTATTTAATTTTCTCTAAAACTATGAAAGATATCACCGAATTCCAAAAGCATTGAGCCATTGGGGTCCCAAAGTAACCCAGTGTTGTTTTATTCACTTAAAATTTGTGTTTAAAAAAGTTGGGCTCATATGGGTTAAGGCGTTGTAAGATCGAATTTCTGCCATGATGTCTTCATATATTTAGTTGTTGGTGGATAACATGAATTGAATTACATCGTAATCACATCTCATTCATTCCCCATCCAACAACACTAATAGCAATAAAAATACAGGACCAGAACGCAGCAATTGAATTATGTCGACATGACGGAAAACTGAAAGTAAAGAAATTCGTAACTGCCCACACTCGGTCGCTTACTGACAAACTGTGGGCTATTGCAGAGAGCCCCAACCAGTTTTATAGATAGTGCAACAACGGTGACACTGCGAAACCGCGTAACGTTTAAAAGCAAAACCCGCGTAAGCTACATTTGTGTCAAAAACTTGTATAGGCCCCTGCCATCAAGATCTACTCATTTATTCGCAAGAAAACTACTAGTTGGTTTGAAAAAGAATTCAAAGAATCGATCTTGATGAGAACTTTTTCCATAAAGCCAGTATTCATCTTAAAGTTAAGCAATTTATAGTTGCAAAACAGGCAAACTGAGATATCACTTACGCGGTTTTGCAGTGTTACCAACGATTTGTAGTTGTTTTTACTGAGCTGTTGAAGTAAGTTGTTCTTTGATTGCTTTCCTCTTTCTTTCGTTCGTTTAATATCTATTCAACAATTATCTTCAGCGATATTTTTGATGTCTATCTGCTCGTACCTTACAAAGTATGAGATTTCCAATCACTTTTAGCCCAATTTAAAATGTTTCTGGCTTTGCTCTGACTTGTTCATTGCGTTTTCTAAATTGAAGGATTTGAAAAACCTTTCAAGTGTCGTCGTTTACAGAAACTGTCACAATTCGATTTAGTTTTCATCTTTTTCTTAGTGATTTCCCCAGGGGTAATAAACACTTTTCTAATAAACTAAAGGTAATATTAAAATAGAAACTCGTTCACATATGCTTATGAGAATATACCCACAATAGTCGGAAGAAGCAATTGGCCTATTGGCGCTTATTTACACAAGTAATTTTGTATGAAAGGTCGCGCAATTAAAGAGTCGCATGTGTGGTGCGAGGTTCAGAAATGCAAGACTTGGTGTTTGCCTTATTTATTAGGTTAGCTTATATGCATGAAAATCAAGGAAACTTTTTCCCATGCCAGTTAAACGTTTTAGCCTTTTCGTGTAAGATAACGCAATGCGGAATTCGTTGTATTGACTTTAAGAAAGCTTTTGAAGGAAGAGCTGGAGATTCCTGCCCTTTCTCGTCTTCTTGCTTGGCACTCAGTCGCCTAGACGATTTTAAGTAGCTCACAATTTTTTCTTTTTCAAGCGCCAAGTGAGAAGTCATTCCCCTCCCTTTCTATTCTGTCCTGTTCTGACCCTTCCTTATCTAGTCCAATTGCTATTACAAAGGCACAGAGAACCACTGGACGTAGGTAATTCACCAACTCAGCGAAATTTTATAAATTTTATTGGATCACGATCGTTTTACATGCAATCACTAAAAATACTAATGGTACTCATTTATAATAGCAAACTTATTGCATATGTTGTAAACGTCGCGAAATGGCAAAGTCGCAATTGAACTGTCAATTTTTGTATGCAATTTGCTTTGCGACAGAATGGCAACTATGCGAGCCTATTTTGAGTGGCATCTATGCAAATTTGTCGCAAACATCAGCTGATCATTATAAGAGTAGAAAGAAAGCGTGCACAAAATGTTTATGGGAAAATGGAAGAAGTAAGTAAAGGGTGTTTTTTTTACAGGTTTGGTTTTCGAATAGAGATAAAACTGGCATTTTGTGGTCAAATCTGGCAACTCTAATGTCATTTATGTTCAGTTTGGTTTGCCATTTCATCATGAACAGGTTGACAAAAGAACAACGCTTGCAAATCGTGCAAATTTATTTCGAAAATAATGGTTCAGTTCGCGAAGTTTACCGTGAGCTCCGTCCATTTTATGGTCGACATAATCGTCCATCAGAGCAACTAATTCGGTTAACCATGGATCGTTTTCGCACTACGTTTACTCTATGTGATAATACGCATCCGCAGAGACGTCGAACAGTGCGCACCGAAGAAACAATTGCCGCTGTAGAGCAAAGTGTTGAAGAGGACCCGAATGAATCGATTCGCCACCGTGCACAGCAATTGGAGCTTTGTCCATCAACTTTATGGAAGATTTTGCGCAAAGATCTTGGCTTGCGACCTTACAAGATCCAGCTTGTGCAAGAATTAAAGCCGCGAGACCATGCAATGCGTCGTGATTTTGGTGTATGGGCCGAAAATGAGATTGATTTCGATGCTGATTTTCATCGCAAAATTTTGTTCAGTGATGAGGCTCATTTTTGGTTGAATGGCTACGTCAACAAGCAAAATTGCCGCATTTGGAGTGAAGAGAATCCACATGAGACCCTTTAAACGCCATTACATCCACAAAAACTGACTGTTTGGTGTGCTCTATGGGCTGGTGGAGTCATTGGGCCATACTTCTTCCGCAATAATGCTGGAGAGGCAGCTACCGTTAATGGAGACCGGTATAGAGCCATGATAACCGACTATTTTGTTCCCGAATTGGATGGCATGAATGTGGATGAGTTGTGGTTCCAACAAGACGGCGCTACATGCCACACAGCGCACGTCACAATCGATTTATTGAAGGAAACATTCGATGAGCGCATAATTTCGCGGAATGGACCTGTCAATTGGCCACCAAGGTCGTGTGATTTGACACCATTGGATTATTTTCTTTGGGGATATGTGAAGTCGCTCGTCTACACCAACAAACCAGAAACGTTAGGGGAATTGGAAGCCAACATTCGTGGCGTTATTGCCGACATACGGCCCCATATGCTCGAAAAAGTGGTTGAAAATTGGACCTGTAGAATTGGCTTTATTCGAGCCAGCCGCGGCGGCCACATGCCCGAAATCATATTTAAACATTAATGGCATAAAATTATCCTTCCAATAAAGCCAAATTGATGGACCTTAAAACGATTTTCTTGTGTTTTATTTCAATTCGAAGTTCTATACCCCTAAAAAAACACCCTTTATATTTAACTTTTATGCACTAATACGAGTATTTATCTGTAAATAACAATTGTCTGTGTTCGATATGTAGATGCGTTTACAGAAAAAACGTGCGCGGGTAAATGGAAACTTTCGGTGGACAGAAAAGTTAACAAAAGACTTAGTGACCACTATAGTGGAAAGTGTAGCAGCTAATCCGGAACAGTTTGAGGTAACATTTTTTGCCTTTTCTAATCAGTGGGATAACATTAAATGAACTAATTGTAGAAACCAACTGCTCAAAAGTTCTATGAGCGTATTGCAGCAAACTCAACAACCTTAGGCAGCATCAAAGGGGATGTTATGCGCACAAAAAGGAGGCACCTTAAAACGAGTTTTTCGTCCGCACTGAAATGGAAGGGTGAAACAGGTGCGGGATTGCTCGAAAGTGGCGATGTAAGAAGTGTTGAAGATTACATAAACAAAATGTGTCCATTTTATGATGACCTGTACGCAATATTTGGACAGCGCGTTAATGTGCAGCCGCCGGCCATATATCAATCGTCTATGCCCGTGGCATCGTTGGTTACAATTGCAGTAGATACGAGGTGTGTTCAAAACGTATCGCGAATTTTGTGTTTTTTCAAAAATTATTTATTTATTCATGAATATCTATTTTGTCCCCTTCAAAGTAATCCCCATGAGATATTATACACTTGTGCCAACGGTTTTTCCAATCTTCGGAGCACTTCAAAAAATAATTTTTTTGTATCTTGTTCAGCTCCTCCTTCGATGCTGTCTTTATCTCGTCAAGAGAAGCGTAACGCAACGATGCGTGAGCAGGGGCGTTATCGTGGTGCAAAATCCAATTTTTGTTCTTCCACAAATCCGGGCGTTTCTGGCGGATTGCTTCGCGCAAATTGTGCATTACTTGCAGGTAATATTCCTTATTGACCGTTCTTCCCTGTGGCAAGAACTCATGATGCACCACGCCCCTGCAATCGAAGAAAACTGTCAGCAAAACTTTCACATTCGACCGAACTTGACGCGCTTTTTTCCGTCTTGGTTCGTGCGGCAGCTTCCATTGAGATGATTGAGCTTTGGTTTCCACGTCATAACCATAAACCCACGATTCGTCACCAGTTATGACCCTCTGGAGCAAATTTGGGTCGTCGCGGACAGAGTTTAACATCTCATTAGCAATGTTCATGCGATGCTGTTTTTGGTCACAATTGAGCAATTTTGGTACGAATTTCGCGGCGACCCGTCTCATGCCCAAATCATTGATAAAAATCGATATGTTAAGGTCCTCAGCAACTTCTCTAACGGTGATTCGACGATTGGCCAATACCATTTTCTCCACTTCATTAATTTTTTCGTCTGTTGTTGAAGTGCTCCGGCGTCCAGCACGCTCTTCGTCGTTCACATCTTCTCGGCCTTCTGAGAACATTTTGTACCACCGATGTACGTTGCTTCGGTCCAAGGTAGCTTCTCCGTATGCCACAGTCAACATTCGGAATGCATCCGCGCACTTAATTTCGTTTTTCACACAAAATTTGATACAGGTTCTTTGATCCATTTTTTTGAATAGGTAAAAATCGAAGACGATCCAAAACACGTGCAAGCAAAGCAGCTGTCAACAATTAACTGAACATTCAAAATGGCCGAGCTTGTCGGCATAAGTGAGAGACATGAGTACCAACATAACGCCACAAAAAATTCGAAATTCGAATATACGTAACCAGCGAATACTAAAAATTCGCGATACTTTTTCACCACACCTCGTATGTTGGAAGAAAATGATTCCACAAGTTTACCTGAAACTCCTTTGGTCAGTCCATCCGTGATGATTCCTTCTTCATCAGAGTGCGCTGCAAGTCCGTCTGTCCCGTCCGTCGCATCAGGTGCTAGCACGATTAATACTACTACACCAAAACGAAATTTAAAAAGACCCCAGAACTCAAGCCCATTTGCTTTATTATTTGAAATTCAAACGAAAAAAGTGGAATTAGAATCACAAAAACTGGACCTCGAAAAGGAAAAAGAGCAAAACAAATTCGAGTTGCAGAAACTACAACTGGAGAAAGAAGAAAGGATCGAAATTGAGAAAATAAGACTGGAGCACGAAAGATTGAAAAGTGCTGATATATCATAAATTAAAATTCTTGTTTCAATTCAATGTGATGTGAATTATATTTGAGTTAAATGTTGAAGGAAACAAATCGGTTTTTTTTTCTTGACTATGTAGTGTTTAGAGGTTTAGTTTAGACCAGTTAGGTTCAAGTGGCTGCCGCAGAGGCACACTTAGACCAGTTTTAGAAAGTCCGTTGTGAATATCCTTCCAGTCGATGACCTCGATTCTTGCCCCTGGGTAGAATTCATTACCTCGGTCAAGGATACTAGCAGACCTTTTTTTTCTGGACCGCAAAGCTCCAAAACTGCTAGACCGAATTAATTGAAATTTTGCACGTAGTTTTGGCTTGAGCCCGACACGGTTATAGGCCAAAAAACATAAGAATCCGGGAAGGTTTTGGAGATATCCCGCAAAATGTGGACCAGGGTAACCTTATAGCGTGTTCATACAATATGGGTATCGAATGAAAGGTGCTGATGAGTGTTTTAACATGGTGTAGTTATTAGTTCCATATCAGACCCCGTTTGGAAGATATTGATCAAAATGTGGACAAGGAGGGGTGTTTGTGCGCTATGGGTCTCAAATGAAAGGTGTTGATTTAGTTCTTAGTCCCATATGAAACCCCGGATAGGGACAGGGATAGGAGAAGAATGTGGAGCTGTATTAAGGAGAGTGTAAATTTTTGGGCAGGGCAACGTCTGCCGGGTCTGCTAATTTAGTTTAGATTAGTTTAGATAAGCTTAGATTAGTTTAGTTTACTTTAGATAAGACTATTTTTGTTTAGTTTAGTTTAGAATAGTTTAGTTTAGTTTAAATTAGTTTAGTTTAGTTTCTTTTTAATTAGTTTAGATTAGCTTAAGTTAATTTAGCTTAGTTTAGGTTATTTTAAATGAGTTTAGATAAGCTTAGATTAGTTTTAGTGGTGTGAAGGTAGTGTTGCCGCCTACCACACCGAAGGTCAATGGTTCGAGCCCTGGTACAGGTAACATCAAAAGTGATTTGAAAAAAGTTTTTCAAAAAAACGGGGTCGCCCTTCGGCAGTGCTTTGGCAAACTCTCCGAGTGTATTTCTGCCATGACAGGCTTCTCAGCAAAAAATTCGTCTCCTTTGTAGATGCCGTTCGGAGTCGGCAAAAAACTGTAGGTCCCACCAATTTGTAGGGAAAATTCAAATCGGCACACCACAAATTGGAAGAGAAGCTTGGCCCAAAAATCTCTTAGGAGGTTTATGATGATATACCTGTTGTATATCGCGCCATAGAGAGAGTTTTATTTAATTTAGTTCACATTAGTTTAGATTGATAATTAATTTATGTGCATACACACATATGCATTGATTTACACATTGAACTTGAATTTATTCCAGAAAAGTAAACAAGCTATTTAATTTTTGGTACAAGTTCATTTGTTGACTGTTTCATTAACTCCAGCACTAGGTAATGATTCTAAAACATCGTTCTGCGATGCTCGTAATCGAAACGATCGTCTAGTTGAAGTATAAGATTGTGCAACAATGCACAGCAGAGAATCCATTTGTTTACTTTTTTCATGCCATTTGCATCCTTGATTTGAAGTCTCAAACTTTTCAAGCTGCCAAACCTTTCCTTCATCATTCCATAACAATGTTCGATTCTTATCCTATAACGACTGAATATTTTGTTAAAAAAGTGCGCTTAACCTGTGTTAGCTCCCTAGAGTTTTCTCTAAATGGTGTTATAACAGTGCGTGACAATTTATAGGCACTGTCACCAGCGATCCATTCAGCTCCTCCAAAAAATGCATCAGATTCATGCGACAATTCGCAGCTATTGAAAATTCGTGCATCATTACGCTACCTGGATAGCCTAGCACTAAATGTCTAATTTGAAGCCTATGGTCACAAACGGTTTGAACTTTAACGGAGTATTGGTGCTTTCGTGAAAAGTAAGCTTCTGGGTCTTGAGAAGGTTTTTCCGCCAAAGGAATTTCGGTACCATCGACGTATCCCACGCTATTTGGCAATTCATCCCAGATCTCTGACACGAGCTTTTTACGTTCATCCGCATTTGGCCAAAACAGGGCATTAAAAATTCGCTCAGTCAAATTCTAATATAAAGAAAAGGTCAATATTCACTTAACAAAACAATGACGGACACTAACCTGAATAATACCACCATCGCTAACTCCGAACAAGCCAGCAATCTTAGATAGAGTAGCACCTTCACCGCTTGAGCCTAAGCGATATAACACAATTGCTAATTGTGTTTCGAGAGGGAATTGTTTGCAAGAACGTATCTGGTTGAAGGCCTCATCGTCCTCTATTAAATTTAAAATAAAGTCGAAGGTTTTCCAGTTTACGCGCGTTATCTTTTTGAACCTGCTCTCATCAAGTTCCCATAACACGTCTTTCAAAAACTCCTTACACTCCCTAAACTCCTTACAAAACAATCATAAAATCCTCCGCTATGTCATCTTCTTTTCTTGCCTTCTCTTCTACCAGTAAACACAATTTTACTCATATAAAGCAAAATAACAATTTAAATATATACCTTCGTCCTCAAAAAACATTTCTATAATCATTAAATCATTTAATGCAGCTTCCTCCAATAATTTAAGAAGTTTTTATTTTTGGCTTATTCTCGGCATTTTAAATTATTTTTTTTGAACAAAAAAACAGCTGACTTGTAAGAGTTTTGCCATTGGTCACTCATTTAACAGTAGTGGCAATTTTGTAACTGCAATTACATGCCAAATTAAATAAGTACCATTACTATGTATTGTTTAGAATTTTCGTATTGGACAACAAGTCTGTTGGTGTGTATTAGTGAAGGCAAAATGGCAATGCAAAAAAATGCCATTTTCTTTGCTTTGAAGAAATTTCTTTTGATTGGGCAAATATATCTCTTTGAAAAATGATTCACCTTTTCTTATTGTAATCGTAATCGTAATTGTAGAGGTTTGCCACAATTGAGGGATGTGGCCAACCCTTTCAACTGGGAGGTAGCAAACCGAAATAAAAGTAGCAATATTTTAGTTTCCTACCGGCTCACCCTTTTATTGTTTACATATTTTTAACAAGTTTTTTGTGGGTTTGCTGGTTGTTCTATAATTGCTACATCTTTTAAACGAAACGCTATAGCACTAACAATTTGGTGTCCTAATTTCTTTGCCAATCTCCATACTTCAACTTACCGAGATGGTTGTGCAAAAAGTAGCTGACACCTTTTTATCCATTTAACTAAAACACACATAGTAGCTATTATTTTACTCTCAAACTCGCTTTAGTAAATGCATCATCTCTCTTTAATATCGGACCTATTGCTCAATTATTATATGCTTCCCTCTAGTGATTATGTTCAAATTTTCAACGCACACAATTTCTAACATTTGTCCCCTCTGCTCCAGATAGCACGTCCCCATACGCAGTAAGCGTCAATTAAGCCGAACATCAGAAGTCTGAAATTAAGTCATAATCAAATTGGACCATTTCTTCCATTCGAATTAACACATCCCATACCCGCTTGCCATTAAAACATAAACATAAAAACCAAGATAAGTGGTTTTACTACAATCAAACAGAGTAAATGAAAAAGCAACAATTTCCACAAGGACACTCACAATGAAACCTTAATTAAGTTGCACGCCCATACGACAATCTCACTTAAAGCCACCAATGTCGTTTCCGTCAGATGCTCGGCAACACCTTCCATCCGTTCCGTTCGCTATTCATTCATTTACCCTCGTCGTTACACTTTCCTTTCCAAATTCTCTATGACTCTTCAACTTCTATTAACACATTGCCACAAACGTTTCATGTGCATTTATGTGAAACCGTGGCAAATCATAAAATCACTTTCATTGTCACCACAGATCCCCTTTCGCCTTTTTTATGATGAGGTTGCGGTATGATGGGCTTATGTATTTCAATGGTGACGCCTGATAGGCGAGAAACCGCTGCCACCAAGGCTTACACTTTTTTGGCACAGGAATGGAGGAAGCGTCACAAGGACGAACTCAAACATACGAAGCCGCATAAATAGCTGCAATTGCCGCTCAGCTAGAGCTTTCCCTGCAGACCAACCATCCTATATGCCTGAAGTTTAATCCATAGTGAAAATTTATGTTGCTTGCTCTTGCCTTGTTGATTCTAAGGCATCTGCTAAAACACATACCCTCAAACACAGCTCTTGGCGAAATCAAGTCTGCCGAGTTAACGTCGTGCTCGTACAAATTCTCATTCCTCTTGTTGGCGTTCTTAAGCTGATGTTTTCTATACGTCTCTGAAGCCATATGATATTGTCTAATGTCTAGCATTATGGGTTTTGGCATTGGGTTTTCCTTTATATACCTTTCATGAAGATGACGTGGTATTCTAACTTTGGGCCGATGTTTGTAAGTTTGAGAAGAAGGAGAGATAGACCCACCAACAAGTATGCCGAAATGATCAGGGCGATGAGCTGCGTCGATTTCCTTCTGTCCGTCTGTCTGTTTGAACGCAAACTAGTCCCTCATTTTCAGAGATATCTCGCTGAAATTTGTTATGGGGCCGCATTTTGTAATATATTAATCGTTTTCCTGAACCAACAAGATCACATAGCTCCCATAGAATCGATTGTTCCGATAAACCGGGTTTGGCATATAACTTTTGCAATAAAAAATTTTTTAAATCAGTCAGATCGGACCAACATAACATATAGCTCCCATACAATCGTTTATTTCGATAAATGGGGTTTCTGCTTTAACTCTTGCAATTTAACAGCAAGGAACACCAAATTTGTTAGACAGTACTTATTACATTTATAATGTGTTAAGTGAAAATAATTAAGATTAGACCAATATATCATATAGCCCCCATGGGCTATGTATCTTTAAATTAATAGGATATGACCGTCAAATTTTGCAGAGTTTGTACCTACTGTAAGTAAAGATCGACACAGCCGAAGACAGCGATTTCCTTACTTGTTTTCCTTTGCAATGGTTAGTGTTGCAAGGCAAACACTGGGGTTTTATAATTTATTCATATGCTGTGAATCACCCTAAAATTCATTTGCTACTTAAGTTTAAAGTTGAATTTGCGCATTTCGTCACTTTCTAATACATACACAAAAATATGGCTAAGAACACTTCAAACCATAGGAGTAAAGCAGCAACCCTCAGTGCAATAACAGAACCAGCACCGAACGTACGACCGACTGACTGACTGACTGGTCTAAGGTTATAATTTATGAGCATCTCAATGTTTAACTTTTTAGTGTATCCGTTTTTTTTTTCTTTTTTTTTTGTTTTCTTTTTCAACTTTCTAGTCATTGCAACTCTATATGTGGACTATTTGCGTCTGTATGTATGTTGGGTGGTTTTCCATTGTTGTTTTCAAGTTTTCCATTTTTTTTCTGTCATTATTGTCTTTATCCTGTCGTTTCCTAAGCGATTGTATGGTGCAAATCACTAAATCATATGCTGCACCGTCGCCCGACCGTGTTTCCACGAAAGGATAGTGCACACATACATACATATGCACTCATGCATGCACAATATGTCGCCGATAATGGTGACAGTTGTTGCCAGTTACCACCCATTCAGTATTTGTCAGAACTTAAGCACGAATCCAGTTTTAAACATAGTGCCTTAATGGGTGAACATCAGAGCATGCAAATCCATTGCAAAAGTATTGCTGGTGAATTATAAATAAGAAAGGGATAAATTTCAATAATAAACAACTTAATTGTCACATGATTTATTTGACAATTATGTAAATGGCATGGAATTTGTTGCTGCGCGGCATACTTTCCTTTTTGCTTTCATACACTCTTCTACATCTAATATATAGAGCAAATCAAGATCCGTCCGTTTAACGTTTCTAGCCGAGTTCGTTTGTAAATGCCATCCAAAAAAATGTATGCATGTTATGTATGTACATAACAAGTGAACCCTGCTGATGCGGGGGTTAGAACATGCCCGAGGTAGGTATGCCTTTCGTTATAGGGCCGACGTTATAGTACCGGAGCGTACCGGATTCATGTCTGGCAAAGGGCTGTCAGCATCAGTATAACCCTGTTTAGTCCGTCACGTTTAATTGCATGAACGGATGAGCCGACTAAGCAGGGCTAAGCACTGCCACAATAATAATTATAATTCCAGTGCTATCAGTTTAGCAAAGAGCTGCTCTATTTTTCAAGTAA
The DNA here is from genome assembly GCA_949987695.1 of Merzomyia westermanni. Taxonomy (NCBI): domain Eukaryota; kingdom Metazoa; phylum Arthropoda; class Insecta; order Diptera; family Tephritidae; genus Merzomyia; species Merzomyia westermanni. The sequence goes on along the minus strand of OX465289.1, from coordinate 161,361,572 downwards.
ATTACTCGAAAGAAATGTATTGAGTTACTGAGTTACTGGGGCCGCCGTGGTGTGGCGGTAGTGTTGCTGGCCTACCACACCGAAGGTCCAAGGTTCGAGCCCTGGAACAGGTAACATCAAAAATGGTTTCAACAGGTTGTTTCAAAACGAGTGTATTTCTGCCATGGAAGGCTTCTCAGCAAAAACTCATCTCCTTTTTAGATGCAGTTCGGAGTCGGCAAAAAACTGTAGGTTCCACCAATTTGTAGGGAAAATTTAATTCGACACACTACAAATTGGAAGAGAAGCTTGGCTCAAAAATCTTTTAGGAGGCTTATGATCATATACCTTTTGTATATCGCGCCATAGATTTATTAATTTTTTATAGACGATTTGGGTTATTGTACAAGTTCTTGAAATAAGTTAAATATACTTACCCTGCAGGAAACGAATCTAACGTAAAAGTAACTTTAAATTGCTTACGAATCAATTGGTGTTGTAGATAAAAAAATTATAGATGTTAAGGGTAGAAACGTTTATATATTTAAAAAAATAATATTTAATTAACAAAAAATAAAATAAGAAATCAAAATAATAAATAGTCCGTGATCCTGGGATCGAACCTGCGTCGCTCACTTTGCACTCGAGACACTTACTACCCGCCATATTACGATATTTATACAAGCGCTGTCCAATGCTGTACTTAAGATATATGCAAAATTGTTTTCACCACATATCATTGGTGAACTTTTTGTGATTTTCTCTTACAGAATACCGAAATCATCTGAAGTCACACTAATTTGAAATTTAGTGACTTGAGAGGAGACAGACTTACAGAATACAGCTATTATTCTTCTTCTTCTTTAAATGGTCATCTAACCGCCTGGGCGATTTTGACCGTCCAACATAGCTCGCCAGTCGTTTCTTCGTTGCGCCAACTGGCGCCAATTGGAAACACCGCGGGATCGCAAATCGGTCTCCACTTCGTCCTTCCATCGGAGCGGTGGTCTCCCTCTTCCTCTGCTTCCACCGGCGGGTGCTGATAAGAATACCTTCTGGGCTGGAGCATCTTCGCTCATTCGCACTACGTGGCCTAGCCAGCGAAGCCGCTGTGTTTTAATTCGCTGAACTATGTCGGCGTCTGCGTAAAGTTCATACAGCTCATCATTAAATCTTCTTCGGTACTCGCCGTCGCCAAAGCGTAGAGGTCCACAAATCTTTCGAAGAACCTTTCTCTCGAATACTCCCAGAGCGGCCTCATCAGATGTTGTTAGTGTCCACGCTTCTGCACCATATAGCAGGACGGGTGCGATGAGTGACTTGTAGAGTGTTATTTTCGTTCGTCGAGAGAGGACTTTACTTTTCAATTGCCTACTCAGTCCGAAGTAGCATTTGTTTGCAAGAGTAATTCTTCGTCGGATTTCTAGTCTAACATTATTGTTGGTGTTCATGCTGGTTTCCAGGTAAACGAAGTCCTTTACTGTTTCGAAATTATTGCTGCCAACAGTGGCTTGGTTGCCAAGGCGCGAATGCGCTGACTCTTTGCATGATGACAGAAGGTACTTCGTTTTGCCCTCGTTCACCACCAATCCCATTTTCTCCGCTTCTTTTTCTAATTTGGAGTAAGCAGTTACGGCGCGGTTGTTAAGGTCAATGATATCAATATCGTCAGCATGTGCCAACAGTTGCACGCTTTTATAAAATATTGTTCCAGCGCGGTTGTCCTGCAGCTTGTCGATTCTTTTTTCACGGGGGTTTTTCCAAGATTTGACGTATGGTAAAAATCTGGTCGATGGTAGATTTACCAGGTCTGAAGCCACACTGATAAGGTCCAATCAGTTTGTTCACATCAGGCTTCAGTCTTTCGCACAATACGCTTGATAGGACCTTATATGCGGTAATCAAAAGGCTGATTCCGCGATAGTTTGCGCAGTTTGCAGCATTGGGCAGAGAACACTTAGAATCCAATCTGCAGGCATGCATTCATCCGACCATATTCTGCATAAAAGCTGATGCATGCGCCTTACCAGCTCCTCGCCTCCGTGTTTGAATAGCTCAGCAGGCAAACCATCAGCGCCAGCTGCTTTATTGTTTTTCAATCGGGATATTGCTATTCGCACCTCATTATAGTCGTTAGAACGTCAATTCCATCATCTTCGATTGTGGGCTCGGGTTCGACATCTTCTCTGGTTTCTTGCTCAGTTTCTCCATTTAAAAGGGCAGAGAAGTGATCCCTCCATATTCTGAATGCTCTCTGAACATCGGCCACCAGGTCGCCGTTCTCATTCTTCCAGGAGTTTGCCACGCGTTTAAAACCTTCTGTCATTCGCCGAATTTTTTGATAGAATTTTCGGGCATTATTCCCGTTGGCTAGCATCTTGAGCTCCTGTATTTCACGCTTTTCTGCCTCTCTTTTTTTCGCCCGGAAAAGCCGCCTCGCTTCCCTCTTCAACTCGCGGTAGTGTTCACACACTTTCCTCGTTGCATTCGATCTCAGCGTTGCCTTGTAGGCTTCGTCCTTTCTTTTCGTTGCAGCGCGGCACTCTTCATCATCCTACCAGTTGTTTCTTCGCGTTCGCCGGAATCCAATTACTTCTTCGGCTGCGGTACGGAGTGCTCTTGAGATATGATCCCACTGCTTCTGCATTCCACTAGGTTGAATTTCGCTCTCGGAGAGCAGGTGTGAGAGGCGATCTGCGAAATAATTGGCGGTCTGTTGCGATTGCAGCTTTTCGACGTCCAGCTTTCACTGCGTTTTTTGTTTTGTCGTACAGAGGCGGGTACGAATCTTGGCTGCTACTAGGAAGTGATCAGAGTCGATGTTAGGTCCTCGTATTGTGCAAACATCTAAAACGCTGGAAGCATGCCGTCCGTCTATCACAACGTGGTCGATCTGGTTGTGTGTTTTTCGATCGGGGGACAGCTACGAGTATGTAGCGTGATGGATCTTCTTGTGCATAAACCTAGTGCTGGATATGACCATGTTTCGGGCACCGGCGAAGTCGATCAGCCTGAATCCATTTGGCGAAGTCTGATCGTGGAGACTGAACTTCCCGACATTGTGGCCAAATACACCCTCCTTACCCACCCTGGTTTTAATGACGGGGGCAGCGGTCGTATGCTTCTTCCAGGCGCTCGTAGAATGCATTCTTTTCCACGTCGTCCTTCTCTTCCGTCGGTGCATGAGGGCAGGTAAACGATATGGTGAAAAATCGTACTTTTATGCGGATTGCAGCGAGACGCTCGTTCACGGGTGTGAACGACAGTACTCGGTGACGGAGTCTCTCTCCCACCACAAATCCCACGCCGAATCTGCGTTTGTCTTCATGCCCACTCCAGTAGATGTTGCAAGGTGTTTTGATCGTGTTTGCTCGCCCGTCCATCGCATCTCTTGTATGGTGGTGATGTCAGCTTTTGCTTTCCTCAGGACCTCAACCAGCCGGGCAGCGGCACCTTCCCCAATAAGGGACCGGACATTCCAGGTACATGCCCTTATCTCATAATCCTTATTTCGTTTGCGGGTGTTGTCATCTAAAAAAGGGGTTCTCATATCCGAGGCTTTGTTGTTGAATTTCATTGGAACGTTGTTTTATGTGGTGGGTCCCAAACCCAACGCACAACCCATTTCACGGGAGGTTGAATTCTATTACACGTTTGTATAGCGAGCCACTTGATCCAAGGCAGACGCCCGCTTGCAGCCGCACCACATGGTGATCAGACGCTGCTTTTTGAACCCCCCCAGCAAGCCCTTGAACCGATTATGTCGGAGCGGCCTTACAGCTATTATTACAACCACTTATTATGTAGCTAATTTTCAAGGTATATTAACTTTAGTCGCCTAACGGCAGTACGTAACGTCATAAACGGATCGAGATATATATTGACTTATGTATATCAAAATGTTCAGGACGAAAAGAGAAATTGATTAAGCCATGTCCGTCCGTCCGTCTGTGAACACCATAACTTGAGTAAATTCTGAGATATCTTAATGAAATTTGGTATGCGGGTTCCTTGGCACTCATCCCCGAGCGCTATTTAAAATGGGCGAAATCGGACGATAGCCACGCCCACTTTTTATATATAGAATATTTTCGAAAACACAAAAAAAGTGATTACTCAGTACATAATACACCTATATGGATAAAATTTGGTGACTACATTGAGATTGAGGCATAAAATAAAATTTTCAAGAAATTTTTAAAAATGGGAGTGGCACCGCCCACTTTTGATTAGGTAAAATTTAGAAATAATATTAATCATAAATCAAAAACCGTTCAAGATATCGAAAGGAAATTCAGCACGCAGGTTTCAAGGTATGCAAGGAATGTTCCAGGAAAAAATGGGCGGGATCGGTTAAGGTCTACGCCCACTTTTATTTGAAAGATTTTGAAGAGGATCGTAGATATATTGAATTGGCAATAACTTTGCGTAAAATAGCTTTACATCATTTATATTTCACTTTTAAAGTTTCCGTAAACAAAGAAATCCAAAAACTTAAAATTTTTGAAAATGGGCGTGGCCCCGCCCCTTTCATAGTGGACTATTCCCCAAAACTGTTTATGCCATAACTCCGCCAAAGATTGATTTGTCGAAACGAAATTTGTTGATAACGTTCTATATATAAAGGTAACTGTTTGCTGTAAAAATGGGTGAAATCGGTTAAAGTCCACGCTCAGTTTTCAAACATAGTTCTCAAACATTTTTTTATAAAATTTAAAAAGCGATATTTCTACAACTAAGCAAGTTATATCAATCAGATTTTGCACACATAATAAGATTTTCAAGAAAAACTCGACCGCAAAAAAATTTTGCCATTTTCGAAGAAGAAGGCTTGGCGCCGCCCAGTTTTCAGCATAAAATTTCTGCTATTTTTAAAGGCAATCGCTTATAACTCCATCTTGATATTTCAATGAAAATTGGTCAGCTGCTTCTTAGTAGTATGTATTATACTCCTGCCAAAAATTAGCCAAATCGGAAAACACACAAGCAAAATATTCGGGCACGTAGTTAATAGCCCACTGCAATAGCGAAGTTATATATCTTTTTTGATTTTCATACCTTTCATATACATTAAATGTATGTAAGTATAAGAACAAGAAGAGAAAAGTCCACTAAAATGATCAGTACGATGAGCGGAGTCGATTTAACCATGCCCGTCTCTCCGTCCGTCTGTCTGTCTGTCCGTCTGTCTATTTGAACGCAAACTAGTCTCTCAGTTTTACAAAAGAATGCTGAAACTTGTTGTTTGCCTTCTCCATTTTATATTATACTAGCAAACCCGGTATACGTTGTTTTGACGTTTTGATACATACAACACATCTATATATAAAATGTCATTAACTTGAACCAAATAAACTCCTAACTATACCGAACTGCAGCTTTATATAACCTGGGGGCTTTTCCAAAAGTTTATGCAGACTGTGTCGTGCCCAGCGACCTCCTGGACATATCGTGAAATTTCAAGAGCAAACCAAAACACAAAATATGGGGGCGTGGCACCGCCCAATTTTGAAAAATTATGTAGATATTGACTAAGTGACACATATATTCAAATTTCATTAATTTAGACCAAAAAAGTTCTGAGTTATGACGAATTGAAACTTTATATAGGGCGTGGCTCCGCCTACTTTTCCAAAACTACATATTGTCTATGCTGTACCCAGTGAACCCAAATATATATTGTGAAAATTTCATAAAGATCGGTTGAGTTCTTTGGCGCCTATGAAATACACCCTTTTTTATATCTATTTTTGTTACGCACACAAGGTAAATTACTTCATTCGGCATGAACGAATCGGGATATATATTTATTGATGTATATCCGAACGTTCAGGATGAAAAGTAAAATATCCGGACAAGTAGTTAATATCCCACTGCAAAAGCGAATTTGTATATCTTTTTGGATTTTCATACCTTTCATGAACATCAAATGTTTGTACGTATGAGAAGAAAAAGAGATAGTCCCATCAAAAAGTATACTGAAATGATCAGGAGAATGAGCTGAGTCGATGTAGCAATGTCCGGCTCTCGACACGTCTTTCTATTTGTCCGTCTGTCTATTTGAACGCAAATACGAACTGAAAGTATTAAAATAGACCTGCGTAAATTGGGATGACATAATAGATCACTACTAGGTATATCATGTTCGGTTCCACCCGAACTTAGACTTCCTTACTTGTTTACTTTTTATCTTATCATTTTGTCACTTGCATTCATTTTCCAACTAACCCCATTTTACGCTTTATGTGAATCAAACTTTTTCTTTAGAAAACAGCGACTATTTGCATTTACCGAATCACGAAAAAGCATATGTGAATTAAAAGAGAAATAAACGAAGCGAACGAAAAATTAATAACTTTTAATTTATTTACGAGTATAAGTGGTGATCGAATGTTGGATTCCTCTGCATGACTTATGTTCTAATTAGACATTAGTTTTTTAATATGCTTATGATGGATTACTTTCTACAATTGCCACAAAGTAGGTATTCATTAGCTAGTTAGTTTTTCACAATTGACATTTTTCCACTGCAGGGTAACTACCCAATAAACAATGAAGTAAGCTAGTTTATTCAACAATATTTTCCAAACGTTAAATTCAATGTTTTCCAAACGAGTTTGTTACTAAAAAATTTCACAAACGTTTAAATATGTTTTGCACAATTGTATGGTAACTTTGAGGTGAACTTGAGGTGAACTCTCTGCGAGGTGAACAGTTTGGCAGTTTTCAAAAATAAAGTTAAATAATTTACCTACTTGATTTATATGAACTTTATTATATGGCCGATGTGGTGCAGCGGTAGTGTTGCCGGTGTACCACACCGAAAGGCCCAAGTTCGAGTCCTGGGACAGGTTACATCAAAAGTGGTTTGAAAAGGGGTTTCGCGTCCGAGGGTATTTCTGCCATGAAAGGCTTCTTGGAAAAAATTCATCTGCTTTGCTTTGCAGATGCCCTTCGGCAAAAAACAGTAGATCCCGCCAATTTGTATAAAAAATTGGAAGCAGCACGCAAAAAATGGTAAAGAAATGGTAAAAAAGCTAGTATATAAAAATATTTGTTTATTATACTAGAATTGTAATAAAAAGTAATAAATGGAACTGAAATAACTATAAAACATATTTTAAAATAATTATAATAATTTATTTAATAAAAAAGTTGAGGAAATCGTCGGGATTCGAACCGACAACCTTCACAGCAAAGGTCTAGTACATATTCATCAGGCTACTGGCCGGTTTTCACCGTCGTTGCCTAAATTGGAGTTTTATCAATCAGTTTTCAACAAACCCTTACTGAAGGTTGAATAAAACGTTAATTAAAAATTGTTTTCCAAACCTCATTTCCAATTGTTTAAAAAGGGATCACTTTCGTTGATTCGAAAATTTTTTCCAAACGTTTAACAATGATTATAGTAAACGTTTTCCAAACGAAAATCTTGCTATAGTAAGTTTATCGTGAGCTTATAGTAAACGTATTTTGCTTATTGGGTCTTTCTTACTTATTTGAACAGGGACAATACATACAAACCTTGTAAAACTTATAATATAATAACTCAAGTAAAACCAGTTTTGGGTCACTTTGAAAAAAAAATTATTCATTACCAGGGATAGGATTTTTAGGACCTAAAAACTTGTCAAAAAGGCAAAGCGAAGTGACGAAATAGGCAGTAAAATTCACTTAATAACAAAAAAAGGAAATTAAGAGGCAGCAAAAAAAATAATAAGTTGAAAAATTCATTTATTTTCTTAAAGGCACTTATTTTTGAACTTATAACGAAAACGATAATAAAACAAATGAAATCCGAGTTTCATTATACTTTTGATTTTAACTTTGATTGCAATCGAGCTTTAAAAGAAGCCTTAATTTCTATAGTTGTACCACAAGATGCATCTCATAATTTTGGAGTAGCATTTTCATTCGATTATCGCGAAGAAAGGCTTTCTCTCTCTCTTTATGGCGCGATATACAACAGGTATATCATCATAAACCTCCTAAGAGATTTTTGCGCCAAGCTTCTCTTCCAATTTGTGGTGTGCCAATTTGAATTTTCCCTACAAATTGGTGGGACCTACAGTTTTTTGCCGACTCCGAACGGCATCTACAAAGGAGACGAATTTTTTGCTGAGAAGCCTGTCATGGCAGAAATACACTCGGAGAGTTTGCCAAACCACTGACGAGGGGCGACCCCGTTTTTGAAAAACTTTTGATGTTACCTGTACCAGGGCTCGAACCATGGACCTTCGGTGTGGTAGGCCGGCAACACTACCTCCACACAAGGCTTTAAATATACTAAAAGAGCGCTCAACCTGCGTTGATACAAGTGGTGCCCAAATAAAGTATGAAATACTGGAAATTTTGAAATTATCAGGGATTAGGGCACTCTCCTCCACATTTAATATTTTATCAACATCCCTTATTGTATGGCGTGTTCGCAAGGTAGTAGTAAATAAAATCAAACCAACAGTCTGGAAAATTATTTTGAATTAAACTGCAGTGCAGTAAGCACTTAAGTAAAAAGGAAATAACTATTCAAAAAGGAAAACATTGATTTATTTAAAAAAGGCAAAATAAAATGTGTATTGCTAGCATCAGGTGAAGCTAATTCGCGGTAATTTTCAATAAAAATCACCATATCTGTTACTAGAAAAAGGCGATTTCCATTAAATCTTATCCCTGTTCATTACTCTCGTTTATTAAAGTTTTTTGACTACATTATCATGAATCTGATATGCGAAATGCAGACAAAAACGATGTGGGTTGATGGTCCATGTACATTTTAATTTCTACCTATTAGTTCTTGCGTAGATAACTGTACGATAATCGCATTGTCACATTGTCCAAAGACCCGCCAGTAATGTTAGGAATTAAAAAAAATGTTTGTCAGAAAAGCAATCCTACTTTTAATTAAAGTTCTAAGAGAAAAGAATTTGTAAAAATGTTCGGTGTAGCTGACGATTTCGGAAATAATTTCAAGAAGCAGTTATTATTAATTTTCGATCCACAAACTAAAGTCATTTGCTGTTTTGTGTTTAATTAAAGTTTACAAACCATTTTCTTTCCACACTATTTCCTTTTCACTACCGTATAGACAATTCCTTCCTACACTCGTGCATATATATTTCGATTTGATATTTCACTTTTTGTTTCTCATACGATTTTTGGCGTTGCAGCAAAAGCGCGAAATGCCATTACCAGCAAACACCTGTGAAATCCTGTACACAATTAGCAGCGCAGTCAACGGCAACGGCGAGCGGGAGGAGCAACTATTATTTAAAAACTGTGCAAAAGTATTGCCAACCGACTGACTCGAGGTATGCATGCATCTCTCTTTCCTTACGGAAGGAGGGGTGACATGACCTAGAAGGTTCCACTGGTCATAAATCGCTACCACGACAGTCGGGCAGTACCGCAAGGGAGTACCGGAGCGTACCGGATTCATATCCGGCCAAGGACTGTCAGTTCGACAGCACTCCCCAAAACCTTCGGGGAGTGTTTTTGTCGTTACAACAACAACAACAACAGGTATGCATGCAGTTTCAATTGCTTAAACGGTTGCTCAGTGACCGCTTACTGCGTACACACGGACTCGAACTTGCATTCGGCATCGATGGACTCACACCATTTTGACAACGAAGCCTTTGACCAACCGTGCCAGGACATTGAATTGCGCTCGTATCTTTCGGTTTATTGCTCGAACCAAGTGTTTTCCTCTGTTTTAATTGTTGTTACGTTTTGTGACGTTGGTGTTGTTGCAGTGTTTTGAAGCAGAATGCGGCTAGCGAATTTCCGTTTGTGCCTGTGGTGTGCAGTGATGTGGACCATTAATTTCGCACGTTCTGCACAAAATGCAAATACGCGAAACATAAAATACGAAATGAAACAAAAATTTGATAGGAAAAATAAAAAATGAAATGCCAAAAAAAATATTGCAACTGTAAAATGGCTACATGCATAGCCGATAGCGAGCCGGTCAGCCAATGCAACAGCCGGGAAGTAGACTCGACAAACTTCCATGTCGGTTTGTTGTTGTTTTATTGAAATTCATAACCCCTTTTTATTTAACTGTTTTCCCCTTGTTGTTGTTGTGGATATTGCTGCTGGTATGTGTTGTTGATATTTTCCCACTATTTTCTCATTTTTATACCTTTCATGAACATGAAATGGTATTATCACTTTGGTCCGATGTTTATAAGTATGAAAAGAAGAATATAATATAGACCCACCAGTTAGTATAGCGAAATAATCAGGGCGTTGAGCTGAGTAGATTTAGTCATGTCCGTCCGTCGGTCTGTTTGCACGCAAACTAGTCCCTCAGTTTTAGAGATATCTCGATGAAATTTGGTATGGGGCCGCCATTTTGTAATAATTGTCGGACCCAACAAGATCGGACTAATACAACGCATAGCTCCCATACAGTCGGTTGTTCCGATAAATGGGTTTTGGCTTATAACTGTTGCAATTAAAAAGCTAGGAACTAAAAATTTTACAAGTTTCATACATGTAGTGAAATCCATCAAGTTAGGACCTATATATCGTATAGTCCCCACACAACACACTTTTCCGATTAATTAACAGGGTAACACCATCAAATTTTGCAGAGTTTGAACTTATTGTTAGCAAGGATCGGACACTTAAACCCTTGATGCGTATTCATGGAGGGTGAAAAGCCTTCGGCACAGCCGAAGACAGCCCTTTCCTTACTTATTTATTTTGGCATTCGGTATTGTCCACTCTCAGCTGGTTTTTCGTTTTGCTTTATTACTTTTTTCTCGTATGTGGGGCCGTTTTAAGCTTTTAAGCTTTCATTACATAATAAACAATGAATAAGTGATGCTGGCAGTTGTTGGTTGATATTGGGCGCATTGCTATAAGCCAACCCATCTGTTGGAGAATGTTGGCGTGAAATGGCACATACACATTCATAAATGTGCGTACATGCATACATTAGGGTTATTCACTTTGTTAGTGATAAAATAATATGCAAGCCACGATTCCAGAGGTTCCATCTTTTCACATTCAAAGTACTAGCAGAACAGGCGCACTATGTCCCTTCCTCTGCCTCTATACTATCTTTTGCTAGCCCTAACCTTACCTCCTACTATTCTTATCTGTACATAAAATAAAATTGTAACAGGTAGATGTCTGTACATTGCATATATTCAAGAAAACTTAATAGGAGGGATTATTATTGAGCCAATAGTTTTTAAAATTTTTGTCTGGTTGTCTGTCTGCATGTTTAGGCGCCTATCATTCTATCTGCACCGCGTATCGTTCTATTCACCGTTGCATTTAAAATTTAAGATATCCCTCATTTCAATAACTCGACCGGTTACGGAGTTATCGGCCACTATGTGGACCAAAATGTGTTAGTACAATATGGGTATCAAACGAAATGTGGTAATGTGAGCTGGAATAACCGATGTGATTAAGTTCCATATAAGTTTCGGAGATATAGGACCGGTTTCACCAACGCGACTTAAGCTAAGGCCAAGTTGTGACTTAAGTTAGCCGAGATTGAGGCTTACTCAATTTTGGGTTTCACAAACTGAGTGACTTGAATAATTGGTAACATTATAGACATTTAAGTTTTAAATGACAGCAACACTGACTTAGTCGAGAATACGTCAGCTGGCAAGTTGGATAATTTATGACTTAGCTTAGTTATGTGGTGAAACTGAATAAGTAAAAAAAAACATGACTTTACTAAGTTAAGTCGAGGTGGTGAATCAGACTGAATCTGTTATACGCAGCGAAGCGTGGCCTGGTGTTTCAGTCTCTCTTGATATTCTTAACCCAAATTTTCTGTCCGTCTTACCAACCTTCTCTTACTTCAACCGCCACTGCCGACCACCATTTTTTCCTCCTCCTAGCTCTCTCACTGCATATTTTTTTCATCTGCATACCTCTCTAAAGCATTCCCTGCAGCTCCCTGTGTATTACAATACGCGGTAGTCATTTAATAACTTACAAAAGCTCCATACCAATTCCCTATGAACTTCCGTTAATATCCTCCCTAGAGCGCAAGCCAATCTCAAGGGAACTCGAGCTTACATTTTACCTACCTCCGGTTGATCCTGACGTTTTCATCTTTAAAAGAGTTTGTTTTTGTTTACGTAAAACTAACTTAGGCAGTGGAGAAATTTCATTGGTGGTGACTAAACGAGCCCTATTCCCTCTTAAAAATAAGTTGAACATTAAGGATGGCATAAGCCAGTGCAGGAAGGAATTGCCCCCAGAGTTCCATCTCCAAAAATTTAAACAGTTTTTTGCTCTTAGGTGACTGGCAAGTACCGCTTTTATACTAAAGTGGTGACTTCAATGTGAAATTGAAGTTAAAGCGCAAGTTTATATGAAGGCAGTGCGTTACATCCGATATTCCTGCCAACCTCTAAGCTACCGTGGGTCGAACAGACTGCTTTTTGCTGGTGACTCAGCTCTTGCTAGTTTAAATATCGTATTTTCCCGGCAGACAATTGAGGCAGTGGACCGGTGAAACAGTTCACGAATGCATCGATGTTCAAGCTACCAAATCACTGTAGTGTCGTCCCAGCGGAAGTCGCCGCATTTACGGATGCCTTAGATGGTATGCTATCCATTGCTACTTCAGAATTGGCTTACTCCGTTCACAGAAGGAACCTGTCCGGGGCCGATTTTGAATTATAGCGTTGCAACGCAGTTGGCGCCTTTATTCCATGTGGTTTCACAACGGATCTTTCCATTGTCTATGTAAGCTTCTGCTACACATGGGGAGATTTCACTTAACTTAATGCGCTACTTCGCAATGTCCAAGAAAGGCATTCGAAGCGTTTGTCTTAGTCAGTGGATGTGATTCAAGAAGTATGTCAAAAGGAATGGAAAAATGTGACACCCTAATGCTCGGGCATACACATCTTTATGGCTGTGCTATAAAACGGATGTTGCCCCATATTTGTCTTACATCCGCTGGTATGGTGTTGTCCGCGGTCGTAGCCATTTTTGTCGTAGTTAATATGGTAAGAGCGGCTGCTGTTAGTTGTTGCATTCTGAGCATGTCTGATTAACTGTGAATTTAATTTAAAACATGAATGAGCCAACGCGCTCGATGATGCCAGTCATTCAAGGCCTCCGGGACATTATCACACAAACTGTATGCATAGACACACATTCATATTACTCTCTCTCTATGGCGCGATATACAACAGGTATATCATCATAAACCTCCTAAGAGATTTTTGCGCCAAGCTTCTCTTCCAATTTGTGGTGTGCCGATTTGAATTTTCCCTACAAATTGGTGGGACCTACAGTTTTTTGCCGACTCCGAACGGCATCTACAAAGGAGACGAATTTTTTCTGAGAAGCCTGTCATGGCAGAAATACACTCGGAGAGTTTGCCAAACCACTGCCGAGGGGCGACCCCGTTTTTGAAAAACTTTTTTCAAATCACTTTTGATGTTACCTGTACCAGGGCTCGAACCATGGACCTTCGGTGTGGTAGGCCGGCAACACTACCTTCACACCACGGCGGCCGCCACATTCATATTACGTATTACCAAAAAATTGTGTTAATAATTTTTGGCGAGATATTCGGTGCGACACCGATTTTCCCATTTGCCGTCGAAGCCAGAATTGTTGTAGTCTTGTTTTATGTTTTTCCGGCAACAATATGTCGAACGAAGCGTAAAATCGGAGGAATTAAATACAAAAGTTTATTTCATTTGCAAAGTTTTAATTTGCTGCGAAATTTTGTGAGTGGCTTGGATTGAGGTGGCACCCAACCGAAACATTTTAGGCAAAAATTTTATATAAATTGACGAGACTGAACCTAAAGTTATTTGTTGTTAATCACTGAGTACCAATTTGCGGCTATTGCTAAAAATAATTGAGACAACAAAGTTAAACATTAGGCCAGCAAAATGTCGAAAATGTTCAAGCGGCTTCTAGTTTGTTCGCCAGTTGGATTTTAGAAAGGGTGAAGTGGATTTTAGAAAGCGTCAATTGCAATTTAGAATAGTCAATTGTATATTGGAAAGCGTCAATTGGATTTTGGAAAACGTGAAGTAAATTCAAGTTACGCTTTCTAAAATCCAATTGCCTGTATCTCACATTTTCCAATGCGCGTAATTTAGAACTCAGAAAGAGTCAATTGGATTTTAGAAAGTATAAATTGAATGTTATTTAAGTTTTCTAAAATCCAATAGATTTTTTCGAAAATCCGATTGATGTTTTCTGAAATCCAACTGACAGTTCTAAAATCCTTGCCCATCCGTATAGCTTGACGTAGCCAGTGAAGACGTTAGGATTTTATTCCTTACACTCAGCTTATATTTACGTGCACCCCGGGGGCAATCAAAACTTCTTTCTACCCTCCCATGATACTGGGCCATGCAGCAGGGTAGGTATCATGAGTGACTCATAGAGCGTGCTCTTTGCTCGTCGAGAGGACTTTCCTCTCCAATTGCCTACTCAGTTCAATGTATCGCTTGTGGCCAAGAGCTATTTGCCGTTGACATTATTTTCTGCTATTTGATAGTTGTCAAATAATGATGAAGAGAAAGGAACGGGAAAACAATGAAATAAGGGATGGAAGAGAGAAGAAATGTGCGATGCAGTAGGCGGTATAAAATTGAACTTTAATCGGTTAAAGCAATTTTTCAAACCTTTTGTAGTAAATTCCCAACCCTTAAATTTACTACTCCGACTGAATAAGAAGTCTAAAACCTTAATGTGGTTCTAAAGATAAAATTAAAACTTGAAACTGGTGGGTAGAGCACCCGACTCTGATGCGGGGCACGTCAGTAGACGTTTCTGGTTTAAATTTAAACCCTCTTTCCTCACTCGAAAACTATATACTTTAAACTTTTAACCAAATGTGTAAATAAATGGGTGAATAGGGTTATGGTGAGAGGGATGTCGAGGTTGGGATATGCGTGCCAAGGAAGTTCTTAAAAAAGTATCGAAATGAAACTTGCCAGGTAATATAACCTTCAATAATACCTTTTATGAGAACCCCTTCTCCGCTACCCGTACTATATGTAAAATATATAAATCTGTATAGCCATATTTGAAATCATTTAGTCAGTCATCCAGACAAGCGGAACAATCAGTCACTAGCGTTGAATGGTGTGAAATCTGTTACAAAGAAAACGAATACGCTGGGTAACGCTCGATTGGATTTCACGTATTTGCATTGTTTCGTTGTGTAAAATATTCGCTCGCGAATCGCTGTTAGTTTCTGAACCCTGTCGTGGCAATAAGTGCAATGGACTAGCAACGGAAGCGCAATATGTACCACAAATTTGTATGTACGTAGGTGCTGGCTGGGTGATTGGTTGATGTTCCGACCGCAGCGTGACGCGCTATTCCTGTCGACGCTCTCGCGTTTTAAAGTAGCAAAATATAAATCACCAGTAAATACTAGCTGGATTCAAAATCAAATTCAATTCAGAGTTTTTGGATGAAAACAGATGAACATTTGGTTTTGCTGATTTTTGCCACCACCACTCAAACGCTATCCTTATCCTCCCATGTTAACACTCCTCCTTTGTAGCCTTCTGTTCAATTTTTTCTTTTCAATTCTTTTTACTTTATTCGAGGATTTTGCAATTGTTAGCCATTCAATTTATTGTATTTAACGTTTGTTTGCCAAAATAAAAATTTAAGGGTTTAGCAAATAAAAATCAAAAATGATCTGAATTGCAAAAAAAGAAGATATAACTCGTTAAAGCCGCTCGTTGAATGTCGAAATGCAGCGAAAAATACTGCCCGAAATTTAAAATTTTTAAGTTGCCGCCAATTTAGCAATTTGCAATGAATGACAGCAGCAACAACCACAGCACACACACGCAAAGACAGCGATTCGCAATGGCCAATGTCGTCGATTCCGCAGCCACAACTGAAGCTGATGTCGAAGCCATTTGTAATTTACCTTTAACTTTTTCGGAGGTGGGAAAATGTGCCAATATGCGAATGAAAATCCTTGCACGTACCAACTCCCTAACGGGTTTTGAATGACAGGTGGCGACGGCGTGCTGCGAACCTGTTTGGCAGAAGGAATGAAAGATTTTGTTCAGCTGCAGTATTTTTCCTTAATTTTTTTTTGGTTGTCGAAAATTTCAGTGGCATTAATACAAATGGATTTCTTCAAATTACCATTTCCCCCTATTTCTGTAGATATTTCATTGTTCCATTGATCTGTTCGGGTTTGTTTTGTGACGGCTATTGTTGTTGGTAGCGGTGTGAAAGCAGCAAATACTAAGTTTGAAGAATTTTAAATAAAAAAAAATTATTCTTGAAATTTCGACATAATCCCATTAGAGAATGTTTTGTTGCTTGCTATACATGTATTCGTGAATGTCTTAATGAGTAGACAAACACACAAACGGGGCTAGAAATGCAACATTGGTTGTGTTTGGAAAATGTCGGAAGCGGCTTTGTAACTGAGTTCAGCAATGTCGTCATTTTAGAACATGATATCTTAGTAGAAGTAGTATCCACATAAATTTAAAAATATTTTGTTTTGGGCAGTTGTAAAGCACTGTACATTGATTGGTAAGACATTTCCCTTCCTTTTGTTGTTTATTGAGGCTTAGTAGTTTTGATAAAAGAAAGTAATTTTATCCGCTGAATTGTTGTACCAGAAATAATGGAAAGCTGTTTCAGTAAGAGCCGCACAATTTAATAGAATTTGAATAAAAAATTTTAAAATTTAGCAAAAGTTGTAAACAGTTAATCACGATTATTAAAAGCTGTCGAATAAGTTGACGGATTTTTTTCTGAATATATTCTTTAAAAAATTTAAAACAATTTAAAATGGCAAAAGCTAAAAAATTATTAAGTGAGAACGTGGCACCACGCCCAGTTAAATATTTGCTTAACATGTTTTAATTTGCTTTACTTAGTTTACTATTTTTGTAAAATTTCTCTCTATATATATGATATGAAATAATCCCTTTTTGGCAATTCTCACCAATTTTCGTTTCAGCAAATTTATTTTACCTAGTTTTCTACAAGAAAAATTTTCACGATCTAACACAAAAACTATAAATTATATTTTACAAATGTATGAAAACTTCGCAAAAATTCGACGAATTTTCATGGAAATTTTCAGGTTTTGCCTTAGAATTTTCAGAACAGCTTAATTGTTTTTTCCATATAAAAAAATAACGTTCATAAATTTATATGGAGGAAAATCCTTAAGTCCCCAGGAAAAAAAATTGCCGAAAATCAGCAAAATTTCTCACGGACTTAAGACTTACACCTTATACTGAAAATGAACGGGCTACAAATCTGCATACTCAAAAAAATTCTGAGGCAAAATTTAAAAATTTGCATGAAAATTCGTTGAATTTTTGCGAATTTTCCATACATTTTTAAAATATAATTTATTGTTTTTGTGTTAGATCGTGACAAATTTTCTTATAGAAAACTAGATAAAATAAATTTTGCTGAAACCAAAATTGGTGAGAATTGCCAAAAAGGGGGGTGTACTTATTTATGTGAGCAACTGCAGTTCCTGAGGAGATTAAGGCCGAGCTTCTCTACCAATTTGTGGTATGCTGCTTATAATTTTTGCTGGGAAGCCTTCCATGGCAGAAATACACTCGGAGAGTTTGCCAAACCACTGCCCCGTTTTGAAAAAACTTTTCCAAACCACTTTTGATGTTACATGTACCAGGGCTCGAACCTTGGACCTTCAGTGTGGTAGGCCAGCAACACACCGCCACACCACGGCGGCCGCCATTACTTGTTTTAGTTTTCCAAAATACTCGATATGTAAAAATTGGGAGTGGCCAACATCCGATTTCGCTAATTTGAAACAGCGATCGTAGATGAGTTCCAAAGAGTTATCTCAAAATGTTGCTGAAGTTTCGTGTTTACAGACGGAAGTACGGATATGACTTAATCAATCCCTTTTTTCCTCCTGAACGCTTTGATATACATAAGTCTATATCGTTACGTTACACCGGCATGACAGTTTTCGCCACCCACTACAAATTTCCTAGTTTTCCTTAGGCTAGGTGGTATTAATAACAAAGATCTTTTGGAAAGCAATCAAATAAAGTTTCAGGGGCGAAACAAATCTTCCCGATAGCTAGATGTGCTATCAGTGCTAAGATCTACAATCACAAAAAATTCTACGACTTTTAAAAATTGTGGATTTTATGGACAAAAAACTATATCTCAACTCCATACATTTACACTACAATTTCAAACCAATAAGCGAAATACGTTTACTATAAGCTTACGATAAACTTACTTTAGCAAGCTTTTCGTTTCGAAAACGTTTACTATAATCATTGTTAAACGTTTGGAAAAAATTGTCGAATCAACGAAAGTGATCCCTTTTTAAACAATTGGAAATGAGGTTTGGAAAACAATTTTTAATTAACGTTTTATTCAACCTTCAGTAAGGGTTTGTTGAAAACTGACTGATAAAACTCCAATTTAGGCAACGAAGGCCTTTGCCCCGAAGGCTGCTGGTTCGAACCCTGACGATTTGCTCAACTTTTTTTTTTTGGTAAATTATTATAATTATTTTAAAATATGTTTTATAGTTATTTCAGTTCTATTTATTACTTTTTTTACAATTGAGGTATAAGAAAAAAAATTTAAGAAAATATTCGGTGCGAACTTTTTTTACCAATTTGTGCTGCTTCCAATTTTTTATACAAATTGGCGAGAGCTATTGGTTTTTGCCGACTTCTGCAAAGCAAAGCTTTGCTAAGAAGCTTTCCATGGCAGAAATACCCTCCGACTCCGTTTTGAAAAACCTGTTTCAAACCACTTTTGATGTTAGGTGTCCCAGGGCCTTTCGGTGTCGTAGACCGGCAACACTACCGCTACACCACGTCGCCCATATAATAAAGCTCATATAAATCAATTAGGTAATTTATTTATCATTATTTTTAAAAACTGCCAAGCTGTTCACCTCGCAGAAAGTTCACCTCGCGTTAATTCCCCAAAGCTACCATACAATTGTGAAAACATATTTAAACGTTTGTGAAATTTTTTAGTAACAAACTCGTTTGGAAAACATTGAATTTAACGTTTGGAAAATATTGTTGAATAAACTAGCTTACTTCCTTGTTTATTGGGAACTTTCAAGGCGCTCTACTGAAAAATTCACAAAAAATGCTTTGGTAGTTTTCCCTTATTGCCACAGATATAAAAGTTATTATTGTACTTTATTGTATTGATTTTAAGTGACTGATGCATTAAATAAAGCTTATCAATAAATTGTGGTGCTAGGATGAAATAAATAAACTAATTGCATCTTATGCACTCCCCGCTTCTCCGATTTCAACAACAGATACTGATTTTACTGAAAAATGTTTCCAAAATAGCTGACTTATTATTTTCACTAAATTAACAAATCGTATAAAAATGTATGCAACCCGGTTATAATGGACTCCAAGGGATTGCAACAAAGACACTCTGATAATCAGAATACAACATTTTAAAGTCGAAGAGAAAGTTTAATGATGTATTAATCAAATAAATATGTATTGCATAACAAGTTACAAAAATTTGGAACTCAGGCTGGATATTTTGTAAAAAAAATGTGTAATTTGCTTTGGGTCAATTGGCAAAAAGACTGCTTTCGACCTGGTTAAATATGAGTTCGTGGATGCAATGAGCTTTAGTTATGTATTATAGACATTTTCTGTTAAAGAAGCGAATTCGAATTTGATTGAGTTCAGAGAATTCCCGCATTTTCATTTGTTTCTTTAATTTTGTCCTTGAGAGCTCCATTTATAAATTTATTCGATAATGAGCAGGGTCCATTTTAATAACGTTTTTTCATATGTTTAAACTGTCACTTGGCAAATAGGTACAAAATAAGAGAGTTTTCAACCCAAGCGGGATTATTGTAAGTCGATTACCCTGTATTAAGATCCAAATCATATCCCTGTTTGATACTGAAAATACACTTTTTGCGAAACATGCCATGTGGCCCAGTAAACATCGAAAAAATATTTATCTTATCTTTGCGAAAATGAATGACTCTTAAGTTGATTTCCAGCATATTTCTAATAAAAAAAAAAAAACAAAGAAGAAAATGAAAGCTCTCCGAATTAAATGTACAGACACAAGAATTAAATTTACATCATACATTTGAGGCCAATTAGAGAATCATATCTGAATTGTAGTAGAGAACTAAGCTCAACTTGGAAACCAAAATTTTCTGCCATACCATTTTTAAATGGTTAGTGAAATGTGGAATGTGACTAAACGCTGGTGGGAGGTATAGTCAAGCATATAAAAACTACTATATTCGTAATTTCGAAAATACCCCCAAAACCTAGTGTTAGGGCTCAAAAACGTCTTCATCAATATGTTGAGACAGATATTGGCCCATAAATTAATTTCAACAATTATACCCGGTTCAAAGTCAAAAAAGGTTTTCCTTTCAATGACATTAATCTTTTTCCCATGGCACAAAAAAATACCCCACAAACGATGGCGAAGTAGTTTTGGCGCCTAAGTCCAGATTTTGAGGGTGTTGGAAATTTTGAGTGTGCAGTTCTTGTACGCTAGTTTAGACCTACCTCACATATGAAGATCGAGAGAAATATTTTCCAATATTTTGTTACATTTAAACCTGTATTACATTTAAACCTGTATTGTTACATTTAAACCTGCTACCCATTTCGTAATTTTTTAAATGAGTGATTTCTGCAGAGTATATGACATATTGAAGTCTAATCTTCAAACTATAACAGTATAATTACATTAAAAAACCAAGTAAATCCACTCAAATGTAGTGATTTATTCAAGTTCTAGGCCTCTTTTCAGTTAGTTCGGAAATTATATTTTTCTCCATGGTCATTTGTGTGCAAAATGAAATTATTTTCTGTTGGCTCGTCTCTATCCACTCAGGGGTTTAATGTTCGCTTCGATTGTGAAATGCAGTTTAGTGAAACAAAGGGCACAGAACAAATATCTTCCATTTCTTATGCTGACGACTACAACAATCCTTCTTAGGGCTTTTATTTGACATTTAAATCAGCCTACGTCCCAACTGCGTGCTTGGCCCATTCAATCATTGAAGTTCAAAGAAGATTCAGCTATCAATTTGTATACCTTTCATGAACATAAAGTGGTGTTATAACTGGGCTGCGATGTTTGTAAGTATGAGAAGGAAAAGAGAAAGACCCACCAATAAGTAAACCGAAATGATCAGGGCGATGAGCTGATTCGATATAGCCATGTCCGGCTGTCCGTCCGTCTGTCTGTTTGTTTGAACGCAAACTAGTCCATTGGTTTTAGAGTTATTTGGCTGAAATTTGGTATGGGGCCGCCATTTTGTAATATATTAATCATTAGTCGGAACCAACAAGATCGGACCAGTAAAACGCATAGCTCCTATACAATCGATTGTTCCGATAAACGGGGTTTGGCCTATAACTTTTGCAATGAAAAAGCTAGGAATGTAAAATTTTGCAAGTTTGGTACATATTATACAAGTAATGTGCTAGTCCAAATCAGCCAGATCGGATCAATATGAGATATAGCTCCCAAATATCGATAGTTCCGATTACCGGATTTTTGCCAATAATTCTTGAATTTCATAGCGCGGAACACAAAATTTGGCAGTTACAGTACTTATTACATATGTAAAGTGTGTATTGAAAATCATTAAGATTGGACGAATATATCGTATAGCACAACACATTTCTCCGATAAACGGGATTACGGCTATGTATGAGTTTGTACTTGCTGTATCTAAGGAGGGACCGGGCACTTAAAACCATGATGCGTATTCATGGATGGCACAGCCGAAGACAGCGCTTTCCTTACTTGTTTTTTTTTTTTTTGTTTAAATGTCTAATCGTGTAAGTTTCAGTTGTCTGTTTCGTATTTTTAATACTGCAAGTCCTTCTTATATTCCTAATTATTTCAGTCTCCAGTTACGAACAACATTTTGTGTACGTCTGTCTAGCACATACAAAAGCAGGTATGGATGTGTGTGTTTTAAACCGTGTACCAACTCTGCCAACCAGCAATGGATAAAAATCTGGATAAACATTGAGTCGCGCGTACCAAATAAGTGGATTAAAAAGTGGGCAATTTTGTTCGACGAGGCTCACTTTTTAACCATGTTGAAAATGTTTTTCCGTGTAGGTGTGAGTGCATACTTTTAGGCACTTGCTGTTTTCCAAATTCCAAAAATGTGCGATGGTGTAAGTAAAAATTTCAAAATTTGTGGAATCAGAGTTTCAGCACGGTTAGCCATGGTTGGTAGGGAAGTCTTTTACTTTCTCAAATGTAGATACCAAGGTGCTAACAAAAAAAAAAAATAGGAAACGGGAGAATCTTTTAAAGATAAAAAAGTGTGCGGACGAAAACAAACAAGTCGCAAACGAAATGTAAAAGAAACTAACAAAGTTTTTCTAAAGCAATAAAGGAATCAATTTACTTAATTCGTGCCTTTTTGTACGACGCTTTTCCGCAGTTTGGCAATTGAATTCTACTTTTTTACTGCTTTCTTCCACTCTGTATAATGTCCTCAACTGTAAATGAATCAACCTTTAAAGTAGAAAGAAAAGTAAATAAGAATTGGTGTGTTTCCTATTGTGATTTTTTCTTTTCATTTCTTTTATGCGAAAATCGTATTTACTTAACGGTGCTAGGATCTTTTGTGAGCCTTCTGCGTACAATCTAGACATCTACGAGTATCTATGATGGGAATGTCTTTGAGTCCGTTGCGTCAAGAAATGGCTCCGCTGTGCCGTAAAAAATGTAATGGAATGGGAATACAAAGATATTTGACACTTTTTAATGCCAACTCCATTGTTAAATTCAGTTTAAGCTGTTTGGTTTGTCGCTGTGTTACATAAATTGTCGGTATGATTGACGCCCCATCTCCGCGCAGTTTCTTTTCAGATTCATTGCTTAATCCTAACCTTGCATAGTGTCTAACTTTTGACACTTCATTTGTATGTTCTAATTGTAGATGTATAGAAACAACTTTGCTTTGTTTTATAGTAGGGTGATTCGGTTTTTAACGAACTTTTTCCCTAGGTTTTTTTTTTAATTTTTGGATGGTTTAACCGAAAATTAAATTTTTACAATACCGACTATCTAATATTTTGTATCTCTGCCCAACCGGTTTTTAGGAAGTTTGTAAAGATGTGACCTTTTAGAAAAAAATCGAACCAGTGCAAAGAGCAGAATTTTCAACCAATTTAATGTAGTCCGAAGAATAGCATGTTTAAGTCATTTACATAATTACTTATAATAATAATACTAAATTTTAATTTAAGTCTTATAAATCTGCTTTCTAAATCTCGTGCGCTTTAAATTAGAAAACAAAAAATATGGTTTTGTAGCCTAACAAATTTTACAGAGAGCTGTGTGGTAATTATATGTGTAATCGATTTCACCTAAGATTACGATGACAGTAGTTTTCATATACCTTGCTATACCTTCCGAAAAATTGGGTGATAAGTCGAAAGAACAGATGCCGATGGTTGAAACAATATGAGTGAACAGGTTTTCAGATATTTGAACAATGCCGAAACTATCTTTGACTGTTTCCCTTTGCTAAAAAAGTATTTCTTAAAGTTCAGCAGGCTTTCTTTCGTATTCTTATTCGCTTGTCTACCCTACTAGACAGGTACCAGTTAAATGGTTGGTCAGATAACCCCTCGGCCTGACTTGCGTTTGCGTTATTTTTGCTTATTTTTCTCAATTAGTTTCTGAAGAGCAGTGTGCCAAATCTAACCATGTGTTTGCTGTCCGTGTGCACACGTACAGTATACGGCATCCCTTTCTTGCGCATGTAAAACCACATCTGTCTCCACTCTTCACTCTCATTATCCGTAATGAAAAGTTGGGTTAGCGGTAACAGTCAGGTATAATGCAAACGCACGCAATCGCTAATGGTTATGAGTACGGCAAATATGCACCAGGCCTAATGGCTATGAATAATGGAAACTTCATATATAGCTAACAATGAAAATACAATTGGGCTTATTATTAGAATTGGTTTTTAATGTTTAATATAACTTAAAATTACACAATTTTCACGTTCACAACAGTCAATTAGATCTATAAATACATATTTATACCACTAAACATTTACAAAATATAATTTCAATCCATTTGCCGCAAGTTGAAAATTCCTTTGCTCGTCCACCTGAAAATATGAAAATTTTTGTGCATAAAAATATAAACCCGGACTTTACTTGTTTAATAACAATAATAAGCACTATATACTTGCCTTATCTAGACGTATTACTTGCAATTTCTTTGCAAAACTCCTTATTAAATATTTTATACATTTTTTTACGACGCACTAACATTTCCCTCACAATACCAAAAAAGAAGATACACAAAGAAAAAACAAAACTTGACAGAAGGCTTTGTGTGTGTTAGTAATTTACAATTTTCGCTTGCATGTATTAGTGAGTGTGGTTAGGTCCGTCTAGTAGGGTAGTTAACAATCCCAATTTTGAGCATGGCTATACAATATAAGTCTGCAAACGGATTTCGCGGATTTTCCACATTTGCCTTTGTTATTTGTGTGTGTATTTTATAAAATAAATCCTAGCAAAGATTACACTAATTAATGATCATCAAAAAGATGCAATTCCGATTACCATTTTTAATTGCTTATTTATTACAAATTTAATGGATCCAAATAACAAGATCTCGCATTAAAAATTTAAATATCTGGCTGTTCCGTCACACTTTTGAAACTATGTCTGTTTGGCTTTAGATCTCCGGAATGTAATAAGTAAGGGAATAAAAAGAAAAGCAAAAAAAATATTTTGATTGATTGCGAGTTTATTTTTATTTTGACATAAATATGTTTGTTTATTAAAAAATTATGTAAACACTTATTTATTTATTTACACCTTCTAGGAGATTCAGGTCGATTTACTCTTCTAATTTTATGGTATGCTGCTTTTTTACATTTTTTTTTACAAATTGGCGTTACATACGAGGTGTGTTCAAAAAGTATCGCGAATTTTGTGTTTTTTCAAAAATTATTTATTTATTCATGAATATCTATTTTGTCCCCTTCAACGTAATCCCCATGAGATATTATACACTTGTGCCAACGGTTTTTCCAATCTTCGAAGCACTTCAAAAAATCATTTTTTTGTATCTTGTTCAGCTCCTCCTTCGATGCCGTCTTTATCACGACAAGAGAAGCGTCCTTTCATGGGCCTCTTCAGTTTAGGGAACAAGAAAAAGTCACAGGGGGCCAGATCTGGGGAATACGGTGGCTGCGGCATCATAAGTGTGTTGTTTTTGGCCAAAAAGTCGCGCACAAGCAACGATGCGTTAGCAGGCGCGTTATCGTGGTGCAAAAGCCAATTTTTGTTCTTCTTTGCACATCTTCTCGGCCTTCTGAGAACATTTTGTACCACCGATAAACGTTGCTTCGGTCCAAGGTAGCTTCTCCGTATGCAACAGTCAACATTCGGAATGCATCCGCGCACTTAATTTCGTTTTTCACACAAAATTTGATACAGGTTCTTTGATCCATTTTTTTGAATAGGTAAAAATCGAAGACGATCCAAAACACGTGCAAGCAAAGCAGCTGTCAACAATTAACTGAACATTCAAAATGGCCGAGCTTGTCGGCATAAGTGAGAGACGTGAGTACCAAAATAACGCCACAAAAAATTCGAAATTCGAATATACGTAACCAGCGAAAATTCAAAATTCGCCATACGTTTTGAACACACCTCGTATATGTTTTATGCCGACTCCGAACGTCAGAAAAACACTCGGAGGTTTTGACAAACCACTGCCATTTAGAACAATGTTTTCTTAAGTATTTTGGTGTTTCTGTTTCCAGCGGACTAACTCTATTGATATGATCTCTTAAAGTTAGACTTTACACATTTTATATCAAATTAGTCAGCTAAAGAGGTTACAATATGTTCCTTTAAGAGATCCATTCCCTTTCCCTTTTTTTACATCCACTCACAAAACACTTAATTTTTTTTTTTAATTTTCTCAAATAAAACTTGAAAATCGCGACGAAACGAATTAATGTTTACGAAATCTAAATTCAAATTTAAAAAAAAAAAAGTCAATGAAAGTGTGAAGAGAAAAGTCAGTTAAACTAACTGAAAACTTCAAAATCGTGTCGTCATTTTTAAAAACTTTTTTCTTATATAAAATTACAAATACACGGTTGCCGGAATGCGTGATCTTTAGTAATTGGATCATGGGTTTAAAGAATGATACAAGAAAATCAAGGTATTTCCACTTTGACGTAAACTGTGTTGGCTGTCATTTACACCCTTTGTTAGTTGTTCAAAGAGCGTTGCCACCTGAACACATTAGTTTTTAGGTGATTTTTATAATATTTAAGGGAATGTTTTGGATATAAGAAAATATTGGTTGCAAAGTAAAAACACAAAATTGGATCCACACAGCTTATTTAAAATGTGTAAATGTTGCCGTGGTGTGCCGGTAGTGTTTCTGGCCTACCACACCGAAGGTCCAAGGTTCGAGTCCTGGTAAAGGAACATAAAAAGTGGTTTGGAAAAGTTTTTTCAAAAAGGAGTCGCCCCTCGGCAGTGGATTGGCAAATATTTTTGTACAATTTTCTTATTAAGATCGATTCATTGAATACTTATCCGGCATATAGTTTTCTTGAGATGAAATTTTAAGATCTTGAAAGTGTTTCATACATATATTTGTTGTGCGAGAGATCTGCTATTGGCGGTTTCGCGCCGACGTTATCTTTGTTAATCCAGATAAAACTATCTAGCTATTGGCTACTTAGCTCAAAGCAATACTTGTTGGTCAGCGCGATTCTCGCCTGACATTTTTCCTGATGTTTCCTTTTGAACACCATAATGAACGAAGTCCTCCACAGTTTCGAATTTGTTTCACACAAATACAATCAGTTTCGTGCATTATTCCTACTGGCCGGAATTCAAGTTACTTGTACTGACGTCTTTATAAATAAATGTGTGGCGCGATATACAACAGTTATATCTTCATAAACCCCCTAAGAGATTTTTGCGCCGAGGTTTCGATCCAATTTGTGGTGTGCTGCTTCCAATTTTTCCTACAACTTGGCGGAACCTATAGTTCTTTGCCAATTCCGAACGGCAAAGCAGATGAATTTTTGCTGAGAAGCCTTTCATGTCAGAAAAGAAACTTTTTCAAACCACTTTTGATTTTACCTGTCTCAGGACTCGAACCTTGGATTTTTGCTAAGATGCCAAACTGCCCAAAGGAATTTCGTCACTTTCGCTGTCCAAATCTCTGTTGCAAGCATTATTTATATGAATTCCTTTGTATAAATGGTTTTTTTCCTTTGTACTTTTACTTACTAAATGTTGTTTTAAGATTTTATCGTATTGCCCTGCTTTTATTTACTTATTGTTCAAGTTCCACCACTTTTATCTCTGTTAGCGCATTTATTAACACCTTTTTCCCTCAACGCTGGTTAGTTGATATTACAATTCAATTTGGTCCAGTTGTTAGTGTCGTTAGCTACCTACTTCGACTGCTCATCCTACCCTTCAATTGTGCTTATGGTCCCACTGTGC
Organism: Merzomyia westermanni; assembly: GCA_949987695.1. Lineage (NCBI taxonomy): Eukaryota > Metazoa > Arthropoda > Insecta > Diptera > Tephritidae > Merzomyia > Merzomyia westermanni. Next base: position 161,334,087 of record OX465289.1, on the reverse strand, counting down.
ACACAATTTTGTCACCATTCGCCTTTTTCACTTTCTCTCTTTATCCTAAGGTTCTTTCGTATGTACAGTGAATATCCTTCATGTTATTTTAATATTCTGCATCTGTTGTTATTGGGGCTATTGTTATATGCAACAATAAACGATTTTTTATTGGTTCTTGCATTGTTATCTTATGATCCCTGCTGATGGTTTTATTATGCATAGGGCATGGCTTAGCATAAATTTATGAAATTAACAACTTTGCTACCTTATTCTTTAGCGAGATGTGGTTGGTGTATTGAAACATATTTTCTCTTTTCTCTCAGTTAACATTTTTTGTATTCGCAATTTAAAACCCTGATATGGCAAAGAAATTTCAGTTTTTAATAATAAATGTGATGAGGAATTATATCATGAATGACAGTTGATTATAAAAAAATAAAAATGATGGAAGTTTATTGCAAATTTATAATTTTGAAAAAGTTAAGTTGGTTAAATGGCAATCAATTATGGGCATAACCAAATAAAGGCAAATGTAATTAAAGGAAGAGATAAAGCTCAAGACATCATTTCTGATGGAGCTATGATTAACTGAAATCGTCTATCTAAATTACACAGACAACTTTACAATGCAATGATATTCCCAGAATTTCTGGCTTAAGTGTGCACCGTATTGAGGGAGCAGAACGGGTCAGGTGTTCCTACTCTTGTCGCCTTCCACATTCCAGGAGTGAGATGTACATAGGGATCACACCCTTCACAACTAATTAAAAATCGATGTAACTTATTTGGAAACCATTTTTTAAGAAATTGTATAATTAAAGATACAAGTAGATATACAATACATGGTATGGTATCGTGGTGTGAAGGTAGTGTTGCCGGCCTACCACACCGAAGGTCCATGGTTCGAGCCCTGGTACAGGTAATATCAAAAGTGATTTGAAAAAAAGTTTTTCAAAACGGGGTCGCCCCTCGGCAGTGGTTTGGCAAACTCTCCGAGTGTATTTCTGCCATGACAGGCTTCTCAGCAAAAAATTCGTCTCCTTTGTAGATGCCGTTCGGAGTCGGCAAAAAAACTGTAGGTCCCACCAATTTGTAGGGAAAATTCAAATCGGCACACCACAAATTGGAAGAGAAGCTTCGCGCAAAAATCTCTTAGGAGGTTTATGATGATATACCTGTTGTATATCGCGCCATAGAGATAGATAGATATTAGTAGTGGGAATATTTTCGAATAATACTCAAATAAACGGCGGTCGCCGTGGTGTGGCGGTTGTGGTGCTGGCCTACCCAAGGTTTGAGCCCTGGTGCAGGTAACATTAAAAGTTGTTTGAAGAAGTTTTTTCAAAAACGGAATCGCCCCTCGGCAGTGGCTTGGCAAACTCACCGAGTTTATTTCTTCCATGGAAGGCTTCTCAGCTAAAATTCATCTGAAGATGCCGTTCGGAATCGACAAAAAACAAACACCACAAATTGGTAGAGAAGCTTGGCCTTAATCTCCTCAGGAGGTATATATCGCGTCACTTATATATTAATTGTTTTAATATTTGTTTAAAATTATTCGAATAGTATTTATTCGAATAGTATTATTCGAATAGTGGTTTTGTATGCATGTTTGCGTGTACAAATGTGTGCATAAGCTGTAGTGCTATTTGTTTAATTATTGGAATAATACTAGTATTCGAATAATATTAGTATTCCAATAATACTAGTATTCGAATAATACTAGTATTCGAATAATACTATTTAAATAAATATTATTCGAATTATTTATAGCTTCCGAATAAATGGATTTTTTATTCGCATCATTTTTACTCGAATAGTCCCATGCCTAGAAGAGATACCACGACTGGCATGATTGATATTTGTAATCGTGTTCAAAAAACCATAGGCGGAATTACAACTTGTTTGATTTGTGTTTTTCAATTTGCCAACGCTATTCCTTCATTAAATATCGGGACATCAATTGATAGTTGACTTAAGTTTAAAAAATTTTGAGCTGGTTCCGTTTTTTTAATGAGCAAACTAAACATTGCTTTAACAGCGACTCAAATATTTAAGTATAAATTTCAAACTACATCTCTGAGGTATGTGAATGACAGCCTTGGTCGGCCCTACTATAAATTTAATGTTAATTAGTTCCAGAACGTTTACAGCATCCAAAATTGTCGTTTCGTCTCCCACAGATCGGGGAGCACTTCATCGTCGTTTGGCGTATCCATAAAGATAGAGCGGCATGTAGGCGGGTATTTCGCCTTTCTTCAACCACTAAGTGGTGCATGGCCTTTTTATTTTAGTTTCGGTTTCAGCCGTTTGTACAATACCTGAGGATGGGATATTGAGGAATACATGGTGCAGTTTTTCGAGATCACGACAGTCACTAACAGAACCCTATACATATCTATGCTTGTTTGAACGTCTGATGCGACGCTATATTTTCAAAACGGTGTCATAACGCTTGGATAAGCATAAGAATAAGCCATTATTATGTTTGCAGTATGTATCTTTATTATTCGAAGAAGGATGCGTACCACGTTCCTGTAGGCATAAAGGATGCAATTTTTGGAGCGTGTAACCATGGAATACCGGTGGTGTTGCATCGCCAAAGACGTCGTTCAAATACATTTTGCTCCAATTGCACTAAAGCGCACAAACACTTGTCGAAGCATGTGTCAGTTGTGCAAATGCGCTTGTACTGTTGCTTCTGGTGTTGTTTACCATCCCCTGCCAATACCTCCTAAGCGTCCCTGCTAATGCTCATGAGTTGATGCTGATGACTTTGTGCTTCCACCCTGCGAAATTTGTCTTGCTGCATTTGCAGGCTGTCGATTTAATTGTATGTTGTTGTAACACAAATGTTTGTTTGTGTTGTTATTGTAATTGTGGTGCCTTTTGCTATCCTTTATACATACATATTAACATACTATATGTATTTAGATGTAAGTAATGATGTTTGCGCAGGTGACAAAGTATCAAAATTGTTGCCCAAAACTAACTTGAACGCAAAGCGTGTCCATTTCTGAAAAGTGCGAAAACATTTTAACATCTAGCCTTTGTTTTTCCTCCTCCTTATCATCATTATCCTCATTATCGTTATCAACATGTACCATTTCGGTGTTACCTCAGCTTCGCTTCAGAGCATATATCGATTATTTTTACAATCTGCTACGCTGCGTTGTTGTTCCACCATTCCCTTTTGTTGATTTGATACCATGGTTGCCAGACCAAGCTGTTTTTAGTATCAAAATTCAAAATAAGCAGCCTACAAAATAAAGCAGCAACATTTTTTAACTTTCATTAATTAAATAATTAAAATAATAGGTCTTACCACATTTGTCATTTGTCTCCCTTTATGGTGTTAATACCTGTATAGGGTGTTTTTTTTACAGGTTTGTTTTTCGAATAGAGATAAAACTGGCATTTTGTGGTCAAATCTGGCAACTCTAATGTCATTTATGTTCAGTTTGGTTTGCCATTTCATCATGAACAGGTTGACAAAAGAACAACGCTTGCAAATCGTGCAAATTTATTTCGAAAATAATGGTTCAGTTCGCGAAGTTTACCGTGAGCTCCGTCCATTTTATGGTCGACATAATCGTCCATCAGAGCAATTAATTCGGTTAACCATGGATCGTTTTCGCACTACGTTTACTCTATGTGATAATACGCATCCGCAGAGACGTCGAACAGTGCGCACCGAAGAAACAATTGCTGCTGTAGAGCAAAGTGTTGAAGAGGACCCGAATGAATCGATTCGCCACCGTGCACAGCAATTGGAGCTTTGTCCATCAACTTTATGGAAGATTTTGCGCAAAGATCTTGGCTTGCGACCTTACAAGATCCAGCTTGTGCAAGAATTAAAGCCGCGAGACCATGCAATGCGTCGTGATTTTGGTGTATGGGCCGAAAATGAGATTGATTTCGATGCTGATTTTCATCGCAAAATTTTGTTCAGTGATGAGGCTCATTTTTGGTTGAATGGCTACGTCAACAAGCAAAATTGCCGCATTTGGAGTGAAGAGAATCCACATGAGACCCTTGAAACGCCATTACATCCACAAAAACTGACTGTTTGGTGTGCTCTATGGGCTGGTGGAGTCATTGGGCCATACTTCTTCCGCAATAATGCTGGAGAGGCAGCTACCGTTAATGGAGACCGGTATAGAGCCATGATAACCGACTATTTTGTTCCCGAATTGGATGGCATGAATGTGGATGAGTTGTGGTTCCAACAAGACGGCGCTACATGCCACACAGCGCACGTCACAATCGATTTATTGAAGGAAACATTCGATGAGCGCATAATTTCGCGGAATGGACCTGTCAATTGGCCACCAAGGTCGTGTGATTTGACACCATTGGATTATTTTCTTTGGGGATATGTGAAGTCGCTCGTCTACACCAACAAACCAGAAACGTTAGGGGAATTGGAGGCCAACATTCGTGGCGTTATTGCCGACATACGGCCCCATATGCTCGAAAAAGTGGTTGAAAATTGGACCTGTAGAATTGGCTTTATTCGAGCCAGCCGCGGCGGCCACATGCCCGAAATCATATTTAAACATTAATGGCATAAAATTATCCTTCCAATAAAGCCAAATTGATGGACCTTAAAACGATTTTCTTGTGTTTTATTTCAATTCGAAGTTCTATACCCCTAAAAAAACACCCTTTACATTGGGGATTACAAAACCGATTGTACCGGAGAACGTTTCAAAGATCACAATTCTGGCTACAAATTTAGTAAGGATATGTCAGATAAATGTATTTCGGATAATAAGTTAAAATGAATAGCCGATTTGCTGTATCCAACACAAATGTATGCCAGTTTGAGGAAAATGCTATTGTTTTCAATGAAACTTTTAAAGAACATTTCTTTGGAAAACCCCCTGAGCCGCCTGATCAGATGTTGTCAGTTTCTAGACTATATGCCATATAGCAAGATAGGGTTTTAATTCTTAATTGCCTATTCAGTCCATTTGGTTGCAAGGATAATTCTTTGTATGTTTTATAGGCTGGTTCCCTGGCAAACGAAGTCCTTTACTATTTTGCGATAATGGTTGCCACGAGGCAAATGCGCGAACTCTTTTACTAGGGATGTGACCTCGAATCGGGAAATCGATTACTCTGTAGTCGATTTTTCGTTCAGAAATAAATCGATTTTTAAATAAAACATTCGATTTTTGTTCATACGTTGATTTTTTATGCGAACAATTCCTGTTCGATGTGTTAGTAAAAATATATTATGAATAAGGGAAAATCACTCAAAATTATAGGTATAAAAAATCTAACAAATATACGATGTTTGTATTTCATAAATACAGATTCTAATTATACACTTACATATTTTCAATGCTGTTAAATATTTTACTAAAGTAAAAAACAATACAAAACAGTAAGAGTACCAACCCGACCAAGGAACGTATGTAAGCGAGCTTAAGAGAATTACGATAGTTTCTCCTAACATGAAAGTTCACTTCAAATAAGAGTCTCGAGTGAAAAACGTATGTTTATGGTTTTGTTGTCAAACATTTGAAAAATTCTTTTAATAATAAAAAATATAATCGTTTTTGTGTCCAAGCCCCTAATAGTTTATTCGGAGACTTAACAAGGAAGCGCATTCAGAGCATGACTTTGGAATAGGCTAATAGAAGTAAGTTTCCCGAAATCTTTGACTTTTCAACATTTCATTTAAAAAAAAATTTTTTTGTTTTTTCTGAACGCCGTAGAATCTGGAGGCCCGGAGGAGGAAGGTGTAATCTTGTTACATACAAAATTTGGCAAAAGAAGCATGTTTGTATTTTATTATTTTTATAATTAAAAATGTATGTACATATTAGTTTTAATATTGTAAATATAAAACCAAACAAATATAACTAAAAAATTTATAATTTTTGAATGAATCGGAACCCATCGCTAAAGTAAACATTCTCAACCCGTTTTCGATACTATTTTAGTCACTTTCTCGATAGTATACCGTATCGAAAACACAACCGTGTGCGATCCATTTTCAACACCGAGAAAGGGTCGTAAACTGAATCGAAAACGAATGTCGAGAAAGTGAGCTCTGCTGCCACAAGCTGAGCGAAAGGTAATATATTTATGATAGTTTTTCCGTTCTCGATACTTTTGTCTTGCTAAAGCTTCGAAAAGTTAAGCATTCTCCTGAGCGTTGCTCGAGTCGGTAAAAACAAGTAAAGAGAGCGCTGACCTTATACTTTTCATGAAACGAAAATTTTCCTATTGTGTTCTTATAAATACTTTTAATAATTAATTAAAAATAATTATAATAAATAAAAAGAAAAATTATTATTCTTGGCCTTGAGCTTGTTTATAGTCATGGCACTTTACAAATGTATAGGCCGAAAAACCAATACAATTGAATTGCTGGTATACAAAAACCCGATTTTCACTTTCAAATTCTAATTTACAATAAGTACAAATTGTGCGAATAGTCTAATTTAAATGTCAAATAAAGGCCTTAAGAAGAATTTTGCAGTCGTCAGAATAAAAAGTGGAAGGTATTTGTACTACACCCTAAACTGCTTTTCACAATCAAAGTGAACATTAAACCCCCGAGTGGATAGAGACCAGCCAACAGAAAATAATTTCATTTTGCCGACAAATGACCATAGAGCAAAATATCATTTTCGAAATGGTTTTAAAACTTAGAAAATTAATGCAAAATGTAGTTTTTCGAAACTGGCTTTTTTTGATATATTGCTGAAAAGAAGCGTAAAACTTGAATAAATCACTACATTTGAGTGGATTTGCTTGGTTTTTTTTATACCTTTCACGAACATGAAATGGTATCAATGACGTAGCCAGGGGGTGATTGGGGGATAGAATCCCCCCCTTCGTCAATGAACTACTTTTTCATTTCGATTCAATAACAAAATACCATTTGATGCTTCTGATTCATAATTTTCTTATTTTACTAATGACAAAGTGCATTTTTATGAATATATGAAATTCTCGGTTAGTGGAATACGAGTATTAAGCCTATATACATATATGTACTAGTCTTTTCAGACCTTCTACAAAATTCACTAGGCTTTCAAGACATTAAAACCCGTTTCGAGGTATGCGTACACATTGGTTCTCGTAGTAATAAAATAACAGATCGAAATAATACCGTAATTTTCAAGGTCTGATATTGCTGAGTTAAAACTCTACTCCCTTATCTCTCACTTCTTTAAAAATCCGAATTCAGGCGGTCTGAAAATACTAGAGTAGGCAGGCTCATTAGTTTAATCAGAGCACACAACGACGGAAAAATAGATAGCGACGAGAATTTTTACACGTTTTTTTTTTAAGTATAGCCTATTATCTGATAAAAAATATTCAAGAACAAATTTCAAACTTTGTTCAAACCTCGGAAAATTTAACCAAGTTTTATCAAAATTCCACACTTGTTATTCCTAGTTTTTATAAAAAATTTGGATATGCAGTTTTATGACCTACTAAATTTTAGTATTTATAAAAAAGTTTTATGGTGTAAGTTTTGTTATGGGAAAGGCTTAAAATTTAAAAATTTTTAACATTTTCTCTATTGCTTAGTATTATACAATTCTTAGGTCAACATTAAAAACACTTCGTACTAGATTTACGTTGTTCAGAACTTGTGACATGGATATTGAAATCAAATGGAACCGATCCAAATCTAGTCAAAGTCTGCAAGCATGTAACCTAAATGCTTATTTCAAGATTTCTGTTTTTTATCCATTTATGTATTGATCATATAATAATGAAAATAGATAGTCGATTCACTCAACATAAAGCGATCTTCAGAGGTTTCGCTTCGGTTTTTCGACAAACCACAGAGAAGAAAATGACAAAAATTTATTTAAGTTTGCTGAATTTTATAAACCTCTTTGTTTAAGCGACATAAGCTGTAGTCATTTCTTTCGTTTATTTCATTTGCATTGCATGCAATTTGCAATCAGCTTATGAAATATCCCAAAGATATAGTTTATGCTTTGCAATCCCAAATCGGGGTTTTCACAACTAGAATGAGGAAGCCAATCCCGCACAATGCCTCAGAGGCAACAGTGCTCGCCCCCAATTAATAAATACAAGGTGTAAAGGTGCCTCGCACTGCCCGTTCTATATGGAACAACTAATTATAATAAAAACAAATAATATTAATCAAAGGTTGTCCCGTATGCAACATGTGCTCCGCACCCCCGTTCTACTCTCTGAACAAATAATAAAATAATATACAATAAATTAACTTAAAAAAACTACTTGCCCTCCATAAAACCAGTGAAACCTTCTAGGTCATGTCACCCCTCCTTCCGTAAGGTAGGATAAGATGGGTTATGAGAGGTGAGAGGCATCATATCCGTAGATCAACCATCGAGTTGCACGTCATTACCTTTGTGCATATTACTCGCCTCTTACGACCAGTATGCCTACCTCGGGCATATTCCAAACCACTAACCCGCAGGGTCTTTTACCCTAGCTCGCCACTCGTTACGGCTTTCTGCCAATTGGTAACATCACGGGATCACAAATCGGTCTCCACTTTGTCCTTCCATCGGAGTGGTGGTCTCCCTCTTCCTCTGGGTGCCGATAATAATACTTTATGGGCTGGAGCACCTTCATTCGCACAAAATGGCCTAGCCAATTAAGACGTTGGGTTTTAATTCGTTGGACTATGTCGGTGTCTGCACAAAGCTCATACAGCTCATCATTAAATCTTCTTCGTTTCTCGCCGTCACCAACATGTAAGGGTCCGTAAATCTTTCGAAGAATCTTTCTCTCGAATATTCCCAGAGCCGCCTCATCAGATGTTGTCAATTTCCAAGTTTCTGCACGATAAGTGACTTATTCATTTTTGCTCTTCGAGAGAGAACTTAACTTCTCAATTGCCAAATTAGTCAGAAGTAGAACTTGTGTGGGCGAGTTATTCTTCGTTGGATTTCTATATTGACATTGTTGTTGGTGTTAATGCTGGTTCCCAGATAAAAAACTCCCAACGAGGTTAAAAACTTATCTAAGTAACTCTACTGGAGAAGTAATTAAAAGATTGATATGTACTTATGCTTTACAATTGTTGAATATCCTATCTCATTTATCTCTTCTCTTTATACGAGAAGATTAAAAATCCGCATTATAAGTAATGATATTTTCTTGGGGACTTCGGTATTTTCCTCAATACAAGGTTATGAAAGAAAACACTTTAGCTCTTCGTAGGAAAAAATTGCCTAAAATCAGCAAAATGGGTCACGACCTTAAGATTGACCTATTATTGTATTAAAATTTAATGAACTACAAAACTACCTACTCCAAAAATTATTGCAAAAATTCTGAAAAAAGGTAAGACTTTGACTTTTTTCGTACATTTTTAAAACAAAATTTATTGTGTTTCAAATTTCACTTTTCAATGAAAATTTTTTTTCATTCCCCCGCAAACTAGTCCCTAATTTTTAGAATTATCTGGCTGAAATTCGGTATGTGGCCACCATTTTGCAATATATTAATTATTTTTCGGATTGAATTGATTTTTAAAAAACACAAAATATATACTAGACAATTTTAATAACAGCTAACACCTTTACCTGGAAGATTCTATAGTGATTCGGTAATCCAAACTTTCAGAGATGCGATGATTGGGGAGACGGCACTCCCGGTTCCTTATTTTAGACGCGCATAGCTTTGCCCACAGATATACTGAGAACTTAGTGCCCACCTCTTAGAAAGTAGTTTGCTGCTAATAAAGATTCCTAAAGCCAGACCGTTTTAGATTATAATAAATACGTTTATGTTATGAATATTGGCTTTTGTAAAATCCATTTTCACAGGGATTTTGGTTTAATAAGTGTAAACACTTTTGGAACAAATTGGCAACCGTATTTAAACGTTCGCACGCGGCGTATATTCAGTTTCTCACTATGCATGTACGAGTACGTACTTTCATTACACAGAACATTATACCTGCTACCAACACCCACCCTTTCACAGGGTGACAATATGGGCTTAGAACGGATTAAAAACAAAATAAACGCAACACAGTGCAGCTTGAGAGAGAGGAAAGAAAGACGAAATGTTACATTTTACCACATTGCCACTGTCTATCAACGCGTTTTTGCGGAAATTACTTTCCTTTATTAAGTGTGAAAGCTGGCTGCGCATTTGTGGCGCCTCCATAGCTTTTCCAACGATATCGAGCAAGGTACAGAGATAAGAAGCTGCATGTGTACATTTAGACTTTGTGCCGTGACACTTAAGCAGCTTTTCTGCCCTGACACGAAAATCTTACAGTCCCTATACTATTAAGTGCAAATGTGCTTGGCTAAATTTGAATTCGTTACAATTTTGTATTTATTGAATTTGGTTTCACGAATTTTCGAAGACGATGGAATCAAAGACGGCTTTATTTACTTTCCTTATTTGCATTCAAACCGTGTTGTTCGGTAGGTAGAGTAAAGTCGGGTATTGTGGGCTGGTCGGGTATGCCCACGGGCCATAACTTCCATAATAACAAACATGCACAAGTATCCTTCCGTCTTAGGTTTGATATTAACATAGCGGTCCCTGTTCGCATTTTGATTTGATTGTTCGCTGTTGATCAGTTGGTGAGAATTTGTTTGAAGAACAGCGGACCTTTTTTTTCGTTAGTGTGAAGTATGGAGGATGGGGCCGTGTGCAGAAGTCCACGCAAGTGGGGAAAGTTTCTGATCGCCATTCACCTGGGAATGGCCAGAGCGATTCTTTTGCATGCGGTTCAAGCAGCTCACTACTTCCGGGCTTTGCGCCCAAGTATCCTCTGGGTAACCACCGAACACCTGTTTGCTAAATGTGACAAGGCGACAACCTGGGAAGGCCACTCCGATATAATCGGTTTAAGGGCTTGCTGCGGGGTTCAAACAGCAGCGTCTGATCACCATGTGGTGCGGCTGCAAGCGGGCGTCTGTCTTGGATCAATCGGCTCGCTATACAAACGTGTAATAGAATTCAACCTCCCGGGAAACGGGTTGTGCGTTGGGTTTGGGACCCACCACATAACACAACGTTCCAATGAAATTCAATAACAAGGCCTCGGATATGAGAACCCCTTGTTTAGATGACAACACCCGCAAACGAAATAAGGGTTATGAGATAAGGGCATGTACCTGGAATGTCCGGTCCCTTAATGGGGAAGGTGCCGCTGCCCGGCTGGTTGAGGTCCTGAGGAAAACAAAAGCTGACACCACCGCCGTACAAGAGATGCGATGGACGGGGCGAGGAAACACGATCAAAACACCTTGCAACATCTACTGGAGTGGGCATGAAGACAAGTGCAGATTCGGCGTGGGATTTGTGGTGGGAGAGCGACTCCGTCACCGAGTACTGCCGTTCACACCCGTGAACGAGCGTCTCGCTGCAATCCGCATAAAAGTACGATTTTTCACCATATCGCTTATCTGCGCTCATGCACCGACGGAAGAGAAGGACGACGTGGAAAAGGATGCATTCTACGAGCGCCTGGAAGAAGCACACGATCGCCGCCCCCCGTCATGATATCAAAGTCGTGCTTGGCGACTTTAACGCCAGCGTGGGTAAGGAGGGTGTATTTGGCCCCACTGTCGGGAAGTTCAGTCTCCACGATCAGACTTCGCCAAATGGATTCAGGCTGATCGACTTCGCCGGTGCCCGAAACATGGTCATATCCAGCACTAGGTTTATGCACAAGAAGATCCATCAGGCTACATGGCTGTCCCCGATCGAACAACAAGCAACCAGATCGACCACATTGTGATAGACGGACGGCATGCTTCCAGCGTTTTAGATGTTCGCACAATACGAGGACCTAACATCGACTCTGATCACTACCTAGTAGCAGCCAAGATTCGTACCCGCCTCTGTACAAAAAACGCAGGGAAAGCTGGACGTCGAAAAGCTGCAATCGCAACAGACCGCCAATTATTTCGCAGATCGCCTCTCACACCTGCTCTCCGAGAGCACAATTCAACCTAGTGGAATGCATGAGCAGTGGTATCATACCTTAGGAGCACTCCGTATCGCAGCCGAAGAAGTAATTGGATTCCGGGAAGGAACAACTGGTATGATGATGAAGAGTGCCGCGTTGCAACGAAAACAAAGGACGAAGCCTACAAGGCAACGCTGAGATCGAATGCAACGAGGAGTGTGTGTGAACACTACCGCGAGTTGAAGAGGGAAGCGAGGCGGCTTTTCCGGGCGAAAAAAAGAGAGGTAGAAAAGCGTGAAATATAGGAGCTTGAGATGCTGGCCAACGGGAATAATGCCCGAAAATTCTATCAAAAAATTCGGCGAATGACAGAAGGTTTTAAACCCGGGGCAAACTCCTGCAAGAATGAGAACGGCGACCTGGTGGCCGATGTTCAGAGAGCACTCAGAATATGGAGGGATCACTTCTCTGCCCTTTTAAATGGAGAAACTGAGCAAGAAACCAGAGAAGATGTCGAACCCGAGCCCACAATTGAAGATGATGGAATTGACGTTCCACAACCCGACTATAATGAGGTGCGAATAGCAATATCCCGATTGAAAAACAATAAAGCAGCTGGCGCTGATGGTTTGCCTGCTGAGCTAATCAAACACGGAGGCGAGGAGCTGGTAAGGCGCATGCATCGGCTTTTATGCAGAATATGGTCGGATGAATGCATGCCTGCAGATTGGATTCTAAGTGTTCTCTGCCCAATCCTGCAAACTGCGCCAACTATCGCGGAATCAGCCTTTTGAATATCGCATATAAGGTCCTATCAAGCGTATTGTGCGAAAGACTGAAGCCTGATGTGAACAGACTGATTGGACCTTATCAGTGTGGCTTCAGACCTGGTAAATCTACCATCGACCAGATTTTTACAATACGCCAAATCTTGGAAAAAACCCATGAAAAAAGAATCGACACACATCATCTCTTTGTTGAGTTTAAAGCCGCTTTCGATAGCACGAAAAGGAGCTGCCTGTATGCCGCTATGTCTGAATTTGGTTTCCCCGCAAAACTTATACGGCTATGCAAAATGACCTTGAGCAACACCGCCAGCTCGGTCAGAATTGGGAAGTACCTCTCCGAGCCGTTCGAAACTAAACGAGGTTTCAGACAGGGCGACCCCCTATCGTGCGATGCTGGAGAAAATAATACAAGCTGCAGAACTTAACCGCGCTGGAACAATATTTTATAAAAGCGTGCAACTGTTGGCATATGCTGACGATGTTGATATAATTGGCCTTAACAACCGCGCCGTAACTTCTGCTTACTCCAAATTAGAAAAAGAAGCAGAGAAAATGGGATTGGTGGTGAACGAGGGCAAAACGAAGTACCTTCTGTCATCATGCAAAGAGTCAGCGCAACCAAGCCACTGTTGGCAGCAATAATTTCGAAATAGTAAAGGACTTCGTTTACCTGGGAACCAGCATTAACACCAACAATAATGTTAGCCTAGAAATCCGACGAAGAATTACTCTTGCAAACAAATGCTACTTCGGACTGAGTAGGTCCTCTCTCGACGAACGAAAATAACACTCTATAAGTCACTCATCGCACCCGTCCTGCTATATGGTGCAGAAGCGTGGACACTAACAACATCTGATGAGGCGGCTCTGGGACTATTCGAGAGAAAGGTTCTTCGAAAGATTTGTGGACCTCTACGCGTTGGCGACGGCGAGTACCGAAGATGATTTAATGATGAGCTGTATGAACTTTACGCAGACGCCGACATAGTTCAGCGAATTAAAACACAGCGGCTTCGTTGGCTAGGCCACGTAGTGCGAATGAGCGAAGATGCTCCAGCCCAGAAGGTATTCTTATCGGCACCCGCCGGTGGAAGCAGAGGAAGAGGAAGACCACCACTCCGATGGAAGGACCAAGTGGAGACCGATTTGCGATCCCGTGGTGTTTCCAATTGGACGGTCAAAATCGCCCAGGCGGTTAGAAGACCATTTAAAAAAAGAAAGTGAAGTATTATCGATATTTTTTAAAAAATAATATTTCACCATAGTCGGAAATTAGATAGTGACCCGAAACTATTTTAAATAATACACAACGGAAATAAATAAATGTATAAATGTTTTAAATCCCTTTTACTTTTAAGCTATTAAGCGGGTAATGTGGGCTACATAGTAATGGCCATATTACCCGCCAGCTAAATCGCCGACTTCTTGAGTCGCCTTAATATTTTTGATCTGTCAGACAAAAATGTTGAGAATTAAATCTTTGTTTCAACAATTCTGAAAAATAATTCAATATATGAAAGGCTGGGAGTAAAAAGGAGGTATATTTTTTGTGTTAGTAAAAGGGAAGTATATAAAAGTGTTTTGTAAAAAGGTGTAAAAAAAAAAAATTCAGTAAGAGGTGGACAAATCGTTTTTTCTATTAAAAGGTAGAAATATCATTTTTTTCGATAAAAAGGAGAAAAAGCATTTTGTTTAGTAAAAAGGAGACATATCAGATTCTTCAACTCAAGAGGGACATATCACGTTGCTTGGAAGAGTTTGGATGTGCATGTTAAAGCTAACTAAGTGCAAAAGGATGACGAATGAAATGTATTTAAATTATATACATACATGTCAAAAGATGACATCTGCGAAAGTCATCCTTTTGCACTTAGTTAGCTAAAGCACATCCAACTCTTCCAAGCAACGTGATATGTCCCCCTTGAGTTGAAGAATCTGATGTGTCTCCTTTTTAATAAACAAAATGCTTTTTCTCCTTTTTATTGAAAAAAATGATATTTCTACCTTTTATTAGAAAAAACGATTTATCCACCTTTTACTGAATTTTTTTTTTTTACACCTTTTTACAAAACAGTTTTATATACTTCCCTTTTACTAACACAAAAAATATATCTCCTTTTTACTCCCAGCCTTTCATATGATATAAAAACGTAAACCTTGGTTTAACCACCCTAGCTTTCTGGTTTCTTTTTTATCTGTTCTTGCAACAATTATTATGCGATATAATTTAATATGCGATATAAAAAAGCAATATATACATAGGTTTTACTACTATTATTTGGGCTAAATTTAAGTTGAAGTAAAATGGTGCCCACAAAAGCCGATCTTACTCTACATTTTTACTTAAACCACCTTAATTCTTTGCTTTACTTAAGCAATTTTAGTGTTTTTAGTTGGTATCGCATTAATAAATTTCACGGCGCTTACTGGGGTTTGGCAACAAATAAATGTTTTGCTTATATTCCCATTTTAGATAATTTCGGTGGCAAAATCAGATTTAATCGAAACAAGTAAGGTTAGACTTCCTTAGTAACTTACGTGTGAAACTGAGCATTATATTATTATTGCAGGTCTATCTAAATAATTTTCGCATTATAAATATATCCGGCTGTATACTTTCAATAACTAAAATTAATTATTTTTTATACAAATACGAATGCGCTAGCTCTAGACTTTTGGATAATGTTTTTCTGAGCCGGCCTTTCTGTTCTTAACACTAGTGTACCCACAAGATATGCTAATAATTGTTGTCCTAGTCTATTGTATTATTTTATTTGTCCAGATATCATTTTTGTCTGACCATGACCTTATTTTTTGTGAATTTGACCTAAAATTTGACCATCCTAGTCCAGGTAGTACATATAGTTTTAAAGATTACCGTCTACTTGACAATAATGCCATTTTTTCCGATCTGTCCATTGTAAATTGGTGTGAATGTTGGCGTCTTCAAACTGTTAATGAAAACCTAGAGTTTCTCAATAATGAAATTGCAGAAGCCTTTGATAAACGATGTGCATTCGTGAGGTCAAGTCTCTATCATGCCCTTGGTTTAACAGTAAGGTTTTAAAGCTCGAAATAAGGCGTATGCCAGTTGGAAAAAGAAAAGGCGTAAATCGGACTGGACCTTCTATAAAAATGCAAGAAATATAGCCACAAAGGTTACTAAATTAGAAAAGTGTAAGTTTTTTTCATCGCGCTTGTACCCAGATCTCCCACTTTATGCTTTGTGAGGAAATTAAAAAAATTTCCGAGTTTGTGGTAAGGCCCCTCATGAATGTACTCTGGCCTCAGAGGATCTTAACCCTAGACACGTAACCTTCGTCGATTCGACGAATACGCTATTGAAAATTTTCTGTCTCTTTTTAAGACTGCCTTTCTAAAAGACTTAAAAAAAATATATCAGAATTGTTCCAAAATAATAAAAAAAGTTGGTTTATTTCGAGGATTAAAAGCTGGTACACATTTGCGTACAAAAAATGTAACCAAATATAAAATAACTACATTAGAAATAAGTATTTTAAAGAATGTTCGTCGAATCGAAGAATAGTTAGGTTTTATAGGGAGTGAGCGAAGGTTACCTTTCTAGGGTTAATAATGCCTTTGTTAGTAGTATTTTGTCCAGTTTGAGTTCTGTGAATGCTTTATCCTATGAGTCTGCTTGTTATTCGGGCGAAACGCTTGAGTTCTCCGCTGTGCTGGATGCTGATGTTGTAAGATGCATCCTCAAAATTAAGACCAAGGCGATGGGAGTTGACGAAATCCCAATTAAATATGTGAAAGTCATTCTTTCTTTCATAATAGGGACAATAACGCATATTATTAATCATTCAATTACTACCTCATATTTTCCTGAAATAGGGAAAGTAGCCAAGAGTCGACCTCATCCTAAAAATAATAAGGCAAGCTCTCCGGGAGACTTTAGACCCATTAGCATCTTACCAGTACTATCCAAAGCGTTTGGGAGTTTATTGGCGGAACAAATCAGCAACCACGTGCTTAAACATAACTTACTATCACCGTTCCAGTCAGGGTTCAGAGCTGGGCATAGCTATTTAACTGCTCTAATAGAAATCTGTGATGACATAAAGGCCAACTAACGCTTCTGTCTCTACTTGACTTTTCGAAAGCATTCGACTCAGTTAATCACTCATTGCTATGTTACAAACTGTAACAAAACTTCTGATTCGGTACAAACTCTCGGAAGATAATGGAAAGCTTTATCTGGTTGATCTCAGTTTGTGAGCAATGGGTCTGATGTATCGGAACCAAGTTAAATAATGATGGGTGTTCCTCAGGGATCAATACTTGGCCCCTTATTATTTAGCCTATTCGTAAACGATCTTTTTAATATATGTAAGTTTGTTCATGTGCACGCATATGCTGATGATGTTCAGATGTATTTGTATAGGAGCATAGTGATATACGTGATCTATGTGTTCAAATAAATAGTGACTTGTCGTCTATATTATATTTGGCGAATAACAATGGCATATATCTTATTGCTGCGAAATCGTATATGTTGCCAATTGCTAAGAAAGACATCTCGGATCTCGATCAATAAAAATTGGAAGCTCTGTTGTGACAACCGTTAATAAAGTAAAAAACCTTGAAATTGTGATAAATTCTAGTCTTACTTCCAACGACCAAGTTAAAGCTCTTGTGGGTAAGGTATATGGTACTCTGCGTAACTTGAGACAGATTGCGCTCTACACCCCCTTTCAAATTAGGAAAAAACTCGCCATACAACTTATTATACCAATTATATCATATTCATAGTTGGTTTACAACAAACTAGACACTGGATCCACCCATAAAATGGAGGTAGCATTTATTTAAATTTGACCATATTTCTGCCTCGAGGTCTCGATTGTTAGGGTGTAACCAATCTAATTATCAAAGAGCTAGGATTTACATTTTTCTCTCCCGTCCTTTCTTATCCAAGTCGCCGCCGTACCTGTATAATAAAATAACATCCAGCAGGTCTACTCGTTCATGCACTTTAGTGTTGCCCAGTTTCAACTACGTATCCTCAAGCAGGTTGTTTTTCGTCAACACCATACGTCTCTAGAATTCTATTCCGATTGCTGTGAGAAACTTCCTTAACCAAAACAACTAAAGATGCATTCTGTATACCTTTTTCTGTAGACATAGCATTCAAACTGGCTATTAAAATATTTGAAATCTACCCTTCCTTAAACAGTATAACTTCTCTTTTTAAATCTCATTGTTTTATATATTTTTGAAAAATTCTAGCTTAATTATATGTGTAATCATACACATAAGTATAATAATAATTATTGTTTGTTATACGATAAAAGATTTTATCGTAATGTAAAATCAAATCAAATCTTGTAAATAAAAATGAATGTGGGTCTGTGTGTCCTTTATATTCCTGGGTTCACTGGTTACAGTGAAGCTTTGTAAATTGGTGTTAACAAACCTTCCTTCTTACCAACTTTCGCGTCCATCATTATACATTCAATACAACTTTTTACTATTCTATTGACCTTTTTATTTAACTTTGGAATAAAATACCGACTTTGCAGTGATTCCAGTGTTTTTAGTCCCAAAGTGTCCCTGTCTATGCGCTATTTTTATAATCTCATCCTCCATATCCGTTGGAACTTCTAAAAGTTCTTTGTTTGGGTCCTTATACAAAATTCTATGTTTCTCAAAATAATCTTAGTAAATATCCTTTTCAAGTACTTTAATCCATTCATGCCTACACTGAGCTTCTTTCAGTCTATATCTTAATGAATCGTCGACTAATAAAAGACAATAAACCACTGAGGGCATCCACATGTTTCATTTAAGTTCCACTTCTATGCTCAACTGCATAATCAAATTGTTGTAAATACATTGACCACCTAATCACCCGATCTGGTATGTCAGCTTTATTCATAGTTACAGCAAAAGCATTGCAGTCAGTGACAATTTTAAAATGAATAAGATACACTTGCCACTTTTTTAATGCTTGAATATTTGCTAAAACTTCTAGTTCATATGAGCAATATCTCTTTTCACAAGACTTGGTTTTACGACTTAGATATTCAACTGGATGAAAACTTTCATCTTCCGATTCTTTTTGCATCAGCACTGCACCATAGTATTTTTTGAAGCATCTGTATGTATTTCAGTTATCGATTTTGGATAATGTAACTTAAGAGCAGAAGCTACTACCAATCCATGCTTTAACTCCTTCACCGCTAACATATGATCATCATTCTTTCCGTAGTAAATCTGACAGAGGTTTGGCTATCTCCGCGTATTTGTTGATAAATCGTCTAAAATAAGATGTTAGCCCAAAAAATCGTTGCAATTCCTTCCTATTCTTTGCAATTGGAAAGTCACGAATTGCTTCCGTTTTGCATTCCGATGAGTCAGAGTCATAGGTAAATTGCCCCGTACTATCTTTTCATTTATTTTCCTAAAATAACAGCAAAAACGTTTGTGCCATTTTCTTAGGGACAAGCACTAAAGGTGATGCATATTCAGAGGTACTCGGAACAATTATCCCATCTTTTAACCTTACGTCAATTTGTTCCTCTATATATTTGTTATCTCTAAAAGATACCCTACGCGGAGATTAATATACAGGAATATCATCTTTTACTACAATTCCCATTATAATTGGAGACTTCACATTTTTATTTTACTTCAAATTATTTACCAAATTTTCTATTTCCACTGCAGTTTGTTCAGGAATGTTGTTACAAAGTTATGCCGAAAATTCTCAATTGAAATCAGAGTTTTGATTAGATCTATCCAAATTATCAGAAAACTCGATTCCTTTCAATGACTCCAATAACTCCTTCTCTTTAAATGTGACACCTGCTTGCCCAATAATCATATCAAATTTTTCAAAGAGACTGCCACCTCATAGAAAACTACTTCCGTAATAAAA
The DNA here is from genome assembly GCA_949987695.1 of Merzomyia westermanni. Lineage (NCBI taxonomy): Eukaryota > Metazoa > Arthropoda > Insecta > Diptera > Tephritidae > Merzomyia > Merzomyia westermanni. The sequence goes on along the minus strand of OX465289.1, from coordinate 161,314,502 downwards.
CTACCAACTATGGTTCATTATCTAGTTTAACATTTCTGTTTGTACCCAATGTATCATTTCGAATTAAATACTCACGTCCAGTATCAACCCGTTAAAAATTGTATATTTAATTTCAATATCCGTACTTCCAACACAGTTTTCCCAAGTGTATTACCTTGTTCACTTTTACTATCTTCATTGCCTGCTTTTCTTTACAATCCTTAGCAAAATGTCCCTTTTGTTTACAGCTAAAACAAACTATTTCTTTTTCACTACAACCCTGAGCTAGACGAGATTCAGAACCACACTTGGAACACAATTTCCTCGCTTCTTTTGTTTTTTCTTCCGTTATTTTTAAATTATTAACTGAATTCTTTTTGTTTGACGAAAAATGAGATCCTCGAATTTTCTCATAAACTCTAACCTTTTCTTTTAAAGCCTTTAAAGTGGTAGCTTCATAAAAAGTAGTTTTGTTTAGTCTAGAATCAGGTATTTCATCAATAAATACTCGATAACACTAGCCTCATCTACCTGAATCGGACTACCTATCTGAATCAAGGTATAAAGATACTCATTCAAACTTTCTCTTGGTCGTTTTTGCCTTTGTCTCATTATTTTATGTACTTCGGCTACACTTAACTGTTTTCCAAACTCATCAATTAGTCCTTCCCTAAGTGCAACCCAACTTCTTACAGATGTCAAACCTATTACAAATAATTTGGCTGCACCAATCCTACCGTGTCAGAAGCAAATTCGAATTCTCGAACCCAATGGTTAACGTCATACTAATCTCTAAGCTTGAACAGGTCGCCTCTAAGTTCTTCCAAGACGATCGCTGTGGCGGGTTGTTTGGCTATCATTTTCAGCGTGGAACGATTCTACTTGGGATGCGTTGAGCGCAGAAGGATCACCTTTCTAAGGGTGATATCCTGCAGCCTCAGATTGCTGGCTTCGATTGTGGCTAGCTGGGATCTAATCCTTTGAACTCCATCACTGGTACTGGGGGCTACTGTCTCATGAAGGGTGGTGTTACGACGGCCTTGGCAGTGCATGCACGTTCTTGTGATATGGCAATCTTTTAATACATGGGTCTGAGATAAACAATTCTCTCAAAGATTGTTTCCTAGTACACATTTTTTACGCTCTGGGATGGACAGCTTTTTGTACCGCAAACAACTTTGTAGAGTGTGGGAGGATTGTTTGCACAATTCGCAGGCGTAAGTTGTTTGGTGTTCTGTCAGAAAATGGTTCATTTGGGACCATCCCCGGAGGTCTCTTCTTGAGCTTAAAGACTGCTTCCACAGCGCAACTGTATTTTCTGACAGTTTTAAGATCACCAGATATATTAGGATGGGGTTCCATTTCGTTTCGACTTGCTGGCTTGCTAATATTTACGGATGATTGTAGCATCTGTATTTCATCACTATTTTCCGATTGAATCGCCTTTATAATCATGAGAATTCGGATTTGGTTGTCGACTAAGACTCTGTTATTCTCAAACCTCGACTTGAGCGCTTCCCGTGTCAGGGCAAAGCTGCAGTCGCTCAAGGGGAATTGGTCCAATTTGCCCTGGCTTTCCTTTGGTCTTGTGTCTGAGGTGATACAGTTTCTGAGCACTGGAGATATAGACCGCAGTGAACTTGTCACAGAAGGACGGCCATTGATCATACCCTCCATAAAATATTTCCGTATCACACGGGTGCCCTTTGAGATTCATATTGGAGGAATCTTGGAGTGGTTGGGTCGCCTATTTGAGCCTTGAGATCATGGTCGTCTGTCTCTACTACTATATCGTAGGCGCTCTGTACTAAAGCCGAAAATGCATCGATGTTCTTGTTCTTTAATTTAAGGGTTGCTTCGGTAATATCCTGAAAAGGAGTTGAGCGGGACCGAGTGCAGTAGTCAGTGAAGATATCCGTTACGGATATGAATTTCTTTTCAGCCACAGTAGACATTTTGAGGTATCAACCATTTTTCTTTGGGGTGGAAATTTTGGTGGAAATTCAGAGAAAAAGTTTTGATAAGCAGTCAGCAGCATTTAGCAGTCGTGATCCACTTTACAAGGGGGCTACTCGCCATATGCTTTTTTGTATGCCTTGTAACCTCTCTGTTTATACGAGGTGTGTTCAAAACGTATCGCGAATTTTGAATTTTCGCTGGTTACGTATATTCGAATTTCGAATTTTTTGTGGCGTTATGTTGGTACTCATGTCTCTCACTTATGCCGACAAGCTCGGCCATTTTGAATGTTCAGTTAATTGTTGACAGCTGCTTTGCTTGCACGTGTTTTGGATCGTCTTCGATTTTTACCTATTCAAAAAAATGGATCAAAGAACCTGTATCAAATTTTGTGTGAAAAACGAAATTAAGTGCGCGGATGCATTCCGAATGTTGACTGTGGCATACGGAGAAGCTACCTTGGACCGAAGCAACGTTTATCGGTGGTACAAAATGTTCTCAGAAGGCCGAGAAGATGTGCAAAGAAGAACAAAAATTGGCTTTTGCACCACGATAACGCCCCTGCTAACGCATCGTTGCTTGTGCGCGACTTTTTGGCCAAAAACAACACACTAATGATGCCGCAGCCACCGTATTCCCCAGATCTGGCCCCCTGTGACTTTTTCTTGTTCCCTAAACTGAAGAGGCCCATGAAAGGACGACGTTACGCTTCTCTTGATGAGATAAAGACGGCATCGAAGGAGGAGCTGAACAAGATACAAAAAAATGATTTTTTGAAGTGCTTCGAAGATTGGAAAAACTGTTGGCACAAGTGTATAATATCTCATGGGGATTACTTTGAAGGGGACAAAATAGATATTCATGAATAAATAAATAATTTTTGAAAAAACACAAAATTCGCGATACTTTTTGAACACACCTCGTATATGTTTGTGCGGGTATATGTGTTTATAAGTATTTGACTGGTTTGGGGAATCAACAATAGTTAAGGGGGAATCACAAGCTATTTAATTGACGTACTACTTTTGTTGGTTTCGGCCCGAATTTAAGCTGGTTAAATTTGTGAACTTCGATTTTCAGTTTACACAGTGAATTTTTTCCTTGGTGTGAGATCGGCGATCAGGCCCATTGTAGTAGCTATATATATGTAAAATTATACCTTAACTGCTAATTAAATATTTAATTATAGCACTGTGGTAACTAAGAAAAATTTTACCTTAACTGGGATTGACTTTTCCACGGGATGAAAATTCTTTTAACGGGATCCAACAAATTTAAGTTAAGGGGTTATAATTTAATATAATATTTTAGTTTATGAGTAGGCACTTGTTTCTTCAATGGCGAAGAAGGCCCACTTGTTAAGGTGGGGTATGATGGTACTTACTGGCGATTAGGTCTTCTAGAGACTTTACCTGTTGCTGGTGATTCCGGAACAATGTTCCCCTCCTTGCAACCACGGAATCTATCATATCCCTATACTATTTCTTGGTTCTTGAACTACTTGGTGGGATGGATGGCTATGCGTTCGGCACAAATCACCCTTTTGTATATACGTGTGGCGCTTTGTAAATAATACAGCGTATTTAAATGCAGTTTTATGTGGTTTTATTCGAATAAGTTTCTATGCAAATTTTAACGACTTTTTCAGCGAAAACTAAGGCTTTATGCTTACTGATTTACTCAGAGAATAAAAAAACTATTAAGGTGTTGATGGCACAACGAAAAAAATAACAATAACACGTCCACGATTGAAAATAAGAACTATTAAAAGTAGGTTAATTTATAAGTTACGAGTGATGAAATATAATACAATAAAAGCTTTGCTATGAAATTTATTTACATTTAAGGAATTATAAAGGGTGTTTTTTTCAGGGGTATAGAACTTTGAGTTGAAATAAAACACAAGAAAATCGTTTTAAGGTCCATCAATTTGGCTTTATTGGAAGGATAATTTTATGCCATTAATGTTTAAATATGATTTCGGGCATGTGGCCGCCGCGGCTGGCTCCAATAAAGCCAATTCTACAGGTCCAATTTTCAACCACTTTTTCGAGCATATGGGGCCGTATGTCGGCAATAACGCCACGAATGTTGGCTTCCAATTCCCCTAACGTTTCTGGTTTGTTGGTGTAGACGAGCGACTTCACATATCCCCAAAGAAAATAATCCAATGGTGTCAAATCACACGACCTTGGTGGCCAATTGACAGATCCATTCCGCGAAATTATGCGCTCATCGAATGTTTCCTTCAATAAATCGATTGTGACGTGCGCTGTGTGGCATGTAGCGCCGTCTTGTTGGAACCACAACTCATCCACATTCATGCCATCCAATTCGGGAACAAAATAGTCGGTTATCATGGCTCTATACCGGTCTCCATTAACGGTAGCTGCCTCTCCAGCATTATTGCGGAAGAAGTATGGCCCAATGACTCCACCAGCCCATAGAGCACACCAAACAGTCAGTTTTTGTGGATGTAATGGCGTTTCAAGGGTCTCATGTGGATTCTCTTCACTCCAAATGCGGCAATTTTGCTTGTTGACGTAGCCATTCAACCAAAAATGAGCCTCATCACTGAACAAAATTTTGCGATGAAAATCAGCATCGAAATCAATCTCATTTTCGGCCCATACACCAAAATCACGACGCATTGCATGTTCTCGCGGCTTTAATTCTTGCACAAGCTGGATCTTGTAAGGTCGCAAGCCAAGATCTTTGCGCAAAATCTTCCATAAAGTTGATGGACAAAGCTCCAATTGCTGTGCACGGTGGCGAATCGATTCATTCGGGTCCTCTTCAACACTTTGCTCTACAGCGGCAATTGTTTCTTCGGTGCGCACTCTTCGACGTCTCTGCGGATGCGTATTATCACATAGAGTAAACGTAGTGCGAAAACGATCCATGGTTAACCGAATTAATTGCTCTGATGGACGATTATGTCGACCATAAAATGGACGGAGCTCACGGTAAACTTCGCGAACTGAACCATTATTTTCGAAATAAATTTGCACGATTTGCAAGCGTTGTTCTTTTGTCAACCTGTTCATGATGAAATGGCAAACCAAACTGAACATAAATGACATTAGAGTTGCCAGATTTGACCACAAAATGCCAGTTTTATCTCTATTCGAAAAACAAACCTGTAAAAAAAACACCCTGTATATACATAACGAGTACTTTTTTTGATTGGGGCGTGTGGATACCTATGCCGCGTAAAAACATAATAATAAACATTTGGCCCGATATATATTCGAGGGTCCTTCGCCAGAGCAAACCGTCCAAGGATTTTTTCGCCATGAAACGCTTCTCAACAAAAAAAAACCTGTTCAGTGTGGATCAACTTTTAATAAGTTTATCTGCTTTACACTTCGTTTTTGTAATAATAATCGGGAGAATCGGCTATTTTTAGGGGTTGGCTGAGCTTTAAACGAGTCTTCCTTTTTGTGACACTGTGCAATCGATCGGCTTACCTTTTGAGCTTGAGCCAAACAGGCAGTTCATTCATTGTCATTTTCACCTTGGCTGAAAGTTCATTTAAATGTTAATCTCTTTACACTTTCTTTTGAGAATTTGTCTTGCTTTCTTTTTATTTTTGTTTGACGATTTGATTCATTACATTCGTACGATGTTATTATTGTGCTTTTGGGGGTTTTCTTATTTGCTTTTAATTCTTTTGACTTTGACTTAAATCCTTTTTACTTTGATTACATTTTGCGATTTTGTGGTGGCGACCACAGTACGCTGATTCCTCAATAGGTCTCCTGCTTTCAAAGCTTTTCTATTTAATTTTTTTTCCTTTGCAGCTTCCTTCCTTGATGGTTTCCTTGTTCCTTTGATTATGATTTTCGCTTTAATGTCCTTAGTTTATATTTAAATGTGTTGGCTTTCATTTCGGCTTTCAATCGTTAATATCGTCCTGTTGGCCATAAGTTTGGAACAATTATTCACGTATTGGCCGTTCAGACACACGCAATTAAGCTACTTTTAGTGGTTGCATGAAGTGTTTTTAACGATTCTTCAGCTCTTCTTATTATACCGATGTGACCGCACCATCTACGTACGCTTGTACGGAAATAGATATATACATTAGACTGGGTCGATTTATTAACCGATATCGCGCCATCCATTTTTCGATAGGTTTTGGGCTCGGACATTTTTGGGTCGGACAGGGTATACATGAAAATTTTAAAATCAAATGAAAATTTTTTTAGTAGGTCATGAAAAAAACCTTAACAATCAAAGTCGAAAAAAGTCAAAAAAAAGCAATTTCGCAGGCTCGAAAATTATTTTTTGGGTATGCGTAGTTGAACTTTTTTTCCTGAGCCCAAAACCTATCGAAAAATCGATGGCGCGATATCGGTTAATAAATCGACCCAGTATAATGTATATATCTATTTCCGTACAAGCGCACGTAGATGGTGCGGTCACATCGGTATAATAAGAAGAGCTGAAGAATTGTTACATACAAATCGACCCACCCTAATATACATCCCGGCACACAAGCTCCCTGATTTACTGGACCATTTGCCTTCAAACTTACATTCCTCGTTCTTTGCTATTAATGCTTAAGTACTTAATTGTTGTGTTACAAAATTGCTTTGTCAATATTTTCTTATAAGCACCAAGTTAAGGATTTTATACCATTTACACTCACCCCCTTACACATTGTAGGTGATGCAGTTAGGTATCGTCCTACCCAATAACCATCTCTTCATCAACCGCCCTTAAGCGTTTAGCATTGGCCAAAACATACTAACACTCTTATTTATATATGACGTTCCATATGCACATGGAACGTCGAGAAGTTAGTGCGTCTATCACTCGCACAACAGCTTCGTGAGCACTTGTACCTAAAACCATTTCCATATATCAGTATGCCACATACAGAGGCGTAGCCGGAATTCGCAAATGATTACGCAAAATAAAATACAAGTTTTTTTACTAAAAAGGTCCTTCGCGTTTACAATTGATGTCGATACACTTCGCTCTCTTACTAGCCCTTTTCAACCCAGTAGTGAGAAAATGTAAATTTCAAATAAGAAAATGTAAACAATAATGAGGGAGAAGATAAACTGAGATCATATTACTAATAGATCGGATGAAAAGGTGAAGGGGCGGTACTATCCCAGCATTTGCTTATCGAGCTTTAAGCAGACACATACTGAGTCCATCAAAAAAAAAAAAAATGCAACAGATAAGCTCGATGGAATAAATGAAGATGCGCAATTTTCATCAAAATCGGCCGTTCGTTTGCAAGGTTTGCAGTCACAATCGGACAAACAAAAGATGTTTATGTATGAAGATATATGCGGCCGGCGTAAAGTGGAGGTAGTGTTGATGTGTGTTATGCAAGTGATATCAAAATGTTTGGAACACGTTTTATAAGTGGGGTCGCCTCTCGGCAGTGGTTGTCAGCCCCTGAAAAAGCTTCTCAGCAAAAATTCATCTTCGTTCTGAGTCGGCATAAATCATGCACATAGGTCCAGCCGCAAAGGTGTAGGGTATATCCGTAAATTCTTATTTTATTATTAATTAAAAATATTTAAATTAAAATAAACAAAGATTTAACTAGTTATACTGGGCCTAGGTAGGGCGAAGGCCTCACTCCACTATCCTCTTGCTTCTGGATATGCCTCATACATAAACTTATAACAAACAACCAATATTGATATACATATGTAAGTGGGAGTGTAGTGTCCGACGTGCATGCAGATGATAAGGATATGCTTGTGCCTACTTGACTAGATTCTTCCTTTTCATATTTACGTTCAACTCTGCCCAATCGCTTTGCCCAACCTTTGCAAACAATTTTCCATAACATCATGCGCCAAATAAAGCTTTACAACATGACTTTAATTATTAAATGCCACCATAACCGCTTCATCTGTTCAACATAGCATAATGTGCACATAGTTAAATATGAGGTTGCATGGACATATATCTGTGAGGGTTACTACATGAGACTCGAAATACCCCAATCCTAATCTGAATATGTCAAATCTGACATTGTTACTTTAAGGTTTGGCATTTCCGTTGCTCAGTGTGCTCAGAAAAAGAATACATTTTAACTTTGATATTGAGGCCTCTCTTTTGGCGACCCCTGCTTTGATTACTGCGAATGACAAAACTTTGGTACCACTACTAATATGTACAAGGTGGCGCAAAAGTAAGCTTCCGATGTTCAGCATATCGGTTGTGGCACGTGCAGTGTGTGCTGTTGCACCGTCTTGTTGGAACCACATGTTTTCCAATCCCAATTCATCAAGTTGCGGCAAAAAGAACTCGTTGATCATTGCTCTGTAGCGCTCACCATTCACAGTAACCGTTTGGCCCCGACCGATTACACTGGTTTACAGCCAAAATGCACCAGAGACGCCATAGTGAAATTCCTATGTAAAATCACCTCCTAATTCCGAAAACCAAGGTTATTTTTAGTTGAATGGTACCGTTTTTGAGATATTTACGATTTACCGTTATTTCAAAAAACAAAAAAGATGGCTCCACTTAATCGTGTATATCTCAAGAACAAACTGAGCTCTTCCAAAACGGTTTGAAAAATTTGAAAGCTTATAAAATTTACTATAATCAGTACATACAACACTTTTTGCTAGGTCCTGCAGATTCAAACATATTGAACAATCATTACGGATTTTTTAAATTTTTTTTGTAAAAATATAAAAAAATTTGTACTTTGCGAGGAAGCATCTCGAAAACTTTTTGTTTTTTGCAGATATTTTTTCCCCCCTCTAAGCTCTGTTTTATTACAAAAAACATAAGCTATCAGTGAACAAAATCGATGAACTAATACAAAAGTTATAAGCATTCAAGTAAATATATCCATTTAATGCTAAAGTACCCTAGTAGTTATAAGCATTCAAGTAAATATATCCAGTTAATGCTAAAGTACCCTACTGGTACATATGGGTTAGTATTCGTATATCAGTCAGTTAGCAGGTAGATTTTCGAAAAGTTATTAGATACAAAAAGCTGTTAGTGTCGTTTTCTCAAACCTAGGTACATTTTAAACAAGAGCATATTTTTGAGGCAGGTAGTGTTTTCTTTGTAGAACTAGGGAACCTTTTTGTTTAGGTAGGCTTGCATTTTTACTGGATCTAAGTATAAATAAGAGTACATGCGCCTTGTTCCTTCATAATATCTGCAAGGCTCGCCGGATACTGTTCAGTTTATAATTGCAGTTTATAACCCGTCATTTACTTAAAATAAAAAATGAATAAAAGGGCGCGAGAGTTTGAGTGTACAAATGATCCAGATATGTTCTGTTTCATCTGCGGTCAATTTATTGTTAAAAGTATGAGACGTGTGTTTTCAAATCCTTTGAAAGTTACATACTATAAGTGTTTTGGAATTGAGCCTAAAAACAATGAAAAACCATGGACACCGAACACTGTGTGCACCACATGCCGAGTCGAATTGATTTCTTCGGAAACCGGAACAAAAAGGTACGTTGTAAAAATTAGGAATTTGTTCCCTTTTAATGCATAGCTGACTAATTCCTGAAACTATCTATTTAGGCGACGTGTGAAATTTATTACACCAATGAAGTGGAGGGAACCAACTTGCCATTCAACGGACTGCTATATTTGTACTACAAAAGTACTTGGGGTTGGAAAGTCCAGAAAAGTAACCTATGCGAGCGGATCTACAGTGTCATTACCAGAACTAATTTCAACAGAAGCGACATTGCCAGAATCAAATTTAACTTTAGTTCCGGCTCCAGTTTCATTGTCAACAGTAGTATCTGATTACGCGGCATCATGTTGTACTGAATTTCAAACGGAAAACGAAAGAAATTCTTTGTCACAAGCACAACTCAATGATTGGATAAGGGATTTGGAATTGTCAAAGGAAAAGGCCGAACTACACGCCTCTCGAATGCAACAATTTAAATTTGTTTCATCCGATGTTAAGGTAACATATTATAGAACTCGTCACGAAGAATTTTCCAAGTACTATGCGAAGGAGGACAGTGTTTGTTACTACAAGGACATTGCTGGTCTATTCAAACAATTTGGTGAACCATATGATTCAAAAGAGTGGCGATTGTTCATAGACGGCAATAAATTAAGTTTAAAGGCCGTATTATTGCATATTGGCAACCAAAAGCCATCTATCCCGATCGCGCATGCAGTAAATACGAAGGAAACATATGAGATAATGCAAAAATTGCTCAAGTTAATCAAATACGAAGAACATGATTGGAAAATATGTGCCGATCTTAAAGTCGTTGGAATGCTATGTGGTCTACAAAGTGGATACACAAAATACTGTTGCTTTCTATGCAAATGGGATAGCCGAGCTCGTCAAGACCACTACATCATAAAGGATTGGCCAGAACGAATCGAGTTTCAAGTTGGGGTAGATAACATAAAATACTCTCCACTTATAAAGAAGGAAAAAATAATTCTACCTCCGCTCCACATCAAGCTGGGCCTTATCAAAAACTTTGTGAAGGCTTTGGACAGAGAAGGCGAAGCTTTTCATCATTTGAAGACAATCTTCCCAGAGATTTCAGAAGCAAAAATAAAGGAAGGGATTTTTGTGGGACCGCAAATAAGGAAAATGATGACCAATAACCATTTCAAAGAACTATTGTCACCAGTGGAGGCAGCAGCGTGGGATTCTTTTGAAAAGGTCGTTACTTCTTTTTTAGGCAAACACAAAAGTCCTAACTACGAGATGATAGTGAACGACTTAATCAAAAACTATGCGGAAATGGGTAAATAAAAAAACATATTATAATAAATTATATATTACATAAATTTACATGAGAATATATAGCCATAAATCTGAATTCATCGTCCAGTTCCGAACAAACAAGAACGGGAAAAATATAAACAAAAAATTTGTTCTGAATTGAAAGATAAATCCAGCCTAAGAAAATTATATACTAATGTGTCACTTATGTATTTATCTAATTTACTTTTTTATTTTCTTTCAGGAGTAAATATGTCTTTAAAAATTCATTTCTTACACTCCCACTTAAATTTTTTCCCGCAAAATCTTGGCGACGAAAGTGACGAGCATGGCGAAAGGTTTCCCCAGCAAATGAAAGTGATTGAAAGTCGGTATCAAGGATTCTGGGATGTCGCTATGATGGGCGACTACTGTTGGTTTCTCATAAGAGAAACCGATCCTAATCTAAATAAGCGTCAAAACAAGACACATAACTTTTTCAATTATAAAATAAGATCATAGAGTTAAGACAGAACCATATGTACATATGCTATTATTTGTAGGGTACTTAAGTATTAAGTGGATATATTTACTTGAATGCTTATAACTTTTGTATTAGTTCATCGATTTTGTTCACTGATAGCTTATTTTTTTTGTAATAAAAGAGAGCTTAGAGGGGGGAAAAAATATCTGCAAAAAAACAAAAAGTTTTCGAGATGCTTCCTCGCAAAGTACAATTTTTTTTATATTTTTACAAAAAAAATTTAAAAAATCCGTAATGATTGTTCAATATGTTTGAATCTGCAGGACCTAGAAAAAAGTGTTGTATGTACTGATTATAGTAAATTTTATAAGCTTTCAAAATTTTCAAACCGTCTTGGAAGAGCTCAGTTTGTTCTTGAGATATACACGATTAAGTGGAGCCATCTTTTTTGTTTTTTGAAATAACGGTAAATCGTAAATATCTCAAAAACGGTACCATTCAAGTAAAAATAACCTTGATTTTCGGAATTAGGAGGTGATTTTACATAGGAATTTCACTATGGCGTCTCTGGTGCAGAAAAAAAGTTGGAATTTGTGATCCAGTGTTATTGGTCAAATAAATAGTCAGCAATATTCCGCGTTCTGGAGCAGTGTAGCGTAACATTGTTTATTAACGTGTATTTCGCATGTGTTTACTACACAAATGTCAAAACAGAACTGACTTTAGGGGCCAATCGCAAAATTTATAGCATTTTCTGATAGGAGGATTACTTTAGATAGATCATGATGTGCTTGCAGGTCGTGAATCTATGTGCGTACATATGTATATTCATGAGTCAGTAGTTAGGACCTTATTATATATATACTTTTATATGTATACTTATATTATATATATACTTTTATATATACTTATATTATATATATACTTTTATATATATACTTATATTAATATATACTCCATTAAAGCATTATTTTTCATGAAAGGGGATACCATCCTTTATAGGTCGTAATTATAAAAAGGCGCATTTTCCTTTTTACCCTTGGTTGTTGTTGTTGTTGCTGTTGTTGGTAAAAGCCACTACGTAAGTAAAGGACTTCGTTAACCTGGGAACCAGAATTAACACCAACAACAATGTCAGCTTACAAATTCAGCAAAGAGTTACCGTTGCCAATAAATGTTACTTTGGAATGAGTAGGCAATTGGTAAGCAAAGTCTTCTCTCGACGAACAAAAACCACGCTCTACAAGTCGGTCATAATAGCCGTCCTGTAATAGCATGGACGATGATAGCCGCAGATGAGTCGGCCTTGGAGTATTCGAGAGAAAGGTTCTTTGAAGGATTTACGGGCCCCTACGCGATGCCGACGGTGTTTACCAAAGAAGAGTAAATGGCGACTTGTATGAGCTTTAAGCAGACATCGACATTGTCCAACGAATTGAAACCCAGCGGCTACTTTGGCTTGGCCATGTAATGCGAATGGAAGCAGAGGCTCCCACTCCGTTGGAAAGGCCAAGTGGAGAACGATCTGCGATCCCTGGTCGTTTCTAATTGGTGTCAACTGGCCAAGGATAGTCAGGTGGCGGGCTTTTTCGAAAGATCAAAATCGTTTAGACGGTTAAAAAAACAGCTATTAAGGGATGTTGACCTATATATGTATGTATGTAAAAGCTACTCCGTTGCGAGCTCAATACTACGACAAATCAACCACTTCTCAGGAGTTCGCTGAGTTGTTGTTGTAGCAGAACTTCACCGTACTTGGTCGATAAGTCCGATCAAGAATCATTACCAAGATCACCCAATGGTAGTATGGGGGCACTCTACGTTTCAATGGGGTCGGATCCCACTGAAATTGGAGTTAGCTAATAGATGGTTCACACAGTGCTAGGACTCTTTACATTCGGGAAGTACATTGGGTTTATCAGGCTTTAGCTTGGATACCTAAAAGTTAAATTAATTGATTTATCCGAATCGAAGTGGTACCCATGGCGTTTTCTTCTTTTATACAGCGTTCGCCAAGCGGGATTTGACAAAAGTTACGGACTTTTTGTGGGTGGTGTTAATAATTTGTGCCTCACTTGGAGTTAGGGTTTAGCCATCATAAAGATGGCAGCCCTGAAAACAGAGTTCTGTCCTTGATATAACTTCGTCCACAGCGATTGGCAATTGGCTCAAGACTTTTGCTGCGGCTTTGTACTTTGGTGTAGTGTTATCAAGTCACTCCCTAGATTTTTGAATATTCCAGTCTGCAGTATGAAACTCATGCTAGTGTTTCCATATTTGTGAAGTGGCATTGTGGGCAGATATAGGTTATGAACACTCTATAGGCCTTGACTGACCTAAACGTTTCTACAGCTTTTGTATTGGTGAAGGATGCGTCATTATTTTTTTGTTTCCTCAGCTGCCTGTTGACATGTTACTTGAGCCTATCTTGTGAAGGGGCGGTCACTCATGTAACCATATTAAAGAGGGGTTTGCTCTTGGCAATCCCCGGGTAATTCAGGAGCTTAAACCCGCCTGCCAAGTCAATTTGTCCTATCTACCAGTCCCTGACAACATCCATATACAGCTGTATTCAATATGATAGGTGTTAAAATAAAAAGTAAATCAGTAAGGATTGTAGGCTAGTTTGACCTAATTATGTTGGGAAAGAAGGTGAAATAAAAATGTTTATTTGCACCAAACATAATTAGGTCAAACTAGCCTACAATCCTTACTAATATTCAATTGAACTGACCGCAAAAACAACAAGATGTATATCGCTCGACGAAATAAGAAGCTGTGGTTTTAATAATTTTCATTTAAAATTTTGCGAATCCCATAACAGAAACCACATAAAAAGAAATTTCAAAGTTTACACAAAGTTCAGAAAAGTTAAATCAACTTTAAAAAATAGCCATCAAAATCTTAAATTTTTTTGGCAGAAGTTAGAACTCGCTAAAAAATTGCCACGAATTTTCAGATTTTTTTTTTTCATCAAGGGTGTTGAGTATTTTCTTCCATACGAAATTAACTTTTCTTCATGCGTTGTAGGGAAGAAATCACTCAACACCCTCGACGAAAAAAATTCTGAAAATTCAGCGAAATTTTTGGGCGAGTTCTAACTTGCACATACATGATTGGTCTACAATATTGCATACTCAGAAATGTTCTAGAAATTCTGCCAAAAAATTTTTAAGATTTTGGTGGCCATTTTTTAAAGTCTAATTAGCTTTCCTGAACTTTGTGTAAACTTTTGAATTTCTTTGTTTTAGTTTCTGTTATGGAATTCGCTATATTTTAAATGTAAATTATAAAAAACACATCAGGCTACATGGCTGTCCCCCGATCGAAAAACACGCAACCAGATCGACCACGTTGTGATAGACGGACGGCATGCTTCCAGCGTTTTAGATGTTGGCACAATACGAGGACCTAACATCGACTCTGATCACTACCTAGTAGCAGCCAAGATTCGTACCCGCCTCTGTACGACAAAACAAAAAACGCAGGGAAAGCTGGACGTCGAAAAGCTGCAATCGCAACAGACCGCCAATTATTTCGCAGATCGCCTCTCACATCTGCTCTCCGAGAGCACAATTCAACCTAGTGGAATGCATGAGCAGTGGGATCATATCTCAGGAGCACTCCGTACCGCAGCCGAAGAAGTAATTGGATTCCGGCGAACGCGAAAAAACAACTGGTATGATGATGAAGAGTGCCGCGCTGCAACGAAAAAAAAGGACGAAGCCTACAAGGCAACGCTGAGATCGAATGCAACGAGGAGTGTGTGTGAACACTACCGCGAGTTGAAGAGGGAAGCGAGGCGGCTTTTCCGGGCGAAAAAAGAGAGGCAGAAAAGCGTGAAATAAAGGAACTTGAGATGCTGGCCAACGGGAATAATGCCCGAAAATTCTATCAAAAAACTCGGCGAATGACAGGAGGTTTTAAACCCGGGGCAAACTCCTGTAAGAATGAGAACAGCGACCTGGTGGCCGATGTTCAGCGAGCACTCAGAATATGGAGGGATCACTTATCTGCCCTTTTAAATGGTGAAACTGAGCAAGAAACCAGAGAAGATGCCGAACCCGAGCCCGCAATCGAAGATGATGGAATTGACGTTCCACAACCCGACTATAATGAGGTGCGAATAGCAATATCCCGATTGAAAAACAATAAAGCAGGTGGTGCTGATGGTTTGCCTGCTGAGCTATTCAAACACGGAGGCGAGGAGCTGGTAAGGCGCATGCATCAGCTTGTATGCAGAATATGGTCGGATGAATGCATGCCTGAAGATTGGAGTCTAAGTGTTCTCTGCCCAATCCACAAGAAGGGCGATCCTGCAAACTGCGCCAACTATCGCGGAATCAGCCTTTTGAATATCGCATATAAGGTCCTATCAAGCGTATTGTGCGAAAGACTGAAGCCTGATGTGAACAGACTGATTGGACCTTATCAGTGTGGCTTCAGACTTGGTAAATCTACCATCGACCAGATTTTTACAATACGCCAAATCTTGGAAAAAACCCATAAAAAAATAATCGACACACATCATCTCTTTGTTGATTTTAAAGCCGCTTTCGATAGCACGAAAAGGAGCTGCCTATATGCCGCTATGTCTGAATTTGGTTTCCCCGCAAAACTTATACGGCTATGCAAAATGACCTTGAGCAACACCGCCAGCTCGGTCAGAATTGGGAAGTACCTCTCCGAGCCGTTCGAAACTAAATGAGGTTTCAGACGGGGTGACCCCCTATCGTGCGATTTCTTTAAATTAATGCTGGAGAAAATAATATTTGCTGCAAAACTTAACTGCGCTGGAACAATATTTTATAAAAGCGTGCAACTGTGGCATATGCTGACGATATTGGTATCACTGGCCTTAACAACCGCGCTAACTTCTGCTTACTCCAAATTAGAAAAAGAAGCGGAGAAAATGGGATTGGTGGTGAACGAGGGCAAAACGAAGTACGTACCTTCGTACCTTCTGTCATCATGCAAAGAGTCAGCGCATTCGCGCCTTGGCAACCAAGCCACTGTTGGCAGCAATAATTTCGAAATAGTAAAGGACTTCGTTTACCTGGGAACCAGCATTAACACCAACAATAATGTTAGCCTAGAAATCCGACGAAGAATTACTCTTGCAAACAAATGCTACTTCGGACTGAGTAGGTCCTCTCTCGACGAACGAAAATAACACTCTATAAGTCACTCATCGCACCCGTCCTGCTATATGGTGTAGAAGCGTGGACACTAACAACATCTGATGAGGCGGCTCTGGGAGTATTCGAGAGAAAGGTTCTTCGAAAGATTTGTGGACCTCTACGCTTTGGCGACGGCGAGTACCGAAGAAGATTTAATGATGAGCTGTATGAACTTTACGCAGACGCCGACATAGTTCAGCGAATTAAAACACAGAGGCTTCGCTGGCTAGGCCACGTAGTGCGAATGAGCGAAGATGCTCCAGCCCAGAAGGTATTCTTATCGGCACCCGCCGGTGGAAGCAGAGGAAGAGGGAGGCCACCACTCCGATGGAAGGACCAAGTGGAGACCGATTTGCGATCCCGCGGTGTAACCAATTGGCGCCAGTTGGCGCAACGAAGAATCGACTGGCGAGCTATGTTGGACGGTCAAAATCGCTCAGCCGGTTAGATGACCATTTAAAGAAGAAGAATCTAATTGAATTTTACAACTATTATTGTAAACACATCTGTAATTCAACTAAATTATTTTGCTTGTTTTAGAAATGACTTGTGTTTCCCCAAAAAACTCACTCCTAGCTTGTATGATATACAATAATTCCTGCATTTCGTCGTACATTCAAGAAACTTATTCAACAGTTATGTTAATTTCAAGAATTGTTAACAAGGTCACCTCAGTTCTGTAGGATCATAAGTCAAAAATATGGAGTTTAGTTTTGCAAAAAAAAGTTCGAGTACTAATTTTTCTCTGTTTACTTAGGGTTATGAAATAATAACAAAGACTTGCTTGAGAGTCTGCACGAGCTGTCAATGAATTTTATTACAAGTGCAAATTATCTGCCCCCTACATTAATAATGGACAGATAATGTACATATTTGAGGACGAATCAGGTTTAGATGTATGCGTGCACTGTATAAGACGACGCAATTGCCCTGTAGAGAAATAGGATGCGTCGTCAATTATGGTCTTCCAAAAAGTCTTATATAATCCAGTTTCAAATTTCTCGATGGCAAATCGGCATTAAAAATCGTGAAGTCTAAGATATTATAGATCAAAGGTCAACATTTTAGGTTTTCGCAAACGTATATGTTAACCGAGTTTTAAGTTCATTACGAAGTTGTAGACAATAAAGTCTCGACTGAATTATTTTCCGCAACCGTTTTTGAGTGAGAGCGAAGGGTGCACTATAGTCTAAAAATAATGGCTGACTCAGAAAATTAGCTCTTTCAATTTCGTATCTTGGATTGCGTAAAGATTTCTCTACAAGGCGCTCTCAACATTTACTGCAAAAGCACATCATCGTATGAAAGTAAATAAATGGCTAAAAATGAACTATCTGCAGACATTTTGGACTTTCTGTAGAATGATTGCCTTAAGAGACTCTGAGTCATTTTCGCGAACTGAAATCGCCATGCCGAATAAAATATTTTTAATCAATTTGTTAGAAATGTTGCTACGAGAGTAGGTGGATGAGATGCTATAAGTGTACGAGTATAAGAAAGTAGTAGGAGATGTATATGTATCACGCGCACATATTTCTAAATGCCGGTAGGCAAGTACTAGCAAACTTAGTTACTAGCAAACGAAAGCTCAGTTCAGAGAAAGTGTTTCAAATGTGTTTTCATTAAATGTTCTCAAGTGAAATTGAAAGTTTGTAATATTTCAGTTAGTTAAAATCTGATCTTAACCCGGATGTAGTCGTAGAAAATATGTGCATAAGCAGTAAAACAGGAAGCACTCATAAAATAAATAATTGGAGCTATGTATAAATCCTGGGGAGATTAAGACCGAGCTTCTCTACCAATTTGCAATGTGCTGCTTCTAATTTTTCCTACAAATTGCCGGGACCTATAGTTTTTTGCCGATTCCGAACGGCATCTGCAAAGCAGATGAATTTTTGCTGAGAAGCGTTCCACAGCAGAAATACACCCGGAGAGTTTGCCAAAATACTGCCGAGGGGCGACCCCGTTTTGAAAAACTTTTTCAAACCACTTTTGATGTTACCTGTACCAGGGCTCGAACTTTGGACCTTCGGTGTGGTAGGCCAGCAACACTACCGCCACACCACGGCGGCAAGCACTGAGAGGTGTGAGGTTTAATGAGAAGTGAGATAATTTAAAATTCCATCACCATCTTCTGCAGTGGGTGTACATACTATATATGTGCACATATGTGTCGCCAACGGAGAGTATCAAGGGATATTTAACCATGGCACAGCGAATTAAAGCCCAAAGACTTCGCTGCCTGGGTCATGGTATGCGAAGCTCCGGCACAGAACTCTGCAGCAGAGGAATGGTCTCCCCTCTCGCCTGAGACGGGTGAAAACAGGTAGAGGATAACCTGATATCCCATGATGTTTCCAATTTGCGTCAATTATCGCTAAAAAACATTTCAGCCGTGGTTTCATAAGCAACGCCCAAAATCACCCAGGCGGTTAGGAGTCAATAAGTGCTGATGTTTAGTAGTATAAAGTCTGCTTATTTTTTATTTTTTTTTTGCGCGTAAGGATGAAATGATTCCGTCACATCCACCCCGGGAGCACTTTCGTATTGCTTCAGGTTGGCATTCAATGTTCCTCATTTTTAAAGAGCCTTCCATTAACCCGCCGTACAGGTCCCACTTTTTTGCGCTGAGTGTGGTTTCCACAAAGTTGTTTCCATAATAATGGGTGGCCCAAAATGTTTTCTATGAAGTTATCGGGTGGGATTTGGCAGACACTTCTTTCGAACACTTAGCGTTCCTCACTTCAGTTTGAGCATTTGAAGAATGTGTCTTCAGCATCATGTTCGCCTGCATGCGGATCTTCGACTGTTCCCATTCTATATATGTTAGTACTTTTTAGTAGTATACCTCGCCAAAGTTTTTAGTGATCCATGCCAACATATATTAAGCAAACTAGATAAGTCTTGCCATATTTTGCCTTATAGATTTGTTGAACTGGTTTTCCTTGCTTGTACACATTTGAGAAATATGGAGTTTTAGCGAATTCATAAAAATAGGCAACTGTGCGACTACGGTATCCATTTCTTATATGGATTTATCTACAAATCTACATAAACGTATGTTTTTATATTTTCACATGTGTCGCAAAGCTTTACTTGTGAGCGGCGTCTGCTCCGACAATCAAATTGAATGACAAAGTTTGCCCAATTAGATTGTCGTAATTTTTCGCCATTTCCGTAGATGCTCAAGCTGTCTAACAGTTGGCTTTGTAACTCGCATTTAAGTTTTTGTTAGCTGCACCTACTTTGATATCATTTGTAAATTTCTATCCGTTATTGTCATATTCTCAGAGCTGCTGTAAATTGGCACGAAAACGTTCAAAGCAAACAAAGTCTGATAAACATGCAGTGATTCTGATTTACACCTGCCTCTTGCCACCTTACCTTCTTGAATTGTATAACTTTCAAATGGTATGAGTTGCCAAAACAAACATTACTTACAGGAACCCTAAAGTGTCTTCTGCCGCAATGGAGTCGCTAAGTCTTCACAATTCATGCTAGTTTTTCAGGATTCCTCATTACATATAAAGTTCACTGTCGACGGCTACGACTCTTCGGAAATACCTTAAGAGTTCAGGATGTGTTTGAACTTTGCGATGCTAATGTGTTGCTTGGAAATAATAAGGTCTAAGATACACCCGTGAGCAGAGCTAGGTAAATTCAATCCTATTCAATTACATTCCTCAGTAATTGGGAAAAGTAATCGATTACTTTGACTCACATAAAAGGAATTAATTACATTTCAATTCTTCACAAAACAAAATTACCAGAAGTAATTTCTTCGTTTTGAGGCTCGAGTACATGGAAATCTTTCTTGTTACTGAAAAAATATACTCTGTGCAAATGAATTTCTTGGAAAGTTTTCCATTACATTTGCAATTCTTTTCCAAAGTACTGGGGAAGAAATTTCATTTACGCATAGTATTTTCAATAAGAAGAAAAAAAATCCATGTACTCGAATCTCAAAACGAGGAAATTACTTCTGGTAATTTTTTTTTGTGAAGAATTGAAATGTAATTAATTCCTTTTATGTGAGTCAAAGTAATCGATTACTTTCCCCAATTACTGAGGAATGTAATTGAATAGGATTGAATTTAGCTAGCTCTGCTCACGGGTGTATCTTAGACCTTATTATTTCCAAGCAACACATTAGCATCGCAAAGTTCAAACACATCCTGAACTCTTAAGGTATTTCCGTAGAGTCGTAACCGTCGACAGTGAACTTTATATGTAATGAGGAATCCTGAAAAACTAGCATGAAATACCTTTCAGGGTTGGGGCATATCTAAGTTTAGTTAAAAAGCGTGTTTGGCTATCCTTTTCAACATTTGGGTGCCGCCTTAGAAGTTGTACGTCAAAGCATAGAAGGAAGGTTTGGTGATACTAGCGCCATTTAGATTAAGTGTTGCCAACTTGTACTTTATGTACGACGAGTCTGTCCAAGTCCTGTGTTTCTGGCGAACCTGCATTAAGGTACCAGCGCCAGTAGGGCCGCAACGTTTTACAATGTTATTTTATATCAAGTCTGTAGGAATTGTAATCATTGACTGAATAAATTAATATAATTCGATTTTAATAGATTACTGAATTAGTGATCACGAAATTTCCCATTGCTCCATTGCACTACTGATATTTCTATGAAACTAGGTGCGTTCAATTTAGCTAACATTGAAAACTATTTCTTACATTGCAGGTGTTTCCGCTGAGGTCTACTATGTTCGGGAAGGTCACGTCAATAATTACGCTCTGAATTTCATTGTGCCAGTACCGGCAAACGTGCGCGATATCACTTTTACATGGCAGAGCTTAGCAGGGCGTCCCCTGCCTTATAGCATTAACGTGGTTACATCAGATCAGGAAGTTTTACCACGCCCCTTTATGAATATTTCACAAATTGGTGAAATACCTACAAATATTCAAACATTCGCTATTGGTCTTAAGTGCTCCGGTGCGCGCGCTTTAGAAGTGGATGTCACAATCTCAATTGAGGTTATACTTAATCATGCTATCAACAATGTAACACATTTGGTGTTCCGACGTAAAAAGATTTGTCTAGTGGCGGAATCCGAAGAGAATACTGTACATGGTCCGGTATTGTTAGAGACTGCTGTGCCACCACCAACTGGAATATTGACAATCATTGTTGGCAGTTCTCTTGCTTTAGCGCTCGTTATAATTTTGCTCTTAACTGCATATTGTGTAAGACGTTCGGCAAAACGACAAAATCATGGCCAACCTATGCGCACATCAAGTTTTCAACGACTAAATACAAACGCACCGTGCCAGCAAGCGGCCGCATACAATGCTCCACCATCAATTGTTGGTGCACTTCATACCTCATTACCGCGCAAAATGGAACCTCAACACCCAGAAGAATTGCATCGGCGAATTTCAGAACTGACTGTCGAACGTTGTCGTGTCCGTCTTTCGAGCTTGCTGCAGGAGGGAACATTTGGACGTGTCTATCGCGGTACTTACAATGATTCTCAGGATGTGTTAGTGAAAACTGTAGCTCAGCATGCCAGCCAAATGCAAGTCTCATTACTTCTACAAGAGGGCATGTCCCTATATGGCGCTTCACATCAAGGCATTCTTTCAGTCCTGGGAGTGTCTATTGAAGATCACACCACACCTTTTGTGCTTTACTCAGCACCAAATACCACACGTAATCTAAAGCTTTTCCTGCTGGACCCGTCTTGCGCACGTACTATTACCACTGTCCAAATTGTAATGATGTCCACTCAATTGGCATTGGCTTTAGTGCATTTACACAGTCATGGAGTCGTACACAAGGATATAGCTACGAGGAATTGTGTGTAAGTATGCAATTTTATAGTTACTGTAGTTTCAAAATATTTGTATTGCTAACTCGTGCAACTCTTGCTGATCTTGATTGCGCAATCCTATTTTCATCCCAGAGTTTCGAGGAATTATGCACTAAGATATGAATATGATTTACAGTAATCTATATATACACTATTTTGTCTCTTTATTTACAGCATTGATGATCAGCTGCACGTTAAATTATCAGACAGTTCACTCTCCCGTGATCTTTTTCCCAATGATTATAATTGTCTGGGAGATAGTGAAAATCGTCCTATCAAATGGCTTTCACTGGAAGCTTTACAACACAAACAATTCTCGGAGGCGAGTGACTCATGGGCGTTCGGTGTTCTCATGTGGGAATTATGTACATATGCAAAGCAACCTTATTCGGAGGTTGATCCCTTCGAAATGGAACATTATCTGAGGGATGGCTATCGATTGGCACAGCCCTTCAATTGTCCTGATGAACTGTGAGTATTAAAACAGTTTCACCCCTGCAGCAATTATAGGCAGCCGCCCTAAGTGGCGATCGACCTTAGAGTTGTGCCTGTAATCCGCGTGTCGTGATTTTCGTAATGTGGAATAAGATCCGCATACAAAGCAACTGCGTTAAAATTGGTGGAGTGGACCACTTTTTTCGAAGTTCGACTTTCTGAAACTCACAACAAAAAAAATACGTTTGGGTAAAGAACGTAAAAACCAAAGATGGTTCAGCGCGACGAATAGGGGGAAACAATAAGGGCCGTTTACTCAATGTCTGATTAACTGCTTAATCAAGACTTTATCGGAGGTTGGACCAAAAACCATGTACTCAATGTCTGATTAGCAACAATTCGCAGAGGCAGCTGAAAGTAAACATCTGATTTTGTGATAAATTGTTTTTCTAACAAACCCAGCTAGTAATAGAATTTAGAAATGTCCATATCCATATAAAGTGATATCACAATTGAAATTTGTACACCAAAATGAGTCATTTGACATTGTAAACAAGAGCAGCTGTCACTTTTTATGTGCTCACAATTCAACTTTTGTGAATTTTTTCCCAAAACCGTTCACAATGACCAACTTTATCATGATAACTTAATCGCACTTTTGTTTAAACGAAATTGTCATTCTGAGGCAAGCCATGATTAGGTTATCATGTGATAAAGTTTATCATAACCAAACAATGAGTAAACGGCCCTAAACCATCTATTCGCGGGTAAGTAGTTCACCACTGGAGAAATTTTGCATTAAACTCGCTAGTTTTAAGGCTAATATCACTTTTGCTTTTATTCAACATTCAAAATTAAACTTTTTTGTAACTCCAACTATAATTTTGTAAACATACAATTAAAACACAGTGAATTCAAGCAACTTACACGCAGGTATAGTGGTGAGTTACCTACTATCGACTCGACAGCGTCCACTTGCATTAGCTGAACCTTCTTATGGTTACACTTTCTTTGGTTTGGGTCAGTTTTTTGAAATTCGAATTATTTTCGAATGAGATGGGATGAGAGTTAATTAAATTTTTTAGAGGCTTGTAGTTAACTTTGTATGAAAAATTTGTTCGGTAACTAATGTGTACTTTGAGTTCTATGTTATTGCATTAATAGTACTTCGAATAATTTGTGATCATCATGATAATAAAATGAAATGTCTAGAAAGAGTTCTCATTATTACATCCTTTATTCTTCTTATATTGTTTTCTTTATAATAGTGTCACATACAGCAACCCCCGACTACAAAAAAGTAAATAACTCCCGTTCCACTACAGGGCCCCATTTTTTTTCTGCTGATAGTTTCTAATGGAATGCCCAACAACATTATCCTAAAACGCTATCTGACAAATATTAAAAAAATTTTGCGAATAATTTTTGCACAATAAATAGATATGCCAAAATAAGAAATGCAGTTTGTAAGAGGATACCATCTTGTATACATATTTCAAAAATGAGAAAAATCGGGCTTGTCAATCGCGAGAAATTAAGCAAAGGCTTTGGAACTTCGAATACGTTTATTGCTATAACTTAGAAAACAATTCGAGTTTCGAAAAATTGTGAAAAATGTATGTTTTTTAATCATTAAGGGTAATACCGCCCAATTTCATTGAAAAACATGACCTTCTATTTAGTAGTATTACACTATAATTTAATACTTTTTAAAAATAATGTGCAACAAAACTTACTGAGCAATTTTGAAAGGTTTTGTTGTTTTTGAAAAATGTTCTCAGTAAAATATGGTTTGAGAAAGAGAAAAGAAAAAAGCTTTGACTTCATCCGGATGATCCGGAATTTCTAAAATGGCAAACTAAACATAGAAGCAGTAGTGTTTCAGCCGTTTACAATTGTTTTGTTTCGTGAGTGAAAAAATTGCATATGTCTAGGTTTAAAGAAATTGGGTTAGAATTTCTACAGTTTCAGCTTCACCTCTTCTCTTAGCTATTTAATTGGAAAAGCTGACATACGATGTGAACTTCTACAACACTTGAAAAGCCCAAGAGGCTAGTCATGGAATTCTGCATTAAGATGCTTCTCTAAAATATTGTGGTACGCTACTTTTAACCTTTTCATGGCAGACATTTGTTTGGTATGTGAAGGTTAAATTATTTCGGCAGCTGCTAAACTTAGCTTTTCAATGACCATTTTACAAGAATAACTTGAAGATAACTTCAGTATGGTAGGCTAGCTAATACTGCCTACTTAACCAGAAAGCATATTGAATTTGTTCAGAATTTTGGGCGGATAGCGGCATAGGAACTGGCATGGGCGAACTCATTTTAAGTAAATGATGCTTTGGAGAAGCATGTTTAACCTCACAGTAGCCCTCAAATAATTTAATTTTGTTTGGTAATTTTAATGTTTAAAAGCCTTTCGGTTGAAACAGTTTTTTCTTTTTTATTTACAGCTTTACAATTATGGCATACTGTTGGGCACTTCTACCGGTCGAACGTCCGACATTCGTTCAATTGAATGGTTGTTTAACGGAGTTTTACGCACAAGTGACGCGTTACGTGTAAATCCGACTCGAACAGAAAAGTCACCAATATTAGACTGTGCTACTGCTTCCCTACTCAAATAAAGATGAAATATTAGTAGTTATAGATATAAATTTAGTAAATATTTATGTATATGCACATATGTTTGCGCTCGAAACGGACACATCATGAGAATACATACGTACGTAGGTAGGTATAATATTTAGTAGATAGGTATATATTATCTTCTGTGATTGAATTTGCAATTAAGGTACTGTCCCGCAATTCGTTTTGAGTTTATCTTGATCTGCGTCTGTTATTCAACCAACTTAACTGACTACTCTAAAGGTAGCTCGTTTCTTTGAATTTGGATTTCCACTCCATTATCAACTTCTAAGCATAAACACGCATTAGTGACTCTTAAATGTGTTCTAAGCTAAAAGAAACGTATGCTTGTTAACAGGCAAAGGGAGAAATTTTCCCGCAATTAAATGATTAGTCTAGGATGTATTCGGGATGAGTCGCAAAGAGCCATCCCATTTTCATTTAGCTCCAACATATTTTCTAATTACACTTTTATTCATCTATTTCAACTTCATACTTAAGTTTTGTTTTGAGGTTCGTTCATAATTCACATCGCAACAACTTGACCATAGCTAAATATATGTTCAAACTACAGCATAAACTAACTTCTTACTCTCTATATATTATTTTTTATATGTTACAAACTAACCCCCATACTCATAGAAAGTAAAATTGGTTTATAAAGCCAAATGACATTTCCATACGAATTTTGAATTATAAAAGAGATGGGCTCTCTAGTACAATAAAGAGATATAGTTCTTTAGTTCTTTTTTTCGAGTGAACGGTTTGAAGTAAAGGAAGCATGAACAAAGGAACGAAAAGAGTAACATAGACCAAAAAAAACTAAATGTGCAAAATCACAGATTTAGTTCAGTAGTTCAGTTGAAAGACCCGGTTAAAAGAACTAGTTCAGAATCAAACAACGCAACGCTAAATTAAAAGAACATTGTAAACTTTTTTTCTATGAGTATAGTGATAAGTATTTTCATTCGTCTTTTACCGTCAGCTTTTAGCGAAATCAGTTAGTTGCGCCCTAATTCGAGTATGGTAACAACATTCGTTTTACCGGCAAATAAATAATTTGGAAAATTTTACACACTTTTGGTATTCTGCCGGCTTAAGTTGCAGTTCAAGTTCGTAAAAACCAAAATATGTGGTAACGTCGCGAAACCGCAAAAAGTTGGACGTATTTTGTAAATATTTTTGTGGACAAAAAATGCCACAAATTTTATACGGATACTAGTTCACAAGAATTAATAAAAAATATAAGCACTTTTTTAAACGAAGTTTCGTTCGCGTTGGGGATTTATTCTCTACTGCGCATTATTTGTTTTTAACAGCATTGCCATGTAGGCTAGAATCGCGGTTACATGAACTGCATTGCCAAAGGTTACGATTTTCGGTTAGATAATCTTCCAGGTACAAAATTATCGGTTACGCTCAGAATTGAGTCGTTAATGGGTATTTCGTGAGAAAATTATTATTTACCTCCCTTTTTACCGGCAATTAAATAATTTGGCAACTTTTACACCCTTTTGATATTCTGCCGGCCGCCGTGGTCTGAAGGTAGTGTTGCCGGCCTACCACACCGAAGGTCCATGGTTCGAGCCCTGGTACAGGTAACATCAAAAGTGATTTGAAAAAAGTTTTTCAAAACGGGGTCGCCCCTCGGCAGTGGTTTGGCAAACTCTCCGAGTGTATTTCTGCCATGACAGGCTTCTCAGCAAAAATTCGTCTCCTTTGTAGATGCCATTCGGAGTCGGCAAAAAACTGTAGGTCCCACCAATTTGTAGGGAAAATTCAAATCGGCACACCACAAATTGGAAGAGAAGCTTGGCGCAAAAATCTCTTAGGAGGTTTATGATGATATACCTGTTGTATATCGCGCCATAGAGATAGAGATATTCTGCCGGCTTAAGTTGCCGTCCAATTTCGACACCACCAAATAAGGTGGTTATATCAAGTAACCACTAAAACTAGAGAGTGTTTTATAAATATTTTTGTGGACAGAAAAGTTCAGAGGAATTAATAAACATTATAAGCAATTTTTTACACGAAGTTGCGTTCGTTTCATTTTATTCTTTACCTCAGAATCGATGTTACATGAACAGCATTGCCGAGGGTTAGATAATCTTCCAGGTACAAAATTATCGGTTACGCTCAGAATCGACCGGTTAGTCGTCAATTTCTCAAGTCTGATCAATGTTTCAAGCATTCACATGGTTTTGCGAACATTGCTTATTACTATCTATTCAAGTTCAGAGAAAAACCGAAAGCAACACAGTAGGACAGCATTTTCAATCACTGATTTGATTAGATAGAATAACCTTGTGAGATTACCAAATTATATTTATTACAGTTAGTAAGCTTAGCATATAAATATACATACGTTAGACATATTTATAAGATTAAAAATGCAGTTTAAATGTTGAATATGTACTATGTAGATATGAAAAATTATATTAATAATGTAAATAAGAGATTATGACGACGTTGTAGTGTGCTTATTGATAATTAATTAAACATTAACTGTGTATGTATGTTTGTATTAGGTAAGTGCGTAAGTATTAGGTAAGTGCGTAAGTATTAGGTAAGTGCGTAAATTGAAAGCTGATACATAATGCCAGCAAACCTTTTCGAATCGATTGGAATTTAGGAGCCCGATTGTTGTACCAAGTATGCAAAACCTATAAATACATACAAATGAAGCTTCGTATAAAACTAAACCATAGAAATCGACTTTTTTGAATTTTTGTAAAATATTTGCATCCACATCGCAATCGTCAAAGTCGCCAAAAATGACTTCTTATGTTCGAAAACTGTACGATTTATAGAACATGTTTAACGGTTTCGAAACATGGCTGGTAATAAAATTTCCACCCTTATAAATTATTCTCTATAACTTTTGCCTTCAAGTTGCTTCTTTACATTTCCGGTAAAGAAATAGTCTTCTTGAAATTATTTTCTGGCAATGTGAGAAATTACCCACCCCTCATTTATATGCAGTCAAAAGTTCTTTTTCGCCATATACAGCTGAGAAAATCAAAATATCGGGGCTTGAAGCACCGTAGCCATATCTAGTAATAAGAGTCACAACGGTGATTAAACATTCCCAACTAATTCTGAAGATGGGAAATAACTTTGTTTCGAACTTTTCAAATGAGTTCACAATAAGTGCAAACGTTCGCTGGAATATTATTGTTGAAGGAATATATTTATCGTTCAAATGTTACAGACTCATTTAATGCGATCTTGTTTATTTTGATTTCATAGTAGATAAAAAATATAGGAATTATGTTTCAAGTCAAATACAATTATATATATATTATAAATATTTAGTTAATAATAGGAATCATTAATGCATAGAGGAAAGCATTAAATCAATTATTAAATATTCGAAAATATCTGTATGAGTACGGGTGTTTTATAAAGCACACCTTTATGTGCACTAGAGTGACCCGGGAAAACTTTTTTTCTTCCAATCAGGCTCATTTTGAGCAAAACAAAAAGAACCGTTCACACTCTTACATAACTCATACTTTTTGGTTTTCAATGAAAGCTTTATACGAGGGCAGTTTGAAAATTGTTTTCTCCAATTTTTGTAATCCTTTCAAATAATAGGATTTGCCACTTTCAGTGATGGTCTTTTCATTTGACCCGAATCTCTTACCCTCTAGCCATTTCTTTATTTTTGCAAACATATTCATGAGGGTCTAAATCTGAAGAATACACTAGTTGAGATAGCAACTCGTAATCAACGCACTCGTAACACACATGTGCTGGCGGGAATTGTCATGATAGAACAAGGTAATCACTACCAATGACACCTCGTACGTCGCAAAACCTGTGCCGATGACATTATTGTCCTTCTTTGGTGCAAGATTACTGTAACCAGTATTGACAGTTACAAACCGCCACATTCGTGCTCCGATCGTCCAATGTCATTTTATAGATTTAATGGTCGATTTCTGGCGTGACTCCTTTTGGGCAAACTGAATGTTCCGAATCACTGATACTCGTACGACCACAACTGACCTCAATAAACCGCTTTTTAATCATTGAAACTGATGGACCAGAATCGCCATAATATTTATGGATAATTTCCTTTTTTTCGATGTTCGCTTTACTGAAAAATAATGCTTAATCGTCCCAAGAGGTTTTAGGCTTTTAATGGTTGTCAAAGAAAAAATAAATGGCGCAGCTTGGTACAAGATTGGCAGTAGTCCTTTAAGATATGAGAGTTGAATTGTATTTAAAATTACAGCTAGCCAAATTCAAACAGTCACGGATGTTAGCTGAGTCCCTCTTACTTACAAACAACCTGTCAAAGTATTTATTCAACAATATTTATGCTGAAAATTTGGGAAGCCGAACTAAATCGTTTCGCAGTTTCATTTTTCAACTGAGAGATTATATCATTTTCAGGAAGTGTTTTCCTTCAAAATGCTGTTCGATTCATATAGTTTTAGCCAAAACAAGCATTGTAGGTTGAAATTTTTAGTCTTCCGCAGTAGAAGCTTTCATTATATTATTTTTAAGAACTTTTTTTATAAAGTACAAACTTTGCAAAGCATCAAAATCTTTTGAATTGTTTAAGGTTTAGCAACGTGCCTGTTATACATAGTAACGTGACTCAAACATTAACCCCGATATTCATATAAAATAAAATTGGTTTATAAAACTTTTTTAAATTATAAGAGCTTTATATTATTTTTTATGAATATGGGAGTAAGAGTCTGTAAGCATGTTTAAAAAAAACATAATATGCTGATTCAGTCCATTATCCATTAACACTTTGCAACAGTAAGAAATACCTAGGTACTCATAAATCTAAAGCTGCATTGGATATAAATTGATTTTAAACATCTTAAATTCAGACGCAAGAAATGCAGGCCTCTTCCCTTTGCTTTATAACTTAACACTCTTCTTTATAAGTGTGCGTATTTGCCGAGCCAATTTATAAAATGTTTGTCTTTTTAGCTTGGATATTGTTTTGCAACACTATTTGATAAAGAACCAATATTTTTCTCAGCTGATTTAATTTTCATGCTCATTTAATGATTTATTGAAGTTTTATTATCACAGCAGTACAGTTCCGTCAAAAATCGTTTTACTTGAGAACAAGCATTGATTTTGGGTTAGCTACGAATTGATACCTATATAAAATAGTTTTTAAAAGCGAAGCCAAAGAAAAAAAACCAGGCAAATACTACCTTTGATTATATGATTGGAAAACACTATACTTAACTAACAAAATATTTAAAATCAATTTTTACCCAATTTAGTTACAGGCGTATGCGAGCACCAAGTACGAAACCCTATTTACGAGGTGTGTTCAAAACGTATCGCGAATTTTGAATTTTCGCTGGTTACGTATATTCGAATTTCGAATTTTTTGTGGCGTTATGTTGGTACTCATGTCTCTCACTTATGCCGACAAGCTCGGCCATTTTGAATGTTCAGTTAATTGTTGACAGCTGCTTTGCTTGCACGTGTTTTGGATCGTCTTCGATTTTTACCTATTCAAAAAAATGGATCAAAGAACCTGTATCAAATTTTGTGTGAAAAACGAAATTAAGTGCGCGGATGCATTCCGAATGTTGACTGTGGCATACGGAGAAGCTACCTTGGACCGAAGCAACGTTTATCGGTGGTACAAAATGTTATCAGAAGGCCGAGAAGATGTGCAAAGAAGAACAAAAATTGGCTTTTGAACCACGATAACGCCCCTGCTCACGCATCGTTGCTTGTGCGAGACTTTTTGTTTGGCCAATCACAACACACTAATGATGCCGCAGCCACCGTATTCCCCAGATCTGGCCCCCTGTGACTTTTTCTTGTTCCCTGAACTGAAGAGGCCCATGAAAGGACGACGTTACGCTTCTCTTGATGAGATAAAGACGGCATCGAAGGAGGAGCTGAACAAGATACAAAAAAATGATTTTTTGAAGTGCTTCGAAGATTGGAAAAACCGTTGGCACAAGTGTATAATATCTCATGGGGATTACTTTGAAGGGGACAAAATAGATATTCATGAATAAATAAATAATTTTTGAAAAAACACAAAATTCGCGATACTTTTTGAACACACCTCGTATACCACAAAAATGATCCATAGCCAAACACAAGAGCATTTGGGTTTCAACCCAACAAGTGACAGAAAAATAATAAATATCCCTTGTTTAAAGTCTTTGTTTTTGGGAAATCGAATGCGGTGCATATTATTTATTTATAAAAATGGGAAAATACAGTAAACTGCCTATGGTTAAAATAATTGTGTGCGCTAAATGTCATTGGTGATTTGTATTAAAAACGGTGGGAATAACTAGCTCTCAAGGATGGTTTCACACAAAGTTCACTTGTGAATTCTTGAGAAGGGACACTGATTCGATTTACTTAGAATCTGCATTATTCGATTTTCTACAACTTAAAGTATATCAATGCGGTTTAGTTAAGTAGAAACAGTGATGAATAAGTCGTGGCAGTTGTCAAAATTTGTGTGTAAGAAGAAAAATGTAATTCAGTAAAACGCCATTTGCATAACTCTTGTTGCTGTGGAATATGCAAAATTCTATTGGTAATATGCATAGTTTGCTTCGCCATAGTGACACCATTGGAAGAATTTCGTATGAAGTCATCTATGCTAGTCGTAGAAGGAAACTAAATGCAACTAAAAGATAGTGTTATTCTCACAAAACAATTTTTCAAAACTTAATTATTTGGACCGTGTTGACAGTTCTACTGTCAGTGTTGTCAAGAGGTCGACTGAAATTGCAATTTGGTCTTTTCTAAGAGCCGATCCCTCAGTCACATTCGACTTTTAAAACCCTATTTCAATATGAATACGACTTTTAACATTATTTTATCTGTTAGAAAACAGGATGGCATTCAGCGCACAAAACTATTTAGCATTAATACCATCAAAAGAATTATGTAATTAATGCAGAAAATCCATTTTTGTATATGTAGTAGTCAAATAAATAAACATTTTTATAGCGTTGTTAATGTAATTTATTAAATAAATGAATAAATTTAAAAACCATACAACAAATTTATTTCACTGTAACGAATAACTCATCAATCTCGCTCAATCGTCCAGTTGATTGATTATTTAACCCAGTTATCGACCCTGAAACCAAATGACGGCATATATTTTCTGTTTTCCCACTTTTAGTGATTCATCAATGCCAAACCCCAATTTAAATTTAGTTTGTTAATTCGGGCTATTATTATTTTGTTATAATTGAAAGCTGCAGGAATATCACCAAGAATTCGTTACCGTAAGTAAGCATTTAATGCGAAGACATGGCGAAAGTATTTCGGTATAAATCAATGAAATCAATCAAGAAATCAATAAAGAAATTCAAGTCCGTCTAACTCTATTGCTAACTTGTATTGTCTCCTGCTTGTTTAATTGTCAATTTAAAAAGTAGCAAAATGCACTATACATACTTACACATAGCATATCCTGAAATAGAAACCGCGTTTTTTGTAAGTCTACATTTACTACAAAATGTATCTATTTAATTACAAAAGTTTAACTTTTTGGGGACCGCTGTGGTATGGTGATGGTGTGTGGTTCCTGGTTCAAGTGCAGCACAGGTTTGAAAATACTTTTTTTCAACACGGGTCGCGCCCCCTGTCACTAGTCGGCAACCCCCTGAGCGTGCATCTGCTTTGGCAAATACCGTTCTGAGGCAGCTTTAAAAATGTAGGCTCCGTCAATTTGTAGGAAAAAACTAAAAGCAGCACAGCACAAATTGGAAAAGAAGGTCGCCCTTGATTTCCTCGCAGATATATAGCACCATCTTATTAGTATTTTTATGTAGTCAAACCTAGATAAATTCAAATCATTAGTCTTAGCCCGGAATGTACGGATTTTTCAGCCATGAAAAATATTCAAAAAGTGGATACTCGTCTGTCATCAGGAATCGACAGTTCTGTCTCAGCTTAAGTTTTCAATAGCTTTGAAACCTTTTTTAGGAGTTTTCCATGAACTAGGGAATTGCAGAGTATTTTGGCACATTTCTTCTTCTAGTTATATTAACTCTATGCTGGGAACAAAGCCAAAAAAAATCCCCAGTAACAGCATACAAATTAAAGAGTAAAACGAAGTATCGTATCATACAATTTTCACTAAACCTGCCAGTAAATGTTCCGGAAACTAAAATAGTGGTATCGTGTTTAATAGCATGGTAGCCACTTATGAATTTTGAAATAAAGTTAGTTTAGTTAAAAGTAAAAATGCGATCGATACAGGAAAATGGACTCTACTTTCTTTTCTGGTGAACAGTAAAATATTTTAAAAATATTTAAATTACATTGTATATGAGGAAAGAGCTACCTATTTGGCAGAGCTGTTAAACAGTTAAATCATTTGCTGTAAGCAATCAAAGTTTTTCTGCATTTAGTATTTCAAATTGTTTTCATCGTTGAAGAATTAGACTTCAATTTATGCATTCAGCAATCATGTACAGAAATCAGGATTCATTCATCTATCACATGCAATCAATAAGAGTTCAAATTAGATTACCGAAGACAAATTTTTGAAATCAGAATGCGCAACCACAGTATACAGTAGACCAGATACTGACGTCTATGCTTATTTGAAAATTAATACATGAAAAATGTGTATGTATTGATGTTTTAAGTCATTAACCCATTTGAACCGACTGGCACAAAACCACACACATAATTTTTTATATGCATTTTGAAGCAAAAGGCTGTATTAATCCACTGTTTATAGATATTTATTGGATGATGCTTCTCATCTTTAATATCATAAAAATACCAATACAAAATACCGGAATACCTCGATACCAATATATGTAAATGAGTCTAGATAAATACAAGAGAGAGCAAATAAATAAGTAGATACTATTCGGCATTGTTTACCCGTACTAGTTTGGCATCTTTTTTGCGAATCGGAGTGGAAGGCAGTGGATGAATGTACTCCGAGAGAGTGTAATGAAGGAATACGCGTTCAGAGTTGCTTTAAAGTAAAAACTACAACTAAAAACTTCAATTTAAACTGAAATTTACATTCTGCAGGAACTGATAACGTGTTATAACTGCTTTATATTCAATAATTTGCGTGTTTTATGTCTTCACGTTCAGTATTGCTGCATTTAAATTTCATTGTTTTATTATTGCATACAATTCACCCTGTGTGGTTTGTGTGTGTGTGCAGATTCGGAGTAAGTTGCGCTACTAGTAGACATATACTATGCTATTCGGTAGTAAGGAAAATAAACCCTTCTATCATATTAACCGGGCATTCGTATTTGGATGCCTGCTTTATAAATATAAACCGATCTTACTCTGTGTATGTTTGAGCGTTGTTTTCTGGGTCCTGTCCTGAATGTATTTTTTGAACGTGGGAAACGAACTTAAGCCACGACCGAAGCAACCACAGAATCTTCACTTCAACGAGTAAACTTTCTTGTCACCGGAAACTTGCTCACGGCAATTTGTACATATGTTTTCAAGAAATCCTTAAATTTGAATGACAGTTATTCCACCTACTTCCAACTCGTTAGCATTCTTATATGTATAAGAAACTCGAATTATTGGCATTTTCTTTTTCTACAAATTCACGAAAATTTTGTAAAAATGTATTTATTTTGGGTTAAGGCAAATGACACCTTTCAGACAGAAATTAAATAAATTTGTCAAATAAGCATATTTACATTTGTTTGTTTTGCTTATCTGATCTATGTGTTTTAATACAATGTCAATGTCTTTTCTTTTTCTAAATTGAAATTAATTTCAAAGTAAAAAGTAAATTTTATACGGGTTAAAACAAACGACATTTGATGAAAGTTTTTAACTCTTACACTCAAACGAATTGTCAAATAAGCATGTTTACCTTTTTATTTTGGCTACTTGGCTCACTGTTCCACTGTGTGCGCAACCAGTTGTCAGGGGTTCAAACTCCCTGAAGTGTCAGCGCACAGTTTACAGTAGACCAGGTACTGACGTCTATGCTTATTTGAAAATTATTACATGAAAAATGTGTATGCATTGGTGCTTTAATTCATTAACCCATTTGAACCAGACGGTACAAAAGTACACAGAACATTTTTTATATGAGTTATACACCAAAAGGCCGCTTTAAAGGATTGTTTCTAAGTAGTTATTGGATGCTGCTTGTCATTTTTGATAGCATACATGTTATGGTATCGCAACAAAATGGAGCAGTAAGGAAGGCGGTCGGCATGATCTAGGGTCGCACTGTGGCTAGTCATTGTCGGCTGGGGTGGGCTCTTGCCAACCTTACCATCCTGCGCCATAATCAGAGAAAAGGTCATTTTCAAAACGCGGGGAAAACGCAAAAAAGCCGCGCAAAACAACTTTTAAAACAACATCCGGTTAAAACACCGGATGCCACGGACAGACCGTTGACATTTAAATATTCAAAACTCTAATGGAAAGAAAAACGGAAAATCAAGTTAAAATTCAAAATGAAACGGGCGAAAAAATGTTCAGAAAGGAAACTAAAAATTCAAAAATAACTGAAAAGGAGAACGAACTAGTAACGGAAATCAAAAATAAAACCCGAAAATTTTAAACAAAAAGGAACCGAACCGGAACCGACCGGTTACCACATCTGGAAAAAAAAAGCTGAAAATAAAATTTAATAAGCGAAAAGGGCCGAACATATAAGGGGGACGCCGCGGGTGTTGTTGCGACGCCCTGGTGCTGACCCACCCTCATCCATGGCAATCGGTGCACCAAACCGAATCCCGATGGCCCCTTACCTAAATCCTATTTGCCTTCTAAATTAAAGTGGACGTCAACATTCCCATTATATTACAAGTTTATTTAATACATCATTACTTAAACTAAGGTCATAGTAAATATACAATTAAACTTAACCAATTCAAGTAAATATTAGCCGGATTTTATTCCGAAGCTCCAAGCAATGGAAGCCCAAAACAAAAAAAAAGTTTTGGAAGATTCGAACTATCATTCCAATGAGAAGTTGTTTCGAGCTAAACAATTACAATGTAAGGGCGTAGAATTTTACTTGTCAAATTGGTTTTTACTTTCACATGAATATTTTTCTTAGCGACTAAAAAATCTACAATAAAAGGCTCCATTATTTTAAACTTACCGCTTTGTAGCGATTTAAATTCAAAAGGAAAAAACAAAAAAAAAAGTTTGGTTTTTATTATTAGTTTATATTTTAGTTTTTATTTAATTATCTTGCTCTTAGGCATTACTGGTATTTTATAAACATTATTCATTTCTTCGTGGCCATTAGTTTTATTATTATAGTTTATTTTAAATAAAATTTCCCCTTGGTTTTTGTTTGGGGTTTTATTTATTTAGTTTTATTAGCGTTATTTATCGCTAGCTATAATTTTCAATATTTCATTTGTTTTAAGTGTTTGGTTATCGTATTATTATCATTATCTTTGGTTTGATTTTAAATATTTTATATTATTCCTTTTATGATTTTATTATTTCATTTTGCTTAATGGTTATTTATTGACGGTTTGTGTTTTTTTTTTTTTGGTATTTATTTAAAATTGGATTTTCTTATAACTAGTTTTTAGCGATTCCATTCTATTCTTTTATAAGCTCTTGGTGTTTTATTATACATAGACTTAACTTAGGATTCCCTATTCTATTTGTTTTATTACAACATCTAGGGATTTACTTTCCTCTTTCTACTCTAATTTAAATTATTTTATTTTTTTATTTTAAATTGATTCCGCTTCAAATTTATTTCTGTGTCTTTTAACAAATTTTCTCTTATTATTTTTTTTTTTTTTTTTTTTTTTTTATACGAGTATATTCTTGTCTAAGCCTATCTTCTAAATTCTATTCTGTTTCCTATTTCCTAAACATTTCACTTACCCTAATAATATTTCATCTTCTCGTTTCACTACCAATAATCTTAACCTACACTATATTCAATTTAGTTTCCTTTAGCTTTAGCTTATTTAATCCAAATCAATTTCAATTTAACGTGCTAATCGGCACGAACTCACCGAGGTGCAGCAGGCCGTTTTCGGGGCGCTACTGTTGTTGTTTCTGCTGGTTGTTGTTGTCGTTGCAGTAGCTAGTGCGGCGGGCCTATAATACGGCGGCCCTCGCTGTTGTCACTGCTGGTGTTGTGGTTGCTGGTGTTGTTGTTGCTACTGCTAGTGCGGCGGGCCTATATTACGGCGGCCCTCGCTGTTGTCACTGCTGGTTATTGTTGTTGTTGCTGCTGCTAGTGCGACGGACCTATATTACGGCGGCCCTCGCTGTTGTCACTGCTGGTTATTGTTGTTGTTGCTGCTGCTAGTGCGACGGACCTATATTACGGCGGCCCTCGCTGATGTTACTGCTGTGTTGTTGTTGTCAATCCGGGTGGTTTTGCAGTGGGCCTAGAGGAGGGCGGCCCCTGCTGATGTTGCTGCCGGTGGTCCTGTTACCGGGTTTGTTGTGTTCGGTTGTTGTTGCCGGTTTTGTTACAGGTTTACTTGTGGCCGGATAGTTGTTGCCGCGTAGGTGTGTTGCTTTAACTTAATTTTTAGGCGTTAAGCAAGTAACGTCAAGTTTCTCGAGTGCTCGAAAACGAAAATAAAAGCTTTGTATTTGTAATCGTTGTAGCTTGCTGCTTTTTTTTTTTTGTTTATTTATTTTGTTATCTATGTTTTTGCTTTACTAGCAAGTCTTTTACAGCACCGCACGCTATGCACTTTTAATTATAAATTTGATTAAGGTGGTAAGCTTTTTGTAGTTCGCTAAGCAAGACAATTTTTGAATGAGCAGAATCGCTTTGCTCTTGGTTAAACATCTTGAGTAGGCATACTGACTTTAAAAATGCATCATAACTTAGATTTATTTTAATTTCTTGAAGGTTGTTGTTTACGGTTTGAAGACAAGTCGGTTCATAGTTTACAGATTTTTTTTTTTTTTTTTTTTTTTTAAATAGGTTTTAGGCCGAATGCTAAAACTATTCAGATTCAATGGCAATTCTATACGACAGCATTCAACCGCCAATATACGTTCAAAAATCTCGGGAAAGGCATCAATCGACGCGTTCCGACCTCTGCACCAACAATCCGAAGGCGGGAATCAAATAATTTGTCTCAGTGAAAAGCCATTAGCAAAAAACTCAAAATACGCTAGGTCCGATCCCAAATAGGCGGCTTCATACAAGGTATTTATGTGCACAACACCTTTTCGCGTAGGCGGCCTTTGGCCGCCTTTCAAAAGAATAACCCTTAGCCGGTCCAACCCCCGCTACGCGGTCCACAATATTTTTGAGCAGGACACACCTTTTGCACTTTTTGGTACACCCTAATCTGTGATTACAACAACCACATGAAAATGACGAAAAATTTTCAACTTTGATTGCAAATATCTCTAAACAGACACAAAATATAGAACTTCCGCCCCCGGACCATCGACATGGAGGTCAAAACCCGTCGCCCGATACACCCCCCGAGACTCTCGGACGCACATCAGCAGCACGTGCCGTCGTACAGAATTGCCGATTCAATAGCTCAATTTAAACTTGATTCAGAATGCTTTCATAAAAGTGAGCTGCTTATTTAATTCGAAAAGAAGTGATTTTCTAAACGAGTTACAGTATCAAAAAACTGTACAAACTAGATAACGTTTTTGTGAAATTATTGTTAAAAATACCCCCTTCCCAAGTTCTTAAATGCCAAAATAGCAAGGCCAGATCCATTTAATGAAAAGATTTCACTTTATATAATGATTTTATAAGTCAGGGTGCCACTACAAACATTTTTCTCACAGAATTTTTCTCCAACCTTTTTTGCTAAAAAGATTAAGCAGATATCACTCTTATGGGGTATTTTTGCCTCCTAAATAGGTTGCTTTGATTGTTAAAAAAAATGCAACGCCTTTACAAAGATTTGGCTGAACAAATATGTTGAAACCACTTGTTCTTTATGAATTTAGCTTTTCTCCTTTATTTTTGCTACACGACACACAATCTCAACGACGAGACACACACGTACGCAAGCGATTTTAGAGTTTCCTCGAGAATTTTTAACAATTCAATTGTACACGTATTTCGGTAGCGATAGTAATCGTCACTGTATTTTCAGGATAAATCTTAAATATTTTCTTTTCAACGCGAGTTGATTATTTTATGCAGAAACAAAAGCCGCTACGTTTCGTTTCAGCATTGACACATTCGCGAATTTTTTATTTTGTTTTACGCGCACGACCGCTCCCGTTCAAATCAGGTATACTTTTTGAATTGGTCGAATGCCGGTGACGCTGCTATGCCCAAAATTATTCACTTAACGCGACTGCGCAATGGAAAAGTTCCGTTGCCCGTTGACGTGGCGTGATTATTGCCAGGTGGAACATTCTGATTGGTCGTTACCTTCAGATGCTTGCTATGAACGGATTGAACCATTTGGTGCTGCCACTTCAGCAAAAATCACGCACTTTCCTGTAGCTAAACGTCAAACCGGAAGGTGAATCAAAACTGTCACCCAACCAACCGCATTGAACCAAATAACAATTACTATCAATTGAAAGTAAACCATAACATACAAATGAAAAGTATTCATATATCAGAACTCTTCGGAATATCCATATATTGTATTCGCATACATAGGTACATATATGTGGGAATGCATACCTTAATATGCTAATGTTGCAACCCTGTTCAGCAACCCTAATTTGACGAACGACGAAAAAGCAAGACATTGACGAACGAATATGGACAGTTGAAATTTGAACATAGTGAGACCCGAACCGGTCGAGTGTTTTATATAATTGTGACTTCTACATATACATATGCATCTAGGGATATGCAACAGAGGGCAAATAGATAAGTAGATACTTTCAAATGTTTTTCGATACTATTCGGCAGTGAGGCAACAAAATTATTTTATCATATTGAATGGTGTTGTTGGTGTTGTTTTGGGGAGTGCTGTCGAAATGGCAATCCTTGGCCGGATATGAAGCCGGTACGCTCCGGTACTCCTTTGCGGTACTGCCCGACTGTCGTAGTAGCGATTTGGTATGACGAGTGGAACCTTCCGTGTAATGAGAGGTGAGAGGCATCATATCCGTATATCAACCATCGAGTTACACGTCATTACCTTTGTGCATATTAATCGCCTCTTACGACCGGTATGCCTACCTCGGGTATATTCTAAAACAAAAACAAAACAAAAACAAAAAAAATCCCCATAGAATCCGCACCTCAAGGAGCAAACTTTCTTGTTACCTGAAACTTGCTCACGGAGTTTTGTCCCTAAGTACATATATTTTCACGGAATTGCTAAACTAGAATAACAGTAATTCACCTACAGATCTCCAGAGTTGTGCCAAGTGTCACACATGGGTCGTCTTGGTACTGCATCAGCACAGGCGTTCCCACTTCACGCTTGGATTAAAACTTCTTTCACAAATACGTGATGATGCTGGCAATGTAACTTCTCACTGGTTTTTCATATATTCGTCTTTCGGTACACTAATAACAGACTCAGAGCGTTTAGCATTCTTTTACAAGAAATACGAATTATTTGGCATTTGCCTTTTCTCTCTAATATTTTATCGGGAAGCAATTGAAAGTTTATAGTATTCACGAAAAGTTTATAAAAAGTTATTTGTTTTGGGTTAGGGCAAGAAATGAAGAAATTTGTCAAATAAGCATATTTAAATTTTTTTGTTTTGCTTATTTGGTCTACTGATACTATGTGTCAGCGAGAAATCTGTACATGCCATCATTATGTCATGTAAATCATGCATATTGTTTTAATTTTTCAAATTATTTTTAAAGCATATAAATGTGTAAAGAAATACGCTGTGGAAGTTATTTAAGCTTGGTCTGTATGTTGTAAAAGTTATTTAAGCTTGGTCTGTATGTTGAGACGCAGTCACAGTAAAGAAATAGTGCTTGGCCTTGGAGCACGCATTCGATAAGCCCAGTTACTTAGAGGACCACGAATGCGAACTACAGCGACGAAAACCTAAAGCTTGACAATTATTGCCGTCAAGCATTCGCGACATGATTATAATGGGACGAGTTGTAAATTAAAAAAAAAAAAGCAAAAAATGTATAGGAAAGTATAGGCTGTGTTAACAAAAACATATATGTACAACCCTCAACTATTTTTACACATATTTTTAGATTTTTAAATGCTCACTTTTATTCACATGAAAAGAAGTGGTGTCCTTTCAAAAATAGAAATATATTCCATCTGAAAACGCAAGCATCTGTGACGCGATGCCGTGCCAAAATAATTTGCACGATGTCGCGTCGTCGTTGCCGTCTTGAATCTGTTTAGGTTAATTGCTTCCTGTAACTGGCATTTTGAAATTTGAAAAGCAAACGCGTACGTTGGCTCAAAGGCACGGTTGCCACATCATGGTTCTTTTCGGGACACAAATTTGTCACAAAAAATTACCAAACTCCAAAACCAAACAATGTACTTAATAAGTAGATATCTTTGTACATAGCTATATCAAAAAAAAAAAATTAAGATTTAATGCAAGTAAAACCAAGTTAAAATATATGTTATGACATATGGGAGAAATGTCCAATGTTATACTCATACAATCCCCCCAATTGTCAATATAGATAAATACAGAATCGGGGGAATGTATGTGTATATTTGAGTTCTACTTCGAAATACTATGGGAAGTACCTACCTATAAAAATACCCTGAAGGTTTAGGCCCTGAATATTGAAATTTAGGGAGTGTGAACATTTTTCATACAAAATACATTTTTTAGGCGTTTCCCATATGCAATGCAAAAATAAAATTTAAATAAATATTTAAGCTATTGAGATGTTACGCAATGCATTTTTTTCAATTTTCCATACAAATTACATGGGCGATTTTTCATTGTGATTCACGTAACTAAAGAAAGGTACTCTGCAATGTAAAATGCTTTATCCCTATTCATAGAACTTTTTTTCTTTGATATATCTTTAATACATTGCTACCTGAAATTTTAAATAAACGTGAACTTGTTTTTTTACAGTCGTTCAAAAGAAAAGGTACTTATTTTTGGTATTTTTTTTCTAGGTTTTGATAAATTTGGTTTGCGTTCCCACTAGAGACAAAATGAAACTGCAATTTTGTAATTTCCATTTTACACTCAAAATGGAAACAAATTTGGACCACCCCCCTCCCCGAAAATATTTTGTGGATCCGTGCCTGGTTGACAATATGATTAAAAATAAATAGAGTTTAAGTACCATTCTATAATTTTTTCTATACAAAACCGTTACGGATATCATTAGTATGTAAACGAGGCCATGAATAACGCATAACGAGGTTAATGCGAAACGAATAGCTGGGGATTTTAAAATCACAAAAATTTATTCATTTCATTTTTATCAGGGTTGGGCATAGTGCACTAAAAATTTAATGCACTAAGCGTTTCACTACCACTATTTCTTTAGGGATAGTTAAAACATGAGTTTAACTAACACTAAATAT
Source organism: Merzomyia westermanni (assembly GCA_949987695.1). Classification (NCBI taxonomy): domain Eukaryota; kingdom Metazoa; phylum Arthropoda; class Insecta; order Diptera; family Tephritidae; genus Merzomyia; species Merzomyia westermanni. Next base: position 161,271,896 of record OX465289.1, on the reverse strand, counting down.
TAATGATAGTGAAAAAAAAATTCACTATCACTAGCCCCTCAGTGGTAGTGGAAAAGGAAACACACTATCACTAAACCTTTAATGATAGTGAAAAAAATGCACTATCAGTAAACATTTAGTGATAGTGAAAATCCAATACCACTACCACTATCCTTTTAGTGATAGTGGAAAAAAAATTCATTATCACTAAATATTTAGTGGTAGTGAAAATGCTATTGCAAAAACAAACTGAGCTATCATTAAATTATAAGTAAATGTATACAAAATAAACCATTTGTTTAAACTTTTAGTTATGTCGGATCAAAAGTATACAACATATTTCAATTTTTATTTGCCTTCTTTAATACCAACATTTCAGAATTATGGCCACTGAGATTTTGCCTTGTCGATCGATTGATAATTCCTGCAAAGGAAAAAAGTCTTTCTACTGGTGCAGAGGAAGAAAGAGGTGTGTTGTACTTTAAGAAAATTTTTTTATCGCAGGAAAGCGGCGTAAAGCATCAATGCTGCTATCATCGTCATTCAAGTACAAAACTAGTTCGGTTGCTATAACTCCGGCCTGGGAGTTTACATATTGACTTGCATCAAAAAATTAAGTTATATACAAAAAAATACACAGGTTGGTTTTATTCAGTCAAATACCTTGAGGTTCATTATCGAATTCGAGAAACCGTGTGTTGGCACGGTTTCTGGAAGGCTGTAAATTACTTTCTACTCCTACCGGTTGCGTTTTGAATTCCGCCGCATATGCTTTAAGCCTATCCCGAACGTCATCTAGAGTGTATGATTCAGCAGTTTCCAGCAAGACTTTGCAAAATTTTAATTTTATATCGGGAATGAGGATTGCTCCAATAACTGCATCCCATGAATCAGAATGCAAATGAAAATATTTTTCAAACCTTTCTATTCATTTGAATTGCATTTTAATATTAATTTCTGTAAGAAATTTCAAGTTCTCAGAAGCTAAACGTCGCATTTTGAAGAACATATTTTGTTCTTTTTGAAAGAAGTCAATAGCTTCTGCGATAGGTTGCATCATCCTTGCATATTCTTCCAAATACTCAATTTCTTCGTCCTCAAAATTAGAAATTTCGAGCTTGTAGCATAGCTCACCTAATTTGCTCTTAACTTCTATTAGCTTCTGAACCGAATCGTACATAGAGTTCCATCTTGTAACGCAAGGCGTAATCAGATGTGTAGATAAAACAGTTTTTATGATTTCTGCCGATTTTGGTCTACTACATTTATTCCATAGTTTTGTGCACCTGTTATGGTAATATGAAAAGTTAATAATAATATGAAAGTTAATATATATGAATGGTTGAAGCGAATAACGTAGTCGCTTGAGCTCGAATTTAACTTCATATAACCTAAAATCGTAATTCGAGTTAAGAATGAATCTAATAAATAAATTCGTATGTCACTTACAACGCTATTCGCGGCAACGATTAATATAGTAAGGGCACTAATCTATGCGCACAAGTTTCACCACAAAATTAGTACCCTTATTTTAGTTCGAGTTTTTATTCCTAACCTGTTGAAAGTAGCTGTATGAAGTTTACGAACTACCTGATTTGTTGAGCCCTCTAATATTTTCGTAAAATCGGTAGTGGCCAAAAGGTTAAGAGTATGGCTAGCACATCGAAAATGCTTCGACAAAGTTGGCGTATAATTATAAAAATTAGGACTGGAGCATTCTGACAGGTTAGCGTCATCGGAACTGTCATCATTGTCGCTCCCAATTTTTTCATGTAAATTACCGATACTTTACCTGTTAATTTACAATTATTGTTATGATATAATACCTGGAAAATATCAAAAACAAACCTGGTATACTCCAGTTTTATTATTTGCTATTGTACTTGATTAATTCACATGTACATGAAGTATATAGGGTAATTATATCCGAATGCCAATGATGTTTAACTGAAAACTTATCAGGTAAATACGAAGTTATTACCAGAAGTGTGGTTGCTGGGATTTTTTATTTTTTTCACAAAGAATTTGATTTTAATTTCAAAGTTTTGCTAACCATTTTCAAAATATAAACAAAACAATAAAAAAAAAAATCTGAGAAAACAAAAGAAAAACAGCCAAGGATCAAAAAAAGCTAATGAAATACAAACTTTTTCGTTTATTTTTAACAGCCTATCTTGTATTTTGGCTGTATTTCGTTAGTTTTTTGACATACATATGTAGCTTGCCCGTTGTTACCAATTCGAAAATTGTATGGGACTGTCTCTTTTACACAAAAAAAAACAGAATAATACAAGAAAAATACCATGTAGAAGTAAAAAAATACACCTTTTCTTTCATTTTAAAAAACTCCCCATCAAAAAGGATGTCATTGACGCCAGATAAATGAATTTTAGTGTCGGCATTAACATCTGTGGCCGCCGTGGTGTGAAGGTAGTGTTGCCGGCCTACCACACCGAAGGTCCATGGTTCGAGCCCTGGTACAGGTAACATCAAAAGTGATTTGAAAAAAAGTTTTTCAAAACGGGGTCGCCCCTCGGCAGTGGTTTGGCAAACTCTCCGAGTGTATTTCTGCCATGACAGGCTTCTCAGCAAAAAATTCGTCTCCTTTGTAGATGCCGTTCGGAGTCGGCAAAAAACTGTAGGTCCCACCAATTTGTAGGGAAAATTCAAATCGGCACACCACAAATTGGAAGAGAAGCTTGGCTCAAAAATCTCTTAGGAGGTTTATGATGATATACCTGTTGTATATCGCGCCATAGAGAGAGATTAACATCTGTGGCTCGTGCACATCTGGTAAATTCCGTACTAGCAGTCCATTGAATTTGTAAGCGCCTGGCACGCTTGGGCTAGAAAGTGGGATCAGCCACTGAACCGCCACTTCCAAAGTCGATGTCACTAGCACTCATATTTAAACAAATTTAATTATCCAATAAGGAATTTAAACTTTTCGGACACTTTATAATTTTTTTTTAAACACTTTAAGCACTGCACAAAAAATTGTACTCGAATAAATATCACTTCAAAGCATTAGCATGAACGAAATTGAACATGTGCATGTACTTAAGGGTGTCCGTTATTGTTCAAGTTGGTTTTTTTGTCCCCTTCCTTGGGTTTGTAAAATAGAAAAAAAAAATTAAGGAGGCCTAAGGTTGGGAGGAACCGAACAGGGAACAATTGCAGAATACAGACTCTTCACCCCGAAAAAAACGAAAAATTGGGAATGGTTGGTATTTTGCTCCTGATTATAACGGTATACTTCTTTTTTGGGGCAAATGAAAATTGTAGGAGTTAGAGGGGGGGGGAAGTTGGAAATCATGCATTTAAAATCGCATATATATCCCAAACTACTGAATCGATTTTCAAATTTCTTTTTGCGTTGGATAGGTAATTGAATTACCTTTCATTTGCGGTACCATTGCTTTGGGTGCAAAACCGCGTATGTGCAAAATTTTAAAAAAATTTCAAATCAATAGAAAAACCAAACCAGCTACGCGAACTACAGTTATTCTGTACAAAAAAGCCTTTCTGCGCAGGCGGGCATGTACATATGTATATATTTTATTTGTTTTGTCGCAAGTTTTCATGTGGTTGTTGTAAATTATTAGGCTGTACTTAAAAACGCGCAAAAGAGTCGGATCGGTGGCATGTTGCCACCGATCAGGGCAACCACCTGGACTTGGCATGGCGTAGCCCAGGGTTATTTAAATAAGCGCGGCCGAAGGCCGCCTATGCAGAAAGGTCTTTTGTACAGAATAACTGTAGTTCGCGTAGCTGCGTAGCCCAGGGTTATTTGAAAATCGATTCAGTAGTTTGGGATATATATGCGATTTTAAATGCATGATTTCCAACTTCCCCCCCCTCTAACTCCTACAATTTTCATTTGCCCCAAAAAAGAAGTATACCGTTATAATCAGGAGCAAAATACGAGCCATTCCCAATTTTTCGTTTTTTTCGGGGTGAAGAGTCTGTATTCTGCAATTAAGCCCCGAACAGTTTCGAATACCTTCGTTCACGGACGCAAATCTGTGTGCTGGATTTTGATTCGATATCTTTGCCGGTGTTTGATTTATGAGCGATACCACCCTCTTTTTCAGACATTTCCTGAAAAATCTATTTTAGTGTTAATGTACACACCTCATTTTATCTTTATGGGTGTATTATGTACTGAATAATCACTTATTTTGCATTTTCGAAAATATTCTATAAACAAAAAGTGAGTTATCTCAAAATTTACTCAAGCTATCGTGTTTACCGACGGACGGACGGGCATGGCGTTCTCTTTTCCTTCTAAACATTTTGATGCACATAAGTCAGTATCTATCTCCATTCGTTTAGTATAACTTGTTTGCGAAGCACTACTAGGCATAATAATAGTTTAAAAAATATATAAATAGCAGTTACATCTGGTAGGCCGATAATTAGTTTTTTTACTTCATTTATTCCACTGAAAACAAATAAAATACTAAGAATGTTAAGGGTTCATTTTGGCCTTATATTTCTTTTTAGGTCATAGCTTCAAAATTTGGGGAGCATTTGCAAAAAAAAAACTTAGTAAATAACGGGCACCCTAATGTACACAAATTGGTGCGATATTACTGTTAAATCATCCACACGTACAAACAAAAAATAGCAAAACAACTTTGAGTATGTACATGCAAAACTATTGTTTTTCAATACATTGCATGTATGTACGTATGTACAGGGTGGCTAATGAAAGCCGCTACCAAAAAAAAATTAAATAACTTTTTTTCTATTTAATGAATCTGGTTAATTTTTTTTTATTTTGAAGATTGACTTTTACATTTAACAAAAATGGATAACCGGGACACTGAAACAAGAATTTGGATTGTCCGTCGCTATCACCCACTGGAGTCCGTAGTTTCGGTTCAAAGAGAGTGTAGGCGCACGTTTGGCGGCAATCCTCCGAGCAGATGGACCATAATAAGACTTGTAAACAATTTTGCCGAGCATGGGACAGTCAACAGAAGACCTTACCATCGAAACCCTTCAGTTCGAACGGAGGAAACAATCGCTGCTGTAGCTGCTGCCATACAAAACAATCCACGTGTTTCGACAAGAAGCTTATCTGCTCAAATGGGTGTAAGCAGACAGTCATTACAGTCAATTATGCACAAAGATTTGGACTTATTCCCATATAAAATTCAAATGGGCAACAAACTGAACGCTGCAGACTTGCCGATTCGCTTGGAACTTTGCCAGAAGATGCTTCAAATGGTGGAAGAGGATGGAAACATGTTGAACTGTCTTTTCATGTCTGACGAGGCCCATTTCGATTTAAACGGCAACGTAAACAAACAAACTTGTCGAATATGGAGTGCTTCCAACCCACAGATACTCCATGAGACGGAATTGCATCCACTTCGTGTCACAGTGTGGTGTGCAGTTTCATCACGCTGCATTGTCGGGCCCTACTTCTTCGAAGAAAACGGTCACACCGTTACGGTTACTGGAGACCGTTACTTGAGCATGTTGAGAGAGTTTTTCTATCCAGACTTACGCCGAATGAGAATTTCTTTCAACTCTGTGTGGTTTCAGCAAGATGGTGCAGCTCCCCATATAGCCCAACCTGTTATGACAGAATTGCGACGAAAATTTCACAATAAGCTGATATCCAGAAACTCCACATTCCGTTGGCCACCCAGGTCGCCTGACCCTACTGCACCTGACTTTTTCTTGTGGGGTTATTGCAAACAGGAAGTCTTCAAAGCAAAACCAACAAATTTGAATGAACTAAGGCAATCCATTCGAGAAACAATTGCGGCTATTCCTGTCTCAACTCTCCAAGCAGTAATGAACAACTTTTTAGTAAGATGCCGCACATGCATCGACGAGCAGGGGGGGCATTTAAATTCCATTATTTTTAAAACCAATTAAGCTATATTTAATAAAATTTAATGAGCTTTAACATGAATAAAAGAAAAATGAATTCCATACACTGAAAAAAAAATTATTTGAGTTTCTTAATGTAGCAGAATTCATCAGCCACCCTGTACTTAAATATTATTGATCTTAACTGAATCGTAGGTATGTATGTAGAATTGTATGTAAATATATATATTGGCGATCTTTAAACCTACGTACTAGAGCGACCTAATAAAATGTTTGTTTTGTCGGTAACAGTAGCACTATTACCAGCTGATAACTAATATCAGACATCATTAACACATTTAAATATTCTTAGATAAAGGTCATGATTCACTGCAAAATTTGTAGTCCCTTTAGTTATAATGCAATTTTTTTCACTATCATAGTGATAGTTCTATTGCATTTCCACTATCACTACCACTATTTAGTGGTAATGGAATTTTTTTTCACTATCATATGTAGGATAGTGATAGTGGTATTAGATTTTCACTATCACTAAATATTTAGTGATAATGATATTTTTTTTCACTATCACTGAAGCTTTAGTGGTAGTGAAAAAAAATATCTTCTTCTTCTTTAAATGGTCATCTAACCGCCTGAGCGATTTTGACCGTCCAACATAGCTCGCCAGTCGTTTCTTCGTTGCGCCAATTGGAAACACCGCGGGATCGCAAATCGGTCTCCACTTGGTCCTTCCATCGGAGTGGTGGTCTCCCTCTTCCTCTGCTTCCACCGGCGGGTGCCGATAAGAATACCTTCTGGGCTGGAGCATCTTCGCTCATTCGCACTACGTGGCCTAGCCAGCGAAGCCGCTGTGTTTTAATTCGCTGAACTATGTCGGCGTCTGCGTAAAGCTCATACAGCTCATCATTAAATCTTCTTCACCATATAGCAGGACGGGTGCGATGAGTGACTTGTAGAGTGTTATTTTCGTTCGTCGAGAGAGGACTTTACTTTTCAATTGCCTACTCAGTCCGAAGTAGCATTTGTTTGCAAGAGTAATTCTTCGTCGGATTTCTAGGCTAACATTATTGTTGGTGTTAATGCTGGTTCCCAGGTAAACGAAGTCCTTTACTATTTCGAAATTATTGCTGCCAACAGTGGCTTGGTTGCCAAGGCGCGAATGCGCTGACTCTTTGCATGATGACAGAAGGTACTTCATTTTCAGTGATAGTGGTTTTTGAATTTAACTACCACTGAATATTTAGTGGTAGTGCAATTTAGTGGTAGTGCAAAAATGCTCAACCCTGATTTTTATTCACGGGGCAAATAAGTTATTGGGAAATGCCTTCAATTGCCCCTATTTAATTTATAAGCCTAAATTATTGATTGTTGTATCCCGAATCAAAATAACGGGTTTTTTTACTTATTCTCAAGCTTTCGGAATTATGCTGCACAGGACTCTAAATTGACATCGCAAACATTCAATTGTCAAACGTAATTAAAAAAATTCTTGTCATAACATTTATGATACAATAAGCACACCGGTAGGAAATTGAAGAATTTATGACTCTGCCAATTCAAGAACATGTATGATGCAGCTATAAATCGTTTAATTTTAAGACTAGAAGTATATTCATGGAACAAGCTCGAAGCTCCCGAAGCTCGATTCTTTTAATACTTTTTCTAACCAGCATGTAGTTGTTTGATCTTTCAAAATTAAAAAGGGACTAACCGATTTTGGTAATTGATACGAACATAACCATATAGAAATTTTAAGTGTATTATCTATAGAAAGAAATAATAATAAGATAAACTTTGCAAGATGCAAAGCTAAAGGTTTAAATACTCATTTCATATAATAGTTTTACGTAATATTGATTTATCATTATTGATTAGTAGTGGGACTATTTGCGAATAGTATTCGAACAAATACTATTCGAATAAAAATATTCGGCTCAAAAAATTCGATTAGTATTTATTCGAATAATTTATCCGTTTATTCGAATAGTATTATTCGAAAGGTATTATTCGAATAGTTCTATTGAAATGCGTGAGATGTCGGAAGCGAAATTCATTGTCTTCATCGCTTGTACCTATGAGTATGCATTGCGTCTACAAATGTGTGCATAAGCTGTAAGTATAAATTATTCGAATTTTCTATAGCTTTCGAATAAACGAATTTTTTATACGAAATTTTTTACACCGAAATAGAATACGCACTTTCAAATAAAATGTTTCCGGGCGCTTTTGAAGTTTTGACAGACGGTATTTTCCTTTAATTTATTACTTTTCAATAGATAACTTCCAAATTTAGTTTCCTTTCGCAAGTATTGACATATTTTAAATTAAGCCATCTAAAGATTGCTCTGCATATATATACGAGTATGCACGTATAAAAATCTGAAATGTATCATACATGTATATGTTTGTGAGCATTGGCAATACTGTGACTTAAATTGTCAAGGCTCCTGTTCTATAAATTTTTTTTTGTCTCGAACTGTGTTATATTATTCAATATTAAAGCTATATGCATTGAAAAGGCGAATATCATCATATGTACGTTTTAGAAATCATTAAGCTGTCCTAATATTTTTGTATTAACACATTTATTCCGGTTGGGTATGTAGTGCTATATGGAGCTCTTGTCACATACATATCTAATTTAAAATTTTTACATTTTTATTTTGTTTATAAACAAAAAAAAAACATGACCGCTCATATCAAATATACTGTGTATAAATTTCAACGAAATTAAGACAAGAACTTCGAAAATGGTAAACAATGGGTCATATTAATAAAACTGGAGCAATTGCTGTTGATTTAAGTTGCAAACCTTTTTCTGAAATTTTGAAGTTTTCTTCATACAAATTTATGTCAAGTTTCTGAAAATTAGAGAAAAAGCAACTGCTTTTTTATAAATGGGACCCAATTTTTAATTTTTCTTTTCTCCTTATGTGGATTAAAAGCTATAAGAAAGTACGTGTATTGTGAAATGTTGCATATTCCAAACTTTCCATATTATTCACAATAACAATATATCAAGATGAATTTCTCATTAGCTCGTCAAGATATGTAGTTTCGTTATTAAAAATCGGCTGAAAAAGTACGATTTTTTATGTGTTTCTTCCGCCTCCCAACATTGCTCGCCGGCCTTTTATTCTTTCTGCCAACTGGCACTAATTAAAGACACCGGGGAATCGCACTTGGTGCTTCCCCCGGAGTGGTGGTCTCCCTCTTCCTCCGCTACCACCGGCGGGTGCCGATAAGAATACCTTCTGGACCGGAGTATCTTCGTAAATCTTTTAAGGAGCTTTCTCAACTCCCAGAGTCGCCTCATCAGATGCAACATAAAGCAGGACGTGTACGATAAGTAACTAAGAGAGAGGACTTTACTTCTCAATTACCTACTCAGTCCGAAGTGGCACTTGTTTGCAAGAATGGTTCTTCGTTGCATTTTTCTGACAGTCTCACGGCCTCTAGGTTTATTTTTCAGGACATCCACCAACTCCATGGCAGGGTTGGGTCACTTTGAATAAAAAAATTTTTAAAATAAAATTAACGAGCTCAAGACCAGTTGCTGAGAATTCGTAGTTTATTATTAATCTTATTGAAAAGAGGAAAAATTTAAAGCAATAAACATAGACAGGCTATAGTTATAGTACTATTTCGAAAACAGGCAGACAAATTAGTCGAATTAGTCTGACGAGAAATCGAAAACAGCCAGACGAATTAGTCGAATTAGTCTGCATATAGACATAATGCTTATTTGTAAAGTTTTTTTTTTTGGTTATTTCTGTATAAATTGAGATGCACTGAGTTTATTTGATTCATACAATCAACTCAGTGAATCTCAATTTATACAGAAATAACCGAAAAAATCTTTATTAACACACATTACGAGGTGTGTTCAAAACGTATCGCGAATTTTGAATTTTCGCTGTTTACGTATATTCGAATTTCGAATTTTTTGTGGCGTTATGTTGGTACTCATGTCTCTCACTTATGCCGACAAGCTCGGCCATTTTGAATGTTCAGTTAATTGTTGACAGCTGCTTTGCTTGCACGTGTTTTGGATCGTCTTCGATTTTTACCTATGTATTCAAAAAAATTGATCAAAGAACCTGTATCAAATTTTGTGTGAAAAACGAAATTAAGTGCGCGGATGCATTCCGAATGTTGACTGTGGCATACGGAGAAGCTACCTTGGACCGAAGCAACGTTTATCGGTGGTACAAAATGTTCTCAGAAGGCCGAGAAGATGTGCAAAGAAGAACAAAAATTGGCTTTTGCACCACGACAACGCCCCTGCTCACGCATCGTTGCTTGTGCGCGACTTTTTGGCCAAAAACAACACACTAATGATGCCGCAGCCACCGTACTCCCCAGATCTGGCCCCCTGTGACTTTTTCTTGTTCCCTAAACTAAAGAGGCCCATGAAAGGACGACGTTACGCTTCTCTTGACGAGATAAAGACGGCAACGAAGGAGGAGCTGAACAAGATACAAAAAAATGATTTTTTGAAGTGCTTCGAAGATTGGAAAAACCGTTGGCACAAGTGTATAATATCTCATGGGGATTACTTTGAAGGGGACAAAATAGATATTCATGAATAAATAAATAATTTTTGAAAAAACACAAAATTCGCGATACTTTTTGAACACACCTCGTATGTCTATATGCGCACACGGGTATAATTTTGCTGTATCTGGATGTGTTATTTTTCATTTTCAAAAGCTTGAATAAAAATTGAAATTTGTCTGGTTTTCATACGTAAAATGTGACTTATACACATGACATAACCATATCGTGTAAAAGGCCCTTAGGGAAATGCACCTTATAATATTCCCCTTTTATGTGACGATTTATTTATACTTACCTTCTTGCAAAATACGGCTTAATTTTGCAGTAATCACCATATTGGGTATTATGGTTTCGAATTATTTTGATGAAAACAATACAATATTCAATTTTTGAAAGAGATGCTCACATAAATTTTAGTTTCTAAATCATGTTAATAAGATTTGAAGATCACATCAAATCCAGCTGAATTGAAGCAAATTCCATGAAACAAAAATTTTTGGGGTCGATACCAATTTTTGAAATGATACATGGCAGTCTCGAGTTTTATTACTATTTTGAAAGCTTCAAATCCATCCCAGGTATTATAGAGTTACAAAGGTGAAATCGCAGCCAAAACTTAATTTGATATTTGGAATCAAACAATTACATTTGTAAAATTAATTTTTACTGATTTTGGTTGATTTTTTACAGCTCTGCTAAGTTGAATCCAAAATTGAATTAGACCCTTCATATAAGAATTTCGTTTGTGATCTAATTATTATAGTATTACGTTAGAATGAATTGCAGCCCCTCCCAACTACAAGGTGGCGCAAAAGTAAGCTTCCGATGTTCAGCATATCGGTTGTGGCACGTGCAGTGTGTGCTGTTGCACCGTCTTGTTGGAACCACATGTTTTCCAATCCCAATTCATCAAGTTGCAGCAAAAAGAACTCGTTGATCATTGCTCTGTAGCGCTCACCATTCACAGTAACCGTTTGGCCCCGACTGATTTTTGGTCAAATAAATAGTCAGCAATATTCCGCGTTCCGGAGCAGTGTAGCGTAACATTGTTTATTAACGTGTATTTCGCATGTGTTTACTACACAAATGTCAAAACAGAACTGACTTTAGGGGCCAATCGCAAAATTTATAGCATTTTCTGATAGGAGGATTACTTTTGCGCCACCTTGTATATCTTTCAAATTTGTATTTTCAAAGATATTAGATTGTTAACAATATTAATGTATTTATCAAGAACTTTCGAAGTAGTTCCTGACTGTGCGTCATCGAATGAACTCTCCAGTGCAATCTTCTATTGCATCGATTGTCGATTTAAACTTAGTGGGGTACCTAGAAATTGGTATAATTTTCCTTAAGTTTCGGACTAATAAATGCTCAATTATATCCGATTATGATGCATTCTGGATTACTTTCTTCGTAGTTTATTAGCTAGATTTTTCCAGGGGAATTATAAATAAGTATCATAAAATTGCAAAGTGGGTATCTTCTGTGCACTTTCGAGATATTGTGTCGAGTTTTTAAAAAAAAAAACTTTGAAAATTTTAAAGCAAAAAAATAAGAAGAAAAACTAAAAAATGAGTTTTGGCTAAGAGCTTTATTGTAATTTCTATTAGCACTATATTGGAAGTAAAATCGTTAAATTACTAACAAAGCTGGCCTCAATTTACACTTTGTTATTCTTTCCTCAGCATTTCTTGGAGATGAATTTCACTGGTTTGTACTATATATCATTATAAACGATTACCGAAGCTACGTTTTTCCAAATTTATTAAAGTTTAAAAAGTTTGATTGTGGTCTCAAAATATGAACAAGCACCTTTTAATATTGAAAGGATTTATTGAGGGTAGATTTTACAGATTTTTATAAATTTATTGTCGTTATCATAATCAATTTTAAAGCCTTGACTAGTGAGATAAATTTCTAAGCGGTATTGTTGGCAGGAAGGGGGATTTCCAAAAGGATTCACGTAATTCTGGTTTAAATATATAAATTCATGCAAATTCGCAGGGATCTAAAAAGAAAAAAATTCAAACATTTTATTATTTTATTTTTTTTTTTTAAGTGACGATCAGTACGAATTGCATGCACTGAGTGGTGGCGAAGTGGTTTGTTCGTTCCTAATATTTATTTAAGTTGTGTAGGGGTTTTTTTTAAAGGGATTGCTTTTAGTAAAATTATTTTTGTTTTCACTGCCTGCTAAAATCGTAGTTTTCAAAAAATTAGTCCTCAATTTTACTATTTATTTATTTCAATTAAGAATTATTTAAATCATAAATTTAGAATGGTTTACATGTCAAGTGAGTTGTATGATGGTTGATGTGAATTCAAGTAATGCGAATGTTTCCTATTTTTGTCTAGAATTAATAGCCATATCCAAGTGGTGGCAGTACGTACGATGGCACATATTGCGAGTAAGCGGCCGCTGAACCGTAACCGCTACTACTGGGCGAACTGCAGCCTACTGGGGACAATGATGGCTGACAGCTGAAGAGGTAATTTTTCGGGCATGGTGGTGCCGAATATGTTGCTGGAGCATACACTGGTGCAACTTGCGGCGTGTAAGCTGGTGCAGCAGCGGCATATGTTGACGAGGAACCGCTATATGATTGTGAAGAAGCTGGTGCTTGTGGTGCTGAGTAGGATGATGCTGAACCACCGGCATAAGACGGCGATGAAGCTGGTGCTGAATAGGATGGTGAAGATCCACTGCCGTAGCTACTACCGTAAGCTGAGGCTACCATGCCTTGTTTGGAGCTTTCGTTTGCGCTGTGCACACCAACAATGGTGATAACGATGAACAAAACAGTACTATTGAAAATTTTCATTGTTAACTGAGTTAATAGCTTAATCTTCACTATATCGAAACCACTTTGTGACTGATGAGGACTGTGACTGTGGCTTTTATATACAAAAAATTAAATGGGGTTAAAGTTATTATTTTTCGCTAATAAGCATGATCCGCATAAAAACTGTAAACGAAGGCATTCAATAAGTAGAGCGGCTTAAAGCACAAAAGAAAATTGCACATCCATTTATTGTAAATGAATATGTAAATAGGTATGTTCAAACATGCAAACACCTTAAATAAAATATAGTGTAATTTTTGCTCACTCCCAATTACTTTGCAGAAGTCCAATTTTTGTGGAGACAGCAGTTTGAACCAATTGGAGGTGTTTTCTGACTACAATGAATTTAATTTCATAATTTTAACACAAAGGTAATATATAAAAATCGTAAAACATTTGTAAGTATGTTTGTATGGTTCTTGGTAGAAAACTTGGAATTAATGGTCTCTTTTACTTAATTCTTGCTTTGTTTTTTTAGCAGAGTTTACGAATTTGCATACATTTCTGCAGTTAATACCCAACATATGAACATATTAGGGTGCTCCGTTTCAGACGATCAATTTTTTGTCCTTCTATTGACAAATTTTAATATACATAGGCATATAAAAAATAGCATTGCATAGTTCTCCCAATTGTGACTCTCAGGGATTTATGGAGAATTTGTTGTCGAGGCAAAGTAACCCTCTTTCGTAAATTTCCTGGTATGGTATTGACAATACACTGCCACTGAACATATAATTGTAAAGTTTTTACGCTTCACTATTACTCCTGGGCACTCATCTCCGAGCATTATTTAAAATGGGCGAAATCGGATGATAGCTACGCCCACTTTTTATGTATAGAATATTTTCGAAAATACAAAAAAAATTTTTATTAAGTACATAATACACTTATCAGGATAAAATTTGGTGTGTATATTAACTTTAAGGCAGAAAATAAAATTTTCAAGAAATTGGTGAAAATGGCCGTGGCAATGAAGTGTCCGTGAACTCAGAAAGTCGAGAAATATAAATTTTAAAAAATGGGCGTGTCCCCGCCCCTTTTATAGTGGATTATTCCAGGAAACTTTTTATGCCATAACTCCGGAAAAAATTGATTTATCGAAACGATATTTGACGAAAATGTTTATTATATAAAGGTATTTGTTTGTTGCAAAAATGGGCAAAATCGGTCAAACGCCCACGCCCAGTTTTTTAACATAGTTCTGAAAAATTTGTTTGTAAAATGTAAAACGTGATATTTCTATAACCATGCACGCTATATCAATAAGATCTTGCACACATAATAAGATGTTTAAGCGAAACTCGACCGAAACAAATTTGGTGGATTTTGTTGAAGTAGGCACCACGCCGCTCAGTTTTCAGCATAAACATTCTGCTATTTTCAAAGGCGATTGCTTGTCGTTTCAACTAGATATTTCAATGAAAATTTTTTCAGCTACTTCTCAATAGTAGATAAACTTAAAACGGTCAATTCTGAGTGGTATGCAACCATTTGTTTGCCAAAACTTTTTGGAGAATTAAGGAAAACCAACCGCCTAAGACAAATCATTCTTCACCAAGACAATGTGAGTTCTCACGCATCGATTCACACAAGAGAGTTTTTGAGGACTCAAAAGGTCGAATTTATGGGTCATCCGCCTTACAGCCCTGATTTGGCACATATTGATTTCTTTTTATTCCCGAACATCAAAAAAAATGCGGGGTCAACGTTTTTCAACACCTGAAGGAGCTGTAGAAGCCTTCAAACAGCTCGTTTTAGAGGTATCCTCTTCTGAGTGGCAAAAGTGCTTTGAAAATTGGTTCAAGCGAATGCAGAAGTGGATTGACTTGGATGGAGAATATTTTGAAAAGCAATAAAACTATTTTCCCTAATATTTGACTACGTTTTCATTATTAGGCGCAAAATATAAAAGGCAACCCTCGCATGTAGTATACTCCTCCCAAAAATTAGGCAAATCTGCAATAGATAAGTTATATATCTTTTTTAATTTGCATACCTTTCATGAGCATGAAATGTTTACAAGTATGAAAAGAAGAAGAGATTGGCCCATCAATAAGTATACGGAAATAATCAGGACTATGAGCTGAGTTGATTTAGCCCTGTCCGTCTGTCAGTCTGTCTATTTGAAGCCGAATTCTTAAACAAAAAATGTGCATGTATTGGTATTTTGAAAAAATGTGGTTAGCAGTTGTTGGTAGGGAAGCTATTTATATACAAATTAATTTAATTATATTTAATTAATTTACCTCTCAAAACTCATAATAGAAGTGTTTTATATACGAACTGAAAAGTATTAAAATAGACCTGCGTAAATTGGTATGCCATAATAGATCACTAGACTTCGTTACTTGTTTTATATTAAATTGAATTTGTTTTTAAGTATATGAAAACTTGTAATCTCGACTTTTTTTGAATTAATCAAATGTTTAACCCTATATTTTTCTGTTTCTGACCTCTATCTTGGAGTGAAAAAACCAAATTTTTGCAAAAAAATCGCCAGAAGATGATTGAAGTTTACCAAAACAAAATATGTAAAATAAATACGTACATAGTAGGGCTCTTGTTTACAATCGTTTATGCAACTAATCGATTAGTCGAATAGCAACTATTGAGCTAAACTAAATTACTAAAAATTTACTAAAACAAAATATGTAAAATAACTGCATACTTAGTTTTATGAATTTTGTTCAAGAAATTTACTTTGTTCTGATTAATATAGGACTTAGGGATAACTTATATGCACAGTGTGCATTGCACACCCATATGAAGTATTAAGTTCTGGGGATATATAAATATGAAAACCCCTTATTGAAATGCTATAACCAATTATAAAATTTCGCTTTTGTTTCAATGTTTCGGAACGAAAAACTCGATAGAAATCCCGAAATTTATCGTAGTTCGAGAGATAATTTCGATAAATTACGTTATTGGTTATCGGTTTTCAAGTTAAGACGAAATTGCTGATGGACCCCATGTATAAAATACATACTCCTTCAATTTTATATTTACGAAGTGGTTAGAAATCGTGTTAACTTTCCTGAAGACATCAACTATTTCGCTATTCATATATTTTAATTTGTAAAAGGGCAGACATATAACCCTAACCCTAAACAGATGTAGACTAAATTTGACCAGTTAAGATGAGAAACTTTCTTGAAAGTCAACACGAAATGTCCTTTAAATATGTCTAAGTTGTGGTTAAGGAAAAAAGCTGTAAACTGTCAAATGTTGAATTCGTAATTTTCCCCGCTAACTGGGTTTCAAAAAAGCCAGATCTTAAGTGAAAATCGCTAAATAGACAAACAAATTTTCAAAATCGCAATGCGTAACTCATGTTGAGAAATTTGCAGAACTTAAAAATAAACGTATTATTCGATTTCAATACATATATGTATATGTGTGTACACTTCTAACCAGTGTTGCCATTTTAGCTATTTTCCAGCTAGATCTAGCTTTTTTTTGCCGTTTAGCTGGAAAAAATGGAATTTAGCTGCTAACTTTTTTTTAGCTTTTTTCAGAAATTTTTTTTAGCTGTTTTTAGCTTTTTCCCCGATGTGGAAAAGATATCATTCAACGCATGAGAAATTCTAATATTTATGCTAATTCAGCGGATGATGAGAATTGTGATATTGACATATTTTAAAACGTATTTATTATATACTATCTCACATGACTACCTTTTATATTATACTAAAGGGACCGGCAGACTTTGTCCTGACCAGATAATTACCTGAATAGATCTAGAAATATTGGCTTTTCCTATCCCTATCATTATCTCTATCGCTATCCCTATCCCCATTCCTATCCCTATAGGTGTAACTTTTTCACACACACACAATTCCACTTTACCGATCCATTATTGCACCATACAAAATGTATGGGAAAATAAAATTTTTATTTTAGTAATTTTTCGGAAATGTTATTCGGTCTTCTGCTATTCTGGTCAGAGAACAATCTAAATTAGTGTCAATCATCTAAATCGCTGCAGGCGTTCTTGAGTTATGAGCGTTGGAGCTAACGTCAATTTCTTTTATATGTGTAGAATACAGTTATTTTGCATTGTATGCCATGAAATTATATTTCCTTTTAAATATGTGCCGCACTTGATAACTTAATGGGACTTTTTATGGAATAATACAGTGATCTGTGATTTAAATTTTACTCGTTGTACCTTTTATATAAATAGAAATTAATTTGTATAGTAAATAGAAATATTATCCTTAGCTTGATTTAATTTTTAAAAATACAGATTTGAATTGTTCATTATAATTCCAATGCTCGAAGTGCATATTCTTATGCAATAAACTTTTTTATTTTTATGACACTGGAGTCTAAACCACTTAATTTTTTTGTATAAAATATTACTTTTTTACATACTTGTATATAGTTTTGAATAAAAAAACAAATAAAACATGTGAAAAGATGACTTTCGTTTTTACCTGTGTTTTAGCTTTTTTTTCTCGAATCTAGCTGGATTGCTGAAAAAATTCTGGCAACACTGCTCCTAACGGTGGAAATATTTTCATTCTCTCACTCATTGAGCGAATTGAGTTAAGGTATACATTGGCGTCGGCGCGTCTGCTCAATTTGTTTTTGAGCGAGAGTTGCCCACTGATCTGTACCAAAATCTTAAAAAAAAATACCAATTTGTTTTCAACATATCTCGCAACTTTTAGGGAAAAGACAATAATCTTTTACTTTTTTGTAAAATTCTATAATAAAAATGAGATTCAAAGTTATTCATGGTCACTATTTTCGGCTGGTTATTTAGGTGCATCCTAAAATCCTGAACAACTTAAGCGTTTACTCTAAAATTAAAATTTTTTGGGAAAACGAAATCAACATTTTATTTGTTCATAAAACTCCAATATTAAAATTATACATAATAAATTCCAGTAACAAAAATTTCGTAACTATTTTGGCCTCTGGACAGTGCTGGAGAAAAACATGAACAGTGGATTTAACAAGTTAAACTAATTTAAACGAATTTCGACCACAGGAGATACTAGTCATTATTAACTTTCGAACGTGTCAAGTACCATTCGGAAAGCGTCTTTGTTCGATGGCGCAGCTAACTGTTACATCCATTAGCATGGCTCAAGAAAGTTTCTTGTGTTAAATTTTCTTAAGGTAGTACGCAGTTCTTAAGAAACTTAATACGAAACTTCATTACTATGTTTTCGTAAAATTTTTGTATGTCAACACAGGTTTCCGCAAGAAATATATCAAGTGTCATATATTTCTTGAAGGAAAAGGTAAACAAAACATACAAGTTTTTTGTATGTGTACGTATGTATTTTAATTAAAAATTCCTTAGGTAATTGTTTCCTTTAGGATGCAACTGTTAAAACTAGTCCAAAAATGTCGGAAGAGGTATCAAAAGACGCGCTTTGACCTCAGTATCAATAATCCGAATGCGAATTTTCGATTTTTTGTTTCAGTGAAAAGTTACCGGCTAAGGATTATTTTTTTGAAGCGCGGCCTATTTTGAAGCTCACTTACCTCCTTTTCCAGGGAGCTACTTAAGTGGACCCAGGCCTGATTTGCTGCATTTTTATTAGAACGCATCGGATCAGAAGTGTCCCAAATCCTGGGCCAATCTTTCACCTTCTTTATGAGGGCGTATTGCTTTTGATACATTTTCGTTTATTTACTTTTCTTTTGTTTATGTGATCTTCTTCTCGCTTGTTCCACTATTCATCATGGATTTTTTGACTTCAAAATTACTTCCCTACTACTATTTTTCACGCAATTACTTGTGATCTGCGTACCGCTCTAGTGCTGGAATAAAATAATAACCATTAATTGAAGAAATATTTAAAAAAACCGCGCGTTTACTTACTTTGCTCGTTTTGTTTACTTTTTTCCTTCAAGAAATATATATGTAATATATTTTTGGCGGAAACCTGTATTGCCGTACTCAAATTTCACGAAAAAATAGTAGTACAGTTCGTATTAAATTTCTTGAGGACTACGTACTACCTCAAGAAAATTTAACACAAGAAATTGTCTTGAGCGTTTTTGATATAGTGTTTTTGCTTTTCTTTTGATCTGCATACCATGCTTTAAATAGCAAACAATTAAATTTTTATAAAACTATGCCCAAGGAATTTGCATTAAAATTGCCGATACACATCCAAGTGTACAAAACAGCTGAGAAAAACCATTACGGTTTCATGACACAAAATTAACACCCCTATTGCGAGTATCGATTTGCAGTGGAATAGACATTTTTCACATGGCTGTGCCCCGATCGAAAAACACGCAACCAGATCGACCACGTTGTGATAGACGGACGGCATGCTTCCAGCGTTTTAGATGTTCGCACAATACGAGAACCTAACATCGACTCTGATCACTACCTAGTAGCAGCCAAGATTCGTACCCGCCTCTGTACGACAAAACAGGTGCAACAAAAAACGCAGGGAAAGCTGGACGTCGAAAAGCTGCAATCGCAACAGACCGCCAATTATTTCGCAGATCGCCTCTCACACCTGCTCTCCGAGAGCACAATTCAACCTAGTGGAATGCATGAGCAGTGGTATCATACCTCAGGAGCACTCCGTACCGCAGCCGAATAAGTACTTGGATTCCGGCGAACGCGAAGAAACAACTGGTATGATGATGAAGAGTGCCGCGCTGCAACGAAAAGAAAGGACGAAGCCTACAAGGCAACGCTGAGATCGAACACTACCGCGAGTTGAAGAGGGAAGCGAGGCGGCTTTTCCGGGCGAAAAAAAAGGCAGAAAAGCGTGAAATAAAGGAGCTTGAGATGCTGGCCAACGGGAATAGTGCCCGAAAATTCTATCAAAAAATTCGGCGAATGACAGAAGGTTTTAAACCCGGGGCAAACTCCTGTAAGAATGAGAACGGCGACCTGGTGGCCGATGTTCAGAGAGCACTCACAATATGGAGGGATCACTTCTCTGCCCTTTTAAATGGAGAAACTGAGCAAGAAACCAGAGAAGATGTCGAACCCGAGCCCACAATCGAAGATGATGGAATTGACGTTCCACAACCCGACTATAATGAGGTGCGAATAGCAATATCCCGATTGAAAAACAATAAAGCAGCTGGCGCTGATGGTTTGCCTGCTTAGCTATTCAAACACGGAGGCGAGGAGCTGGTAAGGCGCATGCATCAGCTTCTATGCAGAATATGGTCGGATGAATGCATGCCTGAAGATTAGAATCTAAGTGTTCTCTGCCCAATCCGCAAGAAGGGCGATCCTGCAAACTGCGCCAACTATCGCGGAATCAGCCTTTTGAATATCGCATATAAGGTCCTATCAAGCGTATTGTGCGAAAGACTGAAGCCTGATGTGAACAGACTGATTGGACCTTATCAGTGTGGCTTCAGACCTGGTAAATCTACCATCGACCAGATTTTTACAATACGCCAAATCTTGGAAAAAACCCATGAAAAAAGAATCGACACACATCATCTCTTTGTTGATTTTAAAGCCGCTTTCGATAGCACGAAAAGGAGCTGCCTATATGCCGCTATGTCTGAATTTGGTTTCCCCGCAAAACTTATGCGGCTATGCAAAATGACCTTAAGCAACACCGCCAGCTCGGTCAGAATTGGAAAGTACCTCTCCGAGCCGTTCGAAACTGAACGAGGCTTCAGACAGGGTGACCCCCTATCGTGCGATTTCTTTAATTTAATGCTGGAGAAAATAATACAAGCTGCAGAACTTAACCGCGCTGGAAAAATATTTTATAAAAGCGTGCAACTGTTGGCATATGCTGACGATATTGATATCATTGGCCTTAGCAACCGCGCCGTAACTTCTGCTTACTCCAAATTAGAAAAAGAAGCGGAGAAAATGGGATTGGTGGTGAACGAGGGCAAAACGAAGTACCTTCTCTCATCATGCAAAGAGTCAGCGCATTGGCGCCTTGGCAACCAAGCCACTGTTGGCAGCAATAATTACGAAATAGTAAAGGACTTCGTTTACCTGGGAACCAGCATTAACACCAACAATAATGTTAGCCTAGAAATCCGACGAAGAACTACTCTTGCAAACAAATGCTACTTCGGACTGAGTAGGCAATTGAAAAGTAAAGTCCTCTCTCGACGAACGAGTGCGAATGAGCGAAGATGCTCCAGCCCAGAAGGTATTCTTATCGGCACCCGCCGGTGGAAGCAGAGGAAGAGGGAGACCACCACTCCGATGGAAGGACCAAGTGGATACCGACTTGCGATCCCGCGGTGTTTCCAATTGGCGCAACGAAGAAACGACTGGCGAGCTATGTTGGACGGTCAAAATCGCCCAGGCGGTTAGATGACCATTTAAAGAAAGAAGACATATTTCGATTGAATCGATCGCATTTTATTTTGGTATTATGTAACTTGATAGAACAAAAAGTGCACATTTTTAATGTTTATTTACATATTTGAAATTTTTTTTTAATGATTTACTTTTTATCCATTTTATTAGCACTTTTCAAATCATATCGACACGCAGGCGACTGCAAAACGCTAGTAGAAAAATGATCGATTAAGTATTCACAGTCGCTCATTTACCGATCGGTTCGACACTCGCAATTGCTCGATAATCGCTAATGGCTGAATAGTCTATTATCTATTCTTGTTCGATACTCACAATAGGGGTGTAAATCAATATTGGTTTGCAATTTCAGTAAAATGTAAAAAGACTTGGATTACATAACTGGTGAAAATCAGCCAGATTAGAAGAACATAACATATATCTCCCATATCATCGATACTTCAGACAAATTGGTTTTGGCCTATAAATCTTGCAATTAAAGAGCTAGGAACTTAAAATTTTGCAGGTTTCATACATATTATATACGTAATGTAATGTGACTAGTGAAAATCAGCCAAATCGGACCAATATAACATATAGTTCCCATACAATCGATTGTTCAGATAAATGAAGTTTGGGCTATAACTCTTGTAATTTATTAGTGAGGAACACACAATTTGGCAGCTACAGTACCTATTACATATGTGTTGTGTGTAGTGAAAATCATCAAGATTAGACAAATGTATCGTGTAGCCACCATACAATACATTTTTCCGGTAAACGAGGGTTGGGCTATGTATCTTTAAATTAAAGGGTAAGACCGTAAAATTTTGCAGAGTTTGTTCTCACTTTAAATTACTGGTCACTTAAAACCGCGATCCGTATTCATTAAAGGGATAAAGCCTTCGGCATAGCCGAAGACAGCGCCTTCCTTACTTGTTTAAACTTAAAATTTATACTTTGTCATACTAGAATTTGATGTTTATAATGTAGATTTATATGACAATTTTCTCTTATATTTGTTTACTTCCTACACGTTTAAAGTTCAATAAATTGCATTTTATTTTTCAATGTTTTATCTTGAATTAGCAACTGTTCAAACATTACTATACATAACATAAAATATGCTCAACGTTGGAAAGGAACAAAACTAGTGATAATGAAATGAATACACGAGTATTTAATAGCGTTATTACAATTTTATGTAAATTATCTCGGTTTTTTCGTAAGTTTGCCTCCTCGTCCAGCGAGTAAAAGTTCAGCAGCTACGCTGATTAGGGCGTGCTATATCACCGAATGAGCAAATTCATGCAATTACTTGTGATCTGCGTACCGCTCTAGTGCTGGAATAAAATAATAACCATTAATTGAAGAAATATTAAAAAAAAACCGCGCGTTTACTTACTTTGCTCGTTTTGTTTACTTTTTTCCTTCAAGAAATATATATGTAATATATTTTTGGCGGAAACCTGTATTGCCGTACTCAAATTTCACGAAAAAATAGTAGTACAGTTCGTATTAAATTTCTTGAGGACTACGTACTACCTCAAGAAAATTTAACACAAGAAATTGTCTTGAGCGTTTTTGATATAGTGTTTTTGATCTGCGTACCATGCTTTAAATAGCAAACAATTAAATTTTTATAAAACTATGCCCAAGGAATTTGCATTAAAATTGCCGATACACATCCAAGTGTACAAAACAGCTGAGAAAAACCATTACGGTTTCATGACACAAAATTAACACCCCTATTGCGAGTATCGATTTGCAGTGGAATAGACATTTTTCACATGGCTGTGCCCCGATCGAAAAACACGCAACCAGATCGACCACGTTGTGATAGACGGACGGCATGCTTCCAGCGTTTTAGATGTTCGCACAATACGAGAACCTAACATCGACTCTGATCACTACCTAGTAGCAGCCAAGATTCGTACCCGCCTCTGTACGACAAAACAGGTGCAACAAAAAACGCAGGGAAAGCTGGCCGTCGAAAAGCTGCGATCGCAACAGACCGCCAATTATTTCGCAGATCGCCTCTCACACCTGCTCTCCGAGAGCACAATTCAACCTAGTGGAATGCATGAGCAGTGGTATCATACCTCAGGAGCACTCCGTACCGCAGCCGAAGAAGTACTTGGATTCCGGCGAACGCGAAGAAACAACTGGTATGATGATGAAGAGTGCCGCGCTGCAACGAAAAGAAAGGACGAAGCCTACAAGGCAACGCTGAGATCGAACACTACCGCGAGTTGAAGAGGGAAGCGAGGCGGCTTTTCCGGGCGAAAAAAAAGGCAGAAAAGCGTGAAATAAAGGAGCTTGAGATGCTGGCCAACGGGAATAGTGCCCGAAAATTCTATCAAAAAATTCGGCGAATGACAGAAGGTTTTAAACCCGGGGCAAACTCCTGTAAGAATGAGAACGGCGACCTGGTGGACGATGTTCAGAGAGCACTCAGAATATGGAGGGATCACTTCTCTGCCCTTTTAAATGGAGAAACTGAGCAAGAAACCAGAGAAGATGTCGAACCCGAGCCCACAATCGAAGATGATGGAATTGACGTTCCACAGCCCGACTATAATGAGGTGCGAATAGCAATATCCCGATTGAAAAACAATAAAGCAGCTGGCGCTGATGGTTTGCCTGCTTAGCTATTCAAACACGGAGGCGAGGAGCTGGTAAGGCGCGTGCATCAGCTTCTATGCAGAATATGGTCGGATGAATGCATGCCTGAAGATTAGAATCTAAGTGTTCTCTGCCCAATCCGCAAGAAGGGCGATCCTGCAAACTGCGCCAACTATCGCGGAATCAGCCTTTTGAATATCGCATATAAGGTCCTATCAAGCGTATTGTGCGAAAGACTGAAGCCTGATGTGAACAGACTGATTGGACCTTATCAGTGTGGCTTCAGACCTGGTAAATCTACCATCGACCAGATTTTTACAATACGCCAAATCTTGGAAAAACCCCATGAAAAAAGAATCGACACACATCATCTCTTTGTTGATTTTAAAGCCGCTTTCGATAGCACGAAAAGGAGCTGCCTATATGCCGCTATGTCTGAATTTGGTTTCCCCGCAAAACTTATGCGGCTATGCAAAATGACCTTGAGCAACACCGCCAGCTCGGTCAGAATTGGAAAGTACCTCTCCGAGCCGTTCGAAACTGAACGAGGCTTCAGACAGGGTGACCCCCTATCGTGCGATTTCTTTAATTTAATGCTGGAGAAAATAATACAAGCTGCAGAACTTAACCGCGCTGGAACAATATTTTATAAAAGCGTCCAACTGTTGGCATATGCTGACGATATTGATATCATTGGCCTTAACAACCGCGCCGTAACTTCTGCTTACTCCAAATTAGAAAAAGAAGCGGAGAAAATGGGATTGGTGGTGAACGAGGGCAAAACGAAGTACCTTCTCTCATCATGCAAAGAGTCAGCGCATTGGCGCCTTGGCAACCAAGCCACTGTTGGCAGCAATAATTACGGAATAGTAAAGGACTTCGTTTACCTGGGAACCAGCATTAACACCAACAATAATGTTAGCCTAGAAATCCGACGAAGAACTACTCTTGCAAACAAATGCTACTTCGGACTGAGTAGGCAATTGAAAAGTAAAGTCCTCTCTCGACGAACGAGTGCGAATGAGCGAAGATGCTCCAGCCCAGAAGGTATTCTTATCGGCACCCGCCGGTGGAAGCAGAGGAAGAGGGAGACCACCACTCCGATGGAAGGACCAAGTGGATACCGATTTGCGATCCCGCGGTGTTTCCAATTGGCGCAACGAAGAAACGACTGGCGAGCTATGTTGGACGGTCAAAGTCGCCCAGGCGGTTAGATGACCATTTAAAGAAAGAAGACATATTTCGATTGAATCGATCGCATTTTATTTTGGTATTATGTAACTTGATAGAACAAAAAGTGCACATTTTTAATGTTTATTTACATATTTGAAATTTTTTTTTTAATGATTTACTTTTTATCCATTTTATTAGCACTTTTCAAATCATATCGACACGCAAGCGACTGCAAAACGCTAGTAGAAAAATGACCGATTAAGTATTCACAGTCGCTCATTTAGCGATCGGTTCGACACTCGCAATTGCTCGATAATCGCTAATGGCTGAATAGTCTATTATCTATTCTTGTTCGATACTCACAATAGGGGTGTAAATCAATATTGGTTTGCAATTTCAGTAAAATGTAAAAAGACTTGGATTACATAACTGGTGAAAATCAGCCAGATTAGAAGAACATAACATATATCTCCCATATCATCGATACTTCAGACAAATTGGGTTTGGCCTATAAATCTTGCAATTAAAGAGCTAGGAACTTAAAATTTTGCAGGTTTCATACATATTATATACGTAATGTAATGTGACTAGTGAAAATCAGCCAAATCGGACCAATATAACATATAGTTCCCATACAATCGATTGTTCAGATAAATGAAGTTTGGGCTATAACTCTTGTAATTTATTAGTGAGGAACACACAATTTGGCAGCTACAGTACCTATTACATATGTGTTGTGTGTAGTGAAAATCATCAAGATTAGACAAATGTATCGTGTAGCCACCATACAATACATTTTTCCGGTAAACGAGGGTTGGGCTATGTATCTTTAAATTAAAGGGTAAAACCGTAAAATTTTGCAGAGTTTGTTCTCACTTTAAATTACTGGTCACTTAAAACCGTGATCCGTATTCATTAAAGGGATAAAGCCTTCGGCATAGCCGAAGACAGCGCCTTCCTTACTTGTTTAAACTTAAAATTTATACTTTGTCATACTAGAATTTGATGTTTATAATGTAGACAATATATGACAATTTTCTCTTATGTTTGTTTACTTCCTACACGTTTAAAGTTCAATAAATTGCATTTTATTTTTCAATGTTTTATCTTGAATTAGCAACTGTTCAAACATTACTATACATAACATAAAATATGCTCAACGTTGGAAAGGAACAAAACTAGTGATAATGAAATGAATACACGAGTATTTAATAGCGTTATTACAATTTTATGTAAATTATCTCGGTTTTTTCGTAAGTTTGCCTCCTCGTCCAGCGAGTAAAAGTTCAGCAGCTACGCTGATTAGGGCGTGCTATATCACCGAATGAGCAAAGGTGCTCCGGCCCAGAAAGTTTTCCTATAACTAACCGATTTCGGTAGAAGAGGAAGGGGAGGCCCTGCTGATTTGGAAAAAACCGGCTGTATGATTTGGCTTCTCTGGCGTTTCCAATTTTTGGTAGTTATCGGTGTTTCTCACTAGCGTGCTTTAATAGGTAAGCGCCAAGAAATGAAAAGAATTGAACAAATTGTTGGGTGGGATGCTTCAGTAATACAAATATTAATTCAGCCAAAATAAAATCATCTTTTTGGCGAGTATTATGCTTATTAGGTACATTTTAATTGTGTCATATTAGCTGTCTTTTAAACTAATTATTAAAAGTAAAAAGTACGTTAGTATTTATATACCGACGTGGTAGTGAGTGTTGCACTCTCTTTTCTTTCTCATGTTTGTGTATAAACTGCAGTTGAAATAAAACACCAATTTTTTACACCCCTGCGAGTTAGGAGGTTAGGGGGCTAAAATATGCCCGAGGTAGGTATGCTGGTCGTAAGAGGCGACTAAAATGCACAAGGGTAATGATGTGCAACTGTATGATTGAAATAAATAAATAACTGGCGCGATATATACCCCCGAAAAGATTAAGGCCGATTTCTAATTTTTTCTACAAATTGGCGGGACCTACAGTTTCCGAACGGCATCTGCAAAGCAGATGAATTTTTGCTGAGAAGCGTAGTAGGCCAGTAATACTACCGCCACACCACTGAGGCTATGGTTGATATACGGATATGCTGCCTCCCACCTCTGATTACCAACCTTCTTCTATCTCACGGAAGAGGGGGGTGAGATGACCTATAATGTTTCACTGGTCACACCAAATCTCTCCCACGACAGTCGGTCTTGGACCGCAAGGGAGTACCGGAGCGTACCGGTTTTATATCCGGCAAAGGACTGTCACTTTCGAAAACACTCCACACCACCTTCGGGGAGTGTTTGTGTCACTAAAAACCACAACGACAACAACAACCAATTTTTTAAAAAACAATAAAAAGTTTTGTTTCTTTCTTTTAAAATATTGTAGTGGGTATTGATTGAGATAGTTTACCGAAAGTTACTTAAAAATCAATCGGAATATTCCAAATTTTACATATATTTTTAACAAACACAAAAGGGGCTTGATATAAAAGTAGTAATAACAAGTAAGGAAGTCTAAGTTCGGTTAAAACCGAACATTATATACCTAATAGTGATCTATTCTCTCTCTCTATGGCGCGATATACAACAGGTATATCATCGTAAACCTCCTAAGAGATTTTTGCGCCAAGCTTCTCTTCCAATTTGTGGTGTGCCGATTTGAATTTTCCCTACAAATTGGTGGGACCTACAGTTTTTTGCCGACTTCGAACGGCATCTACAAAGGAGACGAATTTTTGCTGAGAAGCCTGTCATGGCAGAAATACACTCGGAGAGTTTGCCAAACCACTGCCGAGGGGCGACCCCGTTTTGAAAAACTTTTTTCAAATCACTTTTGATGTTACCTGTACCAGGGCTCGAACCATGGACCTTCGGTGTGGTAGGCCGGCAACACTACCTCCACACCACGGCGGCCACGGTGATCTATTATGCCATCCCAATTTACGCAGGTCTATTTTAATACTTTCAGTTCGTTTTTGCGTTCAAATAGACAGACGGACAGACAGATAGACGTATCGAGAGACGGACATGGCTACATCGACTCAGCTCATTCTTCTGATCATTTCAGTATACTTTTTGATGGGACTATCTCTTTGTTTTCTTATACGTACAATCATTTCATGTTCATGAAAGGTATGAAAATCAAAAAAGATATACAACTTCGCTTTTGTAGTGGGGTATTAACTACTTGTCCAGATATTTTACTTTTCATCCTGAACGTTTTGATATACATTATTAAATATATATCCCGATTCGTTTATGCCGAATGAAGTAATTTACCTTGTGTGCGTAACAAAAATAGATATAAAAAATGTGTGTCTTTTACAGGCGCCAAAGAACTCAACCGATCTTTATGAAATTTTCACAATATATACTTGGTTTCACTGGGTACTGCATAGACAATATATAGTTTTGGAAAAGTGGGAGGAGCCACGCCCCCAGGCTATATAAAGTTTCAGTTCGTCATACCTCCGAATTTTTTTGATCCAAAATAATGAAATTTGGATATATGTGTCACTTAGTCAATATCTACATAATTTCTTAAAAGTGGGCGGTACCACGCCCACATATTTTGTGTTTGGTTTGCTCTTGAACTTTCACGATAGGTTCAGGAGTTCGCTGGGCACGACGCAGTCTGTATATAGCCTTTGGAAAAGCCCCCAGGTTATATAAAGCTGCAGTTCGGTATAGTTAGGAGTTTATTTGGTTCAAGTTAATGACATTTTATATATAGATATATTCTATGGATTAAAACGTCAAAACAACGTCTACCGGGTTTGCTAGTATTATATAAAATGGCGAAAGCAAACAACGAATTTCAGCATTCTTTTGTAAAACTGAGAGACTAGTTTGCGTTCAAATAGACAGACGGAGAGACAGACAGACGGACGGAGAGACGGGCATGGTTAAATCGACTCCGCTCATCGTGCTGAGCCTTTTAGTGCACTTTTCTTTTCTTCTTCTTATACTTACATACATTTAATGTTTATGAAAGGTATGAAAATCAAAAAAGATATATAACTTCGCTATTGCAGTGGGCTTTTAACTACGTGCCCGAATATTTTGCTTGTGTGTTTTCCGATTTCCCTAATTTTTGGCAGGAGTATAATACATACTACGAGGAGCAGCTGACCAATTTTCATTGAAATATCAAGATTGAATTTTAAGCGAATGCCTTTGAAAATAGCAGGAATTGTTTGCTGAAAAGTGGGCGGCGCCACGCCTACTTCTTCAAAATTAAAAAGCTTATTATGTGTTCAAAATCTGATTGATATAACTTGCTTGGTTGTAGAAATATCGCTTTTTAAATTTGACAAAAAAAAATTTTCAGAACTATGTTAAAAAACTATTTTAGCGGAGTTATGGCATAAAATGTTTTGTGAAATAGTCCACATAAAAGGGGCGGGGCCACGCCCATTTTCGAAAATTTAAAGTTTTTGGATTTCTTTGTTTGCGGAAACTTTAAAAGTGAAATATAAATGATGTAAAGCTATTTTACGCAAAGTTATTGCCTATTCAATATATCTACGATCCTCTTCAAAATCTTTCAAATAAAAGTGGGCGTAGACCTTAACCGATCCCGCCCATTTTTTCCTGGAATATTCCTTGCATACCTGGAAACCTGCGTGCTGAATTTCCTTTCGATATCTTGAACGGTTTTTGATTTATGATTAATATTATTTCTAAATTTTACCTAATCAAAAGTGGGCGGTGCCACTCCCATTTTCAAAAATTTCTTGAAAATTTTATTTTATGCCTCAATCTCAATGTATTCACCAAATTTTATGCTTATAGGTGTATTATGTACTGAGCAATCACTTTTTTTGTGTTTTCTAAAATATTCTATATATAAAAAGTGGGCGTTACTATCATCCGATTTCGCTAATTTTTAATAGCGGTCGGAGATGAGTGCTACGCAACCTCCATACCAAATTTCATTAAGATATCTCAAAATTTACTCAAGTTATGGTGTTCACAGACGGACGGACATGACTTAATCAATTTCTCTTTTCGTCCTGAACATTTTGATATATAAAAGTCAATATCTATCTCGATCCGTTTATGCCGTTACGTACTGCCGTTAGGCAACTAAAGTTAATATACCTTGTGTGCGTAGCGCTACTAGGTATAAAACTGAGAGTTATTATGGTAATTATAGAACTGGATACCCAGAAAGCACAGCCAACGAGTAGCTTTTGATGAGAGGGGTGTGTTTTCAACTGATGAATTTTGACGAATTCACATAATTCATACAAAGAGCGACGCTGGATTATACCTTGGGTTGCAATCATTACGAACTGTATATGTCACATTTTATACAGCTCTCCGAAAAGCTTGTCAATTGCTTGAACACGGCAGTCACTGGAACCAAACGCTATAGCATGCAATAACTTCTTCACCATCTACTGGAGCTCGTACACTTTCCGCTACGATAATTTCGTATTGATAAAGCCTGTTCCCATCGGAACCAGGAAGACCTTCCAGTTGTCATTAACCCAAACATACATACAGGCAGACAGACAGACAATAATTTCAAAAATCAATAAATTTTTCTTGAATATAAATATTCGTTATTTGGCCAAATAACTATTCGTGGCATCTATAGGAGGTAGTCTACTACATTCTAAGAGTTTCTACCTAGATGTTGCCCCTCAGAATGCTTTCGATATTTTTGTAATAAAATAATATATAATATCTAGAACGGCTTAACCGATTTGGATGAAATTTCAAACATAGGTAATATACTAGATTTCAAGGTTTTCTACTGGAGCGTTGTCACTAGGCAGATTTTACGGGGTGCCACCTTTTTGAAATTTCTACAAATTGAGTGACATATTCCAATATGAGTTCAAACAAGGTAAGGTAAAGACCTATGTTGGCCTGGTAATCTTATTAAAATTATTTTTTTTGGACTTCTTAAAACATTTCTATTAAATTTTGTATATATGTAGGTTATCTGCGACAATCTAAACTCTTTTGGAAACACTACTACAAAACATATTAAATATGAAAATTTCAAAAAAATTATTTACATATATATTATATATATTTTTACGAAATTCAAACAAACTAAATTATATGGAAATCTCAAAAACTGCCGAGCGTAATACTTGGTTGCGTTAGTTATCACATCTACCGGAAAGTGGAAGAACGGCAAATTCAGCACTAAAGCTTCCGTTAAACTTGTAGTCATCTCTTTGGTGGAGTGATGATAATACTAGCTGACGGATTCCCATAAAACGGGAAGGTCCTTAAATCATCTGGAAGCCTTTTCTACTATACTACTCCAAGCCGTACATCAGGACAGGATGGTAACATATTGTAGAGCGTGATCTTCGTTCATCGAGAGGGGAATTTACTTCGCAGTTGCCTGCTCCATCCAAAGTAGCACTTGTTGGCAGGAGTGATTCTCCGTAGAGTTTCTATTTTGATATTATTTACGGTTTTGAAGCGATATTGGTTTAGAAGAGTAGGTTCAATTGAACAGTTATGCAGGGCAAGTATTTGCCATGATGGGGTTGAGTCTGCATACTCGTACGTAAGAGTTTAACCTTTTACAGTAGATACATATCGAAGTGGTGCCAATGCGAATCTAGCCTCCCTTGATAGGGCGCACTTCTCTTCAGCTATTTCAGGTGGTTGAATATCAATGACGGGTTCACAGACCAAGATCTGAGGGATCTGTCTACCGACTCGGTGTGGAGGTCATTTAGAGCTCGCTTGTGGTTACGCAGATCAAGCGGCAGGGTAATGTGGTGCCTGATCTTATCATATTGCTTTGGAAGATGCTTCCTTATATCTCTAGGTTGCGGAATTTCATTTCATTTACTTTATTTGTCTATGATTTCATTAATCTTACAGGCTAGATTTACATTAAAAAAATCTTAAATGCTAATAAATTTATTTTATACATAATAAGAGTAAAGTTTAGAACTAAAAGACGCTCTCGGGAGTGCGAAGTCAAGCTCAAGACTAAAAAAGATCCTGTTGTATTCATTGAGGGCCCTGGATATAGGATCAAAATTGTGATAATTAGCTCTGATTACTTTTACATGGAACGGATATTGGGCACGAAGGGTTCTGCCCGGGACATTGAAGCCAATTTGCGCTAGTAGTTCCGGGCAGGCAACCCAACCACATATAAGATCATACACAAACAGCAGAGACTGTATAGAGCGTCTGGCCGCACGCGACTTCATGTTTATGAGGGCGCAGCGGGCGCGGTAAGAAGGTAATGGTTCTAAAAAATTAAGCGGTTGGAGAGCGAATCGAGTGAAACTTTTCTGTACTCTTTCCAGTCTTTGAGAATGAGAGGAATAAATTGGGTTCCAAATTATGGAAGCATATTCCAGCTTTGAGAGAACTAAAGAATTATATAAAATTTTTCTGGTATATGGATCTTTGAAATCTCGCCCATATCGTCGCAGGAAAGCCAAATTGGAATATGCCTTAGGTAGAATGGAGCTAATATGATTCGCGAAGGTAAAGCCAGAGTCGAACATTACTCCCAGATCAACAAATTCCCTGACGCTAGAGAGATTATCATCAGCAATACGCGGAATTAACCGTATTGAGGTTTTTCGAAAGCGTCATAAAGAAACATTTCTTTATATTAAGGCGTAGATTATTTATAATGCTCCAATTTGTTAATCTATTTAGATCATCTTGTAAAAGGCGCACATCTGACATGCTCGTAATTGTTCTAAACACTTTTAGATCATCTGCGTAGAGAAGGTATTTTGAACTTCTAAAACAGGTTCCAATATCATTTATAAAAAGAAGGAATAAAATTGGCCCGAGAATACTACCCTGAGGTACCCCAGATGTGGCAACGAATGAATAAGACTTGATATTCTCAATTTCGACGAACGAGGTTCTATTAGTGAGATAGGACCCAATCCAGCGTAAAAACGTAGAATGGAAACCCAATTGCTCAAGCTTGCACAATAGTATGCTGTGGGTGACAGTATCAAATGCCTTCGCGAAGTCAGTATATACAACATCATGGATCCTTTTATTGCAAAGGACAGCTTATCTTTTACCACTTTTTCAAAGAGTTTCGAGCAAGTGGACAGTTTAGAGATGGGTCTATAGTTGGTTACATCGTTTTTGTTGCCTGATTTAAAGATAGGAGAAATCGAGGCTATTTTCCACCTATCGACAAACTCACCTCTTGCTTGATGTCCATTTTTGAACGACGAAATGCAAAAATGAGAAAATGAGGCTAGGTTCGTAACCGTGGAGCGACCACTGAGAAACCCGTGTTGACACTCATCTATGGATCCTTTTATTGCAAAGGACAGCTTCTCTTTTACCACTTTTTCAAAGAGTTTCGAGCAAGTGGACAGTTTAGAGATGGGTCTATTGTTGGTTACATCGTTTTTGTTGCCTGATTTAAAGATAGGAGAAATCGAGGCTATTTTCCACCTATCGACAAACTCACCTCTTGCTAGGGACAAATTGAAAATGTAACTTAATGGGACGCAAAAAGATATGCTACACTTCTTTAGAATAAACGACGAAAGCCCGTCATTATCGTTTTTTACTGATGTTTCTAGAGCTAGGATGCCTTTCAAAACGTCTTCTTCTGAGACTAACATGGATCCGAAATCAAGCGTTTGTTCGACGTCGGCGGAAAAGTTACTAGCAGAGTTGCTAGTTACGAAATTTGATTTAAAAAAATCTGCGAAAAGGTTAACAGTATCCAATAAGCACTCAGAAGCTATACCGCAGTACGACATACAATTTGGAATATTAGAGCAACCTTTTTTAGAACGTATATATCTCCAGAACACTTTAGGGTTTTCCTTCAACTCTACTTCATACCGAGAGATATATTGCTTGTATAAAAATTTGTCAAGGACATTAAAGCATTTACTATAATAAATATATTTTTCTTTATGAAAGACATCCTTAGAGGCTTTATAGAGTTTAAAATGTTTATTTCTAAGATTCTTAAGCTTTTTTAGATTTTTCGTATACCACGGAAGTTTGTGAATTCTCGCGGGAAGTAAAGGTATATTATCAGAGAAAATTTCGAGTATATTAAGAAGAAAGGCATCATAACAATCCACTAAGCTTTTAGAGTTGAAAGCCGAATTCCAATTGAGATCCAAAATTTTTTCATTTAAAGCATTAAAGTCTGCGGCACGAAAATTAAACTTTACATTGCAGATTATACTCGGGCTAGAAACAAAATTCAAAAATTCTAGCGTTAAGGAGAGTGGGACATGGTGCATATCGCACTTGCATATAGGAAAAGTCGCCTCAGAAACATTAAAAATCAAGTTTTCATCTACAAAGATAAGATCTAAAATATTATTAAGCTCATTGAAAAATGAATTAATTTGGGTTAAGTTAATACTGAAAGGACTATCTATAAAATTTATTTCGTGCGAGCTATTTACCCTTGTTGGTGTTAAGATACCATTATCAAGTAAATTTGCCCATACAATTTTATTGAGGTTAAAATCACCCAAAATACAAAAGTGACACTCTTCGTTGTTCTCATAAAGATTCACAATATTGTTTATATGAGCAGCATACAAAGAATCGGGGCTGGAGGGGGGAATGTAAGAAGTACAAACTAATAATTTACCAAGACTTCCAAAGATGCATACACACAGCTGGTCGAGGAGAGAATCATCATTTTCTAAATGGACTGAAAAAGAACGGAACATCCGATTCACCGCAATTAAAACGCCTCCACCTCTTAAGCAATTTGTTTTAATTGCATCTCTATCTTTTCGATATGTATTATAGATATTAGGATCGAAGAATTCTACATCCGCGAAATTGCTGTTCAACCAAGTTTCTACGATAACATAAACATCGAACTCACAGCGAGACGAAGTTAAAAATACGTCACTAGCTTTTGTACGCATTCCCGAGATGTTTTGAAAATAAAAACTTATCAACTTATTATTTATAGCACTAGTGCCATTATCATTATTAATGAGCGGGTGGTTGGTACTTGCTACGTCCGCGATGGATTTCGCAGAGACTTTCGAAAATTCTGAAAAGGCTTCACTGTAACGTTTGTTGGCCAGATTTCCGGGCATAATAATTTTACATAGGAGGATTCAGGGGCTCCCAACTTGAAATTAACCCTATGCAACGATGAGAGTACGGCATCTTTTTTTACCAGCTTAGTGCATGATAATGAAGTTTTATCCAAAACGATTTGCTTAGCCACGTAGTCTTTGATATCATCTTCAGAGACGGACGGCGAAAAAGAGGACAGATGAAGCCATTTGTATCGGTCAGCAACAATCAAAGCTTGCATTAGTGCCTCTAATCCGAACATGCGCATTATTGTTATTATTATTATTATTTGTGAGCTGACGCGACACCTTCTCCCACTGTGCACTATTATCCACAGTAATTATTTCAGAAGCAGCAGCATCAGATAATGTAGCCGCAGTCACTGTAGTCGTAACAGCGCGAGTTTTATTATTGTTGCTAGTCCGTTTGTACGTCACCTTCTCCCACTGAGCATTTTCACCCACATTATTTGCCTCAGCAGAAAGCGAATGAGTAGAAACAGAAGCAGTTAATGCTGGTACCGCAGTCCCTGCAGCCGTAGAGGTAGCGCAAGCATTGGCATTTTCAATAAGTGCACAGGAATTTACACTAGTATTAGGAACAGGAGATAAAGCAAACGATGAAATAACATCTGTTAATGTCGACGTCACAGCGCATGACACCTTTGACTGCATTAAGCTAGCCGTTGTTTTTGCATGGGTAACATCATTATATTTGGCAATGGTAGACGCCGGGGTGGGTGTGGGGAAACTCTTATTCGAATTGACAATATGAGCATATGAATGTGTACCAACGAAAGATATTGTAGTTGGAGCATAAGTTGACGAATGATTAGCGGGCAACAAAGAGTAGTCAGTTTTGTTGTTAGCCTATGCTTGAGACTATCAAGAGCGGCATTCAAAGAATT
Organism: Merzomyia westermanni; assembly: GCA_949987695.1. NCBI lineage: Eukaryota > Metazoa > Arthropoda > Insecta > Diptera > Tephritidae > Merzomyia > Merzomyia westermanni. The sequence goes on along the minus strand of OX465289.1, from coordinate 161,235,663 downwards.
TCGCAGTATCTTTACTTCAACAGTGAGAGAACTAATCATATTGTCTTTATCAAGTAGGTTGCTCTGTATGTTTTTAAGAGCCGAATTCATATTTGCAGATTCCAACACCAATTTGTTATTAACTGCTTTAAGATCAGCCACCAAATTATACACACGAGCATTGTCGGCTTGAAGAGATGCAACGTTAACAAAGATTTTAATGACACTTGTTGGTTATCCAAATTTCTAAGAGAAATGTCACTGTGCTTCGTAGATTCATCGGACTTCGGTGTCGGAGAACTCTTAGTATTGGATACAGAAGAATTACCGATATCGGCACTAATGGCAGTAGATGATTTCTCCATTGCGATAGGTGGAGGAGGTGAACGGAGGGAATTACGACGCTGAGCAGCACAAGTTTTGCAAAAAAAACATTTCTCAGAACTTTGCAAAAATTCGACATCAGCCGGACGAATACCAACACAACTCGCGTGAAACAGTTCGCTGCACTTTGCACACTGCACTTTCTGTACTTTCGGTTGATTTCTATCAACCCTATGGCCGCATACACAGGGCATTATTGTTGTTTACAATATAAATTATTTATTGTTTTATAACATAGATATAATTAATTTATTGTTTTATAACAATATAAAGAGTCACTATCTCATAGCATCAAAACTGTTACAAAATGCAATTGTAGAAAGTCACTTTCTTATTAATATTATACAGTTTATAAAAAAGAAATTAGGAGAGAGCCCAAAACACGTCCGAAACGACTCAACGGTTCCAAGTCAAGTAGCGGTTCCAATAGATGTCGGTTTGGATGACTGGTTTTATGGCAGTTCAGTAAAAACTTTCTACTCAACAGTTCCGAGTGCTCTAGAACAATGAGCATTTAAGTCCCTAGATGGATGTAAAAATCAAATGGCATAAGAAGACATCTCATGACAGTTCAGATAACGGTGCTTTGGCAGACTTGTAACTTCCTCCAGTTAATGTCAGCAAGATTGTGCGACCCTATTCGAGCAACGTAATCAAGTGGCCCGTCGGCCGATAGCCTTATATGTAGCAAGCATCGTTTCTTTATCTTTCATCCAAGTGCTGTCGACGAGTGACTTGGGGACCTTGTTTTGGCTCTGTACCCTTTTGTGTATTGGCTGGGAGTGATGACTCCTCTGGATCTTGAAGGAGCTTAACGAGTTTGGCTGTTTGATAAGTCAATGTTAAACAATACTTACCAGATACTAAACTTGAAATAAAAAAGTATTGTTTGAAAGAATTGGTATTTTGGACGTTTATTTCGTTTCATTTAAAGTTCAGATTATTTAGCAACTACGGGTCATGAATCAGCACTTATTAGGAAACGGTTTTTAAGATTAGATAAACTTAGATGTAGAAATATGCGTTTCTGTACGTAAGTATATGTACTACGGGATAAGAACTAGACCTGAGTGGGGGAGAACAGTAACTAATTAATAGTATAATTATGTATATACATAAAAATGAATTTACATATGTATGTATGTACTTAGCAAGTATGGATTATCAAATTTTACAGGTAAGTGAGCATAATTTATGCACTTACGAATTATGTTAAGAACTTAGTGATTAAACTCTGATTACCTTATAACATTTACATTTACAATAAAGGCTTAAACACGGACACCTATGAAGATACTTACATTGTATGTATGTACTAGGGATATTAAGGCAATTACGTTATCAAAACAGGAATCATAAACGAACTTTTTAAATTGGATTTATTTCAAATCGGAATCATTAGCTGTAGTCGCCGCTGAAAAGTGATGCGCTGGTTCATTGTCAGAAAAATTGTTTGTATTTGAGCTATACAATTTACTAGCTTTCCAATCTTCTTCGTTTAAGTTTTGGGAATAATCAAGAGTCTGGATCAAATGGAACGTAGGAGTCAAAGTTCCGTAATATCCCTAATATATATCTATGTACATATCAATATCACATAAGTACTTTCATTTACATTACGCAATCCAAATATATTTCAACAAGTTTCTCTGCTATTTTTGTTTGTTTAAAGCTTAGTACACTAAATGTTGTATGCAAATGTACAATATACAGCAATATCCCGTTTTACCTTAGGGCTTTTCAGAATTGTCAATGTAAAACAAATATTTGAACCATATTAGTAGAGACAACACCAACGAAGCTCTCTTCAATCAAGATATTACTGTAGCGTAGACGATTAAATGGATCTTGACGCTAAAAGCTTAATCGGAATCGTATCATCCAACTTTCGACAAAATCTACAACGTAGGCTTGGTAGATAAGCGAAGTTGTCATTGCCAGCTTTTTTGTGTTCATTTCCATATTTAGCACATTTAACCTTTAATAAATCGCAAATGCTATCAACTCTCAATGCTTTCGTACGTGGTAGGATTGGAATTTTATTTATTCACTTTTTTATTTGCTAAGAATCATACTATTAATTTGTTATCAATAAGCACTCTTCTCTCAAAAACTTAACTTTATTGAGAGCTTACTATGCCTCTTACTTAACTACTTCATTTCTCGCGCATAAATGCCCTCCCTTAAATAATCACTAGTTTTGAACGAGTAGTGCATTTGGACCAGTGGTCGGCACGGCGGGAGGGCCCATATATTGTTCGTAAATGCAGCATGCGCAGTACTGCAGAAAAGGAATCGCCTTCTATCTCGGAAATAAGTAAGATAGGAGGTTCGAATTTCACACCCAAATTCCGTTTGAATAATTTAGTGTATCTGCGCAAACCAGACGTTTCATAAATTATAAATTGGGAATAAAGGACTAGGTTGCATTTGCATTTGTGCTCACCATTCAGAACTTGTTTTCGGGAATTTTTGACTTCTCTGCAGGGTATGTTTGCACATATGTTTTTACATAGACTATTTCTTAAATTAAGGTGGACCAAACTTTGTTTGGCTAAGTTGAAGAAGATATACTAGTGCGTTATTCTGCTAAGCACTTTTTTAACAGAAAACTTCTCAGTCGTATAAAATCTTACTCTTGTCATTCCTGGACTTTTTTGCCAAATATTAAATAGCCTTATATTAGAAGCAACTAATATTATTTTGGGGTAGTGGGTACAGTGCCTACCTAGATTATAAAGTTGGACAACAACGAAACTTGAAAAGCTTTAGAAAAATATTTGAATAGAGGTTGGCCTCTGCAGTGGTAAGTAAAACCTTAACCAAATTAATAAATTTACTATTTAAATTTTGACGATGACTTGTTCGAGCTTTACGTAGCTTTGCTTTACGGTTATTAAAAAGTTGGGTGTGGTTATCCTTATGTCGGCGGCCAAACATTTATTTGTTGTTAAGAATATTAAAGGTGTTATGTCTTAGATAAGTTGAGCTTCACAAATATACCATTTATCTGTCCATAGTTGTATTCAATTTACAGGTAGAAATTTTTATAATACCCTCCGTACAATTACAGTTGGGGTATGACTCCTTTATTTTAAAGGTCTTTAATTAAAAGAGCGTAAAGTTGAAACTCAGTTTGGATCCTCTTTTACCCAGAGAATTATTAATAGAATTTTCAAATACCATACGGCGTGATAAAAAAAAAATTTCGTCTGAAAAATTTGGTTCCACCTTAATGTACATTTGTGTATTAATTATGCATATATTTTTCACTTAATTTGTCTGTCTTTGGGTTTTTTGAGTCTACACATATGGAATAGCGAAGGACTCTTTAATTACATATATATATACAAAATCGTTTTAGCGATGCTATTATATACCACGATCCAGTCATCGAGCTTTTGACCTTAGACATATCGGGTGATTTGTGTGTGGAATTCCGAAAGGCAGATTTGCAATTGGCTAAATGAAGGACGTTCCGTTGGCAACACTGCCCAACAGTAAGCCATTATCGTGTATCTACAACACAAAGAAAATAAAGTAACATTTTGTTAGTGGTGCGGAATATTTACGGAACAAATAGCGAATTAAAAGTAAAATATATTTCTAAGTACAATAATAATGAATAAAATTCAGTTTTATTAGTAGCTTTATAAATATTTACTTACAATTCATCTGGACAATTGTAGGGCTGTGCTAATCTGTAGCCATCTTTCAAGTAATGCTCCATTTCGTATGGATCGATCTCGGCATAAGGCATCTTAGCGAGTGTGCACATTTCCCACATCAGAACGCCGAAGGACCACACGTCACTGCCTTCATTGAAATTTTTTTTTTGTATTGCTTCTATAGACATCCATTTGATTGGCCGATTCTCACCGTCGCCCAAACAATTATAATCGCCTGGAAACAGATCGCGGCTTAGTGAGCTATCAGTCAATTTGACGCGCAGTTGATCATCAATGCTAAAATTAGGCAAAGTTCAAATGAGCTTTAAGCTAACAAATTAAAAATATCTTGAAAAATAGTATTCGAATGAGAGAAATATTATTTTTTTTTTGATATTTTTCAGTTACCGTCGGAGAATAAGAAATCTACAGGAGAAATGAAAAAAGTCCTAATGAACTCGAAACAATATTTGAAACTAGGTGGATCCTAAAGACTGTCTAAGTGTAAATATTTTTGGCGGGTCCTGTAATTTATCCACTGCCTACAAGCATATGAACACCAAACAGAATTAGTAAATCAGTTCAAGTTTTAGGTATCATTCTTTCATCCTTAATTTTTGCATAATTTTTGTCTAATATCTCTCGACAGAAATACAATCCTCATTACAACTCCAGCTGCAGCTCTGAAATTTGTGGTACTTATGATCTAAAGACCCCTTGGTTACAGAAAAACTTTATTAATTATTTACTTAATTAGAGAGAAAAGTAAACAAGCTAAAAGTCTTCCAGGAATTATCTAGGAATGAGATTCGAAAGAATGTTTAAACACTCTATCTCAATAAGAAATGTTTGCAACTCTAGACTCAGTCAGCTGATTTCCACGGTTTCGAGGCAAACAAAGGGAAACCCGCCAAAGTTGCCATTTGATTTTCCATTTCCAACCATTCGAACCTAAAAATAAATTTGTAAGATGTTGTAGGTAACTTAATAATACTGACATCCTTTCTCTCTTGTTAATCGTTCATTTTTATATATTTGTAAAAAAAAAAGATTTATTATTTTGGCAAAAATCTTCATACTTCTACAATTTGTAACTATTAGTCGTATCCGACAGAGACCTATTTTCTGAGCTGCTATAAACTGACATACATACGTTTTACTACATATGTATGAAGCGATTTCTATATACTTACACACAATTTCTGGTGGCAACATCTTTATGGATGACACCATGGTTGTGCAGATGTTCCATGGCCATTGCGAGTTGTGACGACATCAACACTGTCTGGATGGTTGTCACGCTTCGCGCGTAAGCAGGTTCTTGTAAGAACAACTTCAAGTTGCGCAGATTATTGCCCGCCGGATATAGCACAAATGGTGTGGTGAAATCTTCAATAGTCACGCCCAAGACGCAAAGTACGTTTGGATGCGCCGCGTCGTAAAGCATCATGCCTTCTTGCAATAACAGTGACACTTGCATTTGACTGGCATGTTGGGCTACGGTTTTTACCAGCACTTCCTGACAATCATTGTAAGTGCCCTTGTATATGCGTCCGTAGGTACCCTCCTGTACTAAACTGGACAGACGCACCCTACACTTTTGGACTGTTAACTCGCTGAGACGTCGGTTAAATTCCTCAGGCTCGTGTTCATACTCTCGAAAAGGACGTGTGAGCGTCGCGTAAGTTGGCGTAATCACCGATGGGCACACGTAGATGGAATTGTGTGCAGTTGACGATATTGTGGGTAGGCGTTGGAAACTTGAAGTTTTGATAAGATGCACACCATGATTTGGACGTTTTGTGGGACCTTTGGCGCAATATGCTATTACGATAAGTGTTACAACGAGTAACAGAGCAAGGATACTACCAATTATAAGCGTGGTAACACCGCTGGTGGGTGGTGCGAGTGTCTCCTTCAACATTGGATCGAAGCCGTGTAATACAGTACCTGCACCACTATATCGTCCGTCATCCAATAAGTTTTCATCCATTGTATGATGGCCATCACTGCTAGCCACATGCTCGTTCATACCCTCCGCGTCCAACTTAACGGTTTCGGTTTCATGTGCGGCCTTACCACTTGCAGCATCTTCCATTATACTACCTTCAATTGGATGGTTAACGTGTTTGTTATTACTAGTGCCACTGCTACTACTATGACGTCCATCATCCTGTGGTCCAGCGAGGCAAATTTTTTTACGTTTGAACATCAGATCTGTTATGTTGTTCGTCTTGCGGTCCAGTATAATTTCAATGGCAATGGTGACCTCCACTTCAGCGCCGCGTGTGCCAGAACATTTTAAACTGACAGCAAATGTCTGTGGCTCTAACGGAATTTCGCCGATGCGCGAAATATTCAACATTGGCCGTGGCAGCACGAATGGCTCTGCTGTAATAATGTTGACACTATATGGAAGCGGATGATGGGCTAGACTTTGCCATGTGAATGATATCTCGTTGACGTTAGCTGGTACAGGGACGGCAAAGTTGAGCGCATAATCGTTGACTTGTCCATCGCGCACATAATACAGCTCAGCAGAGACACCTGCAAGAGAGAAGATAACATTCATCATTAAAATGTCCCAGTAAATTTGAGTAAATTTCATAGCTCAGCTCATAAAGTAAAAAAGATGAAAATGAAAGCAACAATACCACGGATAGCGTGAGTACAATAGGAATACGACACACAGACATTTTTGGGGCGATAAAAACTTAAAACGATGTATGAAAATATCTGTGGAGCACGGAGACAATTCCCTTTTATTGGACGATGCTGGCGCTGACAGGACGATTAAGTGGTTGGCGATTAATAAAAAGTGTTACAGTTCCGTGCAATGATGGCCAAGTTATGTGCATATAAAAATGCAATCGGCGAATATATGTACACACATATTATACGATTTCCATGCAAAGTTTATTGGGTGTTTAAAAGAGTTGGGTACCAAAAGTAATCCTGATGAGAACGAGACACTTGTAGTATAACCGTATAATAGCGCGTTCCAGAATTTTGCTCACTTTTCTCAAATTATTCACGATTGCCAGTGGATATTTAATGTGCAGAAATCATTTTGCAAAAGCGAATTTGGTAAGCTTTTAATGCTCCAACTTCACCTCCATATATGACAAGTGAGTTCAATTCAGACTTAGATTCAAACAACTTTTATAAAATCCATTATCGGGTTTATGAACGCAGCCATTTGTGCTCTTGTTCAAAATTCTCGGCTTTTTATACCTAGTAGTTCTACGCACACAAGGTATATTAACTTTAGTCGCCTAACGGCAGTACGTAACGGCATAAACGGATCGAGATAGATATTGACTTATATGTATCAAAATGTTCAGGACGAAAAGAGAAAGTGATTAAGCCATGTCCGTCCGTCCGTCTGTGAACACCATAACTTGAGTAAATTCTGAGATATCTTAATGAAATTTGGTATGCGGGTTCCTTGGCGCTCATCTCCGAGCGATATTTAAAATGGGCGAAATCGGACGATAGCCACGCCAACTTTTTATATGTAGAATATTTTCGAAAACACAAAAGAAGTGATTACCCAGTACATAATGCACATATAAGGATAAAATTTGGTGACTACATTGAGATTGAGGCATAAAATAAATTTTTCAAGAAATTTTTCAAAATGGGCGTGGCACCGGCCACTTTTGATTAAGTCAAATTTAGAAATAATATTTATCATAAATCAAAAACCGTTCAAGATATCGAAACGAAATTCAGCATGCAGGAAAAAATGGGTGGGATCGGTTAAGGTCCACGCCCACTTTTATATGAAAGATTTTGAAGAGGATCGTAGATATATTAAATAGGCAATAGCTTTACATCATTTATATTTCACTTTTAAAGTTTCCGTAAACAAAGAAATCGAAAAACTTAAAATGTTCGAAAATGGGCGTGGTCCCGCCCCTTTTATAGTGGACTATTCTACAAAACTTTTTATGCCATAACTCCGCCAAAAATTGAGTTGTCGAAACGAAATTTGGTCATAATGTTCTATATATAAAGGTTACTGTTTGCTGTAAAAATAGGCGAAATCGGTTAATGTCCACGCACAGTTTTTTAATATAGTTCTGAAATTTTTTTTGTAAAATTTAAAAAGCGATATTTCTACAACTAAGCAAGTTATATCAATCAGATTTTGCACACATAATAAGCTTTTTAGGAAAAACTCGGCCGCAAAAAAATTTTTTAAAGTTTGAAGAAGTAGGCGTGGCGTCGCCCACTTTTCAGCATAAAATTTCTGCTATTTTCAAAGGCAATAGCTTATAATTCAATCTTGATATTTCAATGAAAGTTGGTCACCTGCTTCTCAGTAGTATGTATTATACTCCTGCCAAAAACTAGCCAAATCGGGAGACACGCAAGCAAAATATTCGGGCACGTAGTTAGCGAAATTATGTATCTTTTTTGATTTGCATACCTTTCATAAACATTAAATGTATGTAAGTATAAGAACAAGTAGAGAAAAGTTCACTAAAATGATCAGCACGATAAGCGGAGTCGATTTAGCCATGCCCGCCTCTCCGTCCATCTGTCTGTCTGTGCGTCTGTCTATTTGAACGCAAACTAGTCTCTCAGTTTTACAAAAGAATGCTGAAATTCGTTGTTTGCTTTCGCCATTTTATAATATACTAGCAAACCCGGTAGGCGTTGTTTTCACGTTTTGATACATAGAACACATCTATATATATAAAAATTTAGCCGTTTTTCGCGTTGTGATGAACTTTACGGAGAATGGCTGAACCAATTTTAACCAAACTTTGCCACATTGAAGAGACACATGTGGAGAAGGGTTATAACTAAAAAAGGGGGTTATCAGAAAAGGGGGCGTGGCACCTCCCATACAAACTAAATTTTTCAAGCAGAATATCTGTGAAAGGGTTCAAGGTAAAGACCTGAAAATTGGTATAGACCTATATGATATCAAAAGCATTTTCACACAAAAAAAGGAGTGTTATCAGAAAAGGGGGCGTGGCACCTCCCATACCAACTTAATTTTTCATGGTGAATATCTTTAAAAGTGTTAAAGGTAGGAACATGAAAATTGGTATAGAGCTATAGGATAACAACACCATCCTCACCCATAAAACTGGGGGTTTAGAAAAAGGGGGCGTGGTACCTCCCATGCAATCTTAATTTTTCAAGGTGAATATCTCTAAAGGGACTTAAGGTAGGGACCTGAAAATTGTTATAGACCTATATGATATCACCTACAGTTATGAATTTGATATTATAGGGTGGTACATTATTACTTATTTAGGCTTTATGTCAACCTCAAACATTTTACACAGAGGAGAATTGAGGTGAACTAACTTTATATGGTGTAAAAATATTTTCCAGTTTTGATGTTTCATATGCAAAGGAGAATCTCGGCAATTGATATATGTATGTGATTGTGTAAAATTCTGACGTTCATATTCAGCACTAAAAACGTCCAAATTTTCTTTCGCTTTGGCATAGTCCCTAAGGCGGGAAGCTGAAGTCTTTCTAATACAGAAACGATTGTAACAAATATCGCATATGCAAGAATGAGAGCTACATTATGACACAAACCTTGGGATGACTAAATTCATTCCAATTTGGTTCTAAAAAGATGTTTAAAATCTCTCGATGGCCAAAAAGTTAAAGTACATGCCAGAAATTGACAAAATTCAAACCCGTTTATTACTTATTTTGTTAAGAAATTAATTCCACGAGGAATATAAAAAGGTTTCAGATGATTATTAGAAGAGAGCATATTACACAATCCTATTGAAAATATTTTAAGGTAAAGTGAAGATTTTTTCTGCCCCGCGTGTTGTAGTGCGTAGTTTGCTCGCCTAGCACGTCGAACGTCCGAAGTTCAGGTAGCGGACAAGCAATTTTAACACGAGTGGTTCTGCTGACGACATAAAGATATTCCCAATAATTAAGACCTGTTCAAAAACGCCTCCAAGACATCGACTATAGTTCATGTTTGCTCTAAGGCCAGCTATATATAGAATCTAGCAAATACAGAAACTTTTAAGATTCCTATAAAATTATTATATTTTTCAAACCCAAACGGAACTTTTGAGCAGGTTGGTGGGAAAAATTGTTTCAGGAACGGTCTAGTGGAAATCGACGAGTAAAGGTTGTATATCTTGATAAAAGCTCACATCGACGTTGTGGTCATCAAGAGAAACTAACAAATATGGTGTTTGAGTGATTAAATCGTAAAAAGGTCTTTATGAGAGACTTACTTTTGATATAAAAAAAATTGTAGAGTCATTTGTATGTATGTATTGACATATAAAGGCACGTCTCCTTGGAGTGACCTGTAATCGATTGACGCAAGGACTTTACTCTTCTTGATCTTAACCCTTGCCATTACTGTTAAATTAAATCTATATAGAAAAAGGCACCTTGTTCTGCACTGAGGTCAGCATCCTATTTTCTGTACAACGTTGATTGGAATAATAAATTGATACCCTCTTATTTACATACTACTCTTCAAAGGAAAGTTAAGTAGTAACATTACGTTACCAAAATACAAAAATACATACGTGCAATTAAATTTTTGAGTCCAAAACATTTTTTAGATGGATGACGGACCGAATTAAAAATTCGCCCAATCAGTGGCGCAGCCTGGAAGGGGAGGGGTGAGGATTGTGGGGATAGATCAGTAATAAAAAAACAGACCAAAATAATACCATAATTTTCGCAGTCTGAAAGTAATGATCTAAAACTCTACTCCCTTATATCTCACGTCTATAAAAATCCGAATTCAGATTGTTTGAAAATACTAGGGTGTGCAGGCTCATTAATTTAATGAGAGCACACAGTGGCGAAAAATTAAATAGCGACGAGAATTTGTTACACATTTTTTATAAGAGTATAGCCCATTTTCTAACAAAATACATGCAAGAACAATTTTCAACCTTTAAATAAACCCTAGGAAAATTTAACCAGGTTTTATCAAAATTTCACACTCTTTAATCAAAATTTTTATAAAAAACTGGATATGCAATTTTATGACTTACTAAATTTTAGTATTTACTTGTAAGCACGGCCCGCTTCGCTGCGTCTCAGAACTAATAATAGACTGAGTCCAATTTTCATCATTATACCAGATAATATATGAAACTTCATTATATCGCTTATCGCAGCACTCATTGTCACCTTGCGTTTGATACCCATATTGTAGTAAACACATTTTGGGTCACCTTGGTCCACATATCGGTCGATACCGAAACTCTTCGGTCGATATCTCCGAAAACGTCTAGTAAAAGTTTCATTCAATTCCATCCAGCAGTTTTTGAGTGATGTGCCTAAACATACAGGTGGACAGACAAACAGTTGATTTGGCTTCTATTGACTTAATAATGATCCCTGCTATCGATTTTACTTAAATATCTGCAATGTACAGACATCGACCTTTTACAATTTTATTATATGTAGAGATAATAAAGTGCCAGTGTAAAGTTGCCAAATATGGACATTTATTGATAAATTTATGGTGTCAGTTTTGATATGCGAAAGGCTCAAAATGGAAAAAAATTTTACATTTTCTGTGTTCTTCTTTTTTAATAATAAACGCAGTCTTTTAGCATATTTGTTAACAAAGTGCGTTCTGCCTTTGTGTAATAAACTTCAACAAATAAAGATAGATTCAGCGCTTTTCGCAAATGACTTAGTGGTGGAGATACGGCGTATTCGATCCGATGAACATTACCTTGAAAAATTGATCAGAACTTGTGAAAAAGATGCAAACGACATGGATATTAAAATCAAAAAGAAATCAAGTATGTTACTTAGATTTTTATTTCAAGATTTCTGTTTTTTATCCATTTATTGATCATATAATAATGGATATAGATACTTGATTCACTCAACATAAAACGATCTTCAGAAGTTTCGTTTAAATTTTTTGAACAAACCAAAGTGAAGAAAATGACACAAATTTGTTTAAGCTTGCTGATTTTTATGAACTACTTGTTCAAAGCCAAAATATGGGGGCCGAAACCAATTTATGGAGAAGGTTCTTAAAGCGACACCATCTTCAGCCAAAAACTGCATTTCACGCACTTCAGAACTATTTCATAACTTAAACAAATTGCAAAAAAATCTTGCAACTCTCCCTAGTTTTACTTCAACAGCAGAACACCCCTTTTCAACTCTTCTTTTATTTAAATGCCGCTTAACCGTCTAAACGATTTTGGCCGGCCAATATAGCTCACCAGTTGTTTCTTCTTTCTGCCAACTGCTGCAACCGATAATAATAGCTTCTGGGCCGGAGAATTTTCATTCATTCGCACAACATGGCCTAACCAATTAACCCGCTGGGTCTTAATTCGTCGGACTATGCCGATGTCTGCGTAGAGTTCATACAGCTCGCCATTAAACCTTCTTCGGTACTCACCATCGCCAACACGTAAGGCTCCGTAAATCTTCCGAAGAACCTTTCTCTCGAATATTCCCAGAGCCGCCTCATCAGATATTGAAGGTGTCCAAGCTTCTGCACCATAAATCAGGACTTATAGAGCATTATTTTCGTTCTTCGAGAGAGGGCATTACTTTTCAATTGCCTGCTGAGCTCAAAGTAGGATTCCTTTGCAAGAGTAAGTTTTCGTTGGATTCCTAGGGCTTTATTGTTGGTGTTAATGCTGGTTCCCAGGTAAAGAAAAACTCTAAAGAGGTTAAAATCTTATCTAAGTAACTCTACTGGTCAGGTAATTAAAATATTGATGTACATTATGATTTATTATTGAATATCCTGTCTTATTTATCCCTTTTTTATACAATTAAGAAGCGGTTAAATGGTTTAACGATGTTGGCGGTACATAAAGAATCTAAATATGAAGAAGAAATTAAAGATGTCCATTACAACACAAGATGTAATTGAAAAAATGTGTGTTAAGCTAAAATTTAAAGTAGCTGTAAAAGTAATAATATTTTGTTGACTGAAATTTATAACAACGAAGAGATTATACATTATAAACTTTCACAAGAAAACTGGATTACACACTAAATTATTAAAAAAAATACATTCGTTTAATTTCTTATATGCCTAGTAAAGCTTGTATATAATGTAAACTTCGTAAACTTGTATGAAAAATTACATATATACGAGCTTTACACAATATACGAGACATACAAGCATATAAACAAATACCATGTGTAAGTTTATTTTTAAAATTTTAATAAATCATGAATACCCCATGAAATAAACGAGTAGAAAAAAACATATTACGGTAAGAAAGGTTTAGGCACATATTAACAAATGGACAAGGGCAAAGCCTCTAGACATTGTTTGTCTCAAATTTCAGTTATCGATGCAAATTTGTTATCATCGCCCCCCTTCCCCAAATCCTTTTTTCATGTTTCCAATATATCTGATATCTTAGTGCGGTATAATGATATACGGGAACTATTTTGCCGATCGAGAAAGGCCTGACGCAATTTGACTTCAGCAGTCGGCTTGATAGCCTCCACATGCGTTTAAATTAATAAAAGCTCAACCTTTAAAATTGGATAATTTGGCATTGTTCCTCGCCGTATACCATATAATGCACAAGCTACAACGAAAATGCCAAACTCGTACAGTTTTCGCACCTCTATAGCATGTGCAAATGTATGTAGCCAACGTATCTAGTTAACAGTTTGGCTAACACCAAAGCCAAAGTGTCATTCGTTGCTACCATTTCGTGGCATTTTAAATCAACGTTGATAGCGAAAAAGCGCATTTGCTTTTGACTCAGATTAGCAAACGCGGACAATCCGATGCAAGACAACAGCAAAACTCTTTACTGCTAATATATTTTTAACTCGATTTCAATTTGAGAAAATCCGCTGCTACTAACTGACCAAACACCAACCAATACAGTCTGTTGGACATTTCAGCCAAATCAAAAGGGCATTCAAAAACATACTAATTGTCGACCTTAACAAACAGATGCGCCATTCTAAGCGCACACCACCTCTGACCACAAACCATGGTTGCATTCGATTTACTATCTGCCACATTTTCTTGTTATTGTCCCGTCATGTATGCGCTGGTGTCACATGCGTTCCTTTAGTGGCTACACTACCTACATATGTACATAGCAGTGATGTAACGAACCTCACTTTTTGAACATTCGCGAATGCAAATATTCAGTTTTGGTTCAAGTTTGTCGATAATTGTGTAGGGATATGGAGTATCGTTCCATAGACGTGCGTTTCGTTTGCATTTTGTTCGCGAATCGACATGTTGCCAAGACTCCTGGGCATTTTTTATTCCTACTTGTTTGACATCTTCTTTTGGGAATCGGAATGGAAGGCAGTGGATGAAGGTACTCCATATACTATGCTCCTGGGCACCCCTCTCGACATTTTTCATGGCGCCGTCTACGAAGTTTTCTACGATAACTTTTTATATATATAAATATTCTACTGTTTCTGGCCCACCTGACCAGAGAATATATCAATAAGTAGCGGTACTTACTCCGAATCTCCAAAGCACAAACCAACACAGGGTGGTTTGCATTCAATATTAAAACAAACAAATTTAAATAATACAATATTGACCCATAAAATTCACTAACATTGAAAATATAGCAGTTCTAGCTCCCTAATTTTCAGAAGAGTGGCACCTAAGTGGTATAAAAAATTTGTATCCTTACAGAGCTCTGTTGAAATTAGAGTTAGTTTTTTCATAAACAGTGTGTCTTGTGATTAGGATTTCTCAGATGCAGCTATTTTGATCCGAGACTGTGCCTGCAAAGTGATAGAGGATACAATTTTTAAAAATTTTATAAAATTTTTACTGGAAAGTGTTCGGTGGCACAAAACATTTGCAGCGAGAGAGCGCATTTTGACATTTCATTGAGAGAGAGAGAGTTGCAAGTATCTGCTGGGGGAATTTCACTCAGTAAAAATTCCAAGTGATAACAGGAGATCGTGACATGGGAAAGCAACAACAAAAATTTTAAAATTTGACCTATTAACCAATCAAAATGCAACAGATGATTTGTTGCAAGTATTTACTGACTCCTGTTCGGCGTTTCGAGAGAGTTTTACGTCATTCTCACTTTGCTAACACTTCTTTGAAAGTTTTGTCACCGAACACAGCTAATGACTATTATTATCTTTGTTTTGGTTATGCAACTTTATTTGCAGTGTTCGAATATTGCAAAATTTAAGAAATTTTTAATCAAATTGAACAATAGCAATAGCAAAATAATTATCCACCTTTCCAAAAAACTACCTACTAACTATAAGTTTTGGTTTTTATACGACATTTCCAAAGTAATTCCGGTTTACACACAAAAGACAATATTCACATTTATTAAAATTGATAATTCGAAATTTATGGGCTTGCTGCCCATGATAATTTATGTTGCAATAAACGTTAAAAAAATATTGGGAAAAAGCATCCATTTTTTTAGTCTGCACGTATTTGTTTGTGTTATAAATTTAAGTTCGCATCTGCATTCCTCTATCATCTATATCACAGATTCATTTGTTCATATTGACAAAGCCAATACGTGATTGCGATTATTGCAACCGTGTTTGAGAGCTGGAGCAGACTTTGTCAAAGCCAATCAGTCACGGGGTTTTCTTCGAAACTGTTCTGCGATTTATTGTTATATTTCAGTGGCTGAAGTTTAATTATTAACCGAAAAAGATGTTCAAAAATTCATTGTTATTTTCTAAGAGAGAAGTATTTTCGTTTAAGCGTCTACAATTTTTTGTTTGTTTGTTTATATTATATATATTTATAGTTTATCGTTGAATAATATATTTTTAGTTTGATCATATATTATTAGGTGAGTTACTTTTTCATTCACTAAAAAACATTGGAAATATATGGATTTTAGTCTATTTAACCTGGTGTTATCTTAAAATTATTTTTTTTCTGATATTCATATTCGCGAATGCGAATGTCCATAAACATGCGAATGCGGATGTGCTATTGCGGCTATGTTCATATAATCATTCCAACACTTTCATGCTTTGATTTTCGTTTTCCTTTTGATTAAGGTATGTGCTAGTATTGGTATCCTTTGTTTGGGTGGTACGGCAGCAGTGTCAAAAACTGATAATTACATAGCCGCATGGCCAACTTTAGGAGCCCCCCAACGGCAGTAAAAAAAAATCATTGAAACGACCGTGCATTCATCTACTTGTGGTGTGAAATCACACATTGAACATCCTGAAAAAAGGGTCGATTAATTTTTGTCATATTGAAGCTCTTATAAACTGCTGCTCTGTCATATATTCAGTCCGAATTCATTAAACGAACCCACTTTTTTAACACTGGCCGAATTCGTAATAAACTTTTTGGCATTACCTTTTATCAATGCGGAGGTTGAAATAATTTTTAGGGCCATGAACATTTTAAAAACTAAAGTGCTTAACTCGCTTCTTAATATAGGGTGTTTTTTTTACAGGTTTGTTTTTCGAATAGAGATAAAACTGGCATTTTGTGGTCAAATCTGGCAACTCTAATGTCATTTATGTTCAGTTTGGTTTGCCATTTCATCATGAACAGGTTGACAAAAGAACAACGCTTGCAAATCGTGCAAATTTATTTCGAAAATAATGGTTCAGTTCGCGAAGTTTACCGTGAGCTCCGTCCATTTTATGGTCGACATAATCGTCCATCAGAGCAATTAATTCGGTTAACCATGGATCGTTTTCGCACTACGTTTACTCTATGTGATAATACGCATCCGCAGAGACGTCGAACAGTGCGCACCGAAGAAACAATTGCTGCTGTAGAGCAAAGTGTTGAAGAGGACCCGAATGAATCGATTCGCCACCGTGCACAGCAATTGGAGCTTTGTCCATCAACTTTATGGAAGATTTTGCGCAAAGATCTTGGCTTGCGACCTTACAAGATCCAGCTTGTGCAAGAATTAAAGCCGCGAGACCATGCAATGCGTCGTGATTTTGGTGTATGGGCCGAAAATGAGATTGATTTCGATGCTGATTTTCATCGCAAAATTTTGTTCAGTGATGAGGCTCATTTTTGGTTGAATGGCTACGTCAACAAGCAAAATTGCCGCATTTGGAGTGAAGAGAATCCACATGAGACCCTTGAAACGCCATTACATCCACAAAAACTGACTGTTTGGTGTGCTCTATGGGCTGGTGGAGTCATTGGGCCATACTTCTTCCGCAATAATGCTGGAGAGGCAGCTACCGTTAATGGAGACCGGTATAGAGCCATGATAACCGACTATTTTGTTCCCGAATTGGATGGCATGAATGTGGATGAGTTGTGGTTCCAACAAGACGGCGCTACATGCCACACAGCGCACGTCACAATCGATTTATTGAAGGAAACATTCGATGAGCGCATAATTTCGCGGAATGGACCTGTCAATTGGCCACCAAGGTCGTGTGATTTGACACCATTGGATTATTTTCTTTGGGGATATGTGAAGTCGCTCGTCTACACCAACAAACCAGAAATGTTAGGGGAATTGGAAGCCAACATTCGTGGCGTTATTGCCGACATACGGCCCCATATGCTCGAAAAAGTGGTTGAAAATTGGACCTGTAGAATTGGCTTTATTCGAGCCAGCCGCGGCGGCAACATGCCCGAAATCATATTTAAACATTAATGGCATAAAATTATCCTTCCAATAAAGCCAAATTGATGGACTTTAAACGATTTTCTTGTGTTTTATTTCAATTCGAACTTCTATACCCCTAAAAAAAACACCCTATATTAGATGTTCGTTAAAACGCTTATCGAAATGTTGCACTGATTTTGAAATTACCAACGATCTCATCTCTATGATAAATACCCAAACTTTGTACGTAGACTCAAGCTCTTCTGAATCATCAGACGAAGAAAATATTATAAAATTAATTAGTTTGTAGTGACTTTTCTATAATATGTATTTCTTTCACAAAATTCCTAGTCAAGGAAAATGTGCCTGATATGTATTGAAACAAGAATAGTTCCTTTAAGTTATGTACAAATAGTTTAAACTAAAATAAAAAGTTTTAAATGGATTTCGCAAAAAAATTTCTGACTTTTTTTTGGCTTCTTTTTTTCTTAATTTTAGCCTTTTCTAACCTTTTTTTTTGCCGATTTAGCCTCTTTTTTTTCTATGACCTGGTCACACTGCTTTAGAAATGCACCAGTGCACAATACTTTAGATTCACCCAACAGGATGAATCTAACGTCAGATTATCTTTCACACATTTGTACGCTACAATAGTTGTGACCCAGTACGAGTCAAACGAAGCCTTAATAAGTCAGAAATATTCAGAGGTTACAGGAAATCAATCCATCACCCGATTTTCTGATTAGTGAGAGCAAAAAAAGATAAAAGAAGGTTCTCTCTCAGCTGTTGTGCATTTGACAAACAATTGTAAACAAACGGAAGCTAAATTTCCAATTTTCACATTGGGATACAATTGATGAAAAAACGTCTTGCAGGCGTATAGAAGTTAGCGGCGAACCCAATATACACAAAAACTATAGTGATTCGCCGATCAATTGCAGTCAATTCGCAAATTGCTTCCTCTTATTCCATTTTGATGTGATTAAATTTTCACCATTTGTATTTGCAAGGGAACATGCTACTAATGCAAATTTCGATATATTTATGTATATGGGTTGAAGTGGTAACTTTTGTTTGAAAATGTCCTGTGAAGAGAATGTACCCTCTTGTTCCTTAACGGATAGTTCGGACAGGTCATTTCACTTCACACTCATCACATCTTTCGCTTTACGTTTCCTCTCTCTAAATATTTATCTCCCAACTTTCTTCGCCTCAAAGCTGGCTGGAGTACTATAGTATGGGCGGCGGTACGTAGTGAGCCAAAATCATGCACCCCCTGCACAGAGGCGTCTCTTGGTTGCCACAAGATGATGGTCCTAGACGATATTAGGGGGCCCGTAAAGAATGCACGTCGAGGACACTGGAGCTAAGTTGCTATCGATTACTCCATGACGAAGTTGCTTTTATGCTTTTGATCAGGGGACAGCCAGGTGGTTTTGATCGATCTTATTACTGTGGAAGCTGGTACTACAAAAACCCACACTTCCAGCCGCTGCTAAGTTAATGAACATAGTTCCGCCAGTAGATGCTACATCGTGGATACTAAATTTTTCCGCTGTAGGAATATTAATACCTAAGTTTGTTTCGTTTTCAAGTTCTCTTTGGCCTTCAAGGAGTATTCATTACATGTGAGGCTGGAATGCTCCCTTACATACATATTCGCCAGAGCTTATAAAAAAGGACAATGGCTACTAACTTAAAAGATGTTCACTAGCTGTGTGTACTACTAGATAAGCACGGTGTCAACTTGGAACTTGAAACAAAATTCCTGTTTTAAACAGCTAGCAACCTTTTCCAAAGCTTTTCATATTTAATTCTAGGAATAGATTTTTAAATGTAGTATCACCTCGTTTAACTTTTACACCCTATGTCTGCCAAAAGCAGTGTAGTGGCAATGTTGGTACGAGGTACATAACTAGTTTGTACTTACTTCATTACATTTAGGTTAAACTGTGGTTAACAGCCTAAGCAAATTTAAATTGCTTTAAAATACATATACCTGTTGATGAATTATTTCTCCAACTTTGACTTTGAAACTTAGGCTGTTTCGAGCTTGAAATATGTTTAACGGTTTTTGAATGAAGGTAAGTTGAAAGATTCTGTACATGAATGAAAAAAGTGTTTCCAATGCGGTATTTTCACTGACGTTATCTTAGTCTAGTCTTGCATAAAATTTGGAAATTGTTGTTGAAATTCGGGTTAGGATAGCAGCTACAAGTATTCGGAACATCCCACAAATTGCATTAACTTATTTAGAACTTCTGACCCACCTCCACCTATTAGTTTAACCAGAAAGGCAGTTAATTCAATAAGAAACACCGCGTTACATCAAGAATCTAATGATTTCTTTGAAAATTTGTAACACTCGTAAATACATGAAATATCTCCACATCACACCGAACTTTTTCAAAGCTATTAATAATTAAATTAGCTTCTCAAAAAGTTTTCCCACCTCCAGTTTCCAGCGGGTTATTACATCAGTAATCTCATGGATTGCTAGCGATGGCAGCTGCCAAACTTTTGGTAACAAAAAAAATTGAATAAATGTCTTTAACATATATGTAGGACTGGATATCGAATGCTCAGCGTAATTGTGTCTGGGCTTATATAGATCGGAGTGTTTGAATTTGTCGGGAAAACATAACAAAAGTTATAATGTTAATTTGAATAAGAGAAAAACATTCATTTTACAAATGCGAGTGAATTGGAAATAAGTGAGAGTGTGAGCAAACCTAAATTATATCTAAACGACGCGATAAAAGTCAAAGTTGTAACTTAATAAAATCAATGCCAAATTCAATTTAAAATGTACGTTATCCTTTTTTGTGTTTTCTCTTTTCATTATATTTACATACATATGTATGGAAATGTTTCCGAAATGAAGCGTCAACATATTTGGCGTGTAACACATAGGTACATAAGTATGGATATTACAAAATTCACAGGATACAACTTGACAAATAGACTTGGCCTTGGAGGCGATGTAGAATTTTACCTCGATCTCCAGCTGTTTAAATTTAATTGCTGGAAAATAGGTAAAACTCTATAGCGCCTGAAACACCTAAGGAATAGGCATGGAGTTTTGGTTTAAGGGCTGAGGATGTCTCACATAAAAAAAAACCGCCGATAGTAACTAACACTTAATTAGTTCTGTTATGGTATTAGGGACTTCCATTTTTTGCGTCTCGTTCATTAGTACCTAAAATAAACATAAAAATTTAACAAATCACTTCATGTGCACACAAAAGGACAAATGAGTGCACCAAAAATTGAGTTGACACGTAGCGAGCCTCGGAACAATTGTTTTGCCTAATAAAAACAAGAAATACTATTTAAACGACTTAAAGGTTTTTTTTAAATTTTTTATATTTTGTTGTATGGGTCGTTTACCGCTAAATATTAATAATTTAATTACAAAAAACAAGTAACGCAAGTGCTTCATGCAAAGCATACAAAGTTTTCCACACATCCTGCACTTTTACCCCATCAATCATACAACATTTTTGTATGTTTCGTTGTCTAAATCGGTAAGGAAGTTGAAAATTTCTTTGTATGAAACAACCCTAAGTTACTTGGGTTTTTAAATCTTAAAAAATTTAATTGTATTCAAAGAAAAAACCTCAAGAAAGCACTAACTAGTAGTAAAGAAAAATTTTGACATTTCAATTTGCATGCGCAAAGTTGCAATTAAAGAAAAAGAACATACAGTTTTAGTTTTTGAAATATATAAACATTTTATAAATGAATTAACGAACAGTTGCTGTCACTATTCTTGACAATGAGAGAAATATCACATATTTCTTGTCAAGCCCAAAGTTGCCTTTTATTCGTTTTCATAAAAGCTTTAGAATGTATTAATAAAAATTACTTTGAAACTGAGTAAGAAATATTGAAGAAAGATTTTCCTTTTCTCTCATTTTATATAGAAATTTTGTTTTTCTTTTGACCTGCATACAGCGCTATATTTTATGGAAGTTGCTTAGTTTGATTACTTGACTCTGTAATGACGAGTTGTGAAGAGCTTGCATAACACTATAATAGTATTTACGTTAAGAAGAGGAACCGGACATTATTATTAGGAATTGTTTCTGACTGAAATGTTTCATAGACAACTTTTTTTCGAATTTTAAACTTTAAAAATTATAACGTGATTAATATAATTGGAATGCATAGCTTTCGATTGGAATATTAAATTCTTAACCGCATCTTCGTATCGTGCGCATTGAAACATGATGCGAATAAAACAATTTTATTTCCGTACTTTTTTCTAAACTCTGATTTTGAGAATTTCTTCAAGAAGAGATAAAAGCAAATGTAAAAAAAAATTACAATTCTCTTTAGTTTTGTTCATCAACTTAAGATCCACTTTACAATAAAACAAATTTTCATCAATATTTTTTTAATAACTGATTGGAGGAGTCGGATTCCAAGCAGGATATGTTTAGACTAGGATAAGTTCCAGATATATAAAGTTAATATGAGTGATGCCAGGAACTGGGAAATCTTCCTGCTAATTTAGCTTTGATTTTGAAAGGACTATATACTTAGATACTATATTATCAGAGTCGTTGAGTTTTATAAAACCTTCTATTTATAAAAGCCAAGCATGCATACTTCACGACCATGTATCTCTGATACTTCACGACCATGTATCTCTGTTAACGATTAGGCATTTATGGCTTTCGAGCCAAGCTTAGTTTCCTTTAAATTGATTTTTAAACCAAACTTAAGTTCATTTAGAACCTTTGTATTGTATTTATATGTGAGGCCTTATTGGGGTGAGATAAAACATATCTACTATTTGCTGTTTTTTAGCCAAAGTATGTCGTCTAAACAACCACCCCGGAGAAACGAACATAAAAACGGAATAGAGCATTCAATAAGAATGAAATAACAACAAGAATTGATTTTGATATATTTTGAAATTTTCTTTGGCTTTTCTTTTGTAAAAACTAGCAATTGCTTTTCTGATAATAAAACTAAATTCGCTGCCTCCTACAAGGGATTTTATTTTGCTCGTTCATCCTGCGAGTCCTTTTAGCTTGCTTATGGTCCATGCTACATATACGAAATATGTGTGAATATGAGTTTGCAGTATGCGGAAGCGTTATAACGCAGCTTCTTTCAGTTGGGTATCCATTTAAAAAGTGGGGGGTATGTTTGAAGGAAAGAATAACATTTTCGCAATCGCTGCCAATTTCGCATTATTGCCAATGCGGCTATTCATGCCAGCAACAAAAAATCAGTAGTAATAATAGCAGCAATAATGGCTAACCAACCAACAGCGAAGAGCATCGGCAAAGCATTTTCCATTCAACATTCAAATAAGCCTAACGTTGCCCAATCAGCATATTTTTGGTTTCGGTAGGGTTTTCATTTTTTTCCCGCTGTCTTTGATGTTAGAACTGCAAATTGTAAGACGTCTTTTTTGTCTAAGGCATAAATATTGCCAATGCCATCGTATAGTGTGCTGACATACCATACCGAAGTCTCACGTTCAAGTCTCGGGATAGTAGACACTACAACTTATTTGAGAATAGTTTTTCAGAGCGGACTCAGCATAAGCCGTTCGAAGTCGATAAAACAACTTGTGGGTCCCACTAAACATGTAGCACGGCATAAATTAGAAGTGAAGGACGGCTTTAACTTCATCGGAGGAGATCTCAGTAAACTAGTATTATTTATTACATACATACATACACTAACACGTACGTGCATATTCTTTTGCATGTCGAATGCTAACATATGTTAATTTTGTTTATATTCGTCCTGCCTAAAAATTTGATTTCTTATAGAAGCACAATTTTGTTATTGGTTTTTACGGTCTTTCATTTTTGAAAAAAAAAAAATTTTAAATCAACCAACATATACAAACTACTATTACTTACAAAAGTTTGAAATCTGAAGACATGTTCTGTAAATCGGCAAATCATTTTTAGCTAATCAGGAATTGCTTAAAACTGCCAGAAGTGCAAAAAAAAAATACAATTTTTATAAACCAAATGTTTAAAAAAACCAATGAAATGTAAATAAATTTTATATATGTATGTACACATGTGTACTACTTTTATTTCTTTTTAATAAAATACTATATTTTTTTGAAATGTACAATATTGTTTCATATTATTTTGTAAAAGTACTATATGTTTCTGAAAAAATGTTGGCAACCCTATTTTTAACCTTGTTCTGAAAATAGGAGTCGCTTAAATTTTTGTGTTCAATTTCGTCAACTTAAATGTCAGCGTTTTTAATACATTTATTTTAGAAAAAAATCGACTTAATTACTGTAGTTTAAAATGTTAAATCAAATACTGTTAGAAAAAATAATTGGTTGTTATAAATAGAAAAATTAAAAACGTACCCCCATTTTGATAAAAAATAAAATTGTTTTATAAAGCTTTTTAAAATGACATTTTCATATAAATTTTGAATTATAAGAGCTTTATAAACCTTTTTTAATTTTTTTTGAAAATGGGGTTAAAATATTAAAAGGGTATGAGAAAAAAATAAAACTAATTATAGAAAACAAATAAAGTTATAAACTCAAAATAAAAAACCATGTAAGTCCAATAGTCTTACCTTTCTGTTACAACAGCTTTGAAATTCAAAAATCAAATGTATATTACATTTAAGTACCAACAAAAAAATTTTTAAGTCCCAAAGCAACTTCGAATTAAAGAAACCCATAAAAACACCTAAAACAAAATCGTGCGATTTGCGAAAAGCAATTTCTGGAAGCAATTTCAGATAGCTCTATTTTCAGCACATACCTGATAAAACTAGAAGAAATTCTAAGTGCTTTCAGCTCATTGAAGTGTTTCGAAAAAGTGGAAAATATTGTAAATGTACAAACTTTCTTCAGTCTCGTTGTTTGAGCGGTAGTGTTGCAGTGACATCATTTGCCGGTCGATTCTGAGCGTAACCGGTAATTTTGTACCTAGAGGATTATGAAACCGAAAATCGTAACCGTCGGCAACTCAGTTCATGTAACCACGATTCTGACTTCGTACTCATATTGTTTATTGATTCTTTTTAAGCAACTTAAGCCGGAAAAATACCAAAGGGTGTAAAAGTTGTCAAATTACACAGGCCGACAAAATGAGACCGATGTGTTTGACCATAAACCAGACTATACTTTCCTAAAGGTTTTCGATGCGCTGAATTCAAATCTGGACGCAGAATTGCTCTATCAGGTCAGGATTTTGAGATATCCTAACCTAAATGCGCAAAAAACACCGTTTTTGCCTATTTTTGAGGTTATATATAAACGAAAGTTTTTTTTTTTAAAAAAGCACACATAGCATCTTAAAGAAGAAGTCTTTCTCTTACGAATGGCGTTGAGTTTGCTCAAATATCTTTTTTTTCGCTAAGATAGAGCAATTTAAAGTTTATAAATTTGCTAATTTTCCTAACTGAAATACGCTCCCAGGTGAATGGTGAGCGCTACAGAGCAATGATCAACGAGTTATTTTTGCCGCAACTTGATGAATAGGCAAAAACGGTGTTTTTTGCACATTTAGGTTAGGATATCTCAAAATCCTGACGTGATAGAGCAATTCTGCGTCCAGATTAAAATTCAGCGCATCGAAAACCTTTGGGAAAGTATGGTCTGGTTTATGGTCAAATTTCTTGTCGGCCTGTGTTATTTATTCGCTTGTAAAAAGAATAGGGCGTTAATGGAAATATATCTACGTATTAGATCCCGTACTTTTTAGTATGTAAAATATGTAAATAAAAATTAAATATGTGTGATTTATACATAAGTGTTCATTTATAACAAAAACTATTTTAGAAAATCCTCAACTTAATAATATTTTAGCTAATAGAACTTTAGCTGGCATACAAACTAAAATTAGTTTAACAACCAAAGTGGAGTTTGAGGCTGTTATTCCTTTTACCACTGTTGTGGAATGGTAAAATTCGTAATCTATATATAAAAACGATTATGTGTGTTGCTTAAAATTACACTCAAAGGATGTGACAGGGAAAATAACTTGATCGTTCCAAAGTTCTTGGAACTGTGAAACGAAAATTTGTGTTTGCAGAACTAACATTTTTTACGTCCCATAACTCTGCCACGTAGAATTTCAAATACGCATTATTTGCCACAAGTATGAAGATTTTTAGTGTAACTTTGAGAAGAATAAAATCATGGTAATGTTGCATCTTTTGGTGTGTGCAAATATAATTTGAATTTAGACGGAAACTTAGTAGGCCTAAAATGAATCACCCGAAATGAAAGACAGGTATGAATAATCTTTAAAGAACTACGAACAAGGCAGTACATTAGCAGGACAATGTCGGGTCAGCTAGTTGTTACATATTTTATGTGAGATAGTTTTCCAAACAATTTATTCAATCACAGTATTGTCAACTAAGATCCCGAAAATACCGGAATGGTTGAAATTGACAGCATTTTCAAACCAATAATGTATGCACTGTATTAAGAAGAACAGAAGGAAGGATATTTTATTGAAATAATAAATCAAAACTCTATTTAAAAAATGGAGTATACGTGACTTTGTCGTTTCTGCAAAAATGTTTATGTTATTGTTATTGTTTCTAACTGTAAAATTTTCATCCGAAAACTCTCCAAATATGGTTTATCATTGCTTTTAGCTAAAAGGCAATCGTCGCATTTTGACATCTACGAGTAATGAAAAAGAAATCAGATCGACATAAAACCGGTTCAGTTTCATAATTTCTGCTCAATCGATCACTATATATGCTGTCATCTTTTACATGCTGATTTATATTATCTACAACGCTACCGTCCTGGTATAGGGTATGGTATGGTTTCCTGCCACACTGAAGGTCTCATTTGCAACCACCAGGGCAGATAGCGAAAAATGCCAGAGAAACTGTTTCTCAAAACGGGATTGTACTTTTTCAATAGTTGTTTATCAACTTTTTAGTATTTCTGCCACGAAAAGCTCCTCACCAAGACTCCACCTGCCTAAGCTGTTGTTGTTTCAAATCTACCTACCCGCCTTGAGAAAATTTCGGTTGGGCCCTAAGCCGGCAAAACTATTAAAAGCAGCCTTCAAACACTCACTTGTATACGCACATATGTATGCTCTTTGTGTTGTAACAGCAGAAAAAAACAACAAAGTAGAAACTACCAAAATGTTTTATTGAAAATCTTGTGACATTTCGTATTATTGCTGATGCTTTCGAAGCAATTTTTGCGAGCAAACAACACGAAAAGTAGCAAATATACGAAAATAAGACAGTGAAGTTTTGTGCGTACATATATATGTCATAGTGTGGCAACAGCAAACAAATCGTCCTTTAAGTCTTCCCATCCAACCAATATCGGAGAGGCAGCACCATCAATCACAAATGGCATGAAGAACAGTTAGGGAGATATTCCAGATAACAGCAAAGTACAAATCAAATAAAGCAAATTGAATATCTGCAAGAACTCAAATGACTATATAAGCGAAAGGGGCAACAGTTGATAAATCCAAAAAAGAGAAATATCACAACGAAGAAAACGAAGAATGTTGATGCGACGAACTTCTGCCGCTACGACAGCAATGTCAACAGACAACACAAATTGCCAAATGTCCTTCCTCAGGTTGGCAAAGGGTTTGGGAAGTGGCATTCGAGGCTCTAATACCTATATAGAGATGTACACACATACATACATTTGCACATTTTTGGTGGTCGCGTGTGTTTGGAAAATCAAACTATACTGATAAAGGAATTATATCTTGTTCAAGTTGGATTATCTCTCTATATTTTTTAACCGTACATACATTGGTACCAATGCCAACAATCGGATGATTTAACTTGGCAAGCGATAAAGCGAAAGCGACAAAGTGCCTACTGTTACAGGAAGTTAACTGCATTCAGCAACCAGCAGCCAACAGTTTCTGTTACGAAAATAAAATTAAGCTTCATTTGTAGAATACGGTAAGCCCTTGGATCTGACTATTGTTGTTGTAGTGCCGACTGCAATTGACTGTTGATTTGAATTTTTTTTTAGCAATTTTCTACCTCCGATTATTTTTATTCATTTTATTTGACGATACTTCTTTTGCCTTATTTGTCATCTCAATTGAGATGAGCGTTAAATTTTTTAAAAGTTTATATGTACATACATATTTTTGTATATTTGTATGCCTCAGTAGTGAGATAGCTTAAAACATCGAGAGAAATAGGGTTAATAGCGTCGTCAAAATATCATCAAATCGGCTATTTCAATTGAGAAGATTGATCGAAGACCATAACAGAAACGCACTACATGGCTGGAAATCATAACCAGCATCGACGTGCTCCGCCTCAGTTTTTCGAAGCAACTTGGAACTCTGGTTCAAATTCTGCCTGGTCACTATATTAGACTTATATATATAGTATTACAAAACTAATCCTCGATATTCCTTATAAGAGTATCCTCACGAAATAACATTTTTTTTAATTCAGCGGAAAACTCCTTCAAAGATACATATGTATCACTTGAAACCAAACATCAAGCTTATAAGAACTCCCTTTAGAATAACTTAGATTAGATTAGGTTAAGCGGCGAGGGCTGAGCTGAAACGCTTAAAAAAAGGTAACAGCCCGACACTTAGGCCACCAATGGGCACGTTGTGATACCCTATACGTTTTCAATACCCCTTCCATGCCTAAGGCGGAGGGTAAAACCACCCCGTGGAGTCACTAAATCTAGCTAAAGCCTTAGCATAAAATCTTGATGCATCGGTGATGTCGTATAGAAAAGGTTCACCTAGAGTAGTAAACCGACGTCTGCTGATTGACATTGACAAAGCAGGTGCTGGACGCTCTCCGCCTCCTCGGTGCATCTGCAACTGCGACAGTAATCATAGGACGTTACCCGCATTGTAGCGCCGTGAGTGCCTATTAGACAGTGCCCCGTTAGAACCCTTATCAAGGATCCTAAACCCGATTTTTGTAGTGTCAGAAGCGCTCTTGAACGCTCTTTATCAAATGATGGCCAAGTTAGCCTGGATGTATCTCACAACGAGGTGGAATAGGGATAGGAGATAGAATAACTTAATAAAAATTGTATTGGAGGGAAGCTTCCTAGGTAAGACGAAATACTGTTACATCAACCCCAAAAGCAATATATACAATGTGCATCGTAGCAGGCACACTCCCCATTCGATTTTAACCATCCCGGGATTTGAGTATTCGTTATTCTCTAATAGTTTGAAAAAACAAACGTGAAGGAATTGTTTGAGAAACCATCTAACTGTAAAATATGTCCTGCCGACACACTGTATACCCGATCAAGGGTGGTTATCTTAGTATAACCGAAGAGCATCAAATCAATCATTCCTTATAACAACAAAAACATATGAACAGATATAAAGCTTTCGATCACGGAAAGGCAGGATAAATGTTTCTCATAAGCAGAGTTATACTCCATTTGGTACTACTACTAAGATTACAGTACACATTGCTCAATTTAATGGTATCCAAGTCTAGCGTACACTATCCAATGCCGTAATCTGTGCAAATAAAATCGTCAAATTTTTTAATTTGTATACCTTTCATGAACAGTAGTATGAGAAGAAGAAGAAATAGACCCAAATGATCAGGGCGATGAGCTGAGTCGACTTAGCCATCTCCGTCTGTCCGCCCGTCTCTCTCTTTGAACGCAAACTAGCCAGTTTTAGAGATATCTGACTGACGGGGGCCGCTATTTGCAATATATTAATAATTTGTCGGAACCAGTAAGATCTGACAAATATAACGCATAGCTCTCATACAAGGTGGCGCAAAAGTAAGCTTCCGATGTTCAGCATATCGGTTGTGGCACGTGCAGTGTGTGCTGTTGCACCGTCTTGTTGGAACCACATGTTTTCCAATCCCAATTCATCAAGTAGCGCTCACCATTCACAGTAACCGTTTGGCCCCGACCGATTATTGGTCAAATAAATAGTCAGCAATATTCCGCTTTTTGGAGCAGTGTAGCGTAACATTGTTTATTAACATGTATTTCGCATGTGTTTACTACACAAATGTCAAAACAGAACTGACTTTAGGGGCCAATCGCAAAATTTATAGCATTTTCTGATAGGAGGATTACCTTTGCGCCACCTTGTACAATCGATTTTTCCGATAAACGGGTTTTGGGCTATTACTCCTGCAATTAAATAGGTAGGAACGTAAAATTCTGCAGCTTTAGTACCTACTGTATACGTCATGCGGATAGTGAAAATTAGTAAGATTGGATCAATATATCATATAGCCCCCATACAAGCCATTTTCCCATAAAAGAGGGTTTGGCTATACATCGTTAAACTAACAGGGTAAGACCGCCATGTTTGGCAGAGTTTGTATTTAATTTAAGTAAGGATCGGACACTTGAAACCGTGATGCACATTCATGAAAGGTATAAAGCCTTCGGCACAGCCGACGAGACCGCATTCCTTACTTGTTTTAATGTGTGGTATGTCCATAATAATTAGATGTATGTACGTATATACATGCAAGAAAATGTATATAAGAAATGTATAATGACGTGCAGTTATGAATGACACTGTGCAACAGCAATTTTCAAACAAAGTAACGATGATATTTTCGAAAAGAACCAATGGCACAGATTATATTTATTGAAAAAATATATAGTGCAGCACGTCTAAGTTCTTTTCTAATTGTATTTAAAGGTTAATGGAGGCACAATGGATCTTTGGGCCAAATGTATTCGTTCTCTACATTTGAATAATTTTTCCCTTGGTCCAAATATTAATAATATACCTGTATGAAAACCCATTTTCAAAAAATACCTTATTACTCGGTTCAAATAATGGACACTTTGTTGTACTGTGTAATTTTTCAGTTTCAGATAGGAGAAATATAAATAAAAGGACTTTTCCTTATATAAGCTATCACACTAATACATTCATAAGACAAGTACATCAACTCGAACTGAAATCGATGCGAACCAAGAAATGTTGTTAAGGACTTGATATGCCTAAATGACATCAACCACAAGCCGCTGAGCATCAGTACCACAAATGTCAGTCGAAGTGCTGATGCGGAAAAGTAAAGATAAAAAATGAGACACTGCATTGGCATCCGCAATAACATCAGCCAGAGGAAAAAGGAAGGGAAGACACATTAGACGGCTTGAAAAGCTTCCGAGTCGGCAGCTCGTCATTTTTATTGCGGAAGACAAATCAGTGCAGGTGCGACAAATGCCTTAAATGTCAAGCATTGTTGGCTAAACGAATGCCAGCACTCAACGCCAAATTAAGTGTCGAAGCACTGTGGGGCCTCAACCAAAAAATTTTGGACAAAATAACTTTGATCTGCTATGCATTATCATACATATATACAATCTGCTCAAAATTTCGTTATTTAAATAAATATTTTAGATACCAATCATCATAAAGTATTGATAACACGATTATCCTAGGAATGGCTTAGAAAGTAATGTAACCTATGGAGAGTTGAGTTTTACACGCTATATTGAAACTATTGCAACTTCTCTAAAACTTGCTGACTGAGCTTATTCCATAATGTGCATACACAGAATATTTTGCAAATGTCATAATGTTTTAATTGCTATAGAGAATCATATTTAGTGGCACTTTAAAGATGAAAATATTGCTGAAAAACAATTTATCCCTGTCAATCATCAGTGGATAAAACTCGGCTAACAGATGAGTCACGCGACCTAAACCCTGCAAAAAACAGAAATACACCGTTCCATCATCCAAAGAATACTCCTTAAGGAGTATCAGAGTACTCCAACACTTATTCTCATTCATATATAAAAGGTGGTACAATTTACATGACGATGTCCGTTGATTGGATCACCTAATCCATCTCGGAGTACTCCATTTCTTTGCTTTTCAATACTTCATTGAGTACCTAGGTGAGAGTACTCTCAAAATTCTCCCAAAGGATTACTCCATGAAGTATTCAACACCAAAGCTCAAAAGTACTCCGATACTCCATCGTTTTTTACAGTGAAAGGGGATCTTTCCGACACTACCTAGAAACTTTGAACAAAAGATGCTAACTGAATAAATTGCGAAGCCTTATACAAGGTGGCGCAAAAGTAATCCTCCTATCAGAAAATGCTATAAATTTTGCGATTGGCCCCTAAAGTCAGT
Source organism: Merzomyia westermanni (assembly GCA_949987695.1). Lineage (NCBI taxonomy): Eukaryota > Metazoa > Arthropoda > Insecta > Diptera > Tephritidae > Merzomyia > Merzomyia westermanni. The sequence goes on along the minus strand of OX465289.1, from coordinate 161,204,001 downwards.
TCTGTTTTGACATTTGTGTAGTAAACACATGCGAAATACACGTTAATAAACAATGGTACGCTACACTGCTCCAGAACACGAAATATTGCTGACTATTTATTTCGGTCGGTGAAAAACGGTTACTGCGCAAAAGTAATCCTCCTATCAGAAAATGCTATAAATTTTGCGATTGGCCCCTAAAGTCAGTTCTGTTTTGACATTTGTGTAGTAAACACATGCGAAATACACGTTAATAAACAATGTTACGCTACACTGCTCCAGAACGCGGAATATTGCTGACTATTTATTTGACCAATAATCGGTCGGGGCCAAACGGTTACTGTGAATGGTGAGCGCTACAGAGCAATGATCAACGAGTTCTTTTTGCCGCAACTTGATGAATTGGGATTGGAAAACATGTAGTTCCAACAAGACGGTGGAACAGCACACACTACACGTGCCACAACCGATATGCTGAACATCGGAAGCTTACTTTTGCGCCACCTTGTATTACAAATATGTTTTTGTTTTCAGACTCCGAGAATCTAAATACGCCCAAATATGATATTAAAAGAATAATATGATATAAAAATTGTACGTCGATTGACATGCTTCTATGCAGCTATGTTGAGAACAACTTTATCACAAGCTTACGAATATAAGCGTTAGATAAGCTTGAGAAATACCTGAACATGCTATTAAAAAATATTACTCGTGCAAGCCTTTTTATAAGGCTTCGAGCACGATTATGGAATAGTCCTAAGTGTATCTAAATTTTCATCGAAAACTTATTGTAAGGTGGCAACGTCTTTCAAGCATACTTAAAATATCTTAATTTTAACTAGCGTTTTTAAGGCATGCTAAGTATTCGCCTGGAAATCAGTTTAATGGTATTGTAGGAAACTTACAATGTTATAAGCATTTTTCCAAGCCCTATTGCAGATCGCTTAGGATTGTCTGCTGTGATGTTTTATTGTCAGCAGACGTGTGGGGGATACAAGTTTTTTTCATTGCAAAAAGCCAGCCACAACTATGGGTGCTGCCTATGAGAACAACGCTGCGTTAAGGCAGCTGGATAAAATAAAAATAAAATGTCAATGGATGGTTCATAGTGGATCGTTTAAGTTGCCATTGCAACCGCAAAATTGATGATTCCCATAAATGATGAGGCAATAAGGAAAATTGTGGCAGGATGATAAGTAGACATTGCGCCACTGTTAAATCAAAATATTTAAGGTATAAACGTCTATGCAGTCTGCCGATTTATGTGCCTCTCTTGTTCATTGACATTGCGTGCCAAGCGAATCGACATCATAACATGATATAGACACTAGAATTAAATAGAAAAGGAAAATTTATTGCAATGACAAGACATAGCACATCTCTAAAAACACTAAAAACAGAAAGAACATCTTGTAGTAAACGCGGAAAGACATGAGGTTAAAAATTATGTAAGTATACATACATAATTCTATACAAACATATGTACATACGTATATGTGGGTGTGTGAATGCATTTAGAGAAACGAAGCAATGAAGTGAATGATAGTAAAGTGAATTCGAGTAAAATAAACGAAACATTTTATTGCCGTATTTATTTTACATTTCCAGGTCGTTTATTTGCTTTTGTTGATGTCTTCCTGTCAGCCCGTAGCAGTTGAATTCGCAATAAGCTTATTTTGCACTACTTAAAAGCCTACAAGTTCATTCGCCTTTCAAAAATGCTTTCAATAATACTTTCCCAACAAGCAATGTAAACGTAAGGTAAATTTCAGGAAAGCTTATTGAAATAAGCACTAAGTTTACTACGCTGATTTTTCGTTTAAAAATATTTTAAAATAAGCGTTTCATAATAGAAACAGCACGTTGATTGAAAGCTCATGAATGTTAATTTACAAAGCCTAGAAAGCTTCATATAGATGTTGTTCTTTACCTTTATGTAAACTATAATTTTATTCGTTTTAGTGAATTCAATAAAATCCCATGGATATCCACTTTTTGTGAATTCCTTATCTATACCCTACCAACCACAGTAGCGGATACAGGGGAGGGGGAGGGGCGATGGGGGTTTCGCCCTCCCTCAGACCTGAAGAAATATTGGACGTACAAAATAATAATCTTTCAAAGAAAAAAAATGCTTCGAAACTGGTAAAGTCTATAGGCGAACGATACTCATATTTCTTGAAAAAAAGGAAAAAATACCGTCCATTTGACAGGAGAGTATACAGTTTGGTCCGAACTCTGGTCAAAAAAGCCTGACAAAAAATCGATACCAAATTCGCCAGTAGAAGTTCTAGATCACTGCGACGGAAATGCTTTTCGACTGATAAGGATGCCATTGCACATTCTGGCTACACTTCCAGTCAGTAATGCTTCTCCATTCCATTCTCCATTGGTTGAAGTTAATGACATTTTATATATAGATGTATTCTATGTATCAAAACGTCAAAACAACTTCTACCGGGTTTGCTAGTACGTTATAAAATGGCGAAAGCAAACAACGAATTTCAGCATTCTTTTGTAAAACTGAGAGACTAGTTTGCGTTCAAATAGACAGACGGACAGGCAGACAGATGGACGGAGAGACGGGCATGGCTAAATCGACTCCGCTCATCGTGCTGATCATTTAAGTGAACTTTTCTCTTCTTGTTCTCATACTAACATACATTTAATGTTTATGAAAGGTATGAAAATCAAAAAAGATATATAACTTCGCTATTGCAGTGGGCTATTAACTACGTGCCCGAATATTTTGCTTGTGTGTTTCCGATATGGATACTTTTTGGTAGGAGTATAAAACATACTACTGAGAAGCAGTTGATCAATTTTCATTGAAATATCAAGATTGAATTATAAGCGATTGCCTTTGAAAATAGCAGAAATTGTATGCTGAAAAGTGGGCGGCGCCACGCCTACTTCTTCAAAATTGACAAAATTTTTTTTCGGCCGAGTTTTTCTTAAAAAGCTTATTATGTGTGCAAAATCGGATTTATATAACTTGCTTGGTTGTAGAAATATTGCCTTTTAAATTTTGCAAAAAAATTTTCAGAACTATTTTAAAAAAAGCAGTAATCTTTATATGTAGAACATTATCAGCACATTTTTTTTCGACAAATCAATTTTTGGCGGAGTTATGGCATAAAAAGTTTTGTGGAATAATCCATTATAAAAGTGGCGGGGCCACGCCCATTTTCGAAAATTTAAAGTTTTTGGATTTCTTTGTTTACGAAAACTTTAAAAGTGAAATATAAATGATGTAAAGCTATTTTACGCAAAGTTATTGCCTATTTAATATATCTACGATCCTCTTCAAAATCTTACGTATTAAAATGGGCGTAGACCTTAACCGATTTCGCCTTTTTTTCCTCGAGCATTCCTTGCACACCTGAAAACCTGCGTGCTGAATTTCGTTTCGATATTTATGATTAATAACATTTCTAAATTTGACTTAATCAAAAGTGAGAGGTGCCACTCCCATTTTCAAAAATTTCTTGAAAATTTTATTCTATCTCTCAGACTTAATGTGTACGAGTATACACCAAATTTTATCCTTATAGGTGTATTATGTACTTAGTAATCACATTTTTTGTGTTTTCGAAAATATTCTATATATAAAAAGTGGGCGTGGCTATCATTCGAGTGCCAAGGAACCCGCATACCAAATTTCATTAAGATATCTCAAAATTTACTCAAGTTATCGTGTTCACAGACGGACGGACGGACGGACATGGCTTAATCAATTTCTCTTTTCGTCCTGAACATTTTGATATATATACTAAGTCAGTATCTATCTCGATCCGTTTATGCCGTTACGTACTGCCGTTAGGCGACTAAAGTTAATATACCTTGTGTGCCTAGCACTACAAGGTATAACTAAAATTTGGCAGCTGCTTTCGTGTAGTTGACGAAAAACGTACAGCTACGCGCTCATAGGTTACAAAAGAATCAGGTTAAAAAAGCACACGATATCGTCAGTTAAGCGTGTCGTTCGCCAATCGGAATGAGGCTGTAGCTCTCTTTTGGAGACAATTTATTCATAAAGCTGATGGGTCATTACAATAAGGCTTGATTGAAATAAATTTAATGCAGTAGAAGTACCTCCTATAAGGTTTGGGGTCAGCCGTGGTATAGTGGAACGTGCGAATGGCTACCGTATCAAATTCTGGTGAGTGAAATTGACAAAAGCATTTTGATTTTCATATCTTCACTAACACATTCAATGGCCCAGAGACCCCGTGCATAGACCCTTTTGCAAAATGAATTGGATTTGTCAAAAATCTAATTTACACTTTTTAAAATAGCAGCGTTAAGAAATTTGAAAATAGTGGTTCTAAAATAAAATCGATATTTTTTAAAATGCTGTTTTTTACAAGTGCAGCTGCTGTAGGAAGAAATAACTGAATTCAAATAAAGATTTAACAATCCACAGAAGCGCCAAAATAAAGTCGTTCGATAGCATTTTATACTAACATTGAAGCAATATGACCAGCACCTCATCATTTTGTCATCATTGGATACTAGGCTAAGAGTTTTCCCCTACTTTTAAATTTTTTTTTATCAATTTGTTGGACGTACAGTGAGCAGATTAATTTCCACCAGTGCACCACTATTGTCGTTTCTCGACTTCCTTTCCTTTTTTTTTATTTTAAAAATTCTGTATTAAATTATCATAGCAACCTGAATGTGTATCAACGCCATTTAAAGTGTTGTAAGCATTGCTGCGCAGTCCTTATATCCTTGTAGCACAACCTACCAAACTCAAGTTTAGTCAAAAACGAGATAGTACCAGCATTGTGTTTTCCGTGTGAGAATCTATAATCAAACAAAATTTCACTACTGTTGCTCGCAAATTGTGGATTTTATGGACAAAAAACTATATCTCAATTCCATACACTTGCACTACAATTTCAATTTTGTAAGCGCTCTACTAAAACCTCACGAAAATGACTGGTAGTTTGTCCTTATTGCCGCAGAAATATAGTCACAGATACAAAGTTACACTTTGAATACAACAAAAAAATTTCAGGGCACTCCCATATGCCCTCTCATATAAATTCATTTCATAAGAAATTTCCTGAGTTTTATATGAAAGGGTAAAGCAAAAACCCTTCCGTATGAAATTTACACTAACAACTTGACAATGAATTTTTTTTTTTATTTTGAGGCACTGAGAAAAATTCATAGTTATAATTGGTTTCTCAATATAAATGTATTTTAGCTTAATTGGACCAAAAAAAGGAGAACTTATGGGAGCGTAATTTTGAAGACTGTGATGTATGGAGTCGAATTACAGATTTTATACGATATACGATAGGGTTTAATTGAACAGGTTGGTTCAAAAGGGTCCGAAACATGTGAGCCAAAATTCGGTCGCAAAAGTCCGTCCGAAATTGACGATCAATAACATCCGTAGAAAGGTTCCAAAAGAAATGAAAGCTTTTTCATAGAAGCATAGACAATCGGAGGAAAATCGAAAAACAATACCATGGAACCTAAAACCGAAAATAAGAGCAATTTTTATAGACAAGGGTCTCACGAACGACACATACTTGCCCTGTATGTGGTACATTGGTGCAACCCTGTTGAAACTTCCACTTTCTTCGACTTCCTCAGAGTGATCATGCTCATTAAGCAGGGCGAAGCACTGTTAAAAACATCAACTCATTTTTATAAATGAACATTTTATAAAAATCTAAATCTCTGTAATTAACTATCTTAACTTAAATGGAGAATGGTACTTTGAACATATTTTATTCAAATCTTTTCAGAAATTCACTTGTTTGAAATTTAGTTTGCCAATTAACAAAACATTCTTCAGGAGAATCTATTCATTCCTACTTCGAAAACTATGTACATACCGAGGACATTTATATAAATTGTGATATAGCTCGAGCTGCTGCAGTTACTGCAATCAGCAGAAAGACTCCCCACCATTAGGAAAAGTAACCTAACCTCGGCCGAACCCATCTCGCTTGGATTCGGCCAGTTATTTAAAAATCTGGATATAAAATTAATTTTTAAATATAATTCTAAACTGATTTGTTTTCAAGAAAACACATCTAGATAGTTAATTTTAAAAGTTTTTAATTCAAAGCGTAATGTGAGCCGTTTAAAAAATATATTTTTTTTTTCTCAACTAAACAAAAAAAAATCTAGGTGTACACATAATTTTTGTAATTGTATTGCGATCAATATAAAAACATTTGAGTGCCACTGGTTGTTAGCAAGCAGTTATCTCAGCATGTATAAGTATCGCACTTTAAAGCTTAGTAAAGCAAAGAAATGAAAAAACTAACTGATAACCGAAGTGGAAAACACACTAACTACATTATGTAAGTTCAATTGTATAGAGTTTCGGAGATACCGCGCTCAGAATACAATTTGGGTCATCCAATCCAACATTAGGACCGGATCAAAACGTCAAAGACAGACAAACCTTGTATAGTTCAACAATGCTACAAGACTTGCTCAGTTGTGCTTCGGTGATTCAGTCTCTAACTTCGAAAGTTTAAAAGTCATATTAATTTTGAAAATGCAGATTCAAAAGTATGTAGCCAAAAACTGCAAAAATCGTAGGACAACTAAAACTCCGCCGCTTTTAACCCTCTAACCGGCAGGACCGCCTTTAGGCGGGGTTAAGTTAAACAGATTAACCCGAATACCGCAACTTTTCTTCTATATTTATTGACACATAATCTTCGCCATATATAATATCTATGTCCTAATCTTGATTTTATAGTTTTAAGTGGTGGCAGAGTTCCGTTATAATCATTCTCGTTGAAAAATTGAGTTCAATTTGTTAAAAAAAATTAGTTTAGAAGTGTTTTTGGTAACCCCAAAAAAGTAATAAAAAGGATTTCTGTAATAAAAAATTGGTAGTAATTGAAGCCATTGTTAAGGATTAGAAGTTATGAAGAAGATGCGGACTTATAATTAAATTTATAGAATTCTTTCTTTTTCTTTAAATGGTCATCTAACCGCCTGGGCGATTTTGACCGTCCAACATAGCTCGCCAGTCGTTTCTTCGTTGCGCCAACTGGCGCCAATTGGAAACACCGCGGGATCGCAAATCGGTCTCCACTTGGTCCTTCCATCGGAGTGGTGGTCTCCCTCTTCCTCTGCTTCCACCGGCGGGTGCCGATAAGAATACCTTCTGGGCTGGAGCATGTTCGCTCATTCGCACTACGTGGCCTAACCAGCGAAGCCGCTGTGTTTTAATTCGCTGAACTATGTCGGCGTCTGCGTAAAGTTCATACAGCTCATCATTAAATCTTCTTCGGTACTCGCCGTCGCCAACGCGTAGAGGTCCACAAATCTTTCGAAGAACCTTTGTTCGTCGAGAGAGGACCTACTCAGTCCGAAGTAGCATTTGTTTGCAAGAGTAATTCTTCGTCGGATTTCTAGGCTAACATTATTGTTGGTGTTAATGCTGGTTCCCAGGTAAACGAAGTTCTTTACTATTTATTTATTATTATAATTATTGCTGCCAACAGTGCAGTGGCTTGGTTGCCAAGGCGCGAATGCGCTGACTCTTTGCTTGATGACAGAAGGTACTTCGTTTTGCCCTCGTTCACCACCAAACCCATTTTCTCCGCTTCTTTTTCTAATTTGGAGTAAGCAGAAGTTACTACGCGGTTGTTAAGGCCAATGATATCAATATCGTCAGCATATGCCAACAGTTGCACGCTTTTATAAAATATTGTTCCAGCGCGGTTAAGTTCTGCAGCTTGTATTATTTTCCCCAGCATTAAATTAAAGAAATCGCACGATAGGGGGTCACCCTGTCTGAAACCTCGTTTAGTTTCGAACGGCTCGCAGAGGTACTTCCCAATTCTGACCGAGCTGGCGGTGTTGCTCAAGGTCATTTTGCATAGCCGTATAAGTTTTGCGGGGAAACCAAATTCAGACATAGCGGCATATTGACAGCTCCTTTTCGTGCTATCGAAAGCGGCTTTAAAATCAACAAAGAGATGATGTGTGTCGATTCTTTTTTCACGGGTTTTTTCCAAGATTTGGCGTATTGTAAAAATCTGGTCGATGGTAGATTTACCAGGTCTGAAGCCACACTGATAAGGTCCAATCAGTCTGTTCACATCAGGCTTCAGTCTTTCGCACAATACGCTTGATAGGACCTTATATCCGATATTCAAAAGGCTGATTCCGCAATAGTTGGCGCAGTTTGCAGGATCGCCCTTCTTGTGGATTGGGCAGAGAACACTTAGATTCCAATCTTCAGGCATGCATTCATCCAACCATATTCTGCATAGAAGCATGCATGCGCCTTACCAGCTCCTCGCCTCCGTTTTTAAATAGCTAAGCACGCAAACCATCAGCGCCAGCTGCTTTATTTTTTTTCAATCGGGATATTGCTATTCGTACTTCATTATAGTCGGGTTGTGGAACGTCAATTCCATCATCTTCGATTGTAGGCTCGGGTTCGGCATCTTCTCTGGTTTCTTGCTCAGTTTCTCCATTTAAAAGGGCAGATAAGTGATCCCTCCATATTCTGAGTGCTCTCTGAACATCGGCCACCAGGTCGCCGTTCTCATTCTTACAGGAGTTTATAGAGTTATTGGCCGAAAATTATACCCCGTTTAAAGACGGAGTAGGCAGTTAACAGGCAAGTCCGGCTAGAGGCGCGCTAAGTTAAGCGAATAAATAAAAGTGCAAAAATAATTAAATTGCATCGTCGAAACTTAAAAACAAAAAACGACAAGTGTCAAAACGACAAACTTCCTAATCATATGAAATTCTGGGAGTACACGCATTCACACCAACCAATAGATACGATAAGTATGAGCTGTCGACACGTATCATTGTTAATTAGCAACAAATATAATCATTATAAGATTCAACAAGAAGTAAAGCAAATTGAAGTACCATCAGAGAACTTGGAAGGCGACAAAACTTTCACACGAACTTTGAGCGACCCTCGCCAACAACACGTTGGGACATGATGAATAAGAAGAAAAGAGTCTGATGTAATTAAAACTTGAAATGTGTTGAGAGAATTATATTTTTCCTGTCACAGCTCAAATATAAACAAGCAAAGTAATAACGATGAGAATATATGCCTGGGAGTAAGGATAAGTGGGAGTGGGAATGTGCCGTATCTCTTTTGTTTACGTAATCAAGTCAGCAGGGAAATTGTACGATTAAGCCCACCCAAGAGCGATTGTGGTTTATCATTCTGGTTCCCAGGAATATGGAATAATAAATAAGTTACAGAATATGGAAAAATACTATTTATACAATAGACTGGGTCGATTTATTAACCGATATCGCGCCATCGATTTTTCGATAGGTTTTGGGCTCAGGAAAAAAAGTTCCACTATGCATACCGAAAAAAATTATAAATACGCATGAATCAAAAAAAAATCGTTCTTTCGAGCAAAACAAGTCCCAAAACCCGAAAATAAAATTTTTTTTCAAAAAACCGTTGTCGCTAACGTTTTGAGCGCATAATTTTAAGTGGGACAGGAAATATGAGACAAATTCGTTTTCATCCAAAACATTTTTGCATGTATGCTGAAAAAACCCTTAAAAAAAATGGCGAAAGGGTAAATTTTTTGATCAAAACACTCCTCAAAAAATATTTCTTTTTTTTCAAAAAACTGTTATCGCTAACGTTTTTGCGGACATTTTTGGGTCGGACAGGGTATACATGAAAATTTTAAAATCAAATGAAAATTTTTTTAGTAGGTCATAAAAAAAACCTTAAAAAACAAAGTCGAAAATTATTTTTTTGGATAACCCAAAACCTATCGAAAAATCGGCTAACTTTCGTCCATACAACGGTTAACTTTCGTCCATACAAATCGACCCACCCTAATATACAAGCCTTTTGATATGAAGCTGTCCTTCCTAGGTATGGTGTGCAGTGATTCAGATAGTAATCGGCCAGATTTTAAACGTAATCGAAAAAGGAAATTCGATAAAAAGAGTAAGAGAAAATCATTGTTTCCCTACCAACCATGGCTATCCTTTTTTGTCAATTTCTTTTCGAATTCCAAACCTATCTCTATTTTTTTCTCCTCCATTCCAACACTAACGCATATTTATGAAATATATTTCCCAAGAAAAATCGTTCTCTTTTTCATAAATGCAAACGAAATCATAACAAAGGGTATTCAAAGAGCGGCTTTCATAAATTAATGTTTTCTGTCAAAATCAAAATAAAATTTTTTTTCGTCAAATATTGATATTTAATTAAAAAAAGGTAAGTACTATAATACAGTCTATGTTTTCACAGGGCACAACTTTGTTATCAGATGCAGTTGAGAAGATAATGTTCACATTCAAGATTTTTGGGGCGGTTGGCAGTCAGCCCACAAGTATGGATTTAGCCGCAAAATTTTTAAGTGCAGCAACGGGGTTGACGTCACCATGGCTCTCATGGATAGAAAGTGAAACATCACATTATTTAAAAAGTAAAATTTTTGCTGGTAAGTTTATCGTTAATTACACAGGTCAACAAAATAAGAGTTTTGGTTTGGTGCAGCAAATTTGGTAGTACTCGGTACCCTGATAAAAACTGTATACTTACTTTTTTAATGCTACGTACAGTTTTCTAGATAGGGTCAAGAACCCCTTTTTAAAAGGTTAAGACATAACTTTGTTTCTGTTTATTCTATCAACACAGTTTTGATGTCGGTGTTGTTAATATGTCTTCATAAACGTCAGAGAAATCGCCAAAATAATGTGAAAAATTAAATTTTTTGTAACATTTTTTTATTTTTAATCACGGTTTTCTTGAATAATTTGTCAACCATATTTAAATTATACTATTTCTGTAAGGTCTTTTTGTGTTAGTTCCTAATTTTCTGCTCTCATTTGGAACCAATATTAATAAATAAGGTATCGTTTTAAAGGTGGGGGTTAGCTCTACATGCAAAACCATGTTTTAATTAGCGGAGTGCGATTGTAAATGCACAAAAACATCAAATTGTACTGCAACGCTATTGTGACTGTGACATTCACATGCCTGCCGACATCTACATTTGAATACTAAGACTGAACAGTGCTAGAATAATTAAAGGCATTGCGAATATCACAGCGCTCAACCCACTGCGAGCGCGCCATTTACACTTGAACATTGCTAAAATAAGTGAATAAGACTGCGTTCACATTGGGTCATAAGCTCGAGTTAAAGGGACATTTTTTGAGTTAATTCATATTGATGTTGTCAATCAACTTAAGTTTATGGCTCAATGTGAATGTAATATAAGTGGTGGAATTTCAAATAGCTGTTTGCGCATATTTGTATAATTTTTTGTGGTCTCACAACAAGTGTAGCTGAAAATCTTTTTTTATAATTTGAGAAAAAGGTTTGAAAAATCCTGGACCTGGACTAATAAAAGGTTTCAAACCATTTTTGTAAAACAATCTCTTAATAAATTGTGTTTTCAAAGACATATCACTTTCTTATATCCGCATAGATCTTCCTGGGATTTTCTACTTAAGTAAATTTCTCTCTCTCTCTCTATGGCGCGATATACAACAGGTATATCATCATAAGCCTCCTAAGAGATTTTTGCGCCAAGCTTCTCTTCCAATTTGTGGAGTGCCGATTTGAATTTTTCCCTACAAATTGGTGGGACCTACAGTTTTTTGCCGACTCCGAACGGCATCTACAAAGGAGACGAATTTTTGCTGAGAAGCCTGCCATGGCAGAAATACACTCGGAGAGTTTGCCAAACCACTGCCGAGGGGCGACCCCGTTTTGAAAAACTTTTTCAAATCACTTTTGATGTTACCTGTACCAGGGCTCGAACCATGGACCTTCGGTGTGGTAGGCCGGCAACACTACCTTCACACCACGGCGGCCGCCGGGTAAAGGTAAAGGAACCAAATAAAAAACTGTGAAAGATCAATTATTTTTCAATTTAACAAAATGCAAATATTGCTAAAAGTTTCAAGACAAAGTATTGAAAAACGGTCTTCAAAATTATCATTTTAGGTGTTTCTTCGTAACATAATGAGGTATTATAAGAATTTATCGTCAGCGGGATAAGTTGGAGCGAAAAAATAAAAAGCCTTCCTTTGAATTATCAAGCTATGTAACAGTGTTCTTATATTGGTAAGGTTTCTAATCAAATTTTTCAAAAACGCGTTCGAAAAATATTCTGCTGCATCTTTCTTTGGGTTGTTATAAAAATCAAAAAGTTTGTTTTATTTTTTGATTTTGCTGACGTTTTATACTCGTATAGTAAAAATCCAATGAAAATGAGATTTTTGGGTTTAAATATTGCTTTCGTTTTAAGTATTGAAGAAACTATTTTGTTACCCAATAATACTACTATGGCAGTTTCGTTTTTTAGAAAAATAGGCATTTATCTTTTTCATAACTAAAAAACAACAAAAAAAGGAATATGAAGTTTTCAAAAGCGACTTTCAATACTTAGATCTGAAAATTTTACCAATAACCGATATCAAGTATTTAGGGGAATCATATTTTGAGCAATAACTTATTTATCGATAAATATACCGAAATATGGCTAGGCTCGAATGAAACCAGTGGCCTTCCCCTTTCATTTGATACCATTGTAGGGAAATTTTAAGGTTTTTGGCCAATCACATTTTGACCGATAAGTCAGTTATCGATAAATATATCGAAATATCGAAAAGTTTAAATAAAATCTGTGGCCTTGCCTTTTCGTTTGACACCCATATTGCACGCAAATTTAAAGGTTTTATAGAAAAACATTTTCACCTATAACTGATTTATGGATAAATACATCGAAATATGGAACAGTTCCAATGAAAGCTGTTACCTTCCCCTTTAGCTTGATACCCATATTGTAGGGAGATTTTAAGGCTTTTGGGCAATCCCATTTTGACCGATAACTCAGTTATCGATCAATTTCTCGAAATATATCGAAATCCAAATGAAACCTGGGGCCTTCCTCTTTTTTTTTTTAATACCCATATTGTGGGGAAATTTTAAGGTTTTTGGGCAATCACATTTTGACCGATAATAAGTGATCCAAGTGGATTAGGTGATCCAATCAGGGGACATCGCCATGTAAATTGGGCCACCTTTTTATATGAATGAGGATAAGTGTTGGAGTCTATATGCACATACGGGTATAATTTTGCTGTGTCTCGATGTGTTATTTTTCATTTTCAAAAGCTTGAGTAAAAACTGAAATTTAATTTTTTTTTCAAAATTTTTTGAATAACCAATAATATTTCACTTATCACTCAAATTTTTTGGAATAATGAATAAAATTTTATTTTTTATTTTAAAAGTTTTTTATTCAAAGTGTCCCAACCCTGTGTAGTTTCTTGCACGCATTGTTGGACTTTAGCATCTTAAGGAGTAACTTGACAAAAAAATGGAACTGATATTTTATGAATCTATGTATTAATAGGCTAACATTTTTTTTATACAATCAATTGCCGGAGTATATCTATGTATATCTAAACATGCATAATTTCAATAAAAATTTATTTTGATATCTTCGTATGGGTCAGGAGCAGTGCATAGGCATATTATGTTTAACAAATAATGCTTCGTTTATTTGTAATAATTCATTAAAGTTTTTTGCATAAAGCCAAAGCTGTCAACTACAGTATCTGACTGCGTTATTGTACATACAGTAGTAGCGCAGGTGAAAAGCGTTTCGACTACGACGCTTACATTCCAAGGTTCGAGCCCAGGTTCCGAACAAGGTTTTTTTTTTTGGTAAATTTAATTTGTTTTTAAATATGTATATGAAAACTTCTTATCATGATTTTTTAAATATATTTAATATATTATATTTTTAACCCAATATTTTTCTGTGTATGACCTCTATCTTGGAGTGAAAGAATCAAATGTTGCCAGTTTATCGAAACAAAATACCTAAAAAAATATCTACATAGCTTCATGAATTTTTTAAGAAATTAAATTTTTTCTCAATAATATTTGACTTAAGGTAAGCATATATGTAGCCCATAATATGTAATAATATTATAATAATTTTAGTAAGTTTAACGAGCTCAATACCAGTTGATAATAATTCTTGGTTAATTATTATTACACTCGCGCTGATTGCAAGGGCAGCTGCCTAATCCATAGGCTATGCTGCGTGTAGTTTTGCAAGTTGCTTAATTCAAGTTTTCCTCTAATTGTTGTTTGTTATCTTGATAACGGTATACACAATATTTTAGACATTTTGTCTATATGTAAATCATGTATGCTGGACTTTGTTTTTGTACATTCTTCTTTCTATTTTTAGAAGATAGTTATTGTACATAACAGCGTCCTCCGGTATAAATTTATTTTTTATATATCACAACCCAATTCCGTCGGAACGAGGAACTCCATAGAGAATTTTGATAATTTTCATTATTTCTATCGGGATTTTCCGATGAGACAGAATGGCTGATAGACCCTATATTTAAAATACAAAAAAGGCGAAAACACATTTTGTAGCTTCTTCCATTTTCTATTTACGAAGTGGTTAGAAATCGTGTTAATTTTCCTGAAGACATCAACTATTTTCTTCTTCAAATATTTTAATTTGTCCAAGAGCAGACATATAACCCGAACCCTTACATATGAAGACTAAATTTTACCAGTTAGGATGATAACCATCCTTAAAATTCAACATGAAATGTGTTTTAAATATGTTTAAGTAATTGTAATTTTCTCCCCCAAAATAGCCAGATGTAAAGGAAAAATTGAGAAAACTGCCTGTATATAAAAAAAAAAAACAATATGGAAACCGGCGTCGCGCTAATATTGAAAACTTTGTGGAACTTCCAAATGAACGTTTCATTCATTTTCAAAAGCCAAATGCTGGAAATATTTTCTGAAGCAGGCATAAGCGTCTCGGGTAAGACGCGTCCGTTCCATGGTTGGGGCCCAGGTCCGAAAGAGTAATTTTTTTTTTTATAAAATTGGATTTCTTACCTTGACTTGAATTTGTTAAGTGTTTAAAGCAAAAAAACCAAAATAGAAACCGGCATCATGCTTATATTGAGAAATTTAAGGAACTTCAAAATAAAAGCTAAATTTATTTTCAATGTGGATACACTCCTAACGGTGAAATATTTTCATTCTCTTACTCATTAAGCAGATTGAGTTAAATTCAGATTGAATTTAATTCTGAGCGGGAGTTGCCCCCCCCTACACTGAACTGTACCAAAATCTTAAAAAAGTAGCAATTTGTTTTCAACATGTCTCGCGCGTTTTATTGCAAACAATAGTTCAAAATTAAAATTTTTAGGGAAAACACAATAAAAGCTTAGTTTTTTTAATAGAACTCTATTATAAAAATGAGATTCAAAACCATCCAAAGTCGCTGCTGGTCACATAATTCAAAATTTAAATTTTTTAATTAAAAACGCAATCAAACTTCTATTTTTTGTAAAATTCTATAATGAAAATAAGATTCAAAGGTACAAGGTGGCGCAAAAGTAAGCTTCCGATGTTCAGCATATCGGTTGTGGCACGTGCAGTGTGTGCTGTTGCACCGTCTTGTTGGAACCACATGTTTTCCAATCCCAATTCATCAAGTTGCGGCAAAAAGAACTCGTTGATCATTGCTCTGTAGCGCTCACCATTCACAGTAACCGTTTGGCCCCGACCGATTATTGGTCAAATAAATATTCAGCAATATTCCGCGTTCTGGAGCAGTGTAGCGTAACATTGTTTATTAACGTGTATTTCGCATGTGTTTACTACACAAATGTCAAAACAGAACTGACTTTAGGGGCGAATCGCAAAATTTATAGCATTTTCTGATAGGAGGATTACTTTTGCGCGTAGATGCATCATAGATGCATCGTAAAATATTTGTTTTCAACATATCGCACGTTTTATTGCAAAAAATAGTTCAAAATTCAAATTTTTACTCCATTTTAAAAATGAGGCTCAAAAACACCCCTGCTCATATAATTAAAAAATTTTTTTTTATAGGCAATCAAACTTCTACTTTTTTTTTTTGTAAAATTCCATAATTAAAATGGGATTAAAAGGTATTCATGGCCTCTATTTTTGGTCGGGTATTTAGCTGCATCCCTAAGTGTTTATAATAAAATGTAAATTTTTACTGTTTATAAAACTCCAATATTAAAACGGGATTCCAAACCAGTCTTATAATTCAAAACTTCAGATCAAAAAGAAAGTAGAGTCAAAATAGGAAAGTGCGTCGTTGAGTCGGAATTTCCAAAAAACTACAATATGCCAACCATGTCTAAACGGTGGACATATTTTCACTCACTGAGCACATTGAGTTAAAGTGACCTATATATATATTATAAGTCTAACTATGTTGGTATACGAGTATGTCCACCAAATCCAAATTTTTTTATTAAAATATTGACCGAATCCGAAAGGAGTGGTGGCTCTGATGGTGAACTTTCAAACATTCCTAAGGACTGTTTTTGCCATCTCCTATTAATGATGGTCCTTAATGGACTGAATTTGTTTGGTAGTTAGTAGTGAACCAACTCTTATGAAAGCGGCCCTAAATTACTCAACTATATATAATTAATTTCAGTAACAAAAATTTCTCAAATATTTCGGCCTCTAGGCAGTGCTGGAAAAAATATGAACAGAGGATTTAATAACTTGAACTAGTTTAAGGTGGTCGAATTTCGACCACGGGATATACTAGTAAATATAAAATATTGAATTTGCTGTACTATGATAAGTATGAAAAATGTATATAAAACCTAAAATTGTAAAATTTCGTAGAAACGAATACTAATCATCGAACGCTCTGAGCGATGAAAGGGAATAGCAATTTGGTATTTGGTGTTATTGTTGTAGCGATAGTTAGCCTGCCTAATTATCACCTCGCTTCCCTAACACTGTCTTCCAGCTCTTACAATGGGAGTCCCAGAAACCTCGCGGCGTCAACAGGGTTGGACCATAGGGAGATTTCTCTTAGAAGAGTAGGCTTAGTTGAGCAGATGAAAAGATGGTTAGTGTCATGGCGTGACACGCCGCATGCCGGGCAGACCTTTGGCAAGAGTTTAACCTGTTACAGTATCCAGAGCGAATTCGGGCCAGCATGAACCTTGTCTCCCTAGGCAGTTCACATTCCTCTTCGGCAATAGGAGGATCTTGTGCCTGAATAACGACGTTCACTGGACGAAAGCTGACAAAGGAGTTCACCGACTCTGTGAGGATGAGTTTGAGGGCTCGTCGATGCACCTTTGGATCAAACGGCGAAAATATGTGGTGCCGGATCTCATCATAGTGATTACAGAGATGACTCCCTATTCTCCTGGGAGGCGAATTTTCGTTGAGCAGGCGCCTGATCGGGTGTTGTGGTTTGTAGCAATTGAACAGGAATTTCCTGGTCAACATTTCACTATGCTCTTTAAAAATGAGAATTTATGCCTCGCTATGAAGGTGGTGTTCAGGTGACATAAGGAGGAATCCCTTGGCAGTTCTGAGTACGGTGTTTTGACAGGCCTGCAACCTCCTCCAGTGTGTGTCTGTTAGCCCCGGCGACCATATACTTTGGTGGCAATCGCGGATACATGAGCACCGTAGTTGACCATGTTATCAAACGTGACCACTAAGATTTTGGGATGTGTGAGAGTCGGAAGCTTAATGCCGTCGACGTAGACGTCTAATTCCATATTTACTTGCGCTGTCCACGTCGTAAATAAGGTGGCCGAGGACTTGGTAGGTGAAAATGACAGATTTCGTCCAGCCAAGAAACCGGATAAGGATGGGAGTTAAGAGTTTATAATTGAGCATAGCTTATCTACGGAGGGTCACGTTGCCAGGATCGTTCAGTCATCGGCGTAGGAGTCGATCGAGACACCCTTTGGTGGGGAGGGGAGCCTCGATATGTAGTAATTAAACAAAAGCGGCAATAGGACACCACCCTGTGGCACCCCTTGTTTCATTGTACGATGGCTGCCGACCACTCAGATAATTGCGGTCCAACGCTTTAGACAGGGGGGAAGAGGTAAGCCTTCCAGGTCGTTAATGAGTTGCGCGTTGTTGGCCGTATCGAAGGCTTTCGACAGGTCAAGTGCAACCAGTACAGTCCTGTCGTTAGGGCGATTTTGGTTGAGATCGACACCCATCTGAGTGGCAATGGCGTTAAGCGCGGTGGTCGTGCTATGCATTTTAAGGAATCCATGCCGGTGTTCGGCGAGTCGCAGGTTAGCGGTGTAGTAAGGGAGCAAGATTTTCTCCAAGGTCTTTACTACTGGCGAGCGGAGCGATATCGATCGAAATGACTCCCCCTCGTTAGCTGGCTTGCAGGCTATAGAAGTGGCACCGCCTGTCTCCATTTTTCTGGAATGACAAAGGTGGTCATGGACAGATTGAAGATATATGGATATACCGTCGGGGTCGATCGATTTGGAGCCTTTAGACCCCCGTATGGCCTCCCGAACCACTGTGGTGGTGATGGCAATGGGCGCTTGACTATTTTTACGTTTGTGCGGTTTCCTGTTGGCTGGTCTTATTTCCTTGTCAACTGGGGGATGCAGTACAAATTACCGGCAGAAAGCGCTCGCGCATTTGTTCGGTTTCGACTGGACCCTATCACCGAAGGCAATGAATATTTTGTCGGTATGTTTTGACAGTGGACCATAATTTGCCAACACCAGCAGAGAGGTTGCACGACCTTAGGTGCTCCTCCCATTTTTCGCGTTTGTGTTGATCAACCAGCAGTCTGATTTCCGCATTGAGATCTTGAATTTGGGATCCGCAGGGTCTAAGCGTCCCACATGGTCACGTTCATTTGCCAGGGCCGCTGCCTCTGCGGAGAAATACTGACGTACCTCCTTGATTCTACCTGCCGTAATGTATTGATTTGAGGCTAGAGCTATTACCATGCGAAAAGCTTTTTTCCCTTCTCGTGCGTCAGACGGGATGGGAAGAGCAGCGAAGAAGTTTTCAGTGAAGTTAAGAAAACCAGCCCAATCAGCTTTGCTGTAATAAGTGAAGGTGCGATTTTCAGAGGTGCCAAAGTCGGTGGGGCGATCGATTGGTAGGACTATGGTGAAATGTCGCCAATCAACGCAGTTTATATGACCAGCGCAGACGATGTTAAGGTGTGGCGAGCTTGAACAATTTACCGTGACTATTGTGGGGGTATCGCCGTTCACAGTGCAGAACGTCGAATCAGCTATGTGTTCCGCCAGTTCCTGTCCCCTACCATCGAACTCTAAGCTTGAGTGCCAAGGGTCATGGTGTGCGTTAAAGTTTCCGAGGATCACATGATTATTGCCTCTGAGTAACTCACGAATGTCAAGGCGCTATTCACTTAGACAGCAGGTGACAGGAGGTATATAAATGTTAATTATTCCGAGATCGATATCGCCTGACCGGGCAACCATACCTAGACGTTCTAAGGTGTTAACCCTCGGGTATGACCTTAATTTAGATGTAGCTTTTTTAACAGATAGCCCATATACATTTTCGTCAACTAAATTTAAATCATAATGCTTATTAAATTTCCCTTGTATATCTTTATCTTATATTTTATTTATCTTTATCTTATTTATTTAATAATATTATAAGATTAAATGGGTACTTATACGGCCCAAGACAACAATAGGGAAAAATACCCAAGCCCTCTACGAAATCAAGGCACCTTTTCCAGCGGGTCAATATCGGCGTCTTTATTAATACAATTTTTCAAAAATCACTAAGGATCTAGCCTTATAACAGCACAACCATATATAAATGCACGGCGTTAATATTCTGTTCATACAACTTTTATGACAGCAACCGAAATTGAATTCCATCCGTTAAAAGCTAACTCAAAATTCGAAATTTGTTTTGCGTGACACTTTTTATTGACGTTGTCATTGTGATGAAAATTTTTTGGTTATATTTGTAAACGATTTAATTATTCAATAACAATAAACGAATAACAGACTAACTAAAAGAAACATTGATTTTTAGATTCAGAAAACCAACACACAGACTTTAATTTCAGGTTTCATTTGTAACTTAAGTTTGTTTCGAAGGTTTCAGCGAAAACCTTTTTTAAGCTAAAATTCCAAAGAAATTAGCAATAGTTCTGTGTAAAATGTTCAAATGTGACAAAGTCACATCAAAAATTGCAATACGGTCAGAGACCTAGTAAAAACAGGTTAATTCTTTTTTTCAACAACCTTTTTGTACAAGTGGCAAACTGTAATTAACATTTAACGTACGTACTAAACTACAATTATTTTTGGAACACCTTTGACATAAAAATAAAGCGTTTTATTTTGAACCAATAATTATAAGCATAATTTTACTAAAACGAAAAGTGTCTAGATGTATTTTTAACAACTTTTCCTTTCCTAAAATAATTGATTCACCAGATTAAATTTGCAACACAACACCCTGAAATGCACGAAAAGCGTTGGCTGCAACCCCAAATCCGCCCTGGAGGTGAATATAACCAGTTGATTGGTGCACAGTTTTACTACTGGTTAGACTGCTTTAGATGTTGTTATTACATTGATCACTGGCTACGATGCCCAGTGTCAGCGGTTCTCCTAAGACCACGAAGAGTTGCTTTGTTGAACACATTAAACAAGCAATATAAAATATGAGCAAATATGTAAACTTCATTGATGATACAAGCAGTGTTTACAAAAACAAAATAATTGATTATTCATAAAGAGTATTCAACACCGTTAGTTTTGTTTTTGTATTTGTGGTTGGGTTTGAGATAAAATAAAATAAAATAAAAAATTAAATAATCCACACTTGTTGGCTGTTACCTGTCCCCAAATGACCCTATTCAAAGGCTCAAAGACAAACTCGACCTCCTGGAAGACGACCAGCATGACCAAACGGGAAACATGATCGTCTTATACCAAAGGAAATTTAATTTTAGAGATGGGTGAAATAACTCTGGTCTCAGAAAGCCTTTTGCCGAACGCGGTTGCATGGAGAGTGATGGAGAACCTTACTGGCAGCGACCACAACTACATCACATCCCAAATCAACCCTGGTCAGAGACAGGCAGCGAACGCCTCATACAAAAGCGTCAAATGGGATGCATCTAAAGTGGACACCGCCAGGTTCTCCCCAGCGGTACTGACGAACGCCCGACCGACAGTACTAATGCTGCGTATGAGACGGTTGAAGGTACCATGCACTGTCTGCTTCATGATTTTAATCTTTCTATGCTACGTGAAGGCAAGGCAAGAAGCAAGTCTACTGGTGGAACAACGAAATCGCGGAGCTTCGTAAAACATGCCACAGAATGCGGAGATTAGCGACGCGCGCACTTGGCAGATCTGAGGTTCTCGATAGAGCGGAAGCATACAAGGGGCGAAGAAAGCTCTCGGCGCCGCTATAAAACAAAGTAAGCGTAAATGCTGAAAAGCGCTCTGTTATGAAGTAGATCAAGACCGCTGGGGACAAGCCTACAGGATAGCTATAAATAAATTTCGTCCGCCAAACGAGACGATGGACGAAAAAAGCATTAAAAGAACAGTAGATGCAGTTTTTCTCAACCAACCTACCAGCAGAGAGGAGGGGCAAGTAACCCAGGAAGACCCCAACGTCGTAAAGTTTAACGAAGACGAGTTCAAAGCAGCGCTGCATAATATGATGCATAGAAAGATCCCGGCTATTAGACTAACTAGACTTGTTACATATGTACAAAAATGCTTGGAAGCAAGAATTTTCCTCACCAGATGGAAGACAGCACGTCTAGTCCTTAACCCGAAGGATAAAGCAGACTCAAACTCCCCATCATCTTTCCGCCCACTGTATGTGCTCGACACAGCAGGAAAAATGATGGAGAGCCTTATAAAGCAACGCCTAACGACAGATATAGAGGATGGAGGAGGGCTGTCCCACCGGCAATATGGCTTTCGGAGCGGGCACTCAAAAATATATGCCTTAGCACAAGTCATAGATGCCGTCAAGAAATCCGAGACCGCAAGCCACCAGGCAACTTTGGATGTTAAAAATACCTTTAACTCCGCCAGGTGGGACAATATGCTTGACGCACTAGAACGCTCCTTCAATGTACCGACATACTGGCTAGACATAATAAGGGACTACGTAAGGACCGCTGACTAACGTATAAAACGACGCAAGGGCAAAGAAAGTTGAGGATAACAGTCGGCGCAGCTCAGGGGTCGGCGCTAGACCCCCCGCACACCTTGTAGGCGATCTATCGCCGGACAGTGTCATCGTAAAGATGAGCTGCGAAAAAAATAGATGGGATACGGCTGCAGATATGTGAGGAACATACTCCTCTCGAAACGGGTAGACAGTTGCCTAGCCCATGTGCGTGATATTATCTACTGAACTCCCGTAGCGCGCTTCCGTACTTGAAGTAATTCTAAACGCGGTCCCAGGTATGAAACAATACGCGGGCCGTGGGAGGGAGTCTCACACTCGGAGAGTCCCGCTACTAGAGCATCTAGTAAAGAGGCTTAAACCCGTCAGTACATAAAGCATTTCCCCCTCGCACGAAGCACAACAAAAATACAAAAAAAGCAAAAAAAAAAGTTAAGTAAAGCGAAGTGGGTCTGGAGCTTGTAGAACATTTAGAAAAGCGCTTGCTTCTGCGAAAGCACAACTTTAGCCCCAATGATCAGCTCGATTCAAGGCAACCTGAATCGATGCACATTAGCTGATGAACTGCTAGACCAGCTGGTATAAGCCAAAAGCAAAGTAAAGTAAAGTCAAGGAAAGGAAACAATAAAAAAGAAAGCAATAAAATAAATTAAAAAAGGGACTGTAGAGAGAAGAAAAAATCAAAGAAAACGACAATATATTAAAGGAAATGAACAGCAGGGAAAGGAAGGGAAAAAGGCGAATGAAGGGAACAGCAAATAACTAAAGTAAAATATAGTTTTTTGGCTGAAATTCAAACATTAGGCGATCTGTAGCTATTATTAATTTAGCAGTACTTCGTCCTTCTAAGTCGGTGCATTCATTAATAGAAAGCGACGTGATGGATCAAACAGGGTTATGCTGATGTTTGACAGTCCTTTGCCAGATGTGAATTCGGTAAGGTCTGGTACAAGCACCTTGCGGGACTAGCCCGATATCAAATTAATCGATCCATTCTAATCTCCAATAACCGAAAATATATTTTTCGCTGAATTAGAATTTGAAACGACAAGCGACAGTTTATGTAGCGCTGAAGTTTGTTATCTACAAGGCCGATGTAAAGGATATGACATATGTATGATGGACCGATGCAAGGATAGCTTCTATTCCTAAGGCTGGATGGCTTTCTCATGTAAACTACAATAGCTTCAGGGTTATCAGCATCAAATTAAAGCAAATGCTGAAAGGGCAAGTTAGAAATAATTTGAATTTACTTAAACCCTCTAATTCTCTCCGCCATATGCCAAATGCACATACACCTCCAGATGGAAAATGGACTTGCCTTTAAGAACTTTACGCAATTCATTTGTATCATCACATGAAACGAATAACATCGTTCACAGGATTTGTTTCAACTTCCTCCTTCAGATGTGGATAGATCCGTTCACGTTGGACTTTGTGAAACTATGTACTCCTAAAGAAAATCACAATCAAATCGGAGGTGCGTTTGTAAGAAGCTGGGTATGCGGGGGCTCTTGTCTACCGTGCAGAGCTTACTGATACGAAGAGAAGAACTAGTTTTCAAGTCATATCATGCTCAAAAAATAAAGGAAACAACACTTTCAAACTCTAGGCGCGGTACTACAAAGAGAAAAGCTTAAAAGTAAGCTCCGATAAGATCCATAAATGGTTTTTTTTCATACGAGGTTTCGAAGTACTTACTGGAACAGGATATTGCCCAGATCCGTAAAGCTATTTATTTCAGATAATAATGCGGCTGTAGCGCGTACGATTTTAGCACCCTAAATGGGCAAGTTAGGGCCCACTCTCCTTAGGAGCTGTAGGTTCGCCTATATAATATGCAATGAACTGAAGGTGGCAAATCCAAGATAGCTGTATTTCCCTTATTTCTTACCAATTCTTACAACATTGTTATTCAAGCGGATTCTTAACACATAAAACAAGAACAGCTAAAAATAATGAAGTAATATTATCTTAAATCCATGGTTGTCATCAGCCATCATAGCTAAAATGTGTATGTGTGCAAGTATTCGTGATTAATGTAACATAGTAATAGTTGCAGGCATTAAAAATATATTTATTCTCTCATTATTATCAATCGCCACGCAATCAACGCAGACGTAATCATTTGTTCTTTGCTTTGCACATTAAATCAGTATTCAGTAGGAAATCCGTTTAAGTCACAGCCAAATCAACTTTTGGCAGTTATTACTCAAAGCAATCGTTTCACAGACGTTCTTTTGCGCTTACCAAGTAATCAGTTCTCATTCGTCAGCAATCGTGTTTCTAAATTATAAAATTTGAAAAAAGCTGCCGCGAAATAAGCCTATAAAAATTTACGACAAATGACGCGCACCACCATGGAATCTCAATTACCCAAAAAACCAATAGTCGTTCCTCCTTACTCCCCAAATCCCATGTCTCATCTAGCAAGATTTTATAAGAAACAAGCAATTCTATCAAAGCCCTGACACTATATATAGCATATATGTACATACTCGTTTATATATATGTACATATATTTTGCTTATTTAAATTTATTCCTCTAGAAATTGCAGCGAACAATGGATTATATTACTAGTATGGACTGTTAAATTTTTTAAAGCCTTTCAACCAAATATTACCAACGCGCCGAGTTGTCAAAGCATAGAAAATTGTGTTCGTTACTATCCTGTTTCCATATTTTGCTCCACCATGCGTCTATGTGTCGCCATTGTAATGGTAATGGTTATTGGCGCCTCTTTACGTGCCCAATTTCGTCGCACGAGCAGTCAACAACAATAAAAAGGAGTAAACGCAAAGGCGGTATGCCTTCCGCCCGAAAGTGTGCCTCAATTTTGAAGATATCTTCTGCTGAGCGAAAATATGTTCTTAAATTTAAAGAAGAGCAAGCTTGCTTGAATGTGTTATCCCATTTGCAATATTATCATATGTAAAGGGTGTTTTTTTTAGGGGTATAGAACTTCGAATTGAAATAAAACACAAGAAAATCGTTTTAAGGTCCATCAATTTGGCTTCATTGGAAGGATAATTTTATGCCATTAATGTTTGAATATGATTTCGGGCATGTGGCCGCCGCGGCTGGCTCGAATAAAGCCAATTCTACAGGTCCAATTTTCAACCACTTTTTCGAGCATATGGGGCCGTATGTCGGCAATAACGCCACGAATGTTGGCTTCCAATTCCCCTAACGTTTCTGGTTTGTTGGTGTAGACGAGCGACTTCACATATCCCCAAAGAAAATAATCCAATGGTGTCAAATCACACGACCTTGGTGGCCAATTGACAGGTCCATTCCGCGAAATTATGCGCTCATCGAATGTTTCCTTCAATAAGTCGATTGTGACGTGCGCTGTGTGGCATGTAGCGCCGTCTTGTTGGAACCACAACTCATCCACATTCATGCCATCCAATTCGGGAACAAAATAGTCGGTTATCATGGCTCTATACCGGTCTCCATTAACGGTAGCTGCCTCTCCAGCATTATTGCGGAAGAAGTATGGCCCAATGACTCCACCAGCCCATAGAGCACACCAAACAGTCAGTTTTTGTGGATGTAATGGCGTTTCAAGGGTCTCATGTGGATTCTCTTCACTCCAAATGCGGCAATTTTGCTTGTTGACGTAGCCATTCAACCAAAAATGAGCCTCATCACTGAACAAAATTTTGCGATGAAAATCAGCATCGAAATCAATCTCATTTTCGGCCCATACACCAAAATCACGACGCATTGCATGGTCTCGCGGCTTTAATTCTTGCACAAGCTGGATCTTGTAAGGTCGCAAGCCAAGATCTTTGCGCAAAATCTTCCATAAAGTTGATGGACAAAGCTCCAATTGCTGTGCACGGTGGCGAATCGATTCATTCGGGTCCTCTTCAACACTTTGCTCTACAGCGGCAATTGTTTCTTCGGTGCGCACTGTTCGACGTCTCTGCGGATGCGTATTATCACATAGAGTAAACGTAGTGCGAAAACGATCCATGGTTAACCGAATTAATTGCTCTGATGGACGATTATGTCGACCATAAAATGGACGGAGCTCACGGTAAACTTCGCGAACTGAACCATTATTTTCGAAATAAATTTGCACGATTTGCAAGCGTTGTTCTTTTGTCAACCTGTTCATGATGAAATGGC
This sequence comes from Merzomyia westermanni, assembly GCA_949987695.1. Taxonomy (NCBI): domain Eukaryota; kingdom Metazoa; phylum Arthropoda; class Insecta; order Diptera; family Tephritidae; genus Merzomyia; species Merzomyia westermanni. The sequence continues at coordinate 161,177,881 of OX465289.1, read as the reverse complement.
AAACCAAACTGAACATAAATGACATTAGAGTTGCCAGATTTGACCACAAAATGCCAGTTTTATCTCTATTCGAAAAACAAACCTGTAAAAAAAACACCCTGTACTTGCGTACATACATACAGATATACATATGCACATAAAGACAGTATTTTAGTTGTCAGATTCTGTGTGCTTTCCTTCAGTTTTTATTTTTTTCAATGATTATTCAGCCGCAGGCAACCAAATAAATTTCCGATTTTGCTTCACCGCGTATTACCACACTTCTCTAGCTTAATGTGTACACGGCGATACATTTTCCCATCTTAGTGTCCCACCGAGTATTCTAAGCGGTTCTGCCCATATGTTTCGAGTACATATAAAGATCCGGCTGTCTTGGGAGTATCTTAAAATATCTTACAATTTATGTTGGTAAAGAATTTTTAAATTCGCGGATGAAAATTTGAGAGCTTGAGTTTGGTTTTTTAGCACACAGAATCTTAAAGTTTTTCAAAGTATTTTATTCTTTCAAAGTACATATATATTCAGTTTGGTTTTTGTTTGGTTGAATTTCAATAAAACATGCATGCGGCAAAAAGTTCGAGTTCGGTCGGTCTGCAGGCATGTTAGTATTTGTCGTAAAACGTGAGTGGAATACAGCGATGGATACTTAAAGATTTGATCAAAATTTCTAAAAAATTTTATCCTAGAAATGATGGGCAAATTACGCACACATATTCAAATATGACTGCATACACTCATAAATACTTTAAAATCGTGACCCACTATATAATAATTTGGCGCGATATACCTCGGAGGGGATTAAGGCCGAGCTTCTCTTCGAATAAGTGGTGTAGCTTGTTGCTTCTAATTATTCTTCAAGTTGGCGGGACCTACATGTTTTTTGGCGACTGCGAATGGCACCTACCAGAGCATATGAAGTTTTGCTGAGAAGGCAGGAATACAATCGGAGGGTTGCCGACGACGTTTTGAGAAAACTCTTATCTGGAACCCTCGGTGTGGTAGGCCAGTACACTACCCCACACCACGGTGACACTTTTTAAATTTCGTAAATACGAGTATATATGTACAATGTACATACATACATATATGCTATGGTACTATTGATAAGTATAGTTGGATTATATGCTAATAAAACGCCTAAATCCATGAACCATAAAACTAAGAATTGGGAGAAGAAATGAATATTGTAGAGCGGATAAACGGAGAGGCTCAGTTATATTAAAAATCTGCATAGAGCGTTTTCTGATTCTTTTTGTTGTACGTATAAAGAGAAGTGTGAGAAAATAAACGTTGGAGAGCGGATAAGCAGCAACGTTCAATTATATGAATGTTTTAGAACATTTTCTGAGGTTTCTTTATTTTACCTAACGGAAAGTAAAAAGTGTTTTTTTTTAATGTTCATAAATAGTCGAAAGTTGGAAGCCAACTGAAGGGCATTTTAAGTAAAACAAAGTCTATTACAAAAACCAGATACTAAAACTTTCAAAGTTAACACAAAGCTTTGATGGTAATTTTTAAAACTGTTAAACTTTCCTGAACTTTGTGTAAACTTTGAAAATTTCATTTATGTGGTTTTTGTAAAAGATGTTGCTTTATTTTAAATAGCAATTATTAAATACACAAATAAATATATTTTACGAGTAAAACTACATCCGATTTTGTTTCTATTATTCCTGCCACCACTATAGTTATATTCTATATAACATTTTTAAGAAAAGAATATAATTTTTGATTGTATGAAGTGATAAGTTCCAAATGGAAAATGTATACGCTTAGTTGTAACTCTATATTTAGTTATACCATTATTTTTACATAAAACCTGTTTTCAATAAAGAACTTATAGAATATATTTTCAATATTAAATAAGTAATACTGTATAAACCATTAAAAATTGAACTTTCTTCTGATTAGGTAAATACAGATATGGGTTTTAAAAAACTATAAGAATCTTAACAAAAGAGTAAAAAAAGAAAAAAAATGTGCCTAAAAAGGTTCAGAAAAGGCATCGATAAAAGGCTCCAAAATCCATATGAAAAGGCTCCGAAAAAGCTTCAGAAAAGCATCAATAAAAGGCTCCGAAAAGAGTCCAAAAAGACTCCGAAGTTCATTTAAAGAGTCATAAAACGCTCCAAATTCATCGGATTCGGACTCATTTTGGACTCTTTTTTATGACTCCTTTTTGGGTGCCCGCGTAGAACAATTTTCGCTCCACAAGGAGATCCTTTCGGAGGGTAAAGCTCCGAGAAATGTGCGTTTTATGGCTCCGAAAGGAGTCTTTTTTCCTACTTTTGGTTAGCTGTGTAGTTTTCTTAAAGTTGTCAACGTGGAATCAATGACGAATGCCATTTTTAAAATATGTCTCCTAAGTGTATCTAAATGTATCTACGAATATTAAAATCGCATTCAATAAATAGTATTTAAATCTTATTTAATTTGTTTTTAGTTTATCGGTCGATTCTAGTATGAAAACAACATTCTATTTACCGGCAAGGAAATAATTGGCAACATTTACACCCTTTTGGTATTATGTCGGCTAAACTGCAGTCTAATTTCTTAATCACAGAAGGTTAACATGAATTAGCAAACAATATTAGCTCTGTTTTACACGGCCTTTTGTTGGCGTTTTTGTTTTGTTCTCTATTGCGCATTTTTCGTTAGGACAGAATCTCGAATACAAGCACGTTTTTCTGTGCCATAACCTTCCTGGCACAAATTAGTGGCTACGCTCAGAATCCGGCCCTCAATGAGAAATAAGTAAGAATGACATATAGCTGTATTTCTTCTGATGTTACAATAATGATAACTTGATTAAGCAAACACTTTCATCAAGAATACACTTTTCTTTAATTGTTTGCAAACTAAATTAACAAGACACCCCTTCTTCTTTCTTCTTTAAATGGTCATCTAACCGCGTGGGGATTTTGACCGTCCACATATCTCGCCAGTCGTTTCTTCGTTTCGTCAACTGGCGCCAATTGGAAACACCGAGGGATCCCAAATCGGTCTTCATCGGAGTGGTGGTCTCTCTTTTCCTCTGCTTCCACCGGCGGTTGCCGAAAGAATACCTTCTGGGCTGGAGCATCTTCGCTCTTCGCACAACGTGGCCTAGCCAGCGAAGCCACTGTGTTTTAATTAGCTGAACTATGTCGGCGTCTGCCTAAAGCTCATACAGCTCATCATTAAATCTTTTTCTGTACTCGCCGTCGCCAACGCGTAGAGGTCCACAAATCTTTCGAAGAACCTTTCTCTCGATTACTCCCAGACCCGCCTCATCAGATGTTGTTAGTGTCCACGCTTCTGCACCATATAGCAGGACGGGTGCGATGAGTGACTTTTAGAGTGTTATTATCTTTCGTCGAGAGAGGACTTTACTTTTCAATTGCCTAATTCTTCGTCGGATTTCTAGGCTAACATTATTGTTGGTGTTAATGCTGGTTCCCAGGTCCACTAAGTCCTTTACAATTTCGAAATTATTGCTGGCAACGGTGGGGTAGTTGCCAAGGCGCGAATGCGCTGACTCTTTGTTTGATGACAACATGTACTTCGTTCTACCCTCGATCACCCCCAAACCCATTTTTCCGCTTCTTTTTCTAATTCGGAGTAAGCAAAAGTTACGGCGCGGTTGTTAAGGCCAATGATATTAATATCATCAGCATATGCCAACAGTTGCACGCTTTTATAAAATATGGTTCCAGCGCAGTTACGTTCTGCAGCAAATATTATTTTCTCCAGCATTAAATTAAAGAAATCGCACGAAAGGGGTCACCCTGTCTGAAACCTCGTTTAGTTTCGAACGGCTCGGAGAGGTTCTTCCCAATTCTGACCGAGCTGGTGGTGTTGCTCCAGGTAATTTTGCATAGCCGTATAAGTTTTGCGGAGAAACCAAATTCAGACATAGCGGCATACTCGTATAGGCAGCTTTAAAATCAACAAAGAGATGATGTGTGCCGATTCTTTTCGCACGGGTTCTTTCCGAGATTTGGCGTATTGTAAAAATCTGGTCGATGGTAGATTTACCAGGTCTGAAGCCATACTGATAAGGTCCAATCAGTCTGTTCACATCAGGCTTCAGTCTTTCGCACAATACGCTTGATGGGACCTTATATGCGATATTTAAAAGGCTGATTCCGCGATAGTTGGCGCAGTTTGCAGGATCGCCCTTCTTGTGGATTGGGCAGAGAACACTTAGATTCCCATCTTCAGGCATGTATTCATCCGACCATATTCTGCATAGAAGCATGCATGCGCCTTACCAGCTCCTCGCCTCAGTTTTTAAATAGCTCAGCAGGAAAACCATCAGCGCCAGCTGCTTTTTTGTTTTTCAATCGGCATATTGCTATTTGCGCCTCATTATAGTCGGGTTGTGGAACGTCAATTCCATCATCTTCGATTGTGGGCTCGGGTTCGGCATCTTCTCTGGTTTCTTGCTCAGTTTCTCCGTTTAAAAGGGCAGAGAAGTAATCCTTCCATATTCTGAGTGCTCTCTGAACATCGGCCACCAGGTCGCCGTTCTCATTCTTACAGGAGTTTGCCCCGGGTTTAAAACCTTCTGTTGGCCAGTATCTCAAGCACATTTATTTTACGCTTTTCTGCCTCAAGACACTCCACTGGGGAAAATTTCGGGCGCCTATTAAAACCACTGAGCAAACTTAAAAAATTAGAATATTTTATATTTATATTATAGCTGCCAGGAAAACTTGATATAAAGTACCCCATTCTCAAAAGTAGCAGTGGACATGTACTCGATACTGTCCAATACTAATAATACATTCAAAATATTGTAATATTTTTAAGAGACTTATCTTTTTTACATTACTGATATTTGTTCAAAACATTATTCCTGAATAAAAATTTCCTAAATACTTGGATTCGTGCGGAATAACTCTTTAAGGAATATCAAGCAATAAATAAAATAACAAAATAAGAACTCTGAGAAATCCATTTAACAAACGAGGTATGAAGCATTCTTAAAATAATCAAAGCTTAAGGGTTTTAGAAAAGTAGATATTTAGAATCTGAATGAACGACCATAAACAACTGACCTGTATTATCTGATTCGTTCCAGCGATTTTTCTCAGATGAAGTTTCTGCACCAGAAAATGAGCAATGGTGGGCTCACAATGAACCAACAATATGCCCGTCGTGGTAGTAAAATTATAAAAGTTTGCATCTCCTGCAGCGCGCTCCGATCGCATTTCGTGTATGTTTACGTAGTTTTCTGTAAGACTGGTTTTAAGTCCCGTCGTTTTTTTGCTTATACAGGGTGGCGCAAAAGTAATCCTCCTATCAGAAAATGCTATAAATTTTGCGATTGGCCCCTAAAGTCAGTTCTGTTTTGACATTTGTGTAGTAAACACATGCGAAATACACGTTAATAAACAATGTTACGCTACACTGCTCCAGAACGCGGAATATTGCTGACTATTTATTTGACCAATAATCGGTCGGGGCCAACCGGTTACTGTGAATGGTGAGCGCTACAGAGCAATGATCAACGAGTTCTTTTTGCCGCAACTTGATGAATTGGGATTGGAAAACATGTGGTTCCAAAAAGACGGTGCAACAGCACACACTGCACGTGCCACAACCGATATGCTGAACATCGGAAGCTTACTTTTGCGCCACCTTGTATATGTGATGGTCCTTAAACACTTTGAATCACATTACGCATACCATTTTCTGTTAGAGATGAAACCTATTATTCTCGTAGACCATTCGAAGAGTTGCAGTATACATCTTCACTCACAATGGTGCGTAACGTTGTATTATCACATTCATTCATAAAGTTGTATCTGTTTTATAGTTTCAATGATGGAGAAAAAGTGATATGGTAGTGGGAAAAGATTTGGAATTTGGGTCTGGTTCTTGATTTGCCTCCCTAATGAAGAAGACCAGTCATAAATATCTTTCCCAACATGTACACGAGGGACCCAGATTAAAGATTAATACCTTATAGGAGCGGCTCACCGGACTTTAAATAACACATTTCAGTATCTGCAATCAATGTTGGCTTCAGCCACTAAACACAGAGTTCAGGTCATGCACCCACATAAAATGCTCCGACAAACCTTAAAGCAATACATTTCAGACTTAAGGCAGCAGTGGTTTGAATCGAGTTATGGATGTTGTTTTTATTTGTTGGCCAATGGCCATACATACTCATACCCTTTAATATATTTTCTGTGCGTTGGTGTTGCTATTTATGTTTTCTTGTCTTGTTTTGCTTTGTATTATTTTAACATAAATTTTTGGATGCGAATTGAATTCACAAATCTATTCACATTCGGCCGTTTATTCTATCATCGGTATTATTCTATTGCGCGCTCTCATCTTCTGACATCGACCAGACTATGGCTACAAATCCGTCTTTTCTGAGATAGCATCCTATAGCCATTGACTATCTTTGACTGGTGGAGTTCTTACGTACAACCCATAAATACCGAAATGTCTTTTGACACATGAATATGTGAAGCATTAAAACTGCCAGACAACATTATTTTATCATAGCAAATGGGTGGGCTGCTAGTCAATGCTACTATGGATGGGAACTGTGGCATATATTACTTGAGTATGTACAATATATGAAACGTTTCAATATATATATGTTTTGTTACATTACATATATAAATAAATATGTAGACATGGTAGTAGACATTTTTTGAACGGGTGATGAGCTGAGAATAAGTTGGGCAGACAGATAGTTTATCAAAACCACCAGAAGGGAAAAATAAGAAAAAAACCCATTGGATGGCATAAAAAGCTCGTCTTCAATTTTTATAGCTAATGTCAATGTGCGAGGAAAATGGGGTTTCCTTAACTTCCTGCTCACTTAATGTGGTTGTATTTTTGCTTGCTTTATGACTTGACAATGTTTTTTGAATGTTATGAAAGTATTTCCTTTGTTGTTGTTTTTTTTTATTATTCTTGTAGCTGTTGCGTTGCATATTGTAAATACGATGTATCTTTAGATCATTTTTGCCCATTTAGTGTTGGCTTTTTGGTTAGTTTTTGTTATTGGCTTTCAGTTGGCTGGAAGCCATATATTTAAATGTGAATAATGACGACTTAGCAAACTCATACACAAATACCACAATACACACATTAGAGTTTATTAGAAGAAAAGTGTGCTGCTCTCCCATAAGTCAACATGGCTGTAACACTGAAGAGCAGGATAGCGTGCCACAGATTTACCTTAGGCCATAACACTTAAGTCGTTTACAAACTAATTAGCTTTTTAAGCTTGCTTATTTAACTTAATAGGTGAAAACTTGTAAAACGTGTTACTTTCAGTGTTACCAGTGTTTTAAAATTAATGTGTAGGATGACATCTACGTAAAAAAAAATTCCAATTAAAAGAACTCTCTAAACTGTACCTGAAAAATCCGTATACTTTTAAGGGCAATAACATATACACCGGCTTGGACTAAGTAACTAAACGGAAGGATACCTAAAATGTTTGCATTCAAAGCTCTTTAATGCCGGCTTCGGAAAATTACAGGAACTTGTATTACTGTCAACTTATTTTTTGCTAGCAATCACTTGCCTTGAATAAGAGAAAAGAATCCACTAAATTCAAAAATGATTTCTGTTTATTTAATTTGAAACTTTAAAGCGATTTTATTGAGTGTCCAACAAAGCTTAAATTCTGCTTAATCCAATTTCTTTTTATAATTTGGTTTATATAACTTTTTCATAATTTTAATAGTTTTCATTTTCGATTTATGTTATTTATTGTTGGTATTATTACATTTTAGTTTCACACATTTTAAATGTTTCTAATCCTATTTATGAACTCCTTACAAAAGCAAAGCTATTCAGGCATCATTTCATAAATAGAAAGCAAGCAAACAATTTCAAATATGTATATGTAAAACAAACCACTGCCACCCAAATTTTCAAAAGATTAATTCAATAAATTGATTTGATCACTCAACCATTCGACCAATAAAATGTTCATCTTTCTTGTTTTTCTGCAATTGGGCTGCGAAATGACGGAAAGCACATCAAGCCATCGCCCATCCCAAAAGAAATGTTTTATTATAACTTTCCAGATTAAAACTTGTATTTGACCGCTGGCGCTGTGGTCCCTTGTACGCCCAATCGGTTAGGTGGTGCACTTCCTTGCTATTGGTTTCACTGCCTTTACTGCCACTTAGATTATGTAATTTTAACTGTCACAAAGTTTTACTTAAAATAATCATTTTTGAAACTTTTATAATTTGTAAAATAAATATTTACTTTTATTTATGCGTATGTATGTATGGCTTGCCCATTATTGTAGGGTATGTATGTATGTGGGTATTCTTGGCCGCAGGCAACAGAAATGTGAATGAACTTTTAGTTGTTTTATTATTCTTATTGGTAGCTGTGGCACTAGTGCCAATGGCAAAAATCAACAGCTTTCGCTGGTAAATAAAGCGAAAACCAAACCAAAACCGAAACAAAGCACAAGCCAAGGCCAACCAAACCAAACAAAAAGATAAAAATGTAACACAAATAATAAAGTTTACAAACTGAGTAATCAAATTTAGAGGTGAAGGAGCTTCACAAATGAATGAGTGCATTGGGGATGGGGAGGGAGTGGCATATACACAATAGGATAGACCACCTCCATGAGACGTATATTTCACCTCACTTTTAAACGTCAAAAATAAAGAAATTCGGTTTTTCAGATCTCCTCACCTCACCAGTGCTAAACTTGTCACACTTTAGCCAATGAATTTCGAATTGTGCCAAAGTTATTTCTACTATATTTTTGAAGGATGTTGGTTGCATAGTCATAACTTTAGTGTACACATTCCTCATATTAGTCATATTTGAATGCTTTTAACAGCAGTGCCTTGTGGCACATTTTGACCAGAGTCCACACATAACTCGTACACGTTGAAAACACTCAAACTCTTTATAGCACTTTTTTGTGATATGCCACTAAAATAGGGGTTTATATTCAAATTTATATGGCTATAGCTGTTATAATAAATATGAAATGAAAATAAAATTTCTACTTCGTTATTCATGAGACTTTCATTTTAAAATGGTTACATAAAACTCGTGATGCGTTTTCGTGAAAGATGTAGAGCCTTCGGCCCATTTAAAGTTAGCCCACTCCTTACTTGTTTTTATTTTGGGTCAAAAAACTTATTTGAAATTGTAATAGATAGGGCCTAAAAAAGTTGAAAAACCCGTGGTTCCCAAAATTAGTTAGCCGTATCGAAGCTAACCGCCGAATTGCCATAAGGCACAAATAAGAAATTATACAGGTCAAGGTTTTTTTAATTTCCTCTGTAATACATTAACTAATTTTAACAAAATTTACTAAAAGGTTTACTACTGCAACGATTTTCATCGGGTAAAATTACCCGTAGTTGCGTTTATTGTTGCTTACGCCAATTTCGATGGCACATACACCAGCTGCTGCTGAAATGCCATGTTACTTGCGTCAAAATATTTGTTATATTTTTGCACACTTTTTTAACTTTTATTCATTTATTTCATTAAAAGAAAGTTGAAATTCCTGTTATAACAAAAAATCATAAAACGCCATTAGTGAATACATACATACATACATAAGTCGTTTCTTTATATACGTTCAAAGTTTCGTAAATCGTCTGTGACTGGTGCACTATTTCGAAAATTTAAATACTCATTGTGATATTACTGCGGAATTGCGCTTAGAGGAAATTTTCAATGGTCTATCATAAGGAGCAATGGGTCTCTAGTTATTAAAGGAGTATCGATGCTTCAAAGTCACAATTGATGAATCTTTCTAAAATATAGCCGATCGAAAAGACTTAAATGATATTTTTGTTCCGGTAGAAAACATAGGGCTCGAACATTTTTTCCAGTCTTTGAAATCGGAGTATTCCATTAAAAACACTCGTAACTATTAGATGTATATTGGAACGATTTTTCGTCATCCCCTGTCAATCTTTGTTTTGTTACAAACCGGTTTCGGCGATCCGCCATCTTCAGTGTATGTTTCGTTATCAAATCAACTATCCCAACTATGCTTATATTGAAACAGTTGGGAGTAATTGTAGCCCACTGTAAACGAAAGGGTTTGATCCCGGATCACTCTCTTTAGAGATCAGTTCCACGCTTTTGCAGGGTGTATTCAAAGAAATATATGTATATATTTTACTTGAAAAGTCCGTATGATACTGTTAGATTTGCTCGAAACATAAAAGAATGAAAAAAATCCAACAAAATTAACTGTCCCAAGTAAATAATTATGTTGAGCTATTTATTTTTGTATCAAAAAATATATCGCAATTTGAGAAATTGTGTACGTGGTCTAGTTATTTATAGTCTCTGATTTTGACTTTAATTTCGAGTCTCCGGTTGCCAATCAAGTTTATTTGTTTATTTACAGCTTTTGGGGTTTTAACTAAACAAATTGAAACAAACTTTTCGGAGTAAATTTATATGGCCCATTTTAATTTTTATGGGGAAGCAATTTCTAGATTGAAATCACATTGGTTCTGAGAGAATTGATTTTCAAATGGGTCTTTAGTTCGAATTAATTTTTTACCATAACTAACTTCAAATATCTGATTGAAATACAAAACAAACTTCATTTATTTTGTTTTTGTAAACACTGTTTGTAGGTATCAGCAATGAAGTTTACATATTTGCTCATATTGTCCGTGTCCAAACAGAGAAACTCGGAGTTGCTTTTATCGGCAATTCTCTTTTGGTGTTGCTCAAGTGTTTCCGATGTTGTTCAAACAAGGAAAGGAATTGCTTTGGTTGATTATGTTTTGTACTAACATTCTCTCAATACATACATATGTGCTAAGAAATTTTTTACTGCGTTGTACGAATATTTTGAGTGAAAAAATATGTTTTAGCTCAAATTAATATAATTGTATTATTTTCTTGGAAATAAACTTTGAAAATCTGTTGATACAATTACTTTTATGTCGTTTATTAATATGTGTGCATGCGAATGTAAAAAGAGGTATGAAGGAAAATGCCAAAATTAATCTGCGGCCAACATAACATAATTGAGACGAACGGCAACACAAAGCGTGTTTCGCGAGCACAAGCAACTCGGTACCCGTCCCCTTCCATCGTCGCTCTCTCTCCCACAAAAAGCAAAACCGCAACTAATTGACGGCAATTTGTATCTGTGTTTGAACACGGACATTGCTTGTTTAATGTCTCCAACAAAGCAACTTTTCGTGCTCTCAGGATAGCCGCTGTCACTGGGCATCGTAGCCAGTGATCAATAAAATAGAATAAAACTAAAGCAAAAATGAGGCTCTATAGTGTGAATACTTGTTTTTCATTGGTCCACTACCAACTCTTCGCACTCACAGTGAGAGCCGATCACACGAGTAATACAAAAACATGCATGACATGCCTACTTACACAACTACGGCTCATAGTGTCAATACATGTTTGGCATATGCACTCTAAAAACAGCATGTAAAAGTGGAAGCTTAATGTTAGTATTTTTTTGTGGAATATTACAATTTTTTGGCATATGTAGTTCCACATTAAGGTAAGTTAGTGTTTTCTTGATTTACACAGCAATGCCACAATGTTACTAACATTTATGCAGTAATAACGCATATAGTTCGCGAAACTACCAACAACGTTTGTAAGCCTACAAAAAAGTGTGTACATTTACAAAAAAAAACTTAGTGGTCGTTGCCGATCGACACCAACACGACGCGTCATGTTCATTCGTTTTCTAAAATCGGCAGCTTGCGATCTTACAAACAATTATAATTTAATAATAAACATATTTAAGGTTAAATATTGTGATTTTAGTATTTTAAAATGTTAAAAAGTTTTGTGAACTGGCAGCTTAATGTATTTTTTCTCATTTGAACGCTCATTTGCATAATAATATTTCAATTACATGCCCTTTTAAAAATTACTTTAAAGTGTTCGCAACTCAGTGTTCCTTTAAATTCCATATATATGTATAGAAACCATAAAAAGCATAATGAAAAGTTTATTTTGAAAAAAAGGTGCTCCTATGTTGAACAAAGTGGCGGTGAAATTGCCCATGAAGATGTTTCTAGTGCAAAGGGTCAGGAATTGAGTGACCCCTTAAGTACTGACCTTTCTAGAAGGTTTACAATTTTAATGATGAAATTGAAATACGCTCACGAAGTATCCCACGCAGCTCTCACATTAATGGTTTCTGAATTCAGAACTGTTATAAATGATTTATTTTGTTGTGTTGATCTTCCGACAGGGTAGTAAGCTGATTTTTGTTGGAACGATTTTCCGTCATCCCTTGTCAAGTTTGTTATAAATATTCATAACGTGGAAAAGCAAAAGGAAGTGATTCAGCTTTGTAACGACCACAAAATATTTGATAACAATAAACTGATTTTAAATGCTATTTCTCATGATAATTTGGTCGCTTGTCTTTCAGAGTTTGATTCACCAATTTTTCCAAAGTAGCTTAAATTATTTCGCACCGAAAGAAATATTTTTTGGCCATGCACAGGGCCCATTTTCATTACATTTCAATAATCAAGACCATTCGTGTTTTATTGCGTGATAAAAGTTTCTTGAATCATTTCGAGGAAGCCAAACCTTGTGAAAGAAATATTTATGCTGATTATAAAGATGGTTTCATATATACTAAAACCCCTTTTTTTCGTGGAGACTCGAAAAAAAAAATTAAATACTATTGTTTCAAGATGGCTTTGAAAATTGCAATCCCTTGGGTTCTTCAAAAAAGAAACATAAATTAGTAGGTGTATATATGGTTATTGGAAACATTCCAAAAAAATATAGATCTAATATAAAAAATGTTCAGCTTGTGCTGCTATGCAAAGAGCGCTTCATCAAACCTTCGGAATAGACAAAATTCTTGAGCCCTTGATTTCTGATGTAGTTGAGTTAGATCAAACCGAAGTCAGTATAAATATCATGAATTCTGTACAGAACTATCGTGGAAGTTTGATCGCAATGCTGGGTGAGAAATCATGAGGAAGTCATCAAATAGGCGGTTTCGTAGAAAACTGCAGTTCTAGTAAATATCTTTGCAGATATTGTCTGTTTAGTCGCCAGTCGTTAAAAAATTTTCAGCCACAAATTGCTACTTTACGAACTGCAATAAACTATAATCAATGCATAGCTCATGGTCCTCCTAACAGTATGGGGATCTTGAGAAATTCCTGCCTAAACCAACTTAGTCATTACCATGTATGTGAAGGTCTTCCACCATGCTTATCACATGACTTATTTGAAGGCATAATTTTATACGACTTAATGGAAGTTTTAAAACACTTTATTAAAAAATATTATTTCGATGGATTACTTAAATATGACTTTCTTGTCTTTTCCTCGTATAGATTTTACTATGAAACAACTACCTAGCAAAGCGGATGAAGTTCGTCATTTCCCTTTTTTAATGCCTTTAATATTTTTGCACAAAGTTTATGATTACAATGATCCCATATGGGAATTATTCACGACTATGATCGCTTTACGTCCAAAGCTACATTATATTTGTCATTATCCGGACCTTATAAGAAAATTTGGGCCATTAATTCATTTGTGGACACTGAGATTCGAACACAAGCATCAATATTTCAAAAGAATTTCACAAGCCACAAAAACTTTAAAAATATGACATTTACACTCACTGAAAAACACCAAGAGATGCAAGCAAGTATGTTTGGTAGTAGATTTAATTTGAACGTAATATGTGATTATTTTGAACCTCTTGAAATAAATATGTTTAGTTTCGATTTGTCAAACATTTTTCTTTTGTTGCCAAAAAATTGTCATATAATAGTGTTAAGTTTGAAGAAAAACAACAGATAGATTATACATTAAGAAATAACTAGTTAACAGAATAAAATTATTGTTAATTATTAAGTTAATATAGAAGTCAAAGAATAAGAAACAATTAGTAGCTATGTATTTAGGATAGAAAGAATTGATTTTTTGATGCTGCAAAGCGAGTCTGAAATATCAAATCTACCAGAAAGAGAGTTATAATCTTGACACAAACAGCGAAAAGGCTCATTTAACTGAAAATTGGTTCGGCACTGAGACTAGACGACGAAGACTAGAGGTTTAAAATGCATGGATCCGGCGCCTTCTATAAAAGACGATCAAATAAATTGGCAATTTCTATTTTATAAGCAATTCGAACAGCTGATGGACATCAAGTCAAATATATTTTGTGAAAATTTGAAAAAATCATTAGATAAATTTAGGACATGTTTGAAAATTAACAAGGGCAACACTATTGATAGCGACTTAAATATCATTAAAGAACTTGTGAACTATTTCGGAGAAAATCCAAATTTTCTGTTCATGGCCTTTGAGGCAAGTTTTTGGAACATGTTTCCATACATAATTACAAAAGAATTATTTTTTTGAATCGTATTTTCAGATTGGAACCACAATGGAAACTCTTCTCAAGAAACTGCCATCTGATTTGCCTCTCATAGCTATCACAGGTGTGTGTATATATACACATAAATTGATTCAAAAACGTGTTTTTTCACTAGCACTATTCGACAACACTTCTCATACTTGAGAAGATTGATATGTGTGCCTCTGGAGCTGTATGTTCAATATAATTGAGCTTTAGTATTGCACATGTGTCGATTTTTAAAGTACGAGAGATTATTAGATATCACACAGTAATTTGTTTATTTTATCACATTTTTACAGATTCTGACGGGGCTCACATTACAATTGAAAAACCGCCTGTAGCTGAATATCATGAATACTATTTCATGAACTTAGTTGCGGTCATTATATATTATTACTTTGTTTTAAATAAAATGTACTCTGCCGAGATATCGCAAACTTTACAGTTTTTGACAAGATTTTGTTATAAGCACTATCCGAACCAGACCCGTGCTTCACAAAAAAACATAAACAGCTTACAAAAGGTTAATAACCTTGTTTCCAAAATTAATAATACTGTGTAATATTTTTTAGTATATATGTACATAAACATACGAGGTGTGTTCAAAACGTATCGCGAATTTTGAATTTTCGCTGGTAACGTATATTCGAATTTTTTGTGGCGTTATGTTGGTACTCATGTCTCTCACTTATGCCGACAAGCTCGGCCATTTTGAATGTTCAGTTAATTGTTGCAGCTGCTTTGCTTGCACGTGTTTTGGATCGTCTTCGATTTTTACCTATTCAAAAAAATGGATCAAAGAACCTGTATCAAATTTTGTGTGAAAAACGAAATTAAGTGCGCGGATGCATTCCGAATGTTGACTGTGGCATACGGAGAAGCTACCTTGGACCGAAGCAACGTTTATCGGTGGTACAAAATGTTCTCAGAAGGCCGATAAGATGTGCAAAGAAGAACAAAAATTGGCTTTTGCACCACGATAACGCCCCTGCTCACGCATCGTTGCTTGTGCGCGACTTTTTGGCCAAAAACAACACACTAATGATGCCGCAGCCACCGTATTCCCCAGATCTGGCCCCCTGTGACTTTTTCTTGTTCCCTAAACTGAAGAGGCCCATGAAAGGACGACGTTACGCTTCTCTTGACGAGATAAAGACTGCATCGAAGGAGGAGCTGAACAAGATACAAAAAAATTATTTTTTGAAGTGATTCGAAGATTGGAAAAACCGTTGGCACAAGTGTATAATATCTCATGGGGATTACTTTGAAGGGGACAAAATAGATATTCATGAATAAATAAATAATTTTTGAAAAAACACAAAATTCGCGATACTTTTTGAACACACCTCGTACATCGATAGATATGTAAAAATTTAAGATATACTGAGTATGTTTATTGAATTAAAGACTCTTTGTATGTACATGTGAACATATACATATTTCCGAAATGTTTTTAAGTTTTTTTTTCTTACTTGAATAACTATGTACATACCTATATTTTTATATTTTTTTTTTAGAAAAAGGAACTGAATTCTGCCTTAAAATAAACTTTGTTTAAATATCAAAACCTACAAAATATATATATGTACATAGTTGTTGTTGTTGTTGTTGTAGCGACTACTTAACCTGCCTAGGATGTCACCCCTCATCCAACACTGTCATCAGGCTCTTCTAACGGAAGTCCAAGAAACCTCGCGGCTTCAACAGGGGTGGACCAGAGTGAAATTGGTGTTAGAAGAGTGGGCTCAGTTGAGCAGATGATAAGATGGTTAGTATCGTGGGGAGACACGCCGCTTGCCGGGCAGACATTTGGCATGTCAGGCATCAGTCTGGATAGGTAAGAGTTTAGTCTGTTAAAGTATCCAGAACGAAGTTGAGCCAGCGTGACTCTTGTCTCCCTCGGCAGTTCGCGTTCCTCGTCGGCAACAGGTGGAGCTTGTGCCTGTAGGACTGCATTCACTGGACATAGTTAAACCATGGTGGATGCACCTATAGTTAAACATCTACATATTGTGTGTTGAAAATACGAACAAATGTTTCCAAATAGGTAAGGAAGTGGATCACAGGGGCGTGTCAAATAACTAAGTTCACTAAACTTTAACTCATTTTGAAGAATAATCTTTACCAAAATGATTAGCAAATTTCCTAAAATAGTTGTGAAATTTTGCGCATTTTAACTAAATAGTCGTCTTTATGCATGTGGTTAGTAAATGCTTTACGCATTCTGATAGTATATATACAATGTGTGTAAATTCGCATTTATTAAGCGAGTCAACGTTTTTGCTGGCTTAATTAGTGTATATTTAAAGGATTTTTTCCTAGTGTGTGTTGGTGTATTTTAAACTAATTTTTCAGTATTATAATAAATTTTTTTGATTGACGGCACTGCAGTTTGGCAATACTTATCCATACATATATAATAGCTAATACCTTAAATGTATAGTTTGGTCATAAAGTCAGACAATTTCAACTCAACTTGCGCATTTATATTAGAGATTTAATGGGTTCAGACTTCTTGACGATACGCAAACGGAAGCATTTATAACTGGCATGTGGCTGCGATGTCATTGTTGACAAAAACAAAAACAACTCTAGCAAGTTCTCTGCTACCGCTTACGTGGACGATTTCAATTTATGGCACTGAAGTACAACATCCGGTAGTCCACTTCAGCTCATCATTCTTCCAACTTTGACACTGCGACGTTAGCCAGCTGGAAATCATTTGTCAAAATAGTGTGAGGCTGTTTACAAAAATATATTGACAAATACCAATTTTCGTTGCATGCTTCTCTGTATGTATGTCAGAGTATACAGGGTGGCTAATGAAAGCCGCTACCAAAAAAAAATTAAATAAATTTTTTTCTATTTAATGAATCTGGTTATTTTTTTTTTTTTATTTTGCAGATTGACTTTTACGTTTAACAAAAATGGATAACTGGGACACTGAAACACGAATTTGGATTGTCCGCCGCTATCACGCACTGGAGTCCGTAGTTTCGGTTCAAAGAGAGTATAGGCGCACGTTTGGCGGCAATCCTCCGAGCAGATGGACCATAATAAGACTTGTAAACAATTTTGCCGAGCATGGGACAGTCAACAGAAGACCTTACCATCGAAACCCTTCAGTTCGAACGGAGGAAACAATCGCTGCTGTAGCTGCTGCCATACAAAACAATCCACGTGTTTCGACAAGAAGCTTATCTGCTCAAATGGGTGTAAGCAGACAGTCATTACAGTCAATTATGCACAAAGATTTGGACTTATTCCCATATAAAATTTAAATGGCCAACAAACTGAACGCTGCAGACTTGCCGATTCGCTTGGAATTTTGCCAGAAGATGCTTCAAATGGTGGAAGAGGATGGAAACATGTTGAACTGTCTTTTCATGTCTGACGAGGCCCATTTCGATTTAAACGGCAACACAAACAAACAAAATTGTCAAATATGGAGTGCTTCCAACCCACAGATACTCCATGAGACGGAATTGCATCCACTTCGTGTCACAGTGTGGTGTGCAGTTTCATCACGCTGCATTGTCGGGCCCTACTTCTTCGAAGAAAACGGTCACACCGTTACGGTTACTGGAGACCGTTACTTGAGCATGTTGAGAGAGTTTTTCTATCCAGAATTACGCCGAATGAGAATTTCTTTCAACTCTGTGTGGTTTCAGCAAGATGGTGCAGCTCCTCATATAGCCCAACCTGTTATGACAGAATTGCGACGAAAATTTCCCAATAAGCTGATATCCAGAAACTCCACATTCCGTTGGCCACCCAGGTCGCCTGACCTTACTGCACCTGACTTTTTCTTGTGGGGTTATTGCAAACAGGAAGTCTTCAAAGCAAAACCAACAAATTTGAATGAACTAAGGCAATCCATTCGAGAAACAATTGCGGCTATTCCTGTCTCAACTCTCCAAGCAGTAATGAACAACTTTTTGGTAAGATGCCGCACATGCATCGACGAGCAGGGGGGGCATTTAAATTCCATTATTTTTAAAACTAATTAAGCTATATTTAATAAAATTTAATGAGCTTTAACATGAATAAAGGAAAAATGAATTCCATACACTGAAAAAAAAATTATTTGAGTTTCTTAATGTAGCAAAATTCATCAGCCACCCTGTATATCTCACATGTGACATACATACATAAATGTTTGACAACTAAGACGACCTTCGACACCAATGGGAATTGATTAATAAATCAAGTTGGGAAAAGTCAAAGACAAGGCCATTTATGTAATTGAAATACCTTCAAGAGGATTGTGAAGATATGGCATATAAAAGCTTGCCTTTGAAGCATAAAATTTCTTTGCTAAATACTCTTTGACAATCGTACTACCCTGGCGGAAAAGAACAGTCTCTAAAATTCAACCATTTTAATATGGATTTGGAAATAAACTGCTTTAGCATAAAATATAATCACTCTACAATCATCGAGTACAATTAATTATTAGTTCTTTTAAAACAAAGCAAAATCAAATATGTAACCACATTATGTTTCCAAAAGATGTGAATTTTTTATTCATTAATCGAGTTTTTTGTACTGTCTTGCACACCCAACAATTACAACGTTCACCATATAAAAGGTGAAAAGCTGTTTTAATACCTTGAATAAAAACGAAATCTTATAAATAAAAATTAATGTGTGGCTGTGTGTCCTTTATAGGCGTCCTAAGTACTCAACCGATTTTCATGAAATGTTCACAGTATATTCTTAAGTTCACTGTCTACAGCCTAGGATATATATAGTTTTGGAAAGTTGGTGGTGAGCTTCAATTCGTCATAAATCTGAACGTATTTGGTCTAAAAAAAATTATACTTGGATATATGTGTCACTTAGTCAGGATTTACATAATTTTGGAAAAAATTGGGTGGTGCCACGCCCATATATTTTATGTTTTGCTTGTGCTTCATTAATATCCACAGTTTATTGTCGATGTCTATGAAACTTTTACGATAGGTTCAGGAGTTCGTTGGGTAGGGCACAGGCTGTATATAGTTTTTGGAAAAACCCCAGGTTATATAAAGCTGCAATTCGGTATAGCTAGGAATTTATATGGTTCAAGTTAATGATATTTTATACATAAAAATGGAAAAAGTAAGCCGTACCAAGACCAAAAAAAGTTAACCCGCTATATCTTAGAAACTATGTACATATCAGTACCCGCAAAGGAAAAGGGAGAAGGGATAGAAATAGAAAATTTGAGAATTAGAGGACGTGTTACAGGAAAATTAAGAAGGTAAATAAACTAACATGATATAAGGGGGGAGGGGGTGAACCCACAGTAGAAAGAAAAGGTAAGATACAGGAATAAATTACGAGAAAGCGCCAAGTGGGGGGGAAAGAGAGTACAATTTGGTAAATGCAGGCAACTCAAATTTTAGGCAGGACAACGTCTGCCGGGTCTGCTAGTGGTAGTGGCAATGAGCGTAGTAAATTTAGCCATATCCGTCAGTCTGTCCATCTGTCTGTTTGACGAAAACTAGTTCCTCAGTTTTAGATATATCTGGCTGAAATTTGGTATGGGACCGCCAATTTCTAATACATTAAACATTTGTCGGAACCAGTAAGATCGAACGAATAAAACGCACAGCTCCTATACAATGGATTGTTCGATGAATGGTTTCGGGCTATAACTCTTGCAATTAAAAAGCTAGGAACAAAAAAGTTTGCAGATATTGTACTTATTACTTACTCAGTAAGAGTGGATCAATATATCATGTAGCCCCCACACAACCTACTTTCCGATAAACAGGTTTTGAGCTCAACATTAAATTAACAGGGTAAGACCGCTAAATTTTACACAGTTTGTACTTACTTTAAGTGAACATCGGACACTTAAAACCGTGATGGGCATTCATGAAAGGTATAAAGCGCTTTCCTTATTTGTTTTATTTATAAAACATGTACATACATATGTTTCAAAAATTATAGGGAAACGTGCTTTAAATTTTTTATAGGAACGTTGTTTAGTTGGAAGATGGGTGTGGCAAGTCCCCGCTGACTCTAGTTAGCAGTTATGTGGCAGTTTCATACCACAGCACGTGAATTAATCAATTATAAGAATGCTGACAAATGCTGAAAGTACATGAAAGTACACCCATCCCAGTATATCCATCCCGCTTAGTTTCTAAATTTCAGAAGCTTCCTGGGCTTAATAACCTAGAGTTCCGAGATGCTTCCGAAGAAGGCCGTTTTCTTGAAATTGAACTCTGCTTAGTGCATAAAATTAAAAAACTCCATTGCAAAGATAAACACATTATATAAATTGTGCTAGATTCTATTCCGGATAATGAATAGTTCCGTGACTTTTCTTCTAATGACTATCACAAGCACCCCAACTTTTCTATAGTGAGGAAAAAGGGGGAAAAACAAATAATTTTGCAACTATTCCAATACATTCCCGAGGAAGTCGTGCTTTAGAGAGGACCATGCACAACTGCCCTCTTCTGCTCAACGATTACTCACATCATAAATTATATACGACGCATATCTTAAATTTAAAGTTGATTTTACTGACGGTCAACTGCTTTTTAAACGAAAGTTATTCGAAAGTTATGGAAAGTTCATTGTATTCTTACTCAGTGAAATAACATTTAGGAAGCACTCAAATGATTGCTGTTCTTGATCTATTTTAATAAAAATTGTAGGCAAAACGTGGTTGAAGTCAATGATTGTAGGAGCCTGATTGCAATCTGATGCTCCGAAGTGATTGCAGATTGGGTAGATTCAGAATTCGCATTTACCCATATAAAAAAGAAGAGTTTTCTACAAGCATCCTTCCACGCAACTTGGGCATGCCGGATGTTGCGAAAAACTCCTCAAATGCTTGTTGGAATATTCCCATCTTTTTCCAAGAGTGAGCAGGTTCGGACTTGTTTACACGAAAGGATCTGGATAGGGATAGTAAGAGAAGCAGGTAGGTGGAATGGAAACCACTAACAAAAACAATGAGCATATACACATGTATAGTAGTAATAAAGATATTTTGCTTTCACAAATCGCCATAAAAACAAGTTTTCCGCCTGACTGCTTACTACAAACATGCTTCTAGGCCGAATGCCGCCAATTGTGAGGCGCAACACGCAAGTGCAACAAAACCAGTGAATAGCAAATGCGCTTAAATCAAAAATAAATGTTTACTGCAACGCAAACATTAAAACTATTAAATGTGGCTGCTCTCGACATATTCATATAGCCAAAGGAAATGTGTGTAATCCAGGTCATACAGAACTTATATCCATAACTCACAAAAAACACTCCTCCGAAACATTTTTTAAATGTTATGAAATGTCAAAGTTGCACTGCGTACATCCTTGTCCGGTATCCCTGGTATACATCCATGCCTACCTACTAGGAGGTGTTTTCAACAAATGCACAGAATGCTCAACAGCAAGATAGAAAGGTGCAAATCAATTATACAAAAGCCAGTCATAGGTGGAGCATGTGGCACTTGAAGTACCTACATCCATACATATATATGTATATGCGCATCATGCGGAAAACTACTGAAAATCCAAGCTAGCCAATGAAAACAGAAATCGAATGCACAGTTGGAAAATTACGCATCGTGTCCAATGTGACTGAGTGAGGTCGTTCCACTAACCTAAGTTAATAATGTGGGATTAAGAAAAATGTGTCGCAGATGCCCGAATCTGCTTGCAAAACGTCGTTATTTCATTTATGTTCGAGATAGAAATCTTAAACAACTTACTTGACAGGAGTCTAAATCTGGACACAGTTTTGTCTAAAAACATATGCCTATACGAGTGGACGGAAAACTGTAGGTCCAACCAATTTGTAGAAGAAATGAAAAGCCGGACTCTACATATTGGTCGTCCTAAATGTAAATCTTTATTACTTTTATACAGTGGCGCATGAGCATGAGCGTAAGTATGAGGCTTAAAAGAGGTGATTGCAAAGCCAAGATTAGTCAAAAGATAGCCCTTTATTTTTGTGGTAGGTAAGCCATATATTTAAATGTTATTTATTAGATGCTAAATACTTGTGAAAATAATTGCTCAACTGCCTCAAATGCCTGGGAAAAATCAAATAGATACAGCAGCTTAAGGCTGCTAAAGCTCTTATGAGATGAGACAGCAGCAACCTAAAGGATGAAAATCCATGAATTAAGAAAGCATGAAGTGGTGAAATAATGGTGGACGATTCACTTTATATTCCTTTTTACATCGAAGTACGTAACTGTACGTATTCGAACGGCTTACCAGAATAACACATACTCTCAGAAGGCAAACAGCTCGTTTTTTTGTTCCGCCATAAAAACATCTAAGAAAATAGCTCAATGATTACACGGGAAAGTGTCCGAAATATACATATATAGACGTCTACCAAGTACCAAAAAATATTTCTTGATGAGCTTCACGCTTAATAGATTTGTTTCCATCGGCAATTAAAAAATTTATAAAATAGCTTTAGGCTCCATTTTCCAGCCGGGAACGTTGTTACACTCATAAATACTTCCAAACATACCAACTGAGTACATATTTTTATACATAAATATTAACGCAGATAATTCCTGCACAGTTGGTGATGCTCACATTACAAAGCAGGCCTGTACGTGTTCCATGCAGCACTGCTACAGTAATAAAATTGAGAGATGCTACTTCTAAGATAAAGGATATTTTATGTGAAAAGAATTCGGTTCTGACACCCTGCCATTCACCTATCCTTTTACATAGAAGTTGCCGCAGGTGCATCTTTTGGCCAAAACAAATACTTACGTCTCTACCTAAATGTTGAAAAAACAATATCAGTTGATAATAGGGGTGGGCTGATTCGCTACTTGGCAGGGGCTGGGTTCTCGCTGTTTCTCATTTCAGTTAGGGAAAGATTTTCCAAGATTGAAATCTTGACAGCAAGAAGTTATGTAACAAAGTGTGCTATCAGAAGCGCTTAAACTTGTTACCAATATTTTCTGTGTAGCTAAAAACGTTAGTATTGTGGATACTGAGGATTTAAGCAAGAAGTTTGTTAAATTCGTGGGACATATCATACGAGTTTATAGTAACCACCATACACGAATTGCATGTGGCAATGGATGAGTGAACATTTCAACTACGTCCATATATATATGTATGTACAATGATAAAAATTGTATAAATTATGAAAAATGTGGTTTTGAAGTGTAAACAACAATATAAACCAATTCTTAATTGACTAAATTTAAAATAACAATAAAAAACTAAAAGCGTTAAAGCTGCTTGCACTGAAGATGTTTCACCTTCAGCCAAAGCTTCTAGGCCTAAAAAAGAGTTTTATACTAACTTTCTCACGCTGTAAAACTTTCTGGAAGGCTCTGAGTACAAAAGTTTAGGAACACTTCCCTTTCTAGGTAGTTTTATTATGGATGCCAAACTTGGGATCCCGTGACCATGTGATTTTTAAATTAACGAGATTCCCGCTGTTTCTTTTGAATCCGTCAAATTGCAATCTATGGGGCACAAGGTTATTGAAAAAGGACTAAGGCTGGGTATTGGTGCCGGTTTCAGCATAATGTGTTAACTCAGCTGCGTTAAGTGCTCTTTAGGGTCGCATGTTTCGCTTAGAACCAGATAAAAAATTTCAAAAATATAAATATATTATTGAAATCTTTTCTATAAAGTATAAAGGTTGTATCTTTTAGGAGTTCTTAATGCTTAAAGGTTTAAAGGAAAAATGGATGGCATACCTTAATAACGGTAACTACCCAAAATTTCGAGTAAGGGCCACTCCAATGACGAACTCTGTACTAGGATAAACTGTTACCTCGGACACCTTCTGACTCTATATCCGAACACAACGACGGCGACTCTGTTTACGACGTGGAGTGCGCACATGAGGCAAGAGTAAAACGTCCACGTAGATAGAGTAACTATATCTACTGGCAATCACCCTAATATCTTAGACGTGACCCTCACTAGTCATGTCCCCGCAATAGCCTCAAAGGTACAGAGCAACAACAAGATCCTCAAGTCACTTGCCGGCAGCACTTGGGGTAAAGATAAAGGAACCTTGTTTGGTTCATACAAGGTGGCGCAAAAGTAATCCTCCTATCAGAAAATGCTATAAATTTTGCGATTGGCCCCTAAAGTCAGTTCTGTTTTGACATTTGTGTAGTAAACACATGCGAAATACACGTTAATAAACAATGTTACGCTACACTGCTCCAGAACGCGGAATATTGCTGACTATTTATTTGACCAATAATCGGTCGGGGCCAAACGGTTACTGTGAATGGCGAGCGCTACAGAGCAATGATCAACGAGTTCTTTTTGCCGCAACTTGATGAATTGGGATTGGAAAACATATGGTTCCAACAAGACGGTGCAACAGCACACACTGCACGTGCCACAACCGATATGCTGAACATCGGAAGCTTACTTTTGCGCCACCTTGTATAAAGCTATTGGCCGACCGGTTATTGATTACGCTGCGCCCATACCAACTCGAGAAAGTTGTAAGCCTGCCAAAACACCGCCTTCAAAACTGCGACAGGATGTCTTCTTATATCATTTGAGTCTCACCTCAATCTAGAGAATAAATTGCTCAATTTACGTGAGCACGCGGAACTGTTGAGCAGACAGTTTTTACTGAACCGCCACAAGCCCAGTCATCCAAAGCGCCATATATTGGATGGAACTCCGCCTCCTAGAGACATAAGGAAAATCTCCGTAAGCAATATGCTGAGATCAGGCACCAGGAGGGACTGAACAAAAATTTGTATCGAAACCTGAAATTTGAGGCACGTACGCAGAAATGTACGCAAAACAAGCGAAAATTCAAAGCAATTTTATCAAAGTCTTAAATTTTTTTAGAATTTTTTGGACTACGCAGTTTTGTAGTTCAAAAAATTTTAATACAGTAATGGGTCAATCTTAAGTTTGTGACACATTTTGCTGATTTTTGGCAATTTTTTTCCCCGAAGAGGTAAACTGTTTTCCTTCATAAAAAAGAAATTGCTTTTATAACATAGTATTGAGGAAAATACAGAAGTCCCCAAGAGAATATTATTACTTATAAAGCGAGTTTTAATCTTCTTGTATGAAGAGAAGGGATAAATAAGATGGGATATTCAACAATTGTAAATCATAATGTACATATCAATATTTTATTAACTTCTCCGGTAGAGTTATGTAGATAAGTTTTTACCGTCTTTAGAGTTTTTTATCTGGGACCCAGCATTAACACCAACAATAATGTTAGTCTAGAAATCCTACGAAGAATAACTCGCCCAAACAAGTGCTACTTCTGACTAATTTGGCAATTGAGAAGTAAATTTTTAGCAATTTGTACAAGTTATGGAATGAAGTTTTGTCGCAGCTCTAAAGTGAGTAAAATGCAGTTTTTGGCGGAAGATTATGTCACTTTAAGAACCTTCTCCATAAATTGGTTTCGGCCACTATATTTTGGTTTTGAACAAGTGGTTCATAGAATTCAGGAAGCCAAAATAAATTTTTGTCATTTTCTTCTCTGTGGTCTGTTGAAAAACCGAAGCTAAATCTCTGAAGATAGTTTTATGTTGAGTGAATCGACTATTTTCCATTAATATATGATCAATACATAAATGGATAAACAACAGAAATCTTGAAATAAACATCTAGGTTACATGCTTGCAGACTTTGACTAGATTTGAATCGGTTCTATTTGATTTCAAAATCCATGTCACAAGTTCTGAACAATTTTTCAAAGCCATGTTCTCCGGAACGAATACGTCGTAACTCCAGTACTAATTCTTTTGCGAAATCCACTACAAGCGCTAAGTCTAATTTTGATGAAACTTGGTTAAATTTTTCTTGGTTTTGAACAAAATTTAAAATTAGTTCTTGAATGTTTTTTATTAGATAATAGGCTATACTTAAAAAAAAAAAAATGTGTAAACAATTCTCATCGCTCTGATTAAACTAATGAGCCTGCCTACTCTAGTACTTTCAAACCGTCTGAGTTCGGTTTTTTTAAGACGTGAGAATTAAGGAAGTAGAGTTTTTAGGAATTTTACGGTATTATTTCGGTCTGTTTTATTACTACCAGAACCAATGTGTACGCGTACCTCGAAACCGGTTTATCGTCGTGAATTTTGTAGAAGGTCTGAAAATAATATTATATGTATATAGGCTTAATTTTCAAACACATAGTCCTTTCTCTTTCTTTCTTTAAATGGTCATTTAACAGCCTGCGCGATTTTGGCCGCCCAACATAGCTCGACAGTTATTTATTCGTTGCGCCAACTGGCGCCAAATGGAATCACCGCTGGATCGGATCACAAATCGGTATCCACTTGGTCCATCGGAGTGGTGGTCTCCCTCTTCCTCTGCTTCCACCGGGTGCCGATAAGAATACATTCTGGGCTGGAGCATCTTCGCTCATTCACATAACGTGGCCAAGCCAGCGAAGCCGCTGTGTTTTTATTCGATGAACTATGTCGGCGTCTGCATAAGGCTGATGCAGCTCATCATTAAATCTTTTTCGGTACTCGCCGTCGCCAACGCGTAGAGGTCCACAAATCTTTCGAAGAACCTTTCTCTCGAATACTCCCAGAGCAGCTTCATCAGATGTTGTTAGTATCAACTCTTCTGCACCAAATTGCAGAACGGGTGCGATGAGTGACTTATAGAGTGTTATTTTCGTTCGTCGAAAGAGGCCTTTACTTTTCAATTGACTACTCCGTCCGGACTAGCATTTGTTTGCTGGTGTTAATGCTGGTTTCCAGGTAAACTAAGTAAGGACTTACAATTTCGAAATTATTGCTGCCAACAGTGCAGTGGCGTGGTTGCTAAGACGCAAATGCGCTGACTCTTTGTTTGATGACAACATGTACTTCGTTTTGCCCTCGTTCACGACCAAACCCATTTTTTCCGATTCTTTTTCTAATTTGGAGTAAGCAGAAGATATGGCGGTTGTTAAGGCCAATAATCCGCATAATCCAGTGACCGGTGATTTCATATATTCATAAAAATGCACTTTGTCATCAGTCTAAAATAAGAAAATTATAAATCAGAAGCATAAAATGGTATTGTGTTATTCAATCGAAAGTAAAAAAATAGTAGTTCATTGACGGGGGGAGATATATCCCTCCCCCCCTGCGTACATACATCATAGCAATAGACTTGCTGTACCATTAAGCACTTAAAAGCCACTGAAAAAAGCTGGAAAACTTGGCCACTTGGGCTAATTTGCGGTGTGTCTTCTACCTTACCTGCAAAGAGAAAGTAAGGAAAACCCAGGAAAATATCAGAGAAATTCCTTTATTTTAGATTGAGGAAAACAGAAAACTCAATTAAATTTAGAAAAAAATTTAATGCCACGCATTAAGCTCATTAGTTAATTTGCGAGCAAACCATGAAGGCACACGGCTTTTTTTCTTCAGCTGCAGGCAATTACTAATAAGTTTTAATCTGAGTTGGATAAGGGGCAACGAAAAAAGAGAAATAAGGAATAACAAAAAATTCATTGTAAGAACTTAAGAATTTGAAGATTATATAGATATTATAATAAGCCTGACGACTAAATGATTTAATTCAGTAAAAAAAGAATATCTTAAAAAGTAATATAAGATGTGTTTTAAATATGCTTTCATTTTGTCCCGATATCGATTGTTGCCAATATATCGTTAGCTACTTTTTTAGAAAAGTAGAAATATTTCTATATTTTTGGAAAATTCCCTGACGAATATTGTTATTTGAAAATTATCGAAATCACATGGCGAATTGGAACTAACAATCTATAAATATCTTATCGTACCCGTCGTGGTGTATGGTGCAGAAGCTTGGATGAGATGGCTCTGGGGATATTCGAGAGAAAGGTTCTTCGAAAGATTTATGGTCTAATCATAAGCTGTGTGAGCTTTACGCCGATGTTGACATAGCTCAGCAAATTAAAACAAAGATGTATTCTTATCGGCATCCACCGGTGGCGGAAGAGGAACATGGAGACTACCACTCTGATGAAACGACCAAGTGAAGACCGATTTGCGATCCCGCGGTGTCTACAATTTGCGCAAGTTGGCAGAGAGAACCCACTGGCGCACTATATTGAATTTAAGTAAGAAAGCAAGTTATACGTGCCAGGTGACATGTACTTAAATGAAAACAAGTCGGCTTCCAACTTTACCACTTACGTAGAAAGAGTCGTTTGCAGTCGTTTCATTAAAATGGCTATTAGATATTCCAAATAATGTTGAAATAAGTCGAAATTACTATCGTGTGGCATAAAGCGCTATTAGCCTTAGTTTGACGTAATTTTAAAAAATACAGATTTGAATGGTTCATTATAATTCCAATGCTCAAAAGTGCATATTCTTATGAAAAGCATCTGTGCAAGAAACTTTTTTATTTTTATGAAATTGTATACTCCAATTATTTATTTTATTTTATTTTCCTTTTTAAGCTGTGTTTTAGCCCTAAGTCATTTCTTTTTTCTTTTTAACTTTTTTTTTCTCGAATCTAGCTGGATTGCTGAAAAAATTCTGGCAACACTGCTTGTTATGCTTGCATAGCATGACATGTGTGCTCTCTCTGAAAGTCGCATTATGCGCCAAGCAGATACAATACGGCGATATGTTGAAAAAACTGACAGCTAAGTAGAATGCGAGTGTTGGCGTTGACAACAGATTCGACGGATACGGCAAAGCAGATTTTGCTCTAAATTTTGACGTATGACGGATACGTCGACGATGAAGTACTGTATCTGTTTGGCGCATTACAAAGAAGTTTGTTAAATTTGCTCTCTCTTTGATTTGTTGACATTGTTAGTACAAAGAGTAGGAAAAGTAGGAACACTCTCAGAATAACACGAATTGCATGTTTGTGTATGTGTGTATTTTAGATAGAGACCATTCCCTGCAAAAAACGGAAATACTCCGTTTCATACTCCATAGAATACTCCTAAAGGAGTATCAGAGTACTCCAACACATATCCTCATTCATATAAAAAAGGTGGTCCAATTTACATGGCAATGTCCGGTGATTGGATCACCTAATCCATCTCGGAGTACTCCGTTTCTTTGCTTTTGAATACTCTATAGACCACCTACGTGAGAGTACTCTCAAAATACTCCCATGGGATTACTCTATAGAGTATTCAACAGCAAAGCGAGAGCGGGAGTAGGTGGTCCTCAAAAGAAACATACTCCCTCCTCGTCTAGAGTACTCTATAGAGTAATCTTTTGGCAGCATTTTCAAAGTACTCCAACGTAGGTGCTCTATAGACTATTCAGAAGCAAAGTAAATGGTACTCCGAATAGGATTAGGTGATCCAATCACCGGACATCGCTATGTAAATTGGACCACCTTTTTTTTTATGAATGAGGATAAGTGTTGGAGTACTCTGATGCTCCAACGTTTTTTACAGGGTTACTCCCTGCCAACCAGCAACGGATGAAAATCTGGATAAACAGTGAGTCGCGCGTATCCAAAAACTGGATAAAAAAGTGGGCAATTTTGTTGGGAGAAGATCAATTTTTCACCATGTTGAAAATGTTTTTCTGTGTACGTGTGAGGTCTAACGGAATGCCTACTTTTAGGCACTTCCCTACCAACCATGGCTAACCGTGGTGAAACTCCGATTCTAAAAATTCACAAATTTTTACTAACTCCAACGCATGTTCTTGGAATTTGTATGGAAAACAACAAGGGCCTAAAAGTATGCACTCACACCTACACGGAAAAACATTTTCAACATGGTTTAAAAGTGAACCTCGTCTAACAAAACTGCCCACTTTTGTTGCCGCCATGCAACAACGGGTCCACCACCATGCTTAATAGTGCCAGACATAAAGGGTGTTTTTTTAGGGGTATAGAACTTCGAATTGAAATAAAACACAAGAAAATCGTTTTAAGGTCCATCAATTTGGCTTTATTGGAAGGATAATTTTATGCCATTAATGTTTAAATATGATTTCGGGCATGTGGCCGCCGCGGCTGGCTTGAATAAAGCCAATTCTACAGGTCCAATTTTCAACCACTTTTTCGAGCATATGGGGCCGTATGTCGGCAATAACGCCACGAATGTTGGCTTCCAATTCCCCTAACGTTTCTGGTTTGTTGGTGTAGACGAGCGACTTCACATATCCCCAAAGAAAATAATCCAATGGTGTCAAATCACACGACCTTGGTGGCCAATTGACAGGTCCATTCCGCGAAATTATGCGCTCATCGAATGTTTCCTTCAATAAATCGATTGTGACGTGCGCTGTGTGGCATGTAGCGCCGTCTTGTTGGAACCGCAACTCATCCACATTCATGCCATCCAATTCGGGAACAAAATAGTCGGTTATCATGGCTCTATACCGGTCTCCATTAACGGTAGCTGCCTCTCCAGCATTATTGCGGAAGAAGTATGGCCCAATGACTCCACCAGCCCATAGAGCACACCAAACAGTCAGTTTTTGTGGATGTAATGGCGTTTCAAGGGTCTCATGTGGATTCTCTTCACTCCAAATGCGGCAATTTTGCTTGTTGACGTAGCCATTCAACCAAAAATGAGCCTCATCACTGAACAAAATTTTGCGATGAAAATCAGCATCGAAATCAATCTCATTTTCGGCCCATACACCAAAATCACGACGCATTGCATGGTCTCGCGGCTTTAATTCTTGCACAAGCTGGATCTTGTAAGGTCGCAAGCCAAGATCTTTGCGCAAAATCTTCCATAAAGTTGATGGACAAAGCTCCAATTGCTGTGCACGGTGGCGAATCGATTCATTCGGGTCCTCTTCAACACTTTGCTCTACAGCAGCAATTGTTTCTTCGGTGCGCACTGTTCGACGTCTCTGCGGATGCGTATTATCACATAGAGTAAACGTAGTGCGAAAACGATCCATGGTTAACCGAATTAATTGCTCTGATGGACGATTATGTCGACCATAAAATGGACGGAGCTCACGGTAAACTTCGCGAACTGAACCATTATTTTCGAAATAAATTTGCACGATTTGCAAGCGTTGTTCTTTTGTCAACCTGTTCATGATGAAATGGCAAACCAAACTGAACATAAATGACATTAGAGTTGCCAGATTTGACCACAAAATGCCAGTTTTATCTCTATTCGAAAAACAAACCTGTAAAAAAAACACCCTATATTTCTTGGTTTTAGTTCTGTGTTAACTTTTCTCCATACTTTTTCGTGACCATCGGATCCACGAATATTAAACTTGGAATATTTTGATTAAGAAATCTAAAGCAAAACTAATACAGATACATGTCGTGTATACTTATTTAGTGACTAACTGTATGTATATGGGTGTAGATAGGTATATTTAAACAATACAAAAAATAAAATGCATCCTGACAGCATTATTAATCTCTCATTTATATCAAAGATAGCATAAAAACGTGAAATATTGATAACTGATTTCCTGGAATAAATTCGACAGCTGCCTATTGAAATTCCCAGAGCTTATCGAGGTCAATTGCAAATTGCCTATGACCATAACTGCAGCTCAACTCAACTGAACATGGCTAGTAGGAAGCACTGTATCAATGGTAATAATGGCACTTGGCTTTTGGCTAAAAAGGCCGAACTCTCATTCATTTAGCAGTCGACCGGCCAAAAGAATGTTGAACTAAACAAGTTACATAAATAAGTAGTATATATGTATGTGTGGATTGTCATTGAAGTGCCTCACAACTTATGCTTGCAGCCCACTTGAAGGCTTGACAAACGGATGGCCAATAAATACTGTTTGACATTGTCCTCGCACTAGCACTGCATGCAATACCTTTATATATGGATGTTTGTTGCTCGTACCGATTAGTACTAGGATGCTTGAAGGAGTGATGCCCCAAACAGGGTTACACTGATATTGGCTGATATGAATTCGGTACGCTTCGGTACTATCATCTTGTGGTACAAGCCCGACTGCCATGGGACCGAACCTCTCATCATGTGCTACAGCGCTATCATGGGTGTATTTAAAATACAGTGCTAACACAATGACCTGCTTTGCAGAAATGTAGTAATAATTATGATATATAGCCACGATATATACTTTATGCCGACGCCGATCGGCAAATTTGAGGTCTTGCCGACCACTGCCGAAGAAATATCGTGTTTATTTGAGCTTTTCGAGTCTTTGGCATCACGATATACTGTTTTGGGCTATTTCTATTCAAACTAGCTTTTTTGTTTCTTTTTATTTCTGTCCATGCTGATTTTCTCTAAAAAAACCAGTTTTGCAGATGCATATCTATTTCCTTATTTTTCAAATTTTAATAGCCGTTCAGTATGTAGATCCATTTTGCTAAAGCGTTTAGTTTCCTTTATAACATATTAAGCAAAATACTTCAAAATGAATAACAGCTTCCGAAGATATCGTATTATTGCCATTAAAATAATTTGTACAGTACGTTAGTGTTTCACTTTACCCGTTTTCGTGCAGTTTAGAACTATAATAATTTCCAATAACAATCAATAGTTTTAGTCGGCGACCACTCTCTTCAGATGCTTATCCCTCAATTTTTTCAGGGATAAAGTTAAAGTAAATGCTTCCATACAAATGGCCAATGTGCACTTACTCACTTCCGTTTTTTTTTCACGTTCATCTCATTTATTCACATTTGTAAAAAATGAAAATCAACATGAGTGGGCGCTTTCTCAAACTCTCAAACCCGTTAGAGACTGTGGATGAGACCACCAAATGGAACATAAAGATTGTATAGTTAGTAGATTTGAGAGGATATGTTAGATTCAAACTGTTTTTCACTATGCTTGTATATAGATAAAATTTTTCATTCCAGTTCAGGCTACCATTTCTTTTGCAGCAACAACTCTATACATACATATATACATAGGAGTGTTGCGGATGTGCAGTTTCAGACCTGGGACTTATGCGTTTTCTTCGGATTAAATAATGTCGTGAATTATCTTTCCCTCTTTTATTTAACTAGTTTAATAACTTATTTAAGAAAATACCTCGATCAAGGGTGCTGAATTTGCAGACATAGTAGGTAGGATACCGCCTTGTTATAGAGGGTCTGTGCTGGCCAGCGGCGTGCCATTCATACTAGCCTTATTATTGCAACCTATTTTAAATTTTATAGTTCATAAATAGTAAGTTCTTTTCCGGCTTACCCGGTGGCGGAGTATTTCCGTTTTTAAATGTACTCTCAAGTAGGTGTTCGATAGACTACT
Organism: Merzomyia westermanni; assembly: GCA_949987695.1. Classification (NCBI taxonomy): domain Eukaryota; kingdom Metazoa; phylum Arthropoda; class Insecta; order Diptera; family Tephritidae; genus Merzomyia; species Merzomyia westermanni. The sequence continues at coordinate 161,144,391 of OX465289.1, read as the reverse complement.
CAGGAGCAGAGACAGGAAATGATGATTAGTTTTATTTTTTACTCAAGAATGAGTATTCTATTTTTCATAATAAAACGCAAAGCGTCATATATCCTGAACTGTAGGAAATTTTATCTTAAAATCGAAACGAACACCCCTCTTGGTCTGAAGTAGTTGATCCCAGAGATAATTTATTGAAAATTCTACTATAAGTTGTGGAAAATGGATGTGAAGATATGCGTGATTTCATTTCCATCTCATAAATATTCATTTCCACCATTAAATACTCCGTTCCTCCATTAAAGTAGAATTTTCAATAATTTATCTTTAGGATCCAGAACTTTAGAGTAAAAGGTTTGTTAGATACAATTTTTAAGCAGAAATTCCGGACAGTTCAGTATACCTAATTCTTTGAGATTTATTATAAAAATAAAATTATACTCATTCCTGAGTAAAAAATAAAAATAATCATTATTTACTCCGAGATGGATTATGTGATCCAATCAACGGGCATCGCCATGTAAATTAGACCACGTTTTTATATGATGTTGGAATACTCTGAAACTCCATCGTTTTTTACAGGGATGTTGCTTAGCAAAACATACATATCTATGTAGGCATATATGTGTGTATGTGCGAATATATAGTATTGCGCTCAGCGCGCTTTAAGTCCCATAGGTATCAGGTATATCGATGCTTACAGTTCTGTTAGATTGTTGACAGGAAGGTAATGGGAGTGAAATGTAAATAAGCTTGAGTAAATAACTTAAATCCTTGGTCAAGAATTCTAAAATGATTTCTTACGCTCTGAAGATGTAATGTATACCATTCATGTTTGTACGTACCTGGATAGTATCTCGAACTGAGTGGACGAAATTGTCATTAAAAATTTTCAATTGAAATGCTGCGGTGAACAGAAATAAATTTAAATACCGCTATTAAGAAAAACAAATGAGATAGATAACACATTTTCTACAATACCCGATCTTTTTGAACCAAATATAAAAATGCCTAATAGCAGACACAAAACCTGAAAACCAAACAATGAACACTAGAGCTACAAATAGGCAGCTCAGTTCCACTGTTACCCGTTCGAAAATATCCTTTTCCATACAATGGTCTATCTCAGCTGAAAATACAATAAAGTGGAGAATGATTTCAAAATTTCCATTTTACCACCACACCAATGCAGGTTAGGGGCTTAGAATATGCCTGTCGTAAGAGGCGACTAATATCCACATCTAGCCCGCTTGCGATGTGCTTGTACAGGAGGGTAGAGTATTCAAATCTGGCAAAGGACTGTCAACATCAGTATAACCCTGTTTGGTCCGTCATGTCCTATCGCTGGGCAAAGTACTGTTACTATAATAATAAAGGGTAGTGTGACAATATCGAGGAAGACTTGTAGAATTTGGTATAGACAAACCACTCATATACATAGGTGCCCCATGTACGATAATGGTTGTTCACAATTATGTTCATTTGGTGAACATTTGAGATTTATGGCTGTACTTTTATGAGAGTGTGCTTCAGTTTATTTTATTTGAATGGAATGTAGTTAATAACATTTTTTTTCTTATCAGAACTTAAGTTGTTCATTTGTATCGAGGAATATGTTTTCACGATACATGCAAGCTTCCACAAAAAGCAATTTTGCAAATCCATAATACATGATTCCAAATTTCCCTTTACCAAATATACGATTGAGAAACTCTATGCTAAATTTTAACATCAAAAGAACGTCAATGATTTCTTTTTAATCAAAAATGAAGTAATATTGACAACCTATTAATTTAAATGAACTAACTTTCTTTTTAATACCATGGCTATATGTATTCATTCACGTCTGCACTTGTAAAGAAACTGAGGACCTTCTTAAACTATCTTATAGAAAAAAAAAATTTAGTTTGGGACTACAGAAATTTCAACCATGAATCTAATGCCTTTGTTGAATCGGTAAAAGGCATCTGACGGAAATGCAACACTAATTCTCATAGCTACCATAGATCATTGATCCAGTTGATGTATCAGACAAACGTAGGTGATCCATTAGATCAACAACCTAGCCTCAACACAATTTATTCAAGAGGATCAAAAATACATGGGTGAAGGTCAACCAGAAAGAATATGATAAGGGTACCAGCAACGAAAATCTGAGAGAACATCCACATTCTGAACTAACTGCCCACTCATGGAATTACCTTTGAAAAGGTTAGAAAAGGCTAAAATTTAAAAAAAAAGAAGCTAAAAAAGTCAGAAATTTTTTTTACGAACTCCATTTCAAATTTTTTTTTAGTTTAAACTATTTGTATACGAGTATAAAGCTGTAGACATAACTTAAAGGAACTATTCTTGTTTAAACACAAATTTTTTCAAAGAAATACATGCTGTAGAAAAATCACTACAAACTAATTAATTTTATAATATTTTCTTCGTCTGATGAATCAGAAGAGCTTGAGTCTGCGTACAAGTTTGTGTATTTATCATAGAGATGAGATCACGGTAATTTCAAAATCAGGGCAACATTTGGATAAGAGATTTAACATTTAATATTAAGAAGCGAGTTAAGCATTTTCATTTTTAATCTGATCCTTAACTTAGTTTTTTTAAATGTTCATGGCACTAAAAATTCTTTCAACCTCCGCATTACTGAAAGATAATACCAAAAAGCTAAATACGAGTTCTATAAAAGGTTGTTCGTTTAATGAACTTTTATGTTCACGGACTTCCGCCCAAAATTCAATGGTAGAGGCCACATTTGTCCCCTGTACCGTTATAAGCCTTCGCCACTGCAGCTCAATCAATGCTACCTGACTTGAAGAATACCTATACTTTTCTTTTTGAAAGTAAGAAAATACATCATTCCTGGAATTTGTATGAAAAATATGGTGTTGGGACCAGAAAAGGTTTGGAGTAAAAAAAGCTAGAAAAAAGCCACGAAGCTAAAACCAAAATTATGAGGCTAAAGGACAAAAAAGGCTAAGTCTAGCCTCGAAAAGGCTAACCTGGTCACACTGATACTGAGATCATATACGTACGAGCATGTTAACGAAATCATCCTTATTTTTTTCGACTGCATAACGGCGTCCCACCAACGCAAAAACGACTAAGCAGTGCTCAAATGAAGCTACGAAAAAAAGTGAAAACGAAACGATCACTTGTCAAAGCAATTGAGTAAGTAAATAACATTTCTATTTAGAATAATCAAAGTAACCTTTTTCTGATGAAAAATTTTTAAGAAATTTATAAAAAAAATATGGAATTGTTTTTATTTTTCAGGATTCACTTATTGTGATTGTGGAATGCAGTTTTCATAAATAAAATAACAAGGAATAACAGAATCGTTTAGAAGCTGTAAAAGCGAAATGGCGATTAGAGACAAGGTGGTTAAAAATAGCACTTTTAAAAAAATTTAGTTACTAAGAGCTTGCTCGAACTCGAGTTACCTGTATGGCTATTTGCAAAGAACTCCGAAACTTAAAATTTTCTGCATAAAAAACTAATCTTCCTTGAATTTCCTTAATTTTATAAAAAGATATCTGACAGAACGGGTGGTGAAATGAAATAATATTTTTTACTCTGACTCTGCCGAAAGCTATATCTTGATTGTTCAAAAAGAACACTGAGAAATCCATTAGAAGACTGACTTGTATCCTTCTAAAACAAACCTAAACTAAATGTATTTTCTTAAAGTGTTAGAATGAATTTATGTATGTAAAAAAAAAAAAATTTGCCTTATTCCATCAAAAAAAGTGTTATGCTTTGAAAAATATTAAGAAATGAGCAAGATATGATAAGTTTGTAACTAGAGGTACCTGGTCAAGGTATGTAGACCAGGAATGGGAGCTTTTAAAAACTTGAGTGACGAGTGGCAAAAAAATAACACATAAAAATTTAGTTTTTATTCAAAAAAATTTGATTGATGAGTAAAATATTATTGGTTATTCAAAAATTTTGAATAAACAATAAAATTTCAATTTTTATTCAAGCTTTTGAAAATGAAAAATAACACACCGAGATACAGCAAAATTATACCCGTATGTGCATATAGACATAATGTGTATTAATAAAGATTTTTTCGGTTATCTCTGTATAAATTGAGATTCCCTGAGTTAATTGTATGCAAGTTCGGGACCATTGCTGCACAAAATAAGGCTTTTGGTGGGATACCTTCAATGTTTTCGGAATAGTTATAGGAACCATTTTGTGACATTTTCAGGGTAATTTCGGGACATATGCTGAATTATGTTGTAGGCTTTACCGGGTCATTTCGGTGTTGTTTTCGGGACTATTTTGGAGTAATTTATCTGAAAGAGTCCCGCAAAGATCCCTAAAAAAATTCAAATATAAGCCCAAAAAAGTCTTAATACAATCAATAAATCAATTACGAAATGCTGATGAAAAAATTCCGAAATTATCCCTAAATTTTTTCCGAAATCACCCTGAAAACCACCAGGTAGTCCCTAAGTAGCCTAGTTTTGAGCAGCAATGATCCCAAAATTCAATCGAATAAACTCAGTGCAGCTCAATTTATACAGAAATAACCAAAAAACATGTTTACAAGTAAGCATTATGTCTATATGCACATAGGAGTATAATTTTGCTGTATCTCGATGTGTTATTTTTCATTTTCAAAAGCTTAAATAAAAATTGAAATTTTATTTTTTATTCACAATTTTTTTGAATAACCAATATTATTTCACTCATCACTAAAATTTTTCTTTTTGGCGGCCGCCGTGGTGTGAAGGTAGTGTTGCCGGCCTACCACACCGAATGTCCATGGTTCGAACCCTGGTACAGGTAACATCAAAAGTGATTTGAAAAAAGTTTTTCAAAACGGGGTCGCCCCTCGGCAGTGGTTTGGCAAACTCTCCGAGTGTATTTCTGCCATGACAGGCTTCTCAGCCGTTCGATGCCGTTCGGAGTCGGCAAAAAACTGTAGGTCCCACCAATTTGTAGGGAATATTCAAATCGGCTCACCACAAATTGGAAGAGAAGCTTGGCGCAAAAATCTCTTAGGAGGTTTATGATGATACACCTGTTGTATATCGCGCCATAGAGATAGAGAAATAAAATATAATTTTTTATTTTAAAAGTTTTTTTGTTCAAAGTGACCCAAGTGACATACGCTATTATATAGACAATTTCCGGAGATAGGGCCGAAAAACTTCACTCAACACCAAAAAAATCCCGTATTAACATGATCAAACTGTACTAAAAATTTGGCTATCTTAAAATGTAAGCTTTTCCTAGCATATTTACACTCCGCAAGCACAGTACCGCGAAACTAAATATCTAAATTTGCTAAAAACAACGATAAATTCTTATAACTACCGGTAAACTCTAATGTGGCCATCTTGATATTTTTATTAAAGATAGCACGTACATAGATTCATATAAACATATAGGCTAGTGCATTCAATCCAGAAACAGTTTTTACGATGTCTCGGTTTTGACTTCACAGAATTTATTCCATCAGAATACATAACGTGATCTCCCGGAGTAGCTTCAAGTTTCATTTTCGTATTCGGGTCGCTGAGAGCCTACTTGAGAAAATCTTTTGTATTTTTATATAACATTGAATATCTGTTTTTCATTTTCCTCAAAGTATTTCGACTAAGTTTCTTATGATTCTAGAAAGCCTACAATCAATTCATAAAAGGTCTTTCTCAAGAACTTTCACACAATAACATTTTTGGGATGCCCAAAGAACGCACTTTAAGTTACACGAACACTATTGGCTTTAAGTTAAAATTCGGATCAAACAACATTTGTAATTCGACAAACACAAATCTATATATCTAACAGCCTAAATATATCCATTCAAAACAAATATAAATTCGATTTTTAAGCACTTCAATGTTAAGTTGCTTCTTTGCAATAAGAACTTTTTTAAAGAGCCCGGGATTTTGGGATTCCGAATCTAGGGACCGGTTGCCTTAAGCTTACTTGGACAGCGTATTGAAATAATAAATTCCAATTTAATTTAGCCAGTTCTTGAGTATATCGGTTAGCCCACATACAAATGTTCATATACTTGGACTCGATAGCATGATTTTTTTTTTTAATACTTACAAACCATATACATATGTATATAATAGTTCGTTTGTTTCCTAATTCCTACATAACACTTTTAGTTTAAAAGCGAGTGAATACAACTCCAACTAGAGTCTCAAAATGCATGTGTATGTGTAGATAAGTGCTTTACCCAAAAGAAAACTTTTCAAGTTCTTCCCTTTATAATCTACCACAAAACAGCTTCTAAGCAAGTGTCAAAAAGCTCTCAGGCCTTAACTTTCAACTTCAGTACGAGCAAAAAAACGTTTCAAAAGTGCATTTCAATTCGATTCCATTCCGGTCGGATGTGTTCAAGAATACGAAGCTTCTCAAAATAAGTACTAGCCATAAACCGTGTGTAGAAGTCCCCGCAAGTGGGGAAAAGTTTCTGATCGCCATTCACCTGGGAATGGCCAGAGCGATTCTTTTGCATGCGGTTCAAGCAGGTCACTACTTCCGGGCGTTTGCGTCCAAGTATCCCGTTTGGTGGTGAGCTAAACGTGAGAAGGCGGCAACCTGGTAAGGCCACATAATCGGTTTAAGGGCTTGCTTGGGGGATTCAAACAGCAGCGTCTGATAATCATGTGGTGCGGCTGCAAGCGGACGTCTGTCTTGGATAAGGCGATTCGCTATTTAAACGTGTAATTTATTTCAACCTTCCGCGAAATGGGTTGTACGTTGGGTGGACCCACCACATAAGACAACGTTCTAATGAAATTCAACAACGAAGCCTCGGATATGAGAACCCCTTTTTTAGATGGCAACACCCGCAAACGAAATAGAGATTACGAGATAATGGCATTCACCTGGCATGACCGGCCCCTTAATGGAGAAGGTGCCACTGCCCGGCTTGGTGAGGTCCTGAGGAAAACAAAAGCTAACATCACGAACAAAACACTTTGCAACATACCCTGGAGTGGGCATGTAGACAAGCGCAGATTCGGCGTGGGATTTGTGGTGGGAGAGAGACTCCGTCACCGAGTGCTGTCATTCACGCAAGTGAACGAGCGTCTCGCCGCAATCGGCATAAAATTTCGATTTTACACCATATCGTTTATCCGCACTCATGCACTGGCGGAAGATAAGGACGACGTGGAAAAGGATGCATTCTACGAGCGCCTGGAAGAAGCATACGAGCGCTGCCCCTGTCATAATATCAAAGTCGTGCTTGGCGACTTTAACCCCCAGGTGGATAAGGAGGGTGTATTCGGCCCCACTGTCGGGAAGTTCAGTCTCCGCGATCAGACTTCGCCAAATGGATACAGGCTGATCGGCTTCGCCGGTCACAAACATGGTCATATCCAGCACTAGGTTTATAAACAAGAAGATCCATCAGGCTACATGGCTATCCCCCCATCGAAAAACAAGCAACCGGATCGACCACGATGTGATAGATGGACGGCATGCTTCCAGCGTTTTAGATGTTCGCACAATACGAGGACCTAACATCGACTCTGATCACTACCTAGTAGCAGCCAAAATTCGTACCCGCCTCGAAAAAAAGAGAGGCAGAAAAGCGTGAAACCAAGGAGCTTGAAATGCTGGCCAACGGGAAAAACGCTCGAAAATTCTTTCAAAAAATTCGGCGAATGACGGATGGTTTTAAACCCGGGGCAAACTCCTGTAAGAATGAGAACGGCGACTTGGTGGCCGATGTTCAGAGAGCACTCAGAATATGGAGGGATCACTTCTCTGCCCTTTTAAATGGAGAAACTGAGCAAGAAACCAGAGAAGATGCCGAACCCGAGCCCACAGTCGAAGATGGTGAAATTGACGGTCCACAACCCGACTATAATGAGGCCCAAATAGCAATATCCTGAAACACAATAAATCAGCTGGTGCTGATGGTTTGCCTGCTTAGCTATTCCAACACGGCGGCGAGGAGATGGTAAGGCGCATGCACGAGCTTTTATGCAGAATATTGTCGGATGAATGCATGCGTGAAGATTGGAATCTAAGTGTTCTCTGCCCAACCCAGAAGAAGGGCGATCCTGTAAACTGTGCCAACTATCGCGGAATCAGCCTTTTGAATATCGCATATAAGGTCCTATTAAGCGTATTGTACGAAAGACTGAAGCCTGACGTGAATAGACTAATTGGACCTTATCAGTGTGGCTTCAGACTTGGTAAATCCACCATCGAAAGAAGCGGAAAGAAATGGGTTTGGTCGTGAACGAGGCATTTGCGTCTTAGCAACCACGCCACTGTTCGTTTACCTGAGAAGCAGCAATAACACCAACAAATGCTACTTCGGACTAAGTAGGCAATTAAAAAGTAAAGTCCTCTCTCGACGAATGAAAACTACCCTCTATAAGTCACTCATCGAACCCTTCGGGTTAGGGGGTTAGAATATGCCCGAGGTAGGCATACCGGTCGTAAGAGGCGACTAATATGCACAAAGGTAATGACGTGCAACGCGATGGCTGATCTACGGATATGTTGCCTCTCACCTTTCATTACCCATCTTCTCCTTCCTTGCGGAAGGAGGGGTGACATGACCTAGAAGGTTCCACTGGTCATACCAAATCGCTACCCTGACGGCGAGTACCGAAGAAGATTTAATGATGAGCTGTATGAGCTTTACGCAGACGCCGACATAGTTCAGCGAATTAAAACACAGTGGCTTCGCTGGCTAGGCCACGTTGTACGAATGAGAGAAGATGCTCCAGCCCAGAAGGTGTTTTTATCGGCACCCGCCGGTGGAAGCAGAGGAAGAGAGAGACCACCACTCCGATGGAAGGACCAAGTGGAGACCGATTTGCGATCCCGCGGTGTTTCCAATTGGCGGCAGTTGGCGCAACGAAGAAATGACTGGCGAGCTATGTTGGACGGTCAAAATCGCCCAGGCGATTAGATGACCATTTAAAGAAGAAGAAAAGAACCCCGTGTTAAAAATGGATATATTTTAGTTTGAGAACGCTATATCGTGTCCTTTCCAGATATGTGACTGTGCCAATTTTCCGATTTTGAGTTAGTAGGCTCACCGTACTAACCATTGAAAGTTCTCCATTTAACCAAAACCCCGAGTACCCTGCGTACAAGGAAAGCAGCCTATTTTGAAATCTAACTAACCGCAATCAGCCAAAATATACTGATTATGAAAAAAAAAAAATTTACATGATTTTTCAACATTCTTATTTTACCACATTCATGCTTCGGGCAAGAGGGATACGATATATTTCAGTTTAGGAAGTTAATATGAACTGATTTAAGAAAACTGTACAAGTGTAAGGACCCTCTACATTCTGAAGCAGTGCGAAATATTTACTGTTTGTTACCCTGACAGGAAGTAGAAACGATTATCTTGAACCTAGTTCTTCTTAGAAATGGTCCTTTATCATTTGTCATGGCGATTTTTCTACAAGGAGACTTTGCAAAATAATAAAAAAATAGTTTTCTGTCTGTGATAACAAAAAAGGACAATATTTGGGCCGAATATTTACTCAATGGTCCTAATAGTTAATCAGTTTCAATAATGGGAGTCTAAAATGTATTACTAAAAAAGTACACTTAAAACTAATCAATAATAATCAAGGACAGCCTCAGTATGATAAGAGACAGACCTTGCTGCCGTCGTGGTACAATGGGTTTGTAATGGCCTTCAATACCGAAAACACTTCAGAAAAAATATTTTTTTTTTAAACGGGGTCGTCCCTAGGCAGTGGTGTACACCTTTCCGACTTAAAAGGATTTAACCTGAATGCATCTGTCCCAACAAAAACTTTTCGGAGTTCGCATAGGACGTTAATTTTTATAAGAATAAAGAGGCACACCATTAAAGAAGTTCGGCCTTAATCCGCTTGAATGTAGATTGCCCCAAATAATTTTTATTATTAATTGTTACCAGATGAGTGAATGAAAATCATGTTAGTTTCTATGCGATAAATATGGAATATACCCGAGACAACGCATGCCTTCTGGGACCTTGTCGGGAGTGTGTTGCCGTAACTCAACCGGCATTGAGCCTTAACCTAAATCTTATCCATGGGGAAGAGAGGCGCGTAGGGTATAGTGTACATGTTACCACCGACTTATGGGCGCTGCCCTTTAAGAAGTTTCATAGTGACTATGGTTCAAACCCTAATGCGAAAGCAGCAACTGCTGAAAATGTAGATTACTACTGCCTTGTATTGATTGTTTACCGGCCGATAGCGAGGGATGGTCGCTTTAAAACAAAATTGTTATTCGACGTTAAGTTGCTCACTCAGAACTAACTAAATAGCAGAAATAGGCCTCCGACCAGATGGGCAAAATGTTACCTGAGTGAAACACCAAACAAGATACTCAGCTCAAATTAGTCCGAAAAAGTTGAAACGAGTATCAGCGAGAATCAAATATTTAGATAATACTGGAGTACACAGAATTAGCGAAATTCCAGAAAAACTTATTTTTTTAAACTTGAAAAAAAAGTGTTCTCAGCCCGATAAATTTAACCCAGATAACCCTTAAAGTTATGCAGTGGAAATTTGTCCACTTTTTCCCTTCCACACTTCTTAAAACAGATATAAAAACGTATTTATATGCTTTAAGCAAAAATTAATAAACGATTTTTATGTTTTTGGAGGGGTCCTATTTATAGTAAAATAAAATTTTTTCATTGAAAATCGCACAGCTCATGTCAGTGAATGTATTCGATAACACACTTATTTTACTCTGCTTTCTAATATAAAACATAAACGAAACTTTAATTTTAGCCCCCTTAAATTAACTTACCTTTCAAAGCGTATGTTATAATTTTGCATTTTCCAAATTTCACAAACTTCAAAATCAAATATCTCACACTTCTATAGCAAAAGAGCAAATTACAACTATTAATGCAGTTGCGCAATCTCTGCTGCGTATAACAGCGCGTTCCCGTTATTTGTTAACGGCCGCGCGTGTGAGTTATATTACATAAACTTGCCGTCCTATATATAGGACATCAGGGTTATCTGGGTTAAATTGACCATGAGAAAGCGGCATTTTTGTGAAATTTAAAACAGAGACTTGTAAAGCGTTTCTGTTTCGTTATTGTTCTGCAGGTAATTAACGAAATAGAACTGGTGCACAGAAACGATACTCCTTTTTAACAAAACTAGTAAGAATTTCTTTGAAACGGTTCCAGCAGAAACAGAACCTGTACCAAAACTACCTAGAGATTTCATCATAATAACAGAACTGTAACTAAAACGCTAGATAAGAAACAAAACTTGTAACGAAACGTTCAACTATAGACACAAAACTTGTAAAATGAAACCTCAGGAACGCAATCAAAATGATAATAGTGACAGTATGATATATACATATAGTACATGTTTAGTCTTTCGCTAGAATAGCGAAAAGCGGAAGGGGGATAAAAAGTGCATATTTTATTTGTATACAGAAACAGGCGATGTAGATTGGAAATACACATTTTTATCATATATGTACATAGGGCAAGGGATTGTGAAACATTTACATTAACTAAAACCATTATCAATAGATATTTCAGCGGCGAAACAGTTTAAAAAAATATTTGAATCGCATTTTGTTTCAAAATGTCTCACAAAACTTTACAGAATTAACAAATTTAATCTAGTGAATAGTTCACAATGAGTAAAATTTTTGGTAAAATAAAAATTGCATATGTATACATATTTATAAAAAAAACAGCTCACTAGCAGAAACCGCATATGGTTTTGCTACAGCTTCGTTGCAGTTTCAGGTTTCGTTTCTGTGCCCAGTGTTTCGTGCCGATTTAAGTTTCAGCAGTTTTGTTACGTAGAGTTTCGTTACACTTCTGTTACTCATTGGGAACAGTTACATGTTACTTGGAACAATAAAACCAGAAACGGAGTTTCGTTTCTATGCAAGGTTTTACTACAAGTCTCTGGTTTAAAATCCGTGTTAACACAGTTTTTTTTATAGATGTTACATTAACATTTATTAGATGTTAAAAAAATAGAATATTTATTAAACAAGTGGAAAACGTTCTTTAATAAGTGCGGTACACCCACAGTTCCTTGTTAGTTGCTAGATAGACTCATGTTACTTTAAGTAGCAAAATCAACGTAAAAGTAAAATCTTTGAGAATATTGCACTTCAGCAATAAAATTAAGATAATTTTCATAAACAAATCACGCCAAATGCCCCCCCGGAAACATCAAAAAAACAGTCAAGGTCCTACATGTACAAGCAAAAGGCAGACGTCTGAACGTACTCGAAAACATGGAAATCTACAAACAAAAAACATTCGACGGTAGAATAATAAACGAACAGACAAACACTGTTTCCGACACAATATTCGAACCTTTAAAATTGGTTTACAAAAAACAAAGCAATCACTCAGGTACAACTAACACACACGCACCGACAAATAAACACAAAACAGCAAAAGATCAAAAACAACAAACAAGCAAAAAAGGTCAAACAACAAAAATCTCCAACTTTTACCTGCCTCAGTCAACCAAAAAAACCGATCGATGCAAACCACCGCCGTTTCTGAATGTACACACACAACACATGCACACACGTACACAAACAGACACCCATGCAGATCAGAACGAAAATCGACACTGATGATGGCACAACGCCGAAACCGGTTTGTCTCAAAACCAAATTTGACAAGGGATGACGAAAAATCGTTCCAATATACATCAATCATTCACCCTGTCGGAAAAACAACAAAACAAATCACGCATATTTAATTTTTAGTAACATAATTCCAGTCCCGAAACCCCCGGGATCACAAGAAATAAATACCGGAAGAACGGGATAGCGGGGTCCCATATATGTATGACTAGAAAACCCTGCCACGCTTCGTTGCGTCTTAGGACTCATAACAGACTGAGTTCGATTTTAACATCATATCTCCGAAACCAGTTCAGATATGGAACATAATCACATCACTTATTTCAGAACTCATTAACATCTTTTAATTGATACCCGTATTGTACTAATACATTTTGGGTCACCGTGGTCTACATTTTGGTCGATAACTCCAAAACTGGTTGAGCTGACTTGTATTCTATTGGCTTGATAATGATCCCTCCTATAAATTTTTCTTCAATATCTGCAATGTACAGGCATCGATCTCTTACAATTTTATTACATATGAAGAGAAGAGGTTCTATGCAGTTACTTGGGAATCAGCCTTTATTTTCATGTATGTTGTAGCATAACTGCAGAACATCTATTTAACGGTTTTCGGCACAACCGCGCCTGCCATATTCATAACTTCGAAACAACTAAAGATTCAGTCGCAGCAATCAGAGCAATTGAAGCGTACTACTTGCCACGTACAATTTATAATTCTACATTTTTCTGGGCTCATGTCTGTATGTATATATTTTTATCTAGTTGCATTGTTGCGAGTATGCAACATTTTTGTATCGATCTGCATTATTCCTAAAGGATAGACAACTATATAGAAGTACAAGTAAAAGGAAGTATGCACAGGGTACATACCCATATATATATATATATATATATATATATACGAGTATGTATGAATGAAAGCAACCATTAATCTTCGACCGCATTCAATAATCATGCTAGATTTCCTTTAAATTATGCCATGATTTGCTCTGCGTGCTTCAGTGGCTGCCAATTTTCCGCTCCATCGTAATAACGAACAGACAAATTATTGCCATTTTATGCAATTGAACTGGAATTCTTCGAGATCTTTATCTCGTACTAAACAACTGCACATACATATGTTGGAAGTCTGTGGACGAGCATTGTGAACACAAAAGGCGAAGCAGGCACGGGGAGACATCCCAAAATCTTGTGTAGGGCATTGTTGATTAGTGATGACAGCGTGGTGAAGTCAATTACTATTTCTTTATTTAGTTTCTCGAATGCTCATAAAAACACTAGATTGCACAGTTATTCCCATATAAGTCATCTTACATCAGAGTCTAATAGAATAAAGCAAGACGAACATACACACGCGTATTCAGTTTGGAATTACTTCCATACTTTGGCATCAATGCTTCTGCGAATTCATTGCTATTGAAAAGGTTTTACAAATGGCTTCTTACCTAAGGTGACGTTTTCTTGAAAACCTGGAAAACGTTTTTCACTACAAATTAATCTACCTAAAACCTTATAGAGCAGATAATTCAACAAGGAAGATCCGGTCCACAAGGTTTACACATCGGCACCCGAATTCGGCAGCAGCATTTGGGGAAGGCTCGACTGAGATTGGAAAAATATTTTTAAGATTGACTGGGCCACCAAGTCCAATCGGTGTCAGTTATCGATACAATAGGTTACGTTGAATTAATCCGCAATTCTCAACCAGCTTGGGAAATATTATAAAGACATAGTTCAAATTTTCACGACACGAAAATGAGGTGAACAATCCCATTGCGAATACCTCAGAGCTTAAAGTGACCCTTTTTACCCTTTGAATAAATAATAAAAAATAATAATAATATGGAAGTGTGCTGGCCTACCACACCGAAGGTGCAGCGGGGCAGGTAACGTCCAAACATTTGGTAAACATTTTTTCAAAAACGCCATCGCCCCTCAGCAGTGGTCGGCAACCCTCGGAGTGTATTTCTGCCATTAAAAAGCTTCTCGACAAAAAATTGCATCTTTCAGCCTTGGCAGATGCCGTTTATAGTCGGCATAAAAGCGTATAGATGCCCCCAATTTGAAGGAAAAATAAGAAGCAACACATCGACTGGTAGAGAAGCTCGGCCGTGATCTCCTCGAAGGGTAGGTATATCGATGTATTTAGATATATATGGGCTTGTCTTAAACCCACTTATGATAGTGTCAAAAACGTATGTGGCCTAAAATGTTACAACTGCCTGGACTCATACGAAGGCACGAAGCTGCGATATCCAATAAGCCTAAAATGAAACGAAACGTGTCTCAGCCCTTTCCTGTTGAAATAGTTCTTTTCGCTTTAGCTGATATTTCCCAGCTACAAATAGCCGATCGATTATATTCGTTGTAGATGACGTAAAAACATATACATATGTGCGTCAGTTTACAACACCGGGCACATTAACGTTAAAACCATAACAAGACTGTGAAGTGATCAGTAGATAACTTAACTCTTCCACCAGTTCCAAGTAGAGCCATCCTCCGGTGGTCGTGATCCAGACAACGATTTGAGCTAGATAGATCCACATACATACATAGCAGTCGGGTTAAATTTGTGAGCCGGATAATTTCGCTTGTTTCATATCTTTAGTATGGACTTTTGATAAACTATGTTTCTAAGTATCAGATATCGCTGTTGCGCCATGATTTACATGTTTATGTTTTTTTTTGGAATTTCGTGCTAAACGCATAAATATTTTATTTATTTTATAAAAGCTTACATATGAAGTTGTTTCATTCCCATTTTATATTATTAACTGGAACATATATGTATATATTATTTAGATCTTCATATTAGCATCGTATCCTCAAAACGGATTTTATAATTTTTGGTACTAAACAAAAATATTTGGGTAATTTTTTTAAATATTGTGGATACCCAGAATCTGCCTGAAATGAGAAACAAACGCGCTGACATCTGCTTCTGCAGTCTACTAATGATCCGGAGTGTTCCCGTGAAAATTGAGCGGGATATGGGGCCATATAACCTCACCGGATGTCGGCTCATGATGATGTTACCTTGAAACTAAGTGCTTTGAAGTCATTTACAATTTACTAGCACGCTCTCGTATTCTCAAATTAACCTTTTTACTTATTCAAAGTATTTACCAAGACACTTCATGATATTTTAGCACCTTCGTATCTTTGTGTTGTGATTGAGAATGTTGCTTGATGGACGAAGAGGTCCTAAAGTTCTCAAAAGTTGCAAATGCAAAAATTTTTGGGTTGCGAATAACCGAATAAACTCTAAAAGGTTGCAACAAAGCGAAATAAACATAAAAGCAAGTGATTCTATCCGTGTTATATTTGCTTTATATGGGTATTTGATACATTCCTACTTACTTATATAAGACTAAAACGCAAACGAAAAGTTGGACAAAAATAAAGACAAACCAAGGTGTGGCCTTTGCAAAGCGACAACAAGAAAGTTGACTTGAAAAGTCCTCACAGCTGGGTTGGATCTGCGTTCGCATATGATTTTGTGATTATACTACACACTCTTTAAGATGCCTTGAACGTAGTGATGAGCTGATGAGCCGAAAACTATATAAGTATGTACACATGTACCTGAAGAGCCAAAGGGCCACGAAGCCAATTCTTGATACTGTTTAAGACTGTTAGACAGTAAGATACGTACGTATGTGTGTATAAATGCCCTGAAGTCAAACGGATGGAAGAGAAGCAGATCAAGATAAAATGAAATAAACGTCTGATGTGTTAACGAGACAGTTCAGTTTAGAGTAAACAAATCGAAAGACAACTGACTGCAAGGAGCAAACACAAGCAGCCGGGACGGCAAAGACTGCCGGGTTAGGGTAGGGACAACCAATGAATTTGTTCGCTTGAGGAATTAAGCAAATAGAATCAGACGTTGAGAATTCGTTGAAGACGCATTTATGGCAACAAACGAATTGGTTAGTATTCACAAGTAGTGCGCGAATTGACGATTGCAAATAAATTTAACACAAAGCAAAAGAGGATGACTCCAAAAAGAATAAAACATTTATAACAAACTATACACGGGCAGAAATGCTTAAAGCTGGAACAAAGTGAAGTTAAGTTCATGGTAAAGAGAAAATAAAAGCGGAACACACTACAAACTTGATGGCAACCGATGCTGTTGAAGCGATGATTATATGATGGGCAATGGTCATAATAATAATGACAATGATTGGTAATGGACATGATGACATTCAATGTGCAACATGGTGATTAGAGGAACTGCCAACACTTTCCACTTCTACACTCATTCTTGCATTCGCCTTAGCAGACACGTAACCACTCAAGCACTTAGCAAGTTTGCAAAACAGTGAGACAGCAAGCCACTTAAAATCCATGGCCCACATAAGTACGTATGAATGACAATCTGAATTGGATTGACGGTATTTGCAGCTGACGAACTTAAATTGCTATTCATATACATACATACAAATGTACTTATTTCACACTGCAGTCTTCCTTATTGGTGGGAACGCATATGAAAGTGTGCTGTGTTGAATTGTTAAGTAGTTACGCTAGAAGTGTCAAATTATCGATATGTTAGTTAGATAGTTTCGAGTGTTTTCGCAACCCGCTATCAAAACCACCATAGTTTTAAACAATAACAGCCAGCCCAGCGGGTAAGGGGCTTATAATATACCCGAGTTAAGATATGTAAGAGGTTACTATGGTACACTACCCGAAGGTTCGTTGCGGCCGAACAAATGGCATCAGATTACATGGCCTACTACGTTGCCTATTACGTTTTACCACTTGCCATGCAGAGTGTCTCTCGCTAAGATTTCCACGCTGGTGTTATTTTCGGTGTTAAGGCTCTGTTCCAAGTAGACAAAATCTAGTCCTCTTTCGCCACCAAATCTCTTGAATAAAAGGATGAAATTAATTATTTTTGTTATGCTGGTTCTCGCTTTTCCCATCGAATAAAAAACGAAGGAAGGCCAAACCATAAAAGGCAATTGCCAAAAGGGATGTAAATCAATTTGTTGAATTGATTGAAAAATGCATCAGGAAGTGATGGCATGGTTAGTCGTGAATGCAATGACAAAAAACTTTGCAATCTTAATGATACACGAGCCACTTACGTACACATTTAAGAAACGAACAAAAGCATTAAATTGCATGAATATGAAACAATTCTTGATCAATGAGCACGGGTTAAACCTAATGGAATTATGTTTTTTTGAAAATCATCGAAATGAGGAAACTCCAATTGAGCTATTTAAAAGATTTAGAAATAACGAATTTTTAGGAATCAACACTCAATCCATTCTTGCAAATCAGGCAATTTTATTTAATCTATTTTCAATTTAGAGGTTTCTTTCAAAAGTCGTAGTAATTCGAATAGGATCTGTTGTACCAGACGAAATATCAGTGTTACCTAGATGGATGTAGTAATTGAAACATACAGGAAATTGTAGCTCATATTGCAGTTTGTTTTTTTTTCCAGTCGTTTCTCGAATTTCGAATCAATCAAAATCAAGATAGCGGAAAACAAACTGAAGCTAATGTTCATTTCCTTCGTTCTCTATAAAGTTTGAATGTTCTGTTCTTCCAGAACACCAACCATCAACAATATGCATAAGTGAACTTAAGAAGTTAGAGCACTTGACCACAATGGGAGGCAATTCAATCCCACACATGCTTACTTTACCCGAGATACACCTTTCCAAGAACTTGTATTGGTTATGTGTAAAATGTGCCGGGCCCTCCGTTTTACCTACTGAATACTCTATTAGTGACAAGTAGGGACACGAATTTCGATACGATACGATATTTAAAATCGAGTCGTTTTGTTGCAATACTATCGGATACCCGATACTTGTAAAGCGGTACTTCGAATGAGTACAGGATGGATACTTTCCATTCGTGTCCCTAGTGACAAGGATAATTGACGAGTTTCTGTTGATAGACCCGCTTTCAACAGATAATCCTTATTACCCGCCTTTGCCCTAACATAACCTACCTCTAACAGTGTTCTTTAAAGTTTTTTTTAAACCTTAATTTCTATAAACTATTCACATAAAGGGGCGGCGGACGACGTGGATATGGTGGGTAGTACTATCCACCTGAAATTTCCGATGTTGGGTAATTACCCATCTCCGATCGGTGCTTTTGTGAGAGTGCTCTCGTGTTTAAGTTTATGTGGCTTATGCGGCGACTGGCCAGAGGCTGAACGGGAGCTTTAGATTGGCTGGTCACAGCACAGGTGTGAAATGCAGCGCGAAAGAAGAAGAGAGACATTCAAGTCACACCAACAGCCGAACTACCCACCCGGGCTCACGACGTTTCGCCGCCCCTGTACACATATCTATGTTTGTATGTATATAGTCGATTACTGAATTAGAATAACTCGAGTGGAAACAATGAAAGGCAAACGCTGTTGGCTTTTGGAATCGACAATTAAGTTGACTGACGGCACGTCATCAATTGGCCAAAGTTTGATTGTACAAAGACTTTGGGAAATTTACATGAACAAAAATAAACAAAATAAAGAAATCAAAAGAATTTGCAGTTCCAGTCGAGAAACAATTGAACAACTGAATATACGGGCATTTCCAAAAAAAGTTAAACAGAAAAAACGAGAGTTTGGTTGCGTTAAGTTTAATGATATTTTATAGTTTTTTTTTTGAAGACTCCCCGTAAATGTTCGGGTGTGTCGTTGAAGTGTCCTTTGCGAGAATGAATCCAGGTGCACGATTTTATATAACAACGTCGAATCTTCTAGGTCATGTGACCCCGTTCTTCGGCAAGGAGCTGGCGTTCGTCAAAGCCTCCATTTCTAAATATGTGTACGTATAAGTTCAGATATTCAACAGGAATTCCTCTTACGTAGGTGATGTCCATACCTGGATTTAATTTGTGCTATGCATTGCACCAACAACCCCTTGAGTTTTATGGAGGCATATACGAGGTGTGTTCAAAAAGTATCGCGAATTTTGAATTTTCGCTGGTTACGTATATTCGAATTTCGAATTTTTTGTGGCGTTATGTTGGTACTCATGTCTCTCACTTATGCCGACAAGCTCGGCCATTTTGAATGTTCAGTTAATTGTTGACAGCTGCTTTGCTTGCACGTGTTTTGGATCGTCTTCGATTTTTATGCGAAATTCGTACCAAAACTGCTCAATTGTGACCAAAAACAGCATCGCATGAACATTGCTAATGAGATGTTAAACTCTGTCCGCGACGACCCAAATTTGCTTCAGAGGGTCATAACTGGTGACGAATCGTGGGTTTATGGTTATGACGTGGAAACCAAAGCTCAATCATCTCAATGGAAGCTGCCGCACGAACCAAGACCGAAAAAGCGCGCCAAGTTCGGTCGAATGTGAAAGTTTTGCTGACAGTTTTCTTCGATTGCAGGGGCGTGGTGCATCATGAGTTCTTGCCACAGGGAAGAACGGTCAATAAGGAATATTACCTGCAAGTTATGCGCTAGAAACTCCCGGATTTGTGGAAGAACAAAAATTGGCTTTTGCACTACGATAACGCCCCTGCTCACGCATCGTTGCTTGTGCGCGACTTTTTGGCCAAAAACAACACACTAATGATGCCGCAGCCACCGTATTCCCCAGATCTGGCCCCCTGTGACTTTTTCTTGTTCCCTAAACTGAAGAGGCCCATGAAAGGACGACGTTACGCTTCTCTTGACGAGATAAAGACGCCATCGAAGGAGGAGCTGAACAAGATACAAAAAAATGATTTTTTGAAGTGCTTCGAAGATTGGAAAAACCGTTGGCACAAGTGTATAATATCTCATGGGGATTACTTTGAAGGGGACAAAATAGATATTCATGAATAAATAAATAATTTTTGAAAAAACACAGAATTCGCGATACTTTTTGAACACACCTCGTATGTCATCTTCTTAAAACGAATTTACTGATAAGGGAGGTAAATTCTATAATTATGTAATATCGTTGCCATCGCGGTAACAGCCCAAATCGCCAAAAAAGACAAAGTAGCTCGTTCTTTTTGCAGGCGCCAAAGGTTAGCATGGGAATATGAAAACCGATTTCTGTGTATAGCTTGATTCAGATTAGGAATTATTACCTGTTTGTGGAAAGTTGCATGGTAAATTTTTTTTGGGTGGGGCTTCCACGTCTAACTTTACAGCAAAATAGAAAACAAATACCTTAATGGGGTAAAAAGTGCTTTGTTGAGAGGATTTTTCCTGCAGAATCTGAATCTGAATTTGAAATTTAAAGCAAAGCCACATCTAGTGCTTAAAGAGGCCGAACGTAAGTTCCTTATAACATTCTTTAAATCATCTGAAGACTGTTACCCTTTAAATCTAAACTTTCTGGTGGCTCAAGTGGCCGGATAATTTCATTACCAAAAAATAAGTGGTAAGGTGTTGTAACCATGAAGATTGTAAATATTTTTGTGGAAAGAACAAGATTTAACAAACAATATTAGCAATTTTTTCACACATTTTCGTTCACGCTTTCATTTGATCCTCTTTCGTTTTTGACAACGTTACCATGTGCAGAATCGCGATTACATGAACTGGTTACAATTATCGGTCTTACAATCCTATAGTTACAAAGTTACGCTCAGAATAAGGATTCAAATATTTTTCTTTGTTACCCAATGTTTTAAAATTTTGGATCCATCTACTCCACACAAATATTAGAGGAATACTTTTTAATTGTTTTTAAGCCATTGATTTTATGACGATCGGCCGCAACACTGGAAATATCCATATGCATGTGTGTATATTGTAGAAAATGTAAATTGGCGTTGTTAACAAAATTTCTTTTTTGCCTCAACGATTCCAACGTGTGACTGTTTGCGTGTCAAATTAACAAACTCCTAAACCTTATTGTATCTGAATAAGCCAAGCACAACATAAAAATCAAACCGTTTGATTTGTCTCTCATTTATTTGTGTGTTTTCAGATGGAGTTTACTGTCGTAAATTTGATAATTTTTAATTCTGTTGGCAATTGAACAATAGGCAAATCTGTATAAATAAACGACAAAGATGGTCTACGATAAACGACTAAACCACTATAACAGCGATCATGCCACTCATACCGACACCTTCGCATTTTTAATTTGGACACGCCAGAAGTAGAAGATATAGTTTTACCCCCGGGGACCAAGTTTTTCTGAAATTTTTTTTTCCTAAATGGCCAGGCCTGCGAAGAATCACTTCCCAGATATTTATATTTTTTCTGTTGGTATCACTGTAGTATCCCATATTTGCATACATATGTCCTAATAAAATTGTTGAAACTCTTATTATGTCCTCTTATTTCCTGTGAACTTATCTGGCATCCCTCGTTGGCTTTCTACGTTCCTGTACACGCCGTGCAATAGTCTCAAAATATTCCATGTTGACATAACTAATTCGAACATTTTGCAGCAAAGAGTGTTTCATTGTATTTCGGGAGTGTCAATACGAAATTCCATTTAATAAATTCAGTATTCATGGATTGCGCAAACATGAGAATTTAGAGTAGATGCTCATATGAAAGAATCTAATTGCCGAGGACTAGTAAATGCTTACTGAAATTGAATGTGTCTTAGTTTAAAGTAGAAACACAAAAAAAAAACAAGTAAGGAAACGGCTGTTTTCGACTGTGCCGAAGCTTTATACCTTTTATGAATGCACATCACAGTTTTAAGTGTCCGATCCTTACCCTCAATTAGTACCAACTCTGCAAAACTGTTAATTTAAAGATACATAGCCCAAAACCCCATTTATCGGAAAAATCGATTGTATGGGAGCTATATGTTATGTTGGTCCGATCTGGGTGATTTTCACTGCACACATTACATATACAATATGTACCAAAACTGCAAAAATGTTACCTTCCTAGCTTTTTAATTGCAACATTTATAGGCCAAAACTCGTTTATCGGAACAATCGATTGTATGGGAGAGTTGAATTGGGCCGATCATGCTGGTTCCGACAAATGATCAATGCTTTACCAAATTTCATCGAGATGTCTCTAAAACTGAGAGACTAGTTTGCGTTCAAACAAACAGACGAACGGACGGACGGACGGACGGACGGACGAGCATGGCTAAATCAACTCAGCTCATCGCCCTGATCATTTCGGTATACTTATTGGTGGGTCTATCTCTTCTTCTTATACTTACAAACATCGGACCAAAGTTATAATACCATTTCATGTTCATGAAAGGTATAAAAATAAAGGATTGGATGGTACAAAATGGCGAAATGAATAAATTCGGCTGAAATAATTAGTTATGGGTTTGTTAGTTTGAAATACGACTAAGTTATATAACATGTTGAATCTGTCAACCGACACCATTAGGAGATTGGGTCCTTTTTTTCGGATGCTCAGAGAATATTATGATTTTTTATAACGAATTCTCTTAAGATGTGTATGCAATATCGATACTGAAGATGAACATTACTTGTAGAAAGCATTCGTTGCCCCGCAAAAAAAAAATGCCTTTTGTTTGAGCATGTCCTATGAAAAGACAAATTGTCCCTTTCATGCCTAAATAAGTGGTGTCGGTCAGATTCCCTTTCCTCGGTCGGACAAGTTTACTTTCAACACCTAAATGTGGGCTAGAGAAATTATAATCGACTTATCCCTACTATGCCCCTAAAGGAATAGTTGGGATCGATTGTCACCAACAGTAGGCGAAAAGTATTCGTCGCGGATCACTCTCTTTAGAGATCAGTCGCACGATTTTTTGGAGGGTGTTGACAAGTCCTCCTTTGTCTATAGATTTTATGGTATTTAACGATAAAAACTAAATAGAAATGGGGAGGAATCTAATAATAAAGACTTAATAGTAAAAAATTGCTTATTTATTTACTGTTAATTTAGTGAAAAAAGTCCATAGTTATTGGCTCTCAGTCAACAAATGGACTCTGAGATATGTATATCTCCGAAGTACTGAAAGAAATTATTTTAAAACTTTTGAGTTTGTTTCAAAGCAAGTTTTGGCTTCCGCATCTCAGATTCATGTTCTTTGTTAATTTCCCTATCCTTTTTAACGTTTTTTGACAGGTGAAATAAATTTCTTATGGATATATTTACTGTCGACATAAATGTAACTGCTCATTTCAAACAGATCTACATAATGTCTACAGACATAAATCTACGTAGTGTAATTCAAAAAATGAAGTATCGAGACACCCGCAAACGCCGCGGAAGCACGGGCTTTGTCGATAATAACACCCGCTGGTACTACGGCCATCCCATCTTAATTCGACCTTGCCCATGAGTTGGAGAAATAATCAGGGCGGTTATTATGAGAGACTTATAAGGCTTGATCTTTGTTCATCGAGAGAGGACTTTACTTCTCAATTGCCTACTCAGTCCAAAGTAAAACTAGTTGGAAAAGTGATTCTCCGTTCAGTTTATCGGCTGACATTTCCCAATTCACGCTGGTCTCCAAATAGACCAAGCCCTTCACAGTATTCAACCTTGTTCCTGTCAACAGTGACGTCGATTCTTTATTTACAACAAATATTCGTTATTTGTTATAATTTAAAATATTAACCTCCATATTTATAAAAAATAAAAAGAATTTATAAGGCTCTTATAATTCAAAATTTTGTTGGAAATGTTATTTTAAAAAGCTTTATAACCAATTTTATTTCTATGAATATGGGGGTAAAAATATAAAGAAATTGATATTATAAGTGTAAGTAAATCGCACTAAAGAACGTAAACGAATTTCGGCACAACGCAGTACTTAATCGATGCTTTTGAAACTCGAGACCGGAAGCATTTTTTTTATTAAGAAATATACCACAGTATCGTATGGAGTTATCACAAATAATATCGGCTTTTGCTAACCTGATGGGATTCATTGCTATTTTTTGTTTTTCAGAGCTATTTATTACAGTTATTGTGTAATGCTGCCCACGGCAAATTAAAAGGTAAACAAAGCACAAAGCAAGTGAGCGCCTAACTTGATTTCATTTATGCGAGATCTCCTGCTTATGCCTAGCTTTAATTCGCAAAAAGTTTATCTTAACTTATGCTTAAGAAGATAATTCGCGCCCCAGTAACTGTCGTAAGTGTGGTTTCGGTAAGCAAGACGGCAAGTCCCACGGCATACTGTGAGAAGCTTTCATTCTTACCCTTCACAACCCTCCACTATCGATCCTCTCTTTAGTTGTAAATAGGAATTTTAAATTAAATGTACAACAACTAAAGGTAAAGCCAGCAATTTATATTTCTTGACAGGTTGGTCGAATTCCAGAAATGATTCATATTTGTATCAGGCCATCCCAACTGCACGCTCTGGTACTTCCTTGCTCTACATACCCGACTGTGGCGGGAGCGATGTGGTATGACAAGTGCAATCTTCTAGGTCATGCCACCGCTTCCGTAAGGAAGGAGAATATGGATGTTGAGGTGAGAGGCAACCATCGAGTTGGACGTCATTACCTTAGTGTATTTTAGTAGCCTCTTACGACCGGTATGCCTACCTCAGGCATATTCTAAACTCCTAACCCGCAGGGGCCAAAAAATCACGCTCACCACCGCTGTTATAAAGAAAGGACGGTTATTTTATGTCTTTCGTATGTTAAAAGCTTTAAATATGCTTCGACATGGTTTAGGTGGTTGTGCTGGGAAAACAATTCGTTATTTGATGGTAGAATTCAAGTTGAATCAACGACGTAATCGGCATCTTAAAAACACCGTTGTAGGTATCAATCTAAACTCAACAGGGACAATTGTTAAAGGTAACAAGAAATTAAATTTTGTTCCCCAGCTGCAAAGACTAAGCGCATGAAGCACGCAATACCACACGCAAAAAACTCGAGAATTGATAGCCTGGGGCAGGCAAGAATACATATTTCGAGGAAATTACATATTTGTTAGTTTGGGTGCGTGTGGCAACCTCGCATAAATGCAGGCAACCACGAAATAGTTCAAGTAACAGAGAATATATGAAGGAAATACCGTTTATTTCTGTCTGCCAAGATCCCAGGATGAAATAACAAGACTGGATTATCCTCAATACGAACCTAGTGCGATTGTATTTGTCTGTGGATCGAAATAGATGCCCTTTTTCTCAACTCTACTGTCCTCGTGTGCGCTCAAAGTTACAATTCTGAACACATAAAACCGTTCTTGTTGTTATTAATTTATTCATTTTTATTTATTTGTGTTTCAGCTTGTGTCCTTCTTAGAATAGAAAACAAAAAACATTTGGTGTGCATACAAATCGATTATTCCTAAAAAACACAGAGATAGTGCATAAATGCATTTAATATTTAGTTTGCTCAGGTATGCTCTATTTATGTACGTACAAAGCATATAAAAACATACTTACTATTTATTACTCTACTATAACTTGAAATACTATAATTTGGATATTCTCATCGGTTGCAAAATTTCACTAGAATAAGAAAAGACTGATGGCCGTGAACGTTGTACCTGATTATTACATAATAAACTTGCAGTTGCCGACTCTGGAGATAAAAATTTAAATAACGCTATAGGTTTCGAGTTTTTGCAAAGTTATCGATTTTACAAAGTGAGAAAAGGCAATTTTCGTATTTTGAAAACATCTCCAGCTCCACATCGCCGATCGAAAAACGGTTTCCCCGATATTAAAGATTCTTCTAACAACCTGCAATATAAAGCTTCCCTAATCCATTATAAGTTTAAGAATTATTTGTAAATGCGTTTCAAATTTTCCATCAGCATCGTCAAATAACCCTTCGACGCAATAATTGTTTTGCATTTATTTTGGCGTAGTATTGGAGATGGATAGATTGCAAATCGCTTCATAAATATAAGAGTTATAGCAAATTTAGCAAGTGTGATTTTTTTATCCGGTAAATCTAGCCTGTACTTTCAGATGCAATAAAAAAACTGATTTGAAAGTTTTTATTTTCTACTTAGTTAAAATTTTTTTTTTAAAGCACATATTAGGTTTGTAACTTACGATGTTTTGAGAAAATACTTTGATTGTACTTCGCTGTTATCGTATTAAAACAAGGTGTTTTTACCGATTTTTCGGTGGTTATTCGCATCTTACGTTAACTTCGGTCCCAAAAATTATAACCCAGAGGCGGAAAAATTATATTATTCGTTTTTTAAAAGCTACAACTAAAAAACGTTTGCAAAATTTTGCTTTTTTCCTACCTTTATGAAATTTAAACAATTAACAATATCACACCGGATTATGATTTGTGGCCCGGGAGGTGTCTTTTGAAGACAGTTACGAATGTATGCTTTTTGTAAACGTGCTGACACAAAACTTTCTTTCAACTTTATTTCGTGTAAGAAGAGCAGATGGTTCAGTCTTAATCCTGTTTTTTTGAAAGATAAGAGTTGATGTTACTTGCGAAAATTAGCGCTCTGAAGGGTGTATGTATATATGGACATTTGTTTATATGTGAAATTATTTAAGAAACTTACTTGGGTATGATTTCAAAAAGTACTAATTTATTTCTCGAATATTGTAATTATCGCAGAAAAATCTTCGATATTTTTCAATTAAACTTCGGATTCATTAAAGCATTGATGCATATCTACAGGGTGGCTGATGAATTTTGCTACATTAAGAAACTCAAATAATTTTTTTTTCAGTATATGGAATTAATTTTTCTTTTATTCATGTTAAAGCTCATTAAATTTTATTAAATATAGCTTAATTAGTTTTAAAAATAATGGAATTTAAATGCCCCCCCTGCTCGTCGATGCATGTGCGGCATCTTACCAAAAAGTTGTTCATTACTGCTTGGAGAGTTGAGACAGGAATAGCCGCAATTGTTTCTCGAATGGATTGCCTTAGTTCATTCAAATTTGTTGGTTTTGCTTTGAAGAATTCCTGTTTGCAATAACCCCACAAGAAAAAGTCAGGTGCAGTAAGGTCAGGCGACCTGAGTGGCCAACGGAATGTGGAGTTTCTGGAAATCAGCTTATTGGGAAATTTTCGTCGCAATTCTGTCATAACAGGTTGGGCTATATGAGGAGCTGCACCATCTTGCTGAAACCACACAGAGTTGAAAGAAATTCTCATTCGGCGTAATTCTGGATAGAAAAACTCTCTCAACATGCTCAAGTAACGGTCTCCAGTAACCGTAACGGTGTGACCGTTTTCTTCGAAGAAGTAGGGCCCGACAATGCAGCGTGATGAAACTGCACACCACACTGTGACACGAAGTGGATGCAATTCCGTCTCATGGAGTATCTGTGGGTTGGAAGCACTCCATATTCGACAATTTTGTTTGTTTATGTTGCCGTTTAAATCGAAATGGGCCTCGTCAGACATGAAAAGACAGTTCAACATGTTTCCATCCTCTTCCACCATTTGAAGCATCTTCTGGCAAAATTCCAAGCGAATCGGCAAGTCTGCAGCGTTCAGTTTGTTGGCCATTTGAATTTTATATGGGAATAAGTCCAAATCTTTGTGCATAATTGACTGTAATGACTGTCTGCTTACACCCATTTGAGCAGATAAGCTTCTTGTCGAAACACGTGGATTGTTTTGTATGGCAGCAGCTACAGCAGCGATTGTTTCCTCCGTTCGAACTGAAGGGTTTCGATGGTAAGGTCTTCTGTTGACTGTCCCATGCTCGGCAAAATTGTTTACAAGTCTTATTATGGTCCATCTGCTCGGAGGATTGCCGCCAAACGTGCGTCTATACTCTCTTTGAACCGAAACTACGGACTCCAGTGCGTGATAGCGGCGGACAATCCAAATTCTTGTTTCAGTGTCCCAGTTATCCATTTTTGTTAAATGTAAAAGTCAATCTGCAATATAAAAAAAAAATTAACCAGATTCATTAAATAGAAAAAAAGTTATTTAATTTTTTTTTGGTAGCGGCTTTCATTAGCCACCCTGTATATGTAAAGCCTTTAATATCGATATTGCCGATACATGGATGTTTTTACACATACAAGTTTTTAGTACATACCAGTGATGTTGCGAATATGCCAATGTTTTTGGACATCCGCATTTGCAAAATTTCTGCGAATGTTTTGCGATTATGAATATCGGAAAAAAAGTAATTTGAAGATAATACCAGGTTAATAAGACTTAAATCCATTTATATGCCATGTTTCTTAATGCATGAAAAAGTATCTCAACTAATAATATATGATCAAACTAAAAATATATTCTTCAACGATAAACTATAAATATATGTAATCTAAACAATAAAACAAAAAATTGTAGACGATAAAAAATACTCACTCTTAGAAAATAACAATGAATAATTTTTTTTAACATATTTTTCCAGTTAAAAATTAAACTTCAGTAGAGGAATATGAAACTTTAAAAGTAGAAGCTTCGAATTTTAGTATTTGCCATGGTTTTTTAACCTAATGTTTTTTAATGTTTATTGCAACATTAATAGTCATGGGCTGTTTATTTTGCTTTAAGTTTCAAATGCTCAATTTGAATAAATGTGAATGTTATCTTTTGGTGTGTAAAAGGCAATTACTTTGGAAAAGTCGTTTAAAAACCAAAACTTATAGTTGTTTTTGGTAGTTTTTTGAAAAGGTGGGCAATTATTTTGCTATTTCTATTGTTTTAATTTGATAAAAAATTTCCTAAGTTTTGCAAGCAATTGGGGACAATATTCGAACACCGCAAATGAATATTGTCCCAACCAAAACAACGATAACAATAGTCACTGCTGGTAGCTCTTATTCTATGTCTATCACTGTGCAGTCAGTCCGGATCAAAATCGCTGCAACTGAGAAATCATACTCATACGCCACACTGTTCTAACTCTAGTTTCAACAGAGCGCTGTCAAGATACACATTTTTGTACCATTTTGGTGCCACTCTTCGGAAAATTAAGGTGCTACAACTGCTTTATTTTCAATTATTTGTGCGTTTTATTTCTTCATCTTCAATATTGCATTATTTAAATTTGTTTGTTTTAATATTGACTGCAAACCACCCTGTGTTGGTTTGTGTGTGTGTGGGACTTCAGAGTAAGTTACGCTACTTGTGGACATACGAGTATACCCTGGCCAGGAGCTCCAGAAACACTGGATTGTTACAAACTCATCGAAGGCAAAATAAAAATCGGTAACACTTAATCCTTCGACCTACAACTGATACGGCGCCGTGAAAAATGTCGCGAGGGGTACCCAGGAGTCTTGGCAACTTGTCGATTCGCGAACAAATTACAAACAAAACGCACGCCGATCGCACGAGACTGCATAGCCATACACAATTGGCGACATATTGGAAAAAAAACTGAATATTCGCATTCGCGTTCGCGACTATTCAAAAAGTGGTATTCGTTACATCACTGGTACATACTATCAGTACGATTTTTGTTATATACATTGACGTTTTCAAGACATTGAATGACTTGTTGACTTGAAAAAACTGCGTATAAACTTATGCATACATTAGAGTGTCAAAAACAAAAAAATTCCAAAAGTCCGTCCCTAAATTTTAAGCTTTTTATCTTTACAAAAACAGCCAAATGGGTTTTTGTTGCAACTCGGTTAGTTGGTGAAACTATGCGAGAAACGACTCCAGACTTCAAAAAGAAATATACAGCTTTTCAATACAATAAAAAACGCTGTTGGTTGTTTTTGTAAGAATCAAAAAAAAAAAAATTCCCGTAACCCACTCAACATAAGCTTTAAATTTAGAAGTGGATTTTTGATACTTTCTTTCGATACAGCCTAATGTACCTATGTAAATATTTTCATTTCATATTACCATATTAATTTAGGGTTTTTTATTATATAAATAAAATAGGTAAAGACTGAAGCAAAATGCTTACTTTATGGAAAGCAAACCAAAGTTATTAAGGTGAGTTCTGTTACAATAACAACGCTTTGCCGCACTTCAGAATATCAAGTCGAAAACAAGCTACCAGCGGTTCTTGGCCTCCACGTATGTTCCTGCTCATTGTCAGGTGATAGAAAAAACGAGGCTAAATCAGCAAAAAAAAGTTTAGAAAAGGCTAAAATTAAGAAGAAAAAAAGCTAAAAAAAGTCAAATTTTTTTACGAAATCCATTTCAAATTTTTTATTTAAGTTTAAACTATTTGTAAATAAAGCTGTAGACATAACTTAAAGAAACTATGCTTGTTTCAACACATATCAGGCACATTTTCCGTGTCTTGTAATTTTTCAAAGAAATACATGCTATAGAAAAATCACTACAAACTAATTAATTTTATAATATTTTGTTCGTCTGATGAATCAGAAGAGCTTGAGTCTGCGTACAAAGTTTGTGTATTTATCATAGAGATGAGATCACGGTAACTTCAAAATCAGTGCAACACTTGAACACTTTAATATTAAGAAGCGAGTTAAGCATTTTAATTTTCAATCTGTTCCTTAACTTAGTCTTTTAAATGTTCAAAATTCTTTCAACCTCCGCATTACTGAAAGCCCAAAATTCTATTACAGAGTCCACACTTGTCTACGGTGCGGTTATAAGCTTTCACCACTGCAGCTCAATCAATGCTACTTGACTTAGAGAATGCCGTGACTTTTCTTCTTGAAAGTGAGAAAATACATCCGGCTTTATAACTTTCAAAGAATTATCAACTGAAAAAAAAATGTATATGTATTTTGTAAAGAGTTCATATTATCAGGTAGGCGATGTCGCAATTGGGTTATCAACTCCATTAAAAGTTGTTGACAATTTTTACGAATAATTTTCTGTATTTCGTCATCAATACTACCTTCATTCAACTTTAATTTTATATATTCCTGGAATTTGTATGAAAAATATGGTGTTGGGACCAGAAAAGGTTTGGAGTAAAAAAAAGGCTAGAAAAAAGCCGCGAAGCTAAAACCAAAATTATGAGGCTAAAGGACAAAAGAAAGGCTAAATCTAGCCTCGAAAAGTATAACCTGGTCACACTGCTCATTGTCAACTGATCGAGAGACATCGAGTTAAACCTATGTGTGTATATCGCTTTCACACACCGATGCATATCACTCATCCAATAAACATGTCTTTTCAAGTCATCTAGCATATACTATTTACCTACATACATACTAATAAATTACATTTTTTTAGAAGACTAATGCAAATTATAAAAAACAAAAACAATCAAAATGTTGTGCATAATTTAAATAAAACACAAATATGCGAAGTAAGCAAAGATAAATTACCTTTAGTTAGCGAAAATTTGTTCTGAAAATAAGCGAAACAGTTAAAGAGCAGAGGAAGTCTCACATAATTTATAAAAAAAATTCAATTTGCAAACGGCACATACTCACACCACACCTCATACCCACCCATAAAGTTGGGACTCTATGCAAACTTAGATTTTCATTCAACAATACATTTAAAATACATACATATATATGTAGCTCTGTATGGTAATTCAACTCATCTTCCTCCCACCCTATAATCCAATTTCGCGCAATTCGGTGTTCGTACTCCTTCCTCTCCATGCCTACCCACTCCAACAGTTGCACACATGTGATAGGCAAAAGGCGACAGCTAGTAAAGAGCTCGTGCGTGCAAAAAACAATTTTTCATTGCAAGACAAAAAAGTATGACATAAAAGAAATCGAATGAGGAATGAGGCTTCCTCTAACGCTCTTCAATTAGGATGCTACCTATACAGTTTACAGAGTGCTTGCCACCCACCGTCGACCCACTTAAGCCTGTGAGCAGAAAAATACTGGTGTAGAAAGCCACATTCAGTAGTGATGCAAAACCATAGAAATTGACATCCTGTGGATGTGTGGAAGTGCTCATATTTGGTCTACACATGTAAGTATGAATGGTAATTACATATCAACCGGAGATAAAACGTCGTAAAAGATATTTACGAAGATGCTTATTTAGTGTTGTATCAGTGTCGTGTTAACCATAATCGGTGCTTTGGGTTCAAACATTTTTTGATGGTAAATAACTTCACTTTACTACTTATCCTTCCTTGCTAGATTCATTCATAATCTACTTGATGATAGCGCCAGACTATAAACTTTGCTATTTCTACCGTCGAAGAAATATTAGAGCTTTTACAGGATGTATAAAATCCAGCCTAATTGTGCTCAAGAAAAGCGGCTATTAATCGGATTGTTTCTATTAAACAAATTATAATAATTGGCGCGATAGTACTTCCGAGAAGATTAAGGCCGAGCTTCTCTACAAATTTGTGGTGTGCTGCTTTAATTTTTTCCTACAAATTGGCGGGACCTACAGTTTCTTGCCGATTCCAAACGGCATCTGCAAAGCAGATGAATTTTTACTGAGAATCTTTCCATGGCAGAAATACTCTCGAAGAGTTTGCCAAACCAGGTCTCGAGCCTTGTACCTTCTGTGTTGTAGACCAGCAAGCTACCGCCACACCACGGCGGCCGCCATCTATTTAGCTAGACAAATTGAGACATAATTCGAGATAGACCCATAAAGGAGCACTTTCCGGCCTTCAATGACCTAAACACATATTTGCGGTGCTCCCACAGCGGAATCACTACAACGAACTGTCGGTGATGTATGCCTGCAGTTATTCTCAACTGCGAGGATTGCCTAAAGCAATCCTGTTCCTCGTTTTAATAGACTCTTATTATTTGGCGTCCTTTACAGCTTAGTGACCCAACCTGACTTCCCTATTCGCTTAAAACGATGACGACAGTGGACTATATACATACATAATGTTTGTACTTACAATTTCTGGTTCAGAACTAGTGATAAAGTGGCGAATAAGAACTAGTGTGATAGGAACTAGATTTTCACTAGTTCGAAACCGGCAGTTGTGTAATGTTCTGTTCTTATAAGGTTCTTTAAAGAAAGTTTAAATTTTAAACCATAAAAAAAATCGTATCAGTTGGTAGGACTCGAACCGACGCGCCCCGCATCAGAGTTGTTGTAAACAGTGATTCGCCTACCTAATGGGCAAGATCACTCTAAATTGTCATCAAGCTCTTCTAACGAAGTCCGAGGAAACGAGCAGTTTAAACAGGGCTGGAGCAGATTGATATTGGT
Source organism: Merzomyia westermanni (assembly GCA_949987695.1). Lineage (NCBI taxonomy): Eukaryota > Metazoa > Arthropoda > Insecta > Diptera > Tephritidae > Merzomyia > Merzomyia westermanni. The sequence goes on along the minus strand of OX465289.1, from coordinate 161,110,891 downwards.
TTCAGTTGAACAGGGAAACAGATGTTTGATATCATGAGGGGAAATACCACATGCAGGGCAAGTTTTGGTGGGGTTCAGGCTGGATAAGTAAGAGTTTAACCTGGTTCAATATCCAGAACGAAGTTGTGCTAGCAAGACTCCAGTCTCCCTCGGGAGTACACACTCCTCTTCAGCTAATACTGGTGAGACTCAAATGACATAAGCAGACATCGGCAGACCGTCGGCAGTCTTTGGCAAACTATCCCAGTGTATTTCTACCATGGAAGGTTTTAAACAAACTACATCCAAACTGCAGGATTTGGAAATGGTTCAGAACTGGAGCAATAGTAGCAATAAACGAACTACTCCAAACTGTCGAATTTTCAACTAGTTCCGAACTGTCGAAAATGTTTTGCAGCGGGGGACAATTTCTACCGCCTAGGACATCGCCATGTTAAATTCTCCAGTTGATTACATGTAAAAGAGATTGAAGGCGAACTAGTAGGGGTTCGAAACGCACTATAAGCGCACCAGTTTAAAACTAGAGATTTTCCCACAGGGTATAAGCTCAACGTCATGGAGCTTTGCTGTAAAGCGTAGCTTATGTGATTGTGACAGTGCCAAATTCACTGTATGGCGGTCTCTTCATTGACTGTTGCACAGTGACATATTTTTAAGGTGTTAGCTGTCGAAACATGTATTTCGGAGGCAATAATAGAGATTAAAGGATAATCTTTCGATAGATAGTTGTTGAGATTTTACAGCACAAGCTTACGGCTCGAAAATGGAAAATGGAACTGTAGTTGGGAGCTACCTAAACATCCAGCGTTTATATCGACTTTCGAACACAAGTAATATCTTTTATTAGGAGATTTACCTCAACATTAATTGATTGTTTTATCAGCTGGGTTAAGGGAAGTCACAATGGACTAAATATCTTCCCCACTTTTGTGTACTCGTATGTAACTAAAATTTTATTTTGTGCAAACATAATTAGAAAACGACCCACGATTCAGTGTAAAAAACGGAAGAATAATGGAATAATATTAATGGATATTCGTAAGCCAAATATTCATTTGGGTGTGAGTTTGTGGGTTTCAGGAGTTAAATCAAGCCTGCACCTTTGTGTGAATAAGTATTAATATGAACACAGGAATACACGCTTAGAAATATTTGTCCAAATCTAAAACATTTCTTGTACTATACATATGACCCTAAAATATTTGGTTACAATTGAAGACCAGATTTGTATATCTAAACATAATTTTTTTGCCGTGTAAGTATTTGTACCAGTGTTGCTGTATGTGCCCCAAGTCTGTGGTGTGATATAACTCTGGGATTATACCGTATTATGATTCATAATTGTGACGCTTACACTCTATAAGCCAATCACACATACACCTCAACAAATAGGAGTAAAAAATGCACACTTCACGGTGAAAATAATATTAATAGGAAAAACATAGAACTTTGTCAGTGTCAGGCCGCACTTTTCACCGCTGCCTTCCAAAGGATGTGAATGCCTGACCAAACGAGGCCAGTGGTGCCAAGACGAGTTTTGAACCAACGACCTTATGGTACAAGCTTATGTTAAGAGCACAGACATCGAGTAGAGAATACGAAGAAAAATATTATGTAAAATAGCAAAAATTATAGCAATGGTAGGTATTTTATCGTTAGCACACACCTGCGCACAGAACCGCTTTACGCACACATATTTCACACACGAGATTTTGCTATTGTGGCACTTCTAAACGTGGCTGTGGCCGAAGATAGCTTTTCGGTTTATGCTGCCGTTTTTTGCTTCCTGAACATTTACCTCCACCAGCAGGAATTGCGATTTGTGAGCTAACGAAATGAATTAGCAGTGAAGGACTTTGCTTTTACAGCATTTGTGCCAACAATAAACCTATTTTTATGTGTGTACATTAGCAAGTACTTTAATATGTAACTTAAAATATTCGTTGTATGTATGTTTCGAAAATTCACATAATAAGTGTAAGGAAATCTTGTTTTCGACAATGCTGAGAAGCGGTGGCTTAAAGTAAAGCTTCACCCATGAAAATACAATTTTAGCACCTTGACCCCAAGGCACATATTGAACATCCAAATGGTAGTACCTTCCAGGTCAATCTTCTCTTTCAATTTGGGGTGTGCTGATATTTTTTTTCTGCAAATTGGCTGGGCATTCATTGTTAATCCCGACATCATCCACTGTCATTCATTTTTGTTCAGCGACCACCGCCTATGGGCGACCCACTTGAACCTGAGACTATAGGTAAAGTAAACCAGCTCACTACCACCTTATTATATCCTGATACAAATAAAACACATCCTAATGTGCACGGCCGTATATAAATTTATTAAAGTGTGTGTGTGTGTCCTATCGATAGATAGAAAGTGCAAATTGTTAATTTGATAAGCAAATAAAAAAGAATCAACGATGCGATGAGTTACCTTTTTTCGCTTTCTCTTACGACTGGTTACCAGTGTGACCAGGTTAGCCTTTTCGAGGCTAGATTTAGCCTTTTTTTTTTGTCCTTTAGCCTCGTAATTTTGGTTTAGCTTCGCGGCTTTTTTCTAGCCTTTTTTTTACTCCAAACCTTTTCTGGTCCCAACACCATATTTTTCATACAAATTCTAGGAATATATAAAATTAAAGTTGAATGAAGTTAGTATTGATGACGAAATACAGAAAATTATTCGTAAAAATTGTCAACAACTTTTAATGGTGTTGATAACTCAATTGCGACATAGCCTATCTGATAATATGAACTCTTTACAAAATACATATACATTTTTTTTTCAGTTGATAGTTCTTTGAAAGTTATAAAGCCGGATGTATTTTCTCACTTTCAAAAAGAAAAATCTAGGTATTCTCCAAGTCAAGTAGCATTGATTGGGCTGCGGTGGACAAGTGTGACCTCTACCACTGAATTTTGGGCGGGAGTCCGAGAACATAAAAATTTATTAAACGAACGCATGATCAAATAATTTATATGGTCGCTTCAAATGACATAGCGTCTTCTTCTTCCTCATCCGCACCTTATGTCAAAAGCTTAGAAAATAGGCGAATCGTTTTTGCGCGTTCCCTCTCACATGTGCATTTTGGCCGTTCGCGTCAACCATATAAATCATTAAATCATGAACGAACGCTCTTTTTTAGAACTGGTCAAATTCGTATTTAACTTTTTGGTATTACCTTTCAGTAATGCCGACGTTGAAAGAATTTTTAGTGCCATGAACATATTAAAAACTAAGTTGAGGAACAGGTTAAAAATTAAAATGCTTAACTCGCTGCTTAATATTAGATGTTGCACTAATTTTTAAGTTACCGTGATCTCATCTCTATGATAAATACCGAAATTTGTACGCAGACTCAAGCTCTTCTGATTCTTTGAAAAAATTCCTAGTCGAGGAAAAAGTTCCTGATATGTGTTGAACCAAGAATAGTTCCTTCAAGTTATGTCTACAGCTTTATATACAAATAGTTTAAACTAAAATAAAAATTTTAAAGGGATTTCGTAAAAAAATGTCTGACTTTTTTTTGCCGATTTAGCCTCTTTTTTAAAAACAACGCAGCGGATAGACACAGACCAGAACGAAACTAGGCATTGAAAATGGCAGAACGCCGAAACCGGTTTGTCACAAAACCAAACTTGACAAGGGATGACGGAAAATCGTTCCAACAAAAATCTCTTTTTTTTTTCTTACACCTGGTCACACTGCTGGTTACCTTTATGAGTAGAGACCAAGTATCAGGAACGAATCATATATAAAAAATGGTGAACATCCTTTATCCACGTTTGATGGCAATTACACTTACCCTTCGACGAATATGAGTGATGCTCAGAAACTGAAAATGGCAGCTGGTAAAGGGTGAGGTAATTGTGGAAAGCTCCAAGCTGCGTATGTCATCAGCGAGCAAAAATTATGAAAATTGCAAAAAGCAAAAAAGTGAACAAGTGATTTTTAACTGTTGCCATTGTCAGTACTTCCAGTATTTTGCATATAAAGCATTGGGATAAGGGGGCAGCCGTGACAGCACTACTGCATTGCACAAAATTTAATTAAACCGAAGCACAGCCAGCAGAGAAAGGACAAAGCCAAGGCCTGAATAGATAGAAGAGAAAAAGACAAGCGTATAAAGTGCTCATTCATCATCAATTCATTAAGAACGCATCAAGTGCGATGGTGAAGTAGTTGCAACAGCAACAACGAGCAAATGAGTCGTATATACTCGAAACATTACCGTGCGACAGCAGTACGAGTACTCGATAGTGGTAGACAGTGTTGCCAGATATAAGTATTCTAAACCATTTTCGATGATATTGAGATTAAAGTACTTTCAGAAGACTTATGAGGGTCTAATGTCGATATTTACGGCCCAGACGGCCTTGAAAGCACCGGAAGCGCCAATAAATGATGATGATGCTTTTTAAACTAAAACACAATGATTCGCCCTACTCATGCCTGGTACTCATGTGTCACTCTTCAAATTTGATCAAGCTTTGGATTACATGCTATAGGGGCGTGTACGGAAATGAGGAAGCTGATAAACAAGTAGTAGGAACGGCAACTAAAATGTCCACCGAAGTCGATTATGAAGGAAGAACGCTGACGTCAGACTGCGTCAAACTGAGGCAAAGATGGTTGGTTATAACGCTATCTCTAATCGTAATGGTAAATGCTTTTCAAGCTTGTGGACTTTTGTTTTTTAAGAGCTTCACTTCCCAAAGCAATCTCTTTCTGGCACATGTTGCAAATCGCAATTGACTTTTGCCTGTTGAAAAACTTCCAAATAACGCCCATGTTTCTATAAATTCGTAGCAACATGCAGTAGAGCTCTTTGAAAGTTGAAATTGTAGTTTAAATGTATGGAATTGAGATATAGTTTTTTGTCAATAAAATCCACAATTTTTGAGCAAAAGACGAAATTTTGTGTGATAACAGATGCAAGCACAGAGAACACAATGGTGGTACTATTTCGTTTTCGACCAAACTTGAGTTAGGCTTTTTCCGCTTATTGCCACAGCTATATTTCCGTAATATTGAGGCTACTTACATTTTAAAAAGATTTATTTGCAAAGTGTAGAAGTATTATTCGCAGTATGAAAATATATTGCGTTTTCTAGATATGCACTAAGAAAAAACAGCTGATTAAAATCTGAACACAAGTAATCGAAAGTGATGACTCTGCAAATGAATTGATCGATATTAGGGACACGAATTTCGATACGATACGATCCCATATCGATACTTTTGCCCTTCGATACCGATATTTTGTACTCGCTACTTTTATAGCGATACTTTTTGGAATCGAGTATTTAGACCCCGGTATCGTATCGAATTTTTAGAAAAATGTGGCAATATACAATAGAAAGGACTAACAGATCAAAATCACTGATCTGGCGATTGTCCCTCTCTAACTTGTGCAGCGAATCGAAGGAAAATCAGCTCCAAAGTATTTACAGTCAATTTAGTCCAAATAGGCAGACGCCTGCTAATTAAAGAGTTGCCGTTGATCGATGTTCATTACAACATGTACTGCTTTTGTTTTGCCTTTATGCTGCGACAAAAGGAGAAAGAAATAAAACGGAACAATTTTTCTATACTGAAATAAAATGGGCTGCATATTCCAAAAAATCTAAAACTTCCAAAAAAAACCCTGAAAATTTTGATGGAAATTCATTTTAAACTATAATTAACATTTTTCGTATTTAATTTCGAACTATATATTTGGCGAAACTTATTATTTTAAATTATTTCACTGAAGCCGAAATTGGTGAACATGGCGACAAAACTACTTGAAGTCAGACCTATTCTGTATATAGTGTATTTTTTATTGTTAAGATGTATATCTTCCAATTACCTATTTACCAATACCTATTTTAAGGCACAAGTTTTGCATTTCGTTATTGAACTGGTTATTATCAGTATATTTAAAATCGATACTTTGAGTATCGAGTCGTTTTGTTGCAATGCTATCGGATACCCGATACTTGTAGAGCGATACTTCGAATCAGTACAGCATCGATACTTTCCATTCGATATCGTGTCCCTAATCGATATACAAGGTGGCGCAAAAGTAAGCTTCCGATGTTCAGCATATCGGTTGTAGCACGTGCAGTGTGTGCTGTTGCACCGTCTTGTTGGAACCACATGTTTTCCAATCCCAATTCATCAAGTTGCGGCAAAAAGAACTCGTTGATCATTGCTCTGTAGCGCTCACCATTCACAGTAACCGTTTCGCCCCGACCGATTATTGGTCAAATAAATAGTCAGCAATATTCCGCGTTCTGGAGCAGTGTAGCGTACCATTGTTTATTAACGTGTATTTCGCATGTGTTTACTACACAAATGACAAAACAGAACTGACTTTAGGGGCCAATCGCAAAATTTATAGCACTTTCTGATAGGAGGATTACTTTTGCGCCACCGTGTACTTGCATATTAAATAATTTTCATAAGTAATCGTTCGGAATATTGTTCGGCTTTGGTTATTCGGCCGAAGGCTAAAAAATATGAGTGCTTATACATTCATATTTGCATCAGGATGTATAAGCCACACTCACAAATTTCAAACAGTAACATGCAGTAAAAGCTCCGCCGCACCCAAAAAAAATTTCACCGATTAATATTAAAAACTTTGGTTTTTCAAACAAACAAAAACATTGAAGCATGATTGAGGGTATTGATATACGAAAAAATTGTCTTTTTTGTAAAGAATATATTGTGTTTTTTTAGAATATGCCCGACGTAGGCATACCGGCCATAAGAGGCGATGATGCCTCTCACATCCCATCGATATCTCTATTGTGTACGGAGGATCCCACAGCTACTACCCGCTAAGCAAACATAAAAAATTTTAATTCTTCTTATAAAACACTGGGTCGTCCTTAGGTCAGGAAGCCCTCCGAGGATATTTCTATCATGAAAAGTTTCTTATTATTTTATAAAAATCTTCAAAATAATACAAGTTAATATGCAAACTAAATAAAATTATTTGCTTAACAAATACCGTTTGGAGTAAATGGTGTTTATTTTAAGATCGAAATATTAATAAGGTGGCAACGCTGTTCCATTCGTATGGGTGCTAGTAGTGGGAACTTTACAGCCCTGAAACTGGGAGCATTAATTATGAGTTATGACAATTTAACCGGAGCAGCTCGAAATGAAAACCAAGAAAGGAGATATGCGGGAATATCCGTTTCAAGTTAAAATTAAAATTCCAATGTCGTTTAATGGGGAGCTTCTTATTTTTAGGCGTATGCGTGTGACAAAAACCACTTTTCGCATTTTCTTTGATTACGATCCACTTATAACAGCAGCAACAATTTTATTTTGATTTCATTAAAGTATTTTAATGAGAACGAGTTTGACTTGTTTATGTCGATCGCTAGTAACTTTTGTTCTTTTGTGCAGAGTTTTTAAACAGTCCATGTTGCTGATTCAAGCAAAAAAAACTTTTACCTGGGCGGGTCTACTGAAACCCTTTCTGTGATATAGTCTACTGCATATACATGGCTTGGGACAGTTTGTTAAAGTTCCATCTGATATTTACTTTGAAACAATAAAGGTGCTAAAGTTACTCAAGTTCTTTTTTAATTCATCATTGTAACACGAAGTTAAAACCTTAACCTACGAACAAATCAACTTGGCTTCCACAGAAATGTTCTTTAGGTCATGAAAAAAATTGGGGAAATGTTTCACAACATGGATGGAATAATAAATAGAATGCAGTAAAGTTAAATTGGGTTTCTTTGATATTTTCCATGCTGAAGAATACATCAGTTGCAGTTGAAGATTGGGCGCTTGGATATACTCCCCGTACATCTAAGCTACTTACTAGGATTTATTGAACAGTAAACAAAAGTTGAGTATATAACACAGTCAAATTGATAAGGATGGAAATATCCGTACCGTGAAATAACTTCCAAATATTTTCCATACAAAATGGGATTAGTTTCATTATAAAATAACTGTCAGTGCATTGGAACTTATTTCACTTTTTTGTTGGGATTTATTTCCTAACTATTCCAGGAGAAATTTGTTAGGGAGTTACATGTTACTACTATTATTTATCAGTAACTCCAATCTTTATTTTTGATGGGACGTATTTAATTTGTATACCTTTCATGAACATGAAATAGTATTATAACTTTGGTCCGACGTTTGTAAATACGATAAGAATTAGAGATAGTTAAAAGTATACCGAAATGATCAGGGCGATGAGCTGAGACAATATAGCCTTGTCATTCTGTCTGTCTGTCTGAAAGCAAACTAGTCCCTCAGTTTAGGAGATATCTGGCTGAAATTTGGTATGAGGCCGCCATTTTGTAATATATTAGTCATTTGTCGGACCCAACAAGATTGGACCAATACAACGCATAACTTCCATTCAATCGATTGTTCCGATGAACGGGTTTTGGTCTATAACTTTTGTAATTAAAAAGCTAGGAAACACAGAATCGGTACAAATTATACACGTAATGTGGCTAGTGAAAATCAGATAGATCGGACCAACATAACATATAGCTCCCATGGAAATGGGTTATGCCCTATAATTCTTGCAATTTCATAGCGAGGAGCACAAAATTTGGCAGTTACACTACTTATTACATATGTAATGCGTGTAGTGTAAATCATCGAGATTGGAAGAATATATTTTATAGCTCCCATGTAACACATCTTTCCGATAAACGGTGTTACGGCTATGTATCTTTAAATTCACAAAGTAAGACTGAGTTTGTACTTGCTGAAGTAAGGATCGGAGACTTAAATCGTGATACGTATTCATGACAGGTATAAAGCCTTCGCCACAGCCAAGACCAAAAAAAGTTAAACCGCTATATCTTCGAAACTATATAAATATCAGTATCGACAGGGGAAAAGGGAGAAGAAAGGAATACAAAATTTTGAGGTGGTGTTAGAAGAAAATTAAGAGGATTAAAAAGGTAACGGGATATGGGGGTGGGGGAAAAGCAAAAGTAGAAAGAAAAATTAAGATATAGGAATAAATAACGATGAAGTGCCAAGTGGGGAGGGATAAGCGTCCAATTTGTTAAATGTAGGCAAGTCAATTTTAGGCAGGACAACATCCGCCGGGTCTGCTAGTTAAAAATAATTATGTATTTATGTGTAGGAGGTGTGTTCGAAACGTATCGCGAATTTTGAATTTTCGCTGGTTACGTATATTCGAATTTCGAATTTTTTATGGCGTTATGTTGGTACTCATGTCTCTCACTTATGCCGACAAGCTCGGCCATTTTGAATGTTCAGTTAATTGTTGACAGCTGCTTTGCTTGCACGTGTTTTGGATCGTCTTCGATTTTTACCTATTCAAAAAAATGGATCAAAGAACCTGTATCAAATTTTGTGTGAAAAACGAAATTAAGTGCGCGGATGCATTCCGAATGTTGACTGTGGCATACGGAGAAGCTACCTTGGACCGAAGCAACGTTTATCGGTGGTACAAAATGTTCTCAGAAGGCCGAGAAGATGTGCAAAGAAGAACAAAAATTGGCTTTTGCACCACGATAACGCCCCTGCTCACGCATCGTTGCTTGTGCGCGACTTTTTGGCCAAAAACAACACACTAATGATGCCGCAGCCACCGTATTCCCCAGATCTGGCCCCCTATGACTTTTTCTTGTTCCCTAAACTGAAGAGGCCCATGAAAGGACGACGTTACGCTTCTCTTGACGAGATAAAGACGGCATCGAAGGAGGAGCTGAACAAGATACAAAAAAATGATATTTTGAAGTGCTTCGAAGATTGGAAAAACCGTTGGCACAAGTTGGGGATTACTTTGAAGGGGACAAAATAGATATTCATGAGTAAATAAATAATTTTTGAAAAAACACAAAATTCGCGATACTTTTTGAACACACCTCGTATGCTTGTACATATGTACATTTACGTATACTAAGTAAATGGGATTTAAAATTTTGATTTGGGAGTTTTTTAATTTTTTTAAAGTGGCCTATCTTTTCTTACAATTTGTGCTGTGCCACTTATAATTTTCCCTACAAATTGGCCTGTATTACATATGGGTGACCGAGCTTTGCTCGGTGGCAACCCTAGGTGGCAACCCTACTCGAAAATACCTTGGTTGGTATACGGCCTAAAATACCTTTCATTTGATCCACATATTCCCATATATTGCTTAATATTTTTAAAAAAATTGATATAGGTGGCAACCCTGTGAACCACCCCAAGTGGCAACACCAATACCAAATTTCATCCAAATCGGTTAAGTCGTTCCTGAGATAGTAGTGGATATACAAATATACAAGAATAACTCTTTTAAAGTTATAAGATATATATTTATATATATATATTTTTTCCGAGAAGCTTTTCATGGCAGAAATACCTTCGAAACTTTTAGATTCTTCGTTGTGTGCCATGTGAAAATAAAAATTAATGCGCTTAAATCTGCTACTATTTTTGGGGAGTTCACATGCCCAAGATGTGCTATTAGATATATTGATATCGATAACGAAAGTATTAATAATTTGCATATTGAACTTAAAATATATTAGAAAAATGGTTTAAAATTAAATAAAAACAAGTTAGGAAGTCTAAGTTCGGGTGGAACCGAACATAATCACCTAGTAGTGATCTATTATGGCATACCAACTTACGCAGGTCTATTTTAATACTTTTCAGTTCCTATTATAAAGGCAGCTAATTGTTTTCAATAAAAAAACTTCTGTTATGAGTTTTCAGGGGTATATTAATTTAAAAAAAAAATATAAATGTATGGCGCGATGTACAACAGGTATATTATCATAAACCTCCTAAGAGATTTTTACTCCGAGCTTTCCTTCCAATTAGTGGTGTGCCGTTTTGAATTTTTTCCTATAAATTGGCGGGACCTACAGATTTTTGCCGACTTCGAACGGCATCTACAAAGGAGATGAATTTTTGCTGAGAAGCCTTCTATGGCAGAAAGATACTCGGAGAGTTAGCCAGACCACTGCCGAAGGGCGACCCCGTTTTGAAAAACTTTTTCAAACCACTCCTGATGTTACCTGTCCCAGGACTCGAACCGTGGAGCTTCGGTGTGGTAGTCCGGCAACACTACCGCCACACCACGCCGGCTGCGATTAATTTATTTGTACATAAATAGCTTCCCTACCAACAACTGCTAACCACATTTTTTCAAAATACCAATACATGCACATTTTATTTTTGAAAAAATTGCGTTCAAATAGACAGACGGACAGACAGACAGACGGACGTAGAGACGGACATGGCTAAATCGATTCAGCTCATCGTCCTTATTATTTCAGTTTACTTATTGATGGGCACCTCTCTTTTTCTTCTCATACTTACAAACATTTCATGTTCATGAAAGATATGAAAACCAAAAAAGATATATAACTTCCCTATTGCAGTGGGGTATTAACAACTTGCCCGGGTATTTTACTTGTGTGTTATCCGATTTGTCTAATTTTTGGCAGAAGTATACTACATACTATTGAATAGCAGCTGACCAATTTTGATTGAAATACCTAGTTTAAACTACCACCAATCCCCTTTGAAAATATCCGAATTTTTATGCTTAAAAGTCGGCGGCGCCACGCCTACTTCCCCAAAATCCACAACATTTTTTTGCGGACGAGTTTTTCTTAAAAAGCTTATTATGTTTAAAAGTTTTGTGGAATAATCCACTATAAAAGGGGCGGGGTTACGCCCATTTTCGAAAATTAATTTCGACTTTCCCCGTTCACGGACACTTTGAAAGTGAATTAGAAATGATATAAAGCTTTTGTACGCAAAGTTATTGCCTATTAAATATATCTATGATCCTTTTCAAAATCTTTCGTATAAAAGAGGGCGTAAACCTCAACCGATTCCGCCCATTTTTTTTCGGAACCTTGTATTAATATAAATATGTGTGCTAAATTTCGTTTCGATATCTATAACGGCTTTTGATTTATGATTAATATTATTTCTAAAATTGACTTAATCAAAAGTCGGCGGTGCCACTCCCATTTTCAAAAATTTCTTGAAAAATGTATTTTCTGCCTTAAAGTTTGTGTACGTTAACTTTAATAATTAAATTTTATCCTTATAAGTGTATTAGTACCTGGGTGACCGAGCCTTGCTCGGTGGCAACCCTAGGTGGCAACCCTAGGTGGCAATCCTACTTAAAAATATTCTGGTTGGTATACGGCCTCAATTACCTTCCGTTTGATACCCATATTCCCATATATTGCTTAATATTTAAAAAAAAAAATGATATAAGTGGCAACCCTGTGAACCACCCCAAATGGCAACACTCCCATATACCAAATTTCATCCAAATCGGTTAAGTCGTTCCTGAGATAGTAGTGGATATACAAATATACAAATATACAAGAATAACTCGTTTAAAGTTATAATAAGGTGTACACAATTACTTTTTTTGTATTTTCGAAAATATTCTATATATAAAAAGTGGGCGTGCATAACATACCATTTCGCCAATTTTAAATAGCGCTCGGAGATGAGTGCCATGGAACCTGCATACCAATTTTCATTAAGATATCTCAAAATTTACTTAAGTTATGGTGTTCACAGACCGACGGACATGGCTTAATCAATTTCTCTTTTCGTCCTGAACCTTTTGATATGTATAAGTTAATATCTATCTCGATCCGTTTATGCCGTTACGTACTGCCGTAAGGCAACTAAAGTTAATATACCTTGTGTGCATAGCAAGGCCAAGAATAATAATTTTTCACTTTTTGAATTTTTATGAAAATTATTATTGTTTTTATTTTTTTAATAATCATTTTGAATTAATTATTTAAAGTTTTTTAATTGAATAGAGTACGAAAAATGTTTAGGTTTAGGGACAACCGCCATAGCTTTTCTTATAGATCCATTTCGGAAGCTGCTAAGTTTCTTCATCAGAGAAATTTTGGCACGCATTGCTAACCATCATCTAAACTCCTAGTTCTATTCTTCTTTACCATACATGAACCACTTCCGCCATTTGACATTTAGTCGTGTGATCATGACGGATTTTTTGACAGATCTGTGTTATCAGCAGAACTGTCTTACCGCGTGCTCTCGGTTTTGTTATTTCTTTTTTATGCCAACAATTTTGGTTGATTTACGGCCTGTACATTTTCAAGTATTCATAAAACGACCTCAAGGCCAAGAATAATAATTTTTCACTTTTTGAATTGTTATGAAAATTATTATTGTTTTTATTTTAAAAATGATTATTAAAAAAGGTCGAAAGTTGACGGGTTCAAATACCGTGTTCGTTTCTCTGCAGTTGCTAATACTTTGAATGTGTTTCTGACATGAAAAGCCGTTCGGAATCATTAAGAACACAAAGGTATCGCAAATTTGTAAAAAAAAGTAAATAAAAGCATCAAACTTAACTTAAAAGCGAAGCTTGGTCTTAATCTCATCATCTATATATTAATAGGCTAACATTTTTTACATACAATCAATTGCCAGAGTATATCTTAACTAAACATGCATAATTCCTACTTAAATGTATTTTGATATCTTTCTATGGATCAGGAGCGATAGTGCTTCGTTTATTTGTAATAATTCACAAAAGTTTTCTGTATACGAGTAAAGCCATGGCGCTTAACAACAGTATCTGACTGCGTTGTTCTACATACGGAAGCAGCGCAGGTGGTAAGCGTCTGAGGCAAAACTCGTGTGTTCCAAGGATCGAGTACAGGTTCTCTGGACAACTTTTTTTTTTTATTAAACTGTATTTGTTTTTAAATATATGAAAACTTCTTATCTTGAGTGTTTTTTTTAATTCATTGGATTTTTAGCCTAATATTCTTCGGTTTAAGACCTCTATTTTGAAGTGAGAAAAAGATTTTTTTTTCAAAAACCGCCAGCAGAAGTTTACTTTTTTCTCAATAATTTTCGGCTTAAGGTAAACTTATATGCAGGCCATATGTCATAATATTAGCTTATTCATATATATCACAACCCAATTCCATCGGTACGAGAAGCTCGATAGAAATCTCGAAATTTATCAGAGTTCGGTAGATAATTTCGATAATTTTCATTATATTCATCCGGGTTTTCCGATAAGATGAAATACAAAAAACCAAAAACATATTTGTAGCTTCTTCAATTTATTTACGGAGTGGTTAGAAATCGAACCTTCCTTAAAAATCAACATGAAATATGTTTTAAATATGTTTAAGTTGTGGTTAGGGAAAAAGCAAGAAAACCATCATTTCATTGTAATTTTCTCCCCTTAACTTTTTCGCTCCTGCTGGGACAATGTTATCCCAGAGGATTTGCACTTAGCCCCGAATATATATATAAGTGGAGTTGATTTTTATAAAGAAAAATAGTTCCCTCGTACTATCTCTATCTCTATGGCGCGATATACAACAGGTATATCATCATAAACCTCCTAAGAGATTTTTGCGCCAAGCTTCTCTTCCAATTTGTGGTGTGCCGATTTGAATTTTCCCTACAAATTGGTGGGACCTACATTTTTTTGCCGACTCCGAACGGCATCTACAAAGGAGACGAATTTTTGCTGAGAAGCCTGTCATGGCAGAAATACACTCGGAGAGTTTGCCAAACCACTGCCGAGGGGCGACCCCGTTTTGAAAAACTTTTTTCAAATCACTTTTTGATGTTACCTGTACCAGGGCTCGAACCATGGACCTTCGGTGTGGTAGGCCGGCAACACTACCTTCACACCACGGCGGCCGCCGTACTGGTAAGTAGAAATATATATTTCTGTGAGTGTTTTGTGTATTTAGAAAAAATGAGTTTTGGGACGAATGTGTCCCAATAGGGGTTTACATAGGGACATATATGTTAATTATTTGCCGTGCTTGCAACTTGCCATTCTGTATGCAATGTTTCGCTTCTTCACATTCATAAGATAAATAAAATTACAAGTCATTTGATATTACCAAACAAGTTTTTCTTCTTTCGATGTGTAGTTTCTACCTTACTGGGACAAATATGTGCATTCTGAAATACTGTTGGGACACATATGTTCCACCTAAAAATACCGTTATATGCATAAGGAACAAGATTCATTTAATTTCCACACACTTAAAGTACCATTGGGTATCGAAAAAGTCAAAAATAAAGTTTGTGCGAATCCCCTACAAAAGTCGTAGCGAAAGGGTTAAATGGGTTTCAAAAAAGCCAGATCTAAAAGAAAATTGTTAAATTTACAGCACTGTCTGTATATCCAAAACAAAAAACTTCAAAGTAAACGCTAAATTTATTCTCAATCAAAATATCCCTTACTCATTGAGCATATTGAGTTAAAGTAGTGGCGTCGGTGCGTCCAACTCATATTTCATTTGCTCTCCAAAAGGTAGAAATATTTTCATTTTCTTACTCATTAAGCAAATTGAGTTAGAGTATACACCGGCGTCGCCGCGTCTGTCCAATTTAATTTTGAGCGAGAGTTGCCCTCCCCTATACTGAACTGTACCAAAATCTTAAAAAAAATACCAATTTGTTTTCAACATATCTCGCTCGTTTTATTGCAAACAATAGTTCAAAATTAAAATTTTTAGGGAAAACACAACAAAAGCTTCATTTTATTAATAGAACTCTATTATAAAAATAAAATTCAAAAGCATTCAAACTCGCTGCTGTTCACATAATTCAAAATTTCCATTCTTTTTAAAAACGCAATCAAATTTCTATTTTTTGTAAAATTCTATAATGAAAATGAGATTCAAAGGTATTCGTGGTCACTATTTTCGGTCGTTTTATTGCAAACAACAGTTTGTAACGGCGCTGATTATATTGCATTTATACATATATACGATATTCATTAACTACTTAGTTTTGCTTGCTAACATTGTACTGTGTAAATATTATTTTATGTACGTTCATTTTATATTGACGAGACTGTTATGTTTTACAATTTGCTACAGTCATAATGTTGTTCACCACCACTGTTATTACTTTTGTTCTAAAATACCTAACGGTCAATGTTATTGTTTTTACTTATGTACTTTGTATGATCTCTGCCTATAAAGGAACAGCATAGCAAGCGAAACGGAGACTTGACCGCCGACTTGCAAATAAAGCACATCAAACTTAATTGTCTCCCGTCTTTTACTTCGCACTGCGTACATTACTCAGCGTTACCTTGACAACAGTAGACATTCGTGGCTCTGTTTGGCAGATAATACTGAGCATTGTACAACGTTGGAGTTAGGACTCTTTTAATTTTGCGAGAAGGTCGAGCTTCTCAATACTATCTTGACGCCAAGTAGACATCCGTGGCTCTGGCCGGCAGTTAGTATCGAGTAAACCTTAAGGAATACCACCCCATTCCTTACATTGGCGCCCAACTAAACATAAATTAATTCGCTTAAAAAAAAAAGCGATCAACAGAAAATAATTTTTGGCGCTTACATTGGCGCCTAACTAAAATAATTTTGGCAAATCGTTCCAATACTCGAATTTTTTTTGCGCTTGAGCTGGCGCTCAACGCGCTATCCATATTTGGCGATCAACAAATTCTACAAATTGCTGCGAAAAGAGTGAAATCGAAAACATTTGCTGTACGTTAGCTGCTACGGTGTTGTTGTTGCTATTCATATACGTGCGAAAGCTGTGTTAAGTGTGTGTGTGGCTGTTGTTGCTAGGGAATTGTCTTTTAATAAGCTGCCTGCAATCTATGCTACGAAGAAGCCCAAGATTAAACGAAATTGCAGACATGGAAAGAAGGCAAAACGCAAGCACAAATAATACAGCAAGTGGGGTGCAAAACCCTATTGCCAATACTAATGTTAATACGTCTGCAAATCATAGACCGAATACTAACAACAGTTCTGCAAATGTGACACTAACCGAAAACCAATTTCGTCAGCTAATAGGGAATTTGCATGTCAACGAAGAGCCTAGGGGTACATGTAGCAAATGTAGTGCGCGATTTAGTGGTGCAAAAGGTGTAAGCCAGGTGGAAGATTTTATATCCACAATATTAGTTTACAAAGAAGCAGAAAACATTACCGAAGACCGAGCTCTGATTAGTTTTCCGCTGCTGCTAGAGGGTTATGCGTCTAGCTGGTGGCAGGGTGTTCAAAATGAGGCTAGGACTTTTGCTGATGCAATCGAACTTCTGCAAAAAGCATTTTCACCACCAAAACCTGATTGGCGTATATTTGCCGAAATCACTCAAGATAAGCAAAGATTTTCCGAACCAATAGATGTTTTTATATGTAAGAAAAGGCAGTTATTTGCACAACTAAAAGAAAAGCTTAGCGAGGCAACTATGCTAAATATAATTTACTCTCAGCTTTTGCTGAAAATTCGTGAGAGGGTACCACGCGAAAGCGTAAAGTCATTCCATGACCTGCTAGATAAAGCAAGAGAAGCCGAGTTGTTCATCGCTGAGAATAACAATGACGTTGGCAAAACAGCATGTAAGATCGACGATGCCCCTGTCAAGTCCGCTGCGCGCTGTACCTATTGTAGGAAGAAAAACCATACCGCTGAAAGTTGCTACAAAAAAATGGAAGATGAAAAGAAGAAAGCGGTAAAGGTGAAAGAAACCACCGTAAGTTGTTATAGCTGCGGTGCGGCTGGCTATTATCGATCAAAATGCCCAAATTGTAATAAGAAAAATCCTATAAATAGCCCTCAAAATCTCGACTTTAACTCGGTTCAAACCACTTTTGTTGGTAGGGATGTACCCACCATAGACATTAATGTGCATGGGTTAAATGGCGAAGCATATTTAGATACTGCTGCACGCACGAGCGTAGCTAGTACTAGGCTATTTGAGAAGATTAAGCAAAAGGGCGTAGAATTCAAAGAGGTATTTGCTGAAGTTTTATTGGCTGATGGCATTCCTCGTAAGCAAAAGGTGTATTCAACAATCGTCGATATGACAATTGGCAAGCGATATAAGCGTATCCGTTTTATATGCTTATCGTCTGCTCAAAATAACCGGACGTTGCTAGGTATTGATTTTCTCGAACAAGCTGGTGTATTTATGGACTTGGCTCAAAGAACATGGCATTTTAAGGATAATCCTAATAATATCTTTGAATTTAAAATGCGGCCTACGAAAGCTGAAGAAGGCCTAACGCTCACAGCAACAAATGTGCGAAATCATAATGCCAAGCACAATGAGGCGTATTCCTTTATGTCCTGGTTTGAGAAAAGCAACAGCGAAGCTTCTAACGATTACGAATACTCGCCAAAAGCTATTCATGATATTTTTAAAGATACTGTACGAATGGGTTACAAAACACCTGAAAGTAATGATTTGTTCCCACCTATGAGGAAAGTCAAAAAAGCTGAAAAGAAGGTTGGCTGCGCAATAGAATTGCACTCCTTCGATATAAAGCTGCGTAGGGAGGAAGGAACACACCTGAGCGAAAATCAAAAATCTGGTTTAGAAAAGTTGCTCTGCGAACACAGCGGTATATTTGAAAACGCTGCGAAGCCAATAGCGCACGTAGAACACCGCATTAAAACAAGCGATCATGCACCAATTTCATGCCAGGTATATCGTATCTCGCCAGCTATGAAAGCTAAGCTTAAAACTGAACTGGATGAAATGTTAAAAAATAATGTAATTGAGGAAAGTGAATCACCTTGGTCATTTCCGGTGGTTTTAATCCCCAAAAAAGATGGAGCGCTGAGATTTTGCGTAGATTACCGGCGGTTAAACGCTCTTACCGTGACGGACACATACCCATTGCCAAGAATAGATGATTTGCTTCATGCAGCAAAGGTCACACCTTTTATGTCTACCATTGATTTGAAAGCCGGATATTGGCAAATTAAAATGAATAAAAAAGACAAAGAGAAAACTGCTTTTACGACACCATTTGGTATATTTGTTTTTAACCGCATGCCGTTCGGTTTGAAAAACGCCCCGGCCACATTCCAGCGACTGATAGATAAATTTCGTTCTGGTTTACCGCAAATTTTAATCTTGGCATACCTTGACGATATAATTGTCTGTTCAAAAGACTTTGAGTCACACTTGACAGGTTTGCGTCTTACGTTAAAAAGATTAAATGATTTTGGCTTCCAACTGAATAGGAAGAAGTGTTTATTTTGTTGTCCAGAAGTAAAATACCTTGGACACATTTTAACAATAAATGGCTTGAAAGTCGATAGCGAAAAAACGGAGGCCATCGTAAAGCGAACGAATCCCAAAAACTTAAAGCAATTGGTATCCTTTTTGCAAACATGTTCGTGGTATAGACGCTTTATCCCCAATTTCGCAGAAGTATCGAAGCCATTATCAAGCTTGACAAAGAAAAACGTGCCCTGGAAATGGTCAGAAGAGCAGCAAAAAGCTTTCGACGAACTTAAACAACTTTTGTCATCACCACCAGTTTTGCAACAAGTCAACGAAACGAAGCCATTTGTATTAAAAACAGATGCGAGTAACTATGCTCTCGGAGCTGTTCTACTCCAGGGGGAGAAGGAATAAGAGCACCCAATTGAATATGCTAGTCGTCTGCTACTCCCGGCAGAAAGAAATTACTCCACAACAGAACGCGAGGCATTGGCTGTTGTATGGGCGACGCAAAAGTTTCGTGGCTATATTGAAGGTGCTGAAGTTACAGTGCTTACTGACCACCAGCCGTTAAAGTGGCTGTTTAGCCTAAAAACGCCAACTGGACGCCTTGCAAGATGGGCGTTACAGCTCCAAACTTACAATTTAAAATTTGATTATACTGCAGGCAAGCAGAATGTGATAGCAGATATGCTCTCTCGCCCACCTTGTCAACTTGTGGACCACGTAGAAGTACACTGCGAGTGTCATGCGGTCGAAATTGATTTTCCACGGAAAGGTGCGGCAGAGTTTCGAAACGCGCAGATGCAAGATGATGACATTAGAGAAATTATCGATTCTTTCGAAAAAGAAGACGAAAATGTCACGAGGCATACTAGTGGCGGATACATAATGACCAACGGTGTTTTATATCGTTTTTGTTCGGAAGAAGATTCCGAGAATGGCCAATTAGTGGTACCTAAATAGATCAGAGCGATGATTTTGGATAAATTTCACAACGATCCTACAGCCGGTCACTACGGTATAGATCGCACCACCAGTCGCATAAGCCCTCATTATTATTGGAAAGGTATGCGCACAGAAATCGCAAATTACGTAAAGTCCTGCATTGAGTGCAAGAAATACAAGCCGACAAACCTAAAGCCTGCTGGCCTACTGCAAACGGTGTGTAGCAATACAAGATTTGAAATTGTTGCCATGGATTTATTTGGTCCTTTACCACGCACCAATAAAGGTAATAGATGGATCCTCATGGTCGAAGATATTTGCACCAGATGGATAGAACTTTTTGCATTAAGAGATGCCACAGCGGAAAATTGCGCAGCAATCATTCTAAATAAAATATTGAGATATGGCGTGCCTAGGCGCATGCACGCGGACAACGGAAGCCAGTTCGTGTCAGCCGTGATGCAAAAGCTAACATACTGCCTCGGCATTGATCAATCGTTTACACCTGTTTATCACCCGGAGGCAAATCCAGTTGAGAGGAAAAATAGGGACCTAAAAACCCAATTGTCCATATACGTCAACAAAAACCATACGGTTTGGGATACTTGTTTACCTTCAATAAGATTTGCTATGAATACAGCAAAGTGCGAAAGTACTGGCCATACACCAGCATACCTCACGTTTGGCCGAGAACTGAGAAGCCCGCTCGAAGTCCACCACGACCTGAAAGCCATAGTCGAAGTAGAAAACTTCGTACCACAAATAACGCCTCATTTGCTAAAACTTGCCAACACCCTAAAATTGGCAATGGAAATACAAGAAAAGCAGCAAGATAAAAATAAAAGCTTAGTTGACCGAAAAAGAAGACCAACCAAAGCAACCAAACTTCAATATTGGTGACAAAGTGCTGGTCACTACACATGTCCTAAGCAACGCTAGCGAAGGTGTAACATCGAAATTTGCAACACGACGAGATGGACCATATCGAATCATGGAAAAGAAGGGTATAGCATGTTATGTCATTTCTTTGCTTGATAATGATCACCCCATAGCAACACATCACGCATCAGACTTAACGCCATATGATGGCCCAAATGCGGATCCAATTTACCCGCACCGAAAACGAGGGAGGCCTAGTAAAACGCCTCAAGCTAAACCAAGCAACACGCAACCAGTAAGTAGTGATAACGAATTACAGCACAACGAAGACAACTCCACTGCTGGTAGAAAATTACGACCAAGGAAAGCACATTGAATGCTGACTGCTTCATCGGGACGATTTCTGCGTCAGAGGGGGAGGATGTAACGGCGCTGATTATATTGCATTTATACATATATACGATATTCATTAACTACTTAGTTTTGCTTGCTAACATTGTACTGTGTAAATATTATTTTATGTACGTTCATTTTATATTGACGAGACTGTTATGTTTTACAATTTGCTACAGTCATAATATTGTTCACCACCACTGTTATTACTTTTGTTCTAAAATACCTAACGGTCAATGTTATTGTTTTTACTTATGTACTTTGTATGATCTCTGCCTATAAAGGAACAGCATAGCAAGCGAAACGGAGACTTGACCGCCGACTTGCAAATAAAGCACATCAAACTTAATTGTCTCCCGTCTTTTACTTTGCACTGCGTACATTACTCAGCGTTACCTTGACAACAGTAGACATTCGTGGCTCTGTTTGGCAGATAATACTGAGCATTGTACAACGTTGGAGTTAGGACTCTTTTAATTTTGCGAGAAGGTCGAGCTTCTCAATACTATCTTGACGCCAAGTAGACATCCGTGGCTCTGGCCGGCAGTTAGTATCGAGTAAACCTTAAGGAATACCACCCCATTCCTTACAAGTTCAAAATTAAAATTTTACTCCATTATAAAAATGAGGTTCAAAAACACCCATAGTCGCCCCCTGTTCATATAATTTAAAAAAAAAAAATTTTTTATGCGTATTCAAACTTCTACATTTTGTTTTTGTAAAATTCCATAATTAAAATGAGATTCAAAGGTATTCATGGCCTCTATTTTTGGTCGGGTATTTAGATGCTTCCTAAAAGCCTAAAAACCCTAAGTGTTTATAATAAAATGTAAATTTGTACTTCTCATAAAACTTCAATATTAAAACGGGATTCCAAACCAGCCATGGCCGCCTTATAATTCAAAATTTCAGATCAAAAAGGAAGGTGCGTCGTTGAGTCCGAAATGCTAAATTGAGTTTGTAATTTTCTCCCGGTAAATGGATAATACCCAAAAAATTACAATATGGCAACCATGTATAAACGGTGGACATATTTTCACTCACTGAGCACATTGAGTTAAAGTAACCATTATATATATTATAAGTCCAACTATGTGGTTGGTATATGTCCACCAAATCCAAATTATTTTATTAAAATATTGACCGAATCCGAAAGGAGTGGTGGCTGTGATGGTGAACTTTCAAACAATCCTAAGGACTGTTTATGTTATCTCCTATTAATGATGGTCCTTAATGGACTGATTTTGTTTGGTAGTTAGTAGTGAACCAAATCTTATGAAAGCGGCCCTAAATTACTCAACTATATATAATTAATTTCAGTAACAAAAATTTCTCAAATATTTCGGCCTCTAGGCAGTGCTGGAAAAAATATGAACAGGATTTAATAACTTAAACTAATTTAAGGTGGATATACTAGTTGTTATTATTAAGCTCCTTAACTGAATACTAACGGTACAAAACTATTTCCCAATGCAATCTAAATCTAAGAGAGGGCAAACAGTTGCCTTGTTGTAAAATTTTACTGTCAGTTTGGAGTTTTATTTTGCTTTCCTTTGGCTTTGCACTTATTTATCTTCGTAGAATACGATCCAACATAGAAATGGAAATCTATTTCGGCTTATTTTCAAATTCGCTCAGACAATGCGACAGTCAAGTGATATGCAGCTGGTTGTGCAAAGCAAGTTAAGCCTAGTTCGTGCCGTTGTTAGATTTAGGAATGATGGACTGCCAGACATGTCTAGCCAAACGTACAGTGTTGTGCAAAATAAAAGAAAATACTAAAAACGCAAAATAAATAAATAGTTGCGGAAAATATAGTCCGATTAGTTAAGTATCGGATTTGCATTTGATTGACTAGCCACTGCAAATTAAATTCAAAGTAGCTTCTACTGGTAATGCAATTTAAAGATATTTTCAAACATTAAAACAGATAGTGGGTTTTCGAAATATCGAAATTGAGCAAAAGATATTTGCATCTACATCGGATAGCCATACGGCGACTAAGGCTCTGCGCTTGACAATTGTGCCGTCGAGAATGTCATATCCATCAGTACTTGTGAACCCGACAATATCTTATCTAGTGAAGTCGTATTCAGAATTATATCGTTGTAACGCAGACATTCTTAGATTATTTACGGATCTTTGAAATCGGCAAAAACGTTACCTTAACCTAGTTTCAAACATCCCTCGCAAATGCTTGCATATACATATTTCCTTATTTTGTTACAAATGCTGCACGGTACTGTAGCGGATATTGTATGTCTTAGCAGTTACTATTGGCGACAACTTTCTTTTAGTTTAACAATGACATTGTTTCGAGGTCTATAATGCAATTAGAATCTTTCACTAGTATAGCACCCACGTCATTTGCGCATGCAAACATGTTTACGTCATACTTTCGTTATTCACTTTCTGCATTCGTTGGTGGTTCGAATGTTTATCTTTTAACCACAAGAATACATTTCACAGACTTGCAGGTTATTGGGCTTGTCCGTATTAGATATCAATTGCGATGTAGTTGTTGTTGCAGGACAACTTACATTCACCAATGATGTGTCTACAATACTTCTTTCCACACCGGATTGACAGATTATTCATCAATATCGATGGATCAGACAAATCCATGTATTGTTATTGTGTGGTTTCTTTAAAAATGAGCAGGGAGAGAAAAGTAAAAAAAAATAACTTCATCGAGATATCCAATTACTTATGAAGCAAATGCTAACAAAGCCAGTAGATATATTTGTTAGTAGATGCAATCAAACCTTTGAGCAGATTGGGGTAGTGGCTTCAAACACCAAGACTTGAAGAGCACTAAATATATCAAGAAAAGGTTGTTAAACTACAGTGGATAGCTTTCGAATTTCCGTACTTTTTATGATGCTGTTTCCTTTACATTTTTATTTATTTCTTTCTTTTCTTTTCTTTTCTTTTCTTTTCTTTTCTTTTCTTTCCTTACCTTTTCTTCTCTTTTCTTTTCTTTTCTTTTACAATAAATTAACGGTATTTGAAGATTAATATAGATTTATTAAACACGTAATTAGTACACGACTTGGTCACTTTGCCTGTTCACCGGTAATCGGAATTCGGAAGTTAATCTTCCATTTCCATTTATTAACAGAGTTGCATTTTACACACTTTTACAATGTATCTTGCAATATTACCTAATTTTTACAACGCATCTTTTAACATGATATACTTACACTAGGTTCGCTCTAGCAATATATTCATACTTATACTAATTTTCCATTTTCACAATTTGAAACTCTACAACTTGCCCAATATTGATAAAGGACCGACCTCGGCCAGGATAGAATGGAACATGATTAGTCAATTTGTAGAGGGTCGACTTATGGTTCGTCGGTACATCCCTACGGGATCTGCCTCAAACTTCTTATCCGATGAGCTTCGATTACCCCGTCAAAAAGAATTTGTGTCAGCTGGCAATTTATGACGTCACTAACGACATACCTATCGTTTCACAATACTTTGTGGATAACGTATGGACCTTTATACGGGGTATACATTTTTTATTATTACCAACTGTAGTATCGACATTTCTCTCAACGACGAAGTCACCTACGCAGTATGTCTCAGTCATGAGCTGGTTCTTGTGGGATCGCTGAGTATCATATTCCTGCCTAGCTGGGATGGAGTTGGATCCGTCTTGGCGTAGTTTTTCCAAGTCACGGCCGTCGTCAGGGTTTATTTTATCCTCAAAGAATTTCGGTAATTCATCTATTACAACTCTCCTCTCTTCAACACCGAACAAAATCCGGCTGGAGTATCACGGGAGGAAATATGAATTTAATTGCGTACTCCACTTCAAGTAACTTTTTGACAGAACCGTCATGATTTATTTCTGCAGTGAGCTTCCCTAACAGGGATTTCAGTATTCTATTCACTCTCTTCACTTGAACGTTTGCCTGTGGAGAGGTGCCTGCGACCTTTACATGACCTACGTTTTGCCTCATCAAGAAATCACCAAATTCCATAGAGGTGGAACCAGTTCCTCTATCACTTTCGATCCGCCTTGGTCGGCTGTAGTAGCTGAAATATTTCTAAAGTGCGGCTATTGCCTCTCGAGTACTGGTTGAAATGGTAGGGTAGAGTTTGACGTATTTCGTAAAAGCGTCCATTACCACTAGGATGTGCTTTTTTTGACCTGATTGCTGGTAGTAACCCGAAGTGGTCTATATGGATGGTGTCAAACTGCAATGGAGTTTTGGGTATGGTATGTAGGGTTCTCTCCCTGGCTTGGGGAGGTGTTGCATACATGATGCATTTCAGACAGTTCCTGATAAATTTGTCTACCTTCATACGCATATTTAGGAACCAGTAGTATGTACATTGTACAGGATTTGTTAAGGGTTTTTTCAACCGATAGGTGGCCTAACTTTTCATGCATTAGTTTTATTACGTTATATTCCATATCGACAGCTATGTACAATGGCATCTCGCGGTAATGCGATAGCGGAGGCATACGGCGAATTACTTGGTCTTATTATTCCTTCTTGTCGTAAATCGTCTATGATGGACTGAACCCGGCTTCTTTCGGCGTAACATAGTGTACGTGGAGCGCAATGAAAGGGAACGTCACTGGTTAAGTGTAGCTTCATCTCATATTCGAAAGGCTCGGGTTTTACATTGCTGTTTGGGGACCATTTACTCAATGTCTGATTAACTGCCTAATCAAGACTTTATCAAAGGTTAGCACAAAAGCCGTTTACTCAATGTCTGATTATCGACGATGCGCGGATTATCTTCTGATAAAAATTATCAAAGGATGGGCCTCTGATTATATGCTTAGCAAAACAACAAGTGACAGGTGAAATTTGTACCGCGAAAATTGTTAGTTTGAAATTGTAAATAAGAGCAGCTGTCACTTTTTATGCGTTCACAATGCAACTTTTGTGAATTTTCTTCCCAAAAACGTTCACAATGACCAACTTTATCATGATAACCTAATCAGACTTTTGTGTAAACGAAAATGTCATTCTGAGGCAAGCCATGATTAGGTTATCATGTGATAGAGTATATCATAACCAGACCTTGAGTAAACGGCCCTAAATTGTATCGTCAATGAGTTGGTTTATATCGCCGCTTCGATCTCTAGCCAATTTGGAGTCTAAGTCAATGTGTTCGTAATCGTGAGAAACGTCGATGCTATCGGGTTCTTCGGCGCCAGTGAAGACATTAAGCTTCTTAAAGTAATCGGAATTAAGTTTATCTCGGCAGGATTCATTGTCAGATTGTTTTGACGTCATAGCCACAGATTGTACGTCGGAGCCCATTGTTGACTTCATTATCTTAGAAGTGTTTAACTTAACATCATCTCTTATTTCTATTAGTTTTTCCTCAGCGTACCCCCTTATAATATTTCTTAATTCAATATTAAACAATCGAAGAAAGTCGCGTCATAAAATAGTTGGTATGTTCATACTTTCATTTGGTATAACATTCATTTATTTTAATTTATTTACTAGAGGGCCCGGCAGACTTTGTCCTGCCCATAAATTTACCTAAATGGATTTAGAAATATTGCATATCCCTACCAACATCCCTATCCATATCCCTTTCCCTATCCCTACCAATATCCCTATCCATATTCCTATCCCTATCCCTATCCTTATCCCTATCCCTAGTTGCGGAGTAATATTAATTTAGATTATATCATTAAATTTCACGGCTTTTCCATCCTGGTGGTGGTGGTAATGTGGTGGCCAAAAATTTACTTATCGGCATCATTGAAATTTGGCTCTCTCCCTATCATTTTGGTCAATATCTTGTAAACGGGGTCTCCAATGGGACCAGGAACCATTCCAGATTAAAACCCTCATCATCACTTTTCGTTTGAAACCCATATTGTGTACATTGTACATAGGTCTACATTTTGACCAATATCTCGAAAACTGAGTGTCAGATGGGACTAATAACGATTCCATCATCAACACCTTTTATTTAATACCCATATCATACAAGCACCTTCTAGGGCCACACCTGGTCCACATTTGCAAAATTTCACGTCTCTCCGTAATGTGGTTCCGACGTTCTGCGCGGACATAACGAAAAGCGTTTCATTTTTATATATAAGATTAGGCAGTACATGTACAAGGTGGCGCAAAAGTAAGCTTCCGATGTTCAGCATATCGGTTGTGGCACGTGCAGTGTGTGCTATTGCACCGTCTTGTTGGAACCACATGTTTTCCAATCCCAATTCATCAAGTTGCGGCAAAAAGAACTCGTTGATCATTGCTCTGTAGCGCTCACCATTCACAGTAACCGTTTGGCCCCGACCGATTATTGGTCAAATAAATAGTCAGCAATATTCCGCGTTCTGGAGCAGTGTAGCGTAACATTGTTTATTAACGTGTATTTCGCATGTGTTTACTACACAAATGTCAAAACAGAACTGACTTTAGGGGCCAATCGCAAAATTTATAGCATTTTCTGATAGGAGGATTACTTTTGCGCAGTAACCGTTTTTCACCGACCGATTATTGGTCAAATAAATAGTCAGCAATATTCCGCGTTCTGGAGCAGTGTAGCGTAACATTGTTTATCAACGTGTATTTCGCATGTGTTTACTGCACAAATGTCAAAACAGAACTGACTTTAGGGGCCAATCGCAAAATTTACAGCATTTTCTGATAGGAGGATTACTTTTGCGCCACCTTGTAAGACATTAGTCTTCTATCAACACAATTAAATAAACAATATCTGATCCTTATGCTATTACAATGGAATGTAAACTTATAACTAATATTCAATACATACTACAATAATTTAAACCTAATTTTAGGAAAAATTTGAATTTTAGTTTTCCATGAAGAAATGTGGTCATATCTTTTTAGATGTTACACGCAACGTGTAACATTGTTAAATGCAACTTAAATTTTATGAGACGAAACAGAATTAAGTTTACTATGCACAAAAGTTTTCTGAAATATATATATACATATAAGAACAACGCCTACTCACTTTTACTATAATTTTTGATCGATGATAAACGTTTGAGGCAGTGTAGGGGCTTGTAGACGTTTCTCCGGTCATGGAGTGGGTTCAATTCATACGGTCAAAGTTGTACTGGATCGTTTCATGTACAAAGATATTCATAAAATTTTCATCCTATTTCTTGAGGGGGAAGTAATGACATTAAGGTCGCTCTATCAGGAAGACATTCTGCCGAAACGTATAGCGAGTTGCTTCAGAAAATAGTTGAGGGCTAATAATGTTAACGTATTGTCGTTGCCCCTGCTTTCTAACCGAACAGAGAATCTATAGAAGATAATGGGCCCTAAAAATCCCGAGGAAAATTGCAGAAACAAAGACTCTCTATACGAACAAGTTGAGCAGGCGTTGAAAATTATTTCCTAAGACTTAAATAATATGCTCAATGCCAACACAATTTGAGCCTGCCATAAGAGCCATGAATATGCCACAAAATAACGAAAAAAAAAACAGGTTTGTCCCATAGATATTTGATGGTGCTTTAGTTTTGTCGCTACACTTTTTCAGATTCTCGGATTGTTTGTGCAAAAAATTTTTTGGATGAGCTAGTAAACCACTTTTATTTATTCAAATTTATAATGCCTAAAATGTATTTTTCCTGAATAAAAAGGACTAAACATTATACATCTTGTACTAACGATTTTCTTGAGTAAAATGTTTTAAAAGGAATTTCAGTGCTTAAGTTTTGTCGCACACTGTACAAGGAAAAGAAGAACTAAACAGAAACGCGTTACAAGTCCCTGGTAAGGAGAGTGTTCAAACGAAACCAAGAAGCAAAGTGAAAGCATAAGTTGATCAAATTTATTCTTAGAATAATGAAAGTTAACTTTTTCTTAAAAACATTTTTCACGAAATGTATAAAAAAAATAAAGAATTGTTATTTTTCAGCTTCGCCTAGTTGGCATTGTGAAATGCTGTTTCAAAGAAAAAATATAACAAAAAACAATATTTTATCGGTTCGTTTCTACCATGATCCAATAATACAGGTCGTGTTAATAGACCAGCTGATTTTTACTTTTGTCTCGAATTTTGACATTACACTCATTTCTCAGTACGATTTTGACGTTAAACTCACAAATTACAAAAACAAAATGCATGGAAAATTGTTGTGTGTCTGTATGTTTGTCGAGCTGCTACGACCTGTTGTAGTTGGATCATGGTTTCTACTATGAAACCTGGGGCCGAATTACGACATACGTTCCGTGATCGTAAACCGTTTTTTAAGTCACAATAACTTTGAAACTGTCTAACTTTTTAAAAAAAATAATAATGCCTAATTGAACGGACCGCTACTTCCAGCGAATTGCTCACGTATGCCGTCATTCCGCACTATGGGCTTAGAGCTATTTTAATTTAAAAATTCGCTTTCGATCACGGAACGTATAGCGTAATTCGATCCCTGAACTCAAAAGGAGGGAGCCTCCAATGGAATCGTGTAGAAGTTGCGGCAACGAGAACGGAAGAGCACATACGACAAGATAACGAATGCAAGTTTTGTGAAATCAATTTAAAAATTAATCGTGGTTTCTTCGTCACTCTAAGACTTGAAAACGATTGAACCAAATTGAATAGAATTGAAAAGACGTAAATATTAAGGGGTCGTGGCATCTCCCTTCAAACTTGATTTTACAGACGTAATATCTCCAAAAATATTCATTTTAGGGATCTGAAAATTGGTATGGAGATATTCGATATGAATGCCGTACTCAAGGAAAATGATGGGAGTTATACAAACTGAATTATTCTTAATCCATGTTTCTAAAGGTATTTGTTGCAGATTATCAAAGCTTGGTGGTAGAAGATTTTGGATGGATGGTCTGACGATATGCGATCAGTACCAAAATTGTGACGAAGATGGGAGTTATTTAGTTTTAATTTTTCATACTACTAATATTTTTTTATCAATACTGACAATTTATCAAGCACAAAGAACCGGGGGTTTAATCTAAACACAATTGAAATTGTGAAGAATCATTAATTTTCGATAAAAAAAATACGGGTGTAATCGAGAGTTTTTGAAATTAACTTAATAAAAAAAATCTGTTTTGGGTTGAACGAAGTTTGCCGGGTCAGCTAGTATTATATAAAAAGGTCAAAAATAGCCCTATTCAAAATGAATTTAGTTACTGCCCTGCAGTCAACTGCTAACCAAGTAAGTAAAAATTCTAGTTCATTGACTAGAATTTCGTGGGCTTATTCGTCCCAGTCTCAGCGACTGCAACGTTTCCACTATCATCAGCAGCAACAGCACCCCAGAACTGTCCATAGATAAATACACACACGAGCGAAAAAGAAAACAATTCAGTATTCGGACAGCAATCGTTTAGTTAACAACGCCCTTCTACATTTTAATTTTCTGTTCTGAGTTCTTAAATATTAATTTATTTAAACTAAATATAAAACTTTTTTGTAAATAATAGTGAAATCATAATCCTTTTCAAAATGTTGTGCTTTAAATAGTATATTTGGGTTGCAGATCATGTACGTAAGTGCATTTCAACAAAATCGCCCTCATTTTTTGGCGACGTCACTACTGAAACAGTGGCGCAACAGCAACAACAAGTAAGCAGTGCTAAAATGAAACCACGAAAAAAAGTAAAAACAAAGCGATCCTTTGTCAAAGTAAATAACATATCTTTTTGTAATAATCAAAATGACTTTTTTTTGAAGAGAAAGTTTACAACAAATTCATAATAGAAATATTGTATTGTTGTTATTTTTCAGGGTTGACTCATTGTGATTGTGAAATGCAGTTTTCATAAATAAAATGACAGTTAATCTCCAACGGAATCGTTTCGAAGCTGTAACAACGAAAATGGGGAGCAGAAACATATAGGACAACAAAATGGCTAAAAGTAGCACTTTTTAAAAATTTAGTTACCAAGAACTTGCACACTATATACTAGAATTCCATAAGCGAGTGATTATTTGCAAAGAACTCCGGAACTTATAATTTTACCATAAAAGGCTAATCTTTCTTTGAAAGATATTTTTACAAGTATGGATTAATTTCTATCTGAGATGAAATTTCAAAATTTTCCATAAAATATTTCAAGAAAATTTAAAGATGTATGCCTATGAAATCAAATATAAAATTCATTCAAAAAAGGTCTATTATTAAAAAAGGAAAAAATTACGTTTTATACATGTTTGCCAAAAGTTAATTTGTTTTAATTGTTCAATATGGTGAAGTAATGTTGATTTTATATCTGATGACTGAATTTTCAATAAAGTGGTTTGTAATGTAATTTTGAAATTTATTGTATTTTTCAACCCAAAATGAACTAGCCTACTATGAAATGGTACAGTAACTGGTTTGATACTGACGGCTGGTATGTACTGAGTAGTATGTCAACTGGTATGATACTGGTGTATATACTGGCTAGCATGTCAACTGGTATATTGCTGATGCAAAAGCGGACAATCACCATCTCATAGGACATCGTCGTGTTAAAAATCCATTTGCTAATATGGAAAAATTACAGAACTCGAACTAGTTAAGTAGGTTTGGCAAACTAGTATTTGACTAATAGAATGGACTGCAGGGACGCGTTCAAACATACAGACACACAGACAGACAAAAACTTTGACTTTGGATTCTATTGGCTCACTAATGGTCACTCCTATAACCTTTTCTTGAATATCTTCCATGTAAAGATAACGAAGTGTAACAATTTTATTATATCGAGCCCTAACATCCAAACCAACAAAAATGTTACAGGAGAAAGTTTTTTTAGTTTACAAATATGAAAAATTCTAAGGCAAAATGCTGCTTACATAATAATTGTCTTTGCTTTATTTTTGTAATGGTGCATATTACAGTTGTGATCTTTTGTGATATGGCTTAAAATAAGAATACTTATCGATATCTGTCAAAATACGGATTTTGCAAAATTTTGTTGGTTACTCCAAAATAGCGGTTAGGGCGCAATATGTTGAGATTAATATTGCCTTCAAATTTTAATATTGCGGGAAAAAGTTTTAATAAAATTATAAGATGGAATTAATTATAACAAGTAAGGAAGTCTAAGTTCGGTTGGAACCGAACATTATATACCTAGTAGTCATCTATTATGACATACCAATTGTAGCAGGTCCATTTTAATACTTTTCAGTTCGTATTATAAAGCCAGCCGATTGATTTCAATAAAAACACTTCTGTTATGAGTTTTAAGGGGGAAATTAATTTAAAAAAATATAAATGCATGGCGCAATATACAACAGGTATGTCATCATAGACCTCCTAAAAAATGTTTGCTCCGAGCATCCCTTCCAATTTGTGGTATGCCGTTTAGAATTTTTCCCTACAAACTGACGAACCTACAGATTTTGGCCGACTTCGAGGGGCATATTTTTGCTGAGAAGCCTTCCATGGCAGAAAGACACTCGGAGAGTTTGCCAAACCACTGCCGAGGGGCTACCCCGTTTTGAGAAACTTGTACAAACTACTGTTGATGTTACCTGCCCCAGGACTCGAACCTTGGACCTTCGATGTGGTAGGCCGACAACACTACCGCTACACCACTAATTTATTTGTGGATAAATAGCTTCCCTACCAACAACTGCTAACCACATTTTTGCAAAATACATGCACATTTTATGTTTGAAAAATTCGCATTCAACTAGACAGACGGACAGACAGACAGACGAACGGGGAGATGGTCATTGCTAAATCGACTCAGCTCATCGTAATTATTATTTCAGTTTACTTACTGATGGGTCCATCTCTTCTTCTTCTCATACTTATGAACATTTCATGTTCATGAAAGGTATGAAAATCGAAAAAAACATATAACTTCCCTATTGCAGTGGGGTATTAACAACTTGCCCGGTTATTTCACTTGTGTGTTATCCGATTTGCCTAATTTTTGGCAGGAGTATACTACATACAATTGAATAGCAACTGACCAATTTTGATAGAAATACCTAGTTGAAACTACAAGCAATCGCCTTTGAAAGTATCAGAATTTTTATGCTGAAAAGTGGGCGGCGCCACGCCTACTTTAACAAAATCCAAAAATTTGTTTGCGGACGAGTTTTGCTTAAAAAGCTTATTATGTGTGCAAGATCTTATTGATATAGCTTGGCATGATTATAGAAATATCGAGTTTTACATTTTACAAACCAACTTTTCAGAACTGTGTTTAAGAACTGGACGTGGCCGTTGACCGATTTCGCCCATTTTTACAACACACATTTACCTTTTATATTCAACATTTTCGCCAAATATCGTTTCGATAAATCAACTTTTGCCGGAGTTATGGCATAAAAAGTTTTGTGGAATAATCCACTATAAGAAGGGGCGGGGCTACGCCCATTTTCAAAAATTAATCTTTTTCGACTCTCTTTGTTCACGGACACTTTGAAAGTGAATTAGAAATGATATAAAGCTTTTGTACGCAAAGTTATTGCCTATTAAATATATCTATGATCCTTTTCAAAACCTTTCGTATAAAAGAGGGTGTAAACCTTAACCGATTTCGCCCATTTTTTTGGAACATTCCCTGTATTAATATAAATATGTGTGCTAAATTTCGTTTCGATATCTTGAACCGTTTTTGATTTATCATTAATAATATTTATAACTTTGACTTAATTAAAAGTGGGCGGTGCCACTCCCATTTTAAAAAATTTCTTGAAAAATGTGTTTCCTGCCTTAATGTTAATGTACACATCAAATTTTATCCTTATATGTGTATTATTTATTGTATAATCACTATTTTTGTATTTTCAAAAATATTCTATGTATATAAAGTGGGCGTGGCTATCATCCGATTTCGCACATTTTAAATAGCGCTCGGACGTGAGTGCCAAGGAGCCTGCATACCAAATTTTCTTAAGATATCTCAAAATTTACTCAAGTTATCCTGTTAACAGACGGACGGACGGACGGACATGGCTTAATCAATTTCTCTTTTCGTCCCGAACATTTTGATATATATAAGTCAATATCTATCTCGAACCGTTTATGCCGTTACATACCACCGTTAGGCGACTAAAGTTAATATAGCTTGTGTACGTAGTACTACTAAAGGGTGTTTTTTTTACAGGTTTGTTTTTCGAATAGAGATAAAACTGGCATTTTGTGGTCAAATCTGGCAACTCTAATGTCATTTATGTTCAGTTTGGTTTGCCATTTCATCATGAACAGGTTGACAAAAGAACAACGCTTGCAAATCGTGCAAATTTATTTCGAAAATAATGGTTCAGTTCGCGAAGTTTACCGTGAGCTCCGTCCATTTTATGGTCGACATAATCGTCCATCAGAGCAATTAATTCGGTTAACCATGGATCGTTTTCGCACTACGTTTACTCTATGTGATAATACGCATCCGCAGAGACGTCGAACAGTGCGCACCGAAGAAACAATTGCCGCTGTAGAGCAAAGTGTTGAAGAGGACCCGAATGAATCGATTCGCCACCGTGCACAGCAATTGGAGCTTTGCCCATCAACTTTATGGAAGATTTTGCGCAAAGATCTTGGCTTGCGACCTTACAAGATCCAGCTTGTGCAAGAATTAAAGCCGCGAGACCATGCAATGCGTCGTGATTTTGGTGTATGGGCCGAAAATGAGATTGATTTCGATGCTGATTTTCATCGCAAAATTTTGTTCAGTGATGAGGCTCATTTTTGGTTGAATGGCTACGTCAACAAGCAAACTTGCCGCATTTGGAGTGAAGAGAATCCACATGAGACCCTTGAAACGCCATTACATCCACAAAAACTGACTGTTTGGTGTGCTCTATGGGCTGGTGGAGTCATTGGGCCATACTTCTTCCGCAATAATGCTGGAGAGGCAGCTACCGTTAATGGAGACCGGTATAGAGCCATGATAACCGACTATTTTGTTCCCGAATTGGATGGCATGAATGTGGATGAGTTGTGGTTCCAACAAGTCGGCGCTACATGCCACATAGCGCACGTCACAATCGATTTATTGAAGGAAACATTCGATGAGCGCATAATTTCGCGGAATGGACCTGTCAATTGGCCACCAAGGTCGTGTGATTTGACACCATTGGATTATTTTCTTTGGGGATATGTGAAGTCGCTCGTCTACACCAACAAACCAGAAACGTTAGGGGAATTGGAAGCCAACATTCGTGGCGTTATTGCCGACATACGGCCTTATATGCTCGAAAAAGTGGTTGAAAATTGGACCTGTAGAATTGGCTTTATTCGAGCCAGCCGCGGCGGCCACATGCCCGAAATCATATTTAAACATTAATGGCATAAAATTATCCTTCCAATAAAGCCAAATTAATGGACCTTAAAACGATTTTCTTGTGTTTTATTTCAATTCGAAGTTCTATACCCCTAAAAAAAACACCCTTTAGGTATAAAAACTGATTCAAACATGGACTGTTATAAAAAAAAATTGCTTTTTATAAATATTTTTCAAGGGTAAAATTGCTTTGAATAGCGAATATATTTTTATTGACTGACGAATGTATAGCATATTAATATGTATGGATGTATGTATATACAAGGTGGCGCAAAAGTAATCCTCCTATCAGAAAATGCTATAAATTTTGCGATTGGCCCCTAAAGTCAGTTCTGTTTTGACATTTGTGTAGTAAACACATGCGAAATACACGTTAATAAACAATGTTACGCTACACTGCTCCAGAACGCGGAATATTGCTGACTATTTATTTGATCAATAATCGGTCGGGGCCAAACGGTTACTGTGAATGGTGAGCGCTACAGAGCAATGATCAACGAGTTCTTTTTGCCGCAACTTGATGAATTGGGATTGGAAAACATGTGGTTCCAACAAGACGGTGCAACAGCACACACTGCTCGTGCCACAACCGATATGCTGAACATCGGAAGCTTACTTTTGCGCCACCTTGTATGTGAGGGCATCGCATGCTTATCCGATAATATTTAGGCGTGGATTTGCATGGCTAACAGGGTAGGGGTTGTCTGCATGTGTAGCGGAACAAAAATTAAAAGGTACAACGTAGAGATGCCACGAATACTTATTTGGCCGAGTACTTTAATTTAATGCTGGAGAAAATAATACAAGCTGCAGAACTTAACCGCGCTGGAACAATATTTTATAAAAGCGTGCAACTGTTGGCATATGCTGACGATATTGATATCATTGGCCTTAACAACGTCGCCGTAACTTCTGCTTACTCCAAATTAGAAAAAGAAGCGGAGAAAATGGGATTGGTGGTGAACGAGGGCAAAACGAAGTACCTTCTATCATCATGCAAAGAGTTAGCGCATTTGCGTCTTGGAAACCACGCCACTGTTGGCAGCAATAATTTAAAAATAGTAAAGGACTTCGTTTACCTGGGAACCAGCATTAACACCAACAATAATGTTAGCCTAGAAGTCCGACAAGAATTACTCTTGCAAACAAATGCTACTTCGGACTGAGTACGCCATTGAAAAGTAAAGTCTTCTCTCGACGAACGAAAGTAACACTCTATAAGTCACTCATCGCACCCGTCCTGCTATAAGTGCAGAAGCGTGGACACTGACAACTTCTGATGAGGCGGCTCTGGGAGAGAAAGGTTCTTCGAAAGATGTGTGGA
This sequence comes from Merzomyia westermanni, assembly GCA_949987695.1. Classification (NCBI taxonomy): domain Eukaryota; kingdom Metazoa; phylum Arthropoda; class Insecta; order Diptera; family Tephritidae; genus Merzomyia; species Merzomyia westermanni. The sequence continues at coordinate 161,074,119 of OX465289.1, read as the reverse complement.
CCTCTACGCGTTGGCGACGGCGAGTACCGAAGAAGATTTATGATTAGATGTATGAGCTTTAGGCAGACGCCGACATAGTTCAGCGAATTAAAACACAGCGGCTTCGATGGCTAGGTCACGTTGTGCGAATAAGCGAAGATGCTCCAACCCAGAAGGTATTCTTATCGGCACCCGCCGGTAGAAGCAGAGTAAGAGGGAGACCACCACTCCGATGGAATGACCAAGTGGAGACCGATTTGCGATCCCGCGGTGTTTTAGTTTGGCGCCAGTTGGGGCAACGAAGAAACGACTGGCGAGCTATGTTGGACGGTCAAAATCGCCCAGACGGTTAGATGACCATTTAAAGAAGAATACCGAATATTCGGCGAGACTCTGGGACGAAGCGCATAATATTCGCCAGCCGAATATTTGTCAGCACCTAGTACTTTCCACGGGTTAGAAGCTACAGCTCGTCATCTTTATATATACAAAATTTTAACAGATCGATATCCGTACATTGCAGATATTCTAGGAAAATGTATAGGAATTCACAGCTGCATCACTTTACGTCTAACTTGAAACTTAAGATACCCCTTATTACAATAACTCGGCCGGTTTCGGAGTTATCGACCAATGTGTGGACCAGGGGGATCCAAAATGTGATAGTACAATATGGGTATCAAACGAAAGGTGCTAATGAGTGCTGAAAAAATAGAAGTGATTAATTTCAATATCTCAACTGGTTTCGGAAATATCTCCTAAAATGTGAGAGGGAAATAAATAAGGATTGGTAGATGCGTTTAAATTTGCGCAACTCCCAAAAACTAAATTGAGTGGAGTTAGCAGCTTTTCATAGGTTTTATGGACTGGGCAGGTTTTGTTGTAAGTCATAATTAGCGATTCTGCACGTTAAACACTGAATTTGGGCGATTGCATTCAATTCAGTCGAAGCCGTGGTACAGAAAAGTTCGGTTGCAGATGGGCTTGATTTTTACATGAAATCTGTTCCCGTAGATGGAACAGCAGATAATTACAAGTGTTGGTCGGCAAACGCAAAGCAATATCCAACCCTTGCACAATTTGCTAAGATTGATTTATCATCTCTCGGTAGTAGAGTTTGAGCTGTTTTCGAAAGCAGCAGGGGCGCACAAAGGCATTCCAGGGCCGGGGCAAAAAACTGTGGCTACAATTTTTTTATACCCATGTTACATTTGATACAATGATAATATATATTTATTATGGAAGTGTTTTCCACAAGTCATATAATTTTAATAAATTTTAATCAATGGGTTAATAAATTCCAGGCGCTTCTCTGATTATAGTATTGCCCAGTTTGACAATGCATTTTTCTTCAATATATCGCTATAACGAGTCGACTATACTCGTTTCCTTGCTTTCATGGCACTGGATTCCTTAACGACATCTTCGTAACTGATCGAGCTGGCTTTTTCATGCTCTATTGAAATAATCAACAAGTCGTTCAATCTATCTTCAGCCATTGTGGATCGCAGTCTTACTGAAAGCTCTCTCCCCAGATGCAACAGATGGTGGCAATATCAGCAACAGCCTCAGTGATATACATATTTGTGGCAAAATATTTTTATAACCTCCAAAGCAGAGAAAGATTCCTACTTCATGATGTTCCTTATCTGTTGTAACAGACGAATTTCTTCACGTAGCTCAGCTTCGCACAAATCATCGGGATATGCAGTATTTAAATTACTAGCAGCGACCATAGAAGCATTTTCGAGATCAAAGTCAGTCATGCCGGCGTTTTCTCGCTCGCTGAAATTACACAGTGGTTCGAGAATTGCAGTGAATAGTTTCGACAATTCCGTTATTCTTGAATGCAGCGCGTTTAGCTCAGTCAATAAAAGATCTATAGGTGGATAGAAAACTTGGACCTTAAATCGCTTTGCAGGGCTTTCGAATACGTACTCTGCACTCGAGGTTTCGTTATAACATCGCTTTCTTTTTCGAATGCGTGTGTGACTTTCTTTGAACTCTGTTTCGATGTTCAAACCTGATGCAACATTTTCGGCTTCATTCAGTAGCGTTGGCCAGGAATCTCTGAAGTGGCTTATCTCGTCGATGAGCTGATGAATACTGCGTGCTGCCATGTCTAGTGACAATTTTGAACTTTGCAATAGTTTGTTTGTACAGTCTAGACATTGCAGGAGTTTATACCAGAACGTTGTCAAAAGTACGAAATCAAATGATTTTAAAAAAACATGTATCAATTATTTTTCGTTGTACTATAGGATGCCATAGAAAATTTTCTCCAAAAGGAATATTTACAAAAGTTACGCGAGTTTTTAGTTTTGTATATATAGATATACTGTGCATGTAAATGACGTCGTTTTTCATGTTTTCTTAAAAGGCTGTATCTCCGTCAATTTTTGTTTAATGACAAAAAAAAAAATATGTGTAAAATTTTTCCATAAACTATAATAAGTAGCAATAAAAAAATTTTAGTGAAAGGGTCCTTTTAATACCCACTACAATATTTTTAGATCATATTATACCACATAGGCAACTGAACACCCGTTTTTGAATACACCTGACTGGGGCCCTCTGAACGCGGGGCACGGGGAAAATTGCCCCTGTTGGCCCCCCTCTGTGCACCCCTGGAAAACAGGTATAATTTATAGGAGAAACGCAATCGTATGCTTTTAAAAAATGTTTAAAAAATTGTTTTCATTGATTATAACTTAACACTGGTAGATTTTAGATATTAATATGTTAATTTGCTGGTTAAATAAAGACCTTTGTGAGTAATATTTTGATTTATTTTCTTTCATGATTTGCAATTCGGTTATCGGCCGAATATTGCAAAACTGGCCGAATAGGCCGAATACCGAATATTTGCAGAATATTCGTCGCATCTCTAGTACAAAAAATAGCTGGCTGGCCGACCCTGCTTTGATCAGCATTTCAAAATTGAGTTAATTAGCAGATATTTAAAAGAATAAATATAACAGGAAGAGGTGGCAAAGCCTTTCGTTTAATACCCATATTGACATATGTCAATTCATTAACAAACATACTTATAGGCTTCCGCAAAATTGAGGTTGGCCTTAGGCTTCGTCACAATGAAATTTCGCATGAACTTGCGTTCAACGCAATCTTTTGCATCACAGCGACAGCGCCAAAATCAAAATGCAGGATGTTGCATTTTCAAGTTCCTCAAACCATCAAAGCAAATGCCAAATTCTTCTTCTTTTGCTTCTTATGCAGCAAAAGTTGAAAGTTGGCAACTTTTGTATGTCAGATGGTGCTGGGGTGGCGCGTACCGCCGTTCCCCATGCAAATGCTTACAATCTATTCATTTGTCAATGCATACTTCTGCCTCATGCGTTTTATCTGCCTAAGCTATTAAGTGGCACACATGAGTAACAAAGTAAAGGTACGTACTTGTGACGATTTTGATGTAATCGATCAAAATATGTGACCAAATAATACTAAACTGATTTTGACCAATATGAATTTCAAACCAAAGCGGCTAACTTAGTTGTTAGCACAAACAAAGGCTTCCATTTCGATATCCTAAACGGAGATACCGACCGAAAAGTTCGATAGGTTTATCTGAAGCCTCCCGAATAGTCTTTCCTGGACGAATTCTGTCAAATGCACTCGTGCTTACTCATACGAGTATATGTACGTACATGTGTAGGTGTATATATAAGTAAGGACTTGTGCATTCGGCAGAAATTGTGCAAGAAAGACCATTCGGGAAGCTTCAGAAAAGCCTATAAAACTTTTCGGTCGGTATCTCCGTTTGGGATATCGAAATGGAAACCTTTGGTTCTGCCTAATATATATACTTGCACATGTACGTACATATATGAGTAATTGAAGGCGTTCCTACTAATCTAAACAGACAACCGATATCATGCAGGGCAAATAATTTTCTAATTTATTAGCAATTGATGTCGAACAACTCGAAACCGAGCACTTACTATACCTCCAAATGGATAGATTTGAAGTAATATAAGTTTGTATGTATGTATGTATGTATGTATGTATGTACTTATTTGAAAATTACTTGTGTCTACTGGTAGTACAATTCAGGCGGACACTTGAAGTCACCATTGACTGCCCTATACTTACGAGCTATAAGCAAAACAAATGCGACGAATGTGGCATAAAAGTGCCGCATGTGACAAACACACGATCTTGCAACATTTTCACATAACTTCCCCTGCCACTCGCATATACTAACATACATACAAATGGATGTATATATATATACTCGTACCAGTGGAGGGTATTGAAAGCAGAGGAAATGTGTCGTGCACATGTAGTATTGTTGTATTTGTGTTTATATAGCCTGTTGATAGAGTTTTGTTGGTTCAAGTGTCACCATAAAGTGATTTTTCAAGTAGTCGGATGTTTTGTATCTTCAATCTTACGGCTCCTTGAGTATTGCTTTATGTAATATTCCCGTTGGTTATGTTTGTTTACTCGGTTATACATTAAAACGTTAGGTCAGCATGTGTTGTTTGCATAAATGTTTCCTGTGTCGCGGACCTCACACAGTCAGCATTCCGCACAACCTACAACAGCTGTTACGTATGTGGCTTTGTATCGATTGATATCTGCTCGGCCCTTTATCATCATATTCGGAATGTTATTAAATACCCACATACATACATATTGTATTGTCTTTCATTGTTTTTGGAATTAGCACAATGTGAGCGATCTGATATTATATGAACACATTTTTAAAAGTATGTGCACAATTGGTTCAGCTATCTTCATGGACCGATTTCGGTTCGCCACAAAGCCAGCAAATGGACAAATAATGTCTGGATTATAATGATGCGGTAAACACGTAGTAATTAAAAAAAAATGAGATCGTTTACTTTAATTAACAGCGCTAGAACTTTCCAATCAACTTTGACCTTGGTAAGCAAGTCCTAAACAATTGGAAAGTGTGGAGTGTTGTCGTTAATTGATATTAGAGAAATATTACAACGATTTGCACAACGTTGTTATGGGATGACATGTTTCGAAGCCACCAACTCCTCAACATATCCCTTCTCGCACACTGGGATACGAACCCAAGTGCCTGCATCAAAGCCGTTCTTAGAATACTCTAGCAACTAGGCTATAGTGCCCTGCAACGTCGATAATGAACGTGGAGAAAGGGTGGTATTCGATTCAATGACCCTTACATAACCAAACGAATTTTTACTTTGCTGATGATACCAATTTTGCTTCCGTAGTTTGCATTTGCGTTACCACACTCACTGTGATGAACTGCAATTAGTTCAGCGCTGGCTTTTTGCTTTGCGTCACTTATCATTTAATCCGGTAAGGAACCTTTCTCCCCATTGCGGCCGTCTCAAACTTGTACACCTGCCTACATAGCAAAGGCGCCGAAAACTCTCAGTGTTTTATTAAGGGTAAATATTTTAAGAGCTCTGGTAATTAGCCCATTTTTTTCCACTTGAAATTATGCTTAATATCCCTACTATACCATAATTACAATATCTGCTTACTATTTTAAATAAGTACTGTCTTGGAAACACGTCCTTTCCAGGCACCACATCAGCGTGGCGCTAGATGTTTGTAAAATATGTACGTGTTGTGCTTTTCGGAATCAAATCCATTCCGACTTCCGTAAAAGGATACTTGAAGCCACGACCCGAAGGTTCGTCGGGCTCAAACAAATCGCCCTAGCGGCAGTCAGGCTGGTACTAAAAAGTGCTAGTACTAAAGCATACGGGATCGTATCTATATCTGGAAAGGTACTGTCCACACCGGAAATATTCACCTTAACCTTCGGGGAGCATTTTTGTTATTACTCAAACAATAAACAAAAGTCCTTTCCAACAGCATTATTAGAATATACCTTGCTAAATCTTACATATTCCCCCTGATTCTAGTATGGTAACCACATTCCTTTGCGGGAAAATAAACGTTTCGGCAGGTTTTTACCGTTCTGGTATTCTGCCGGCTAATCGTAATGGGCTTGCGGTCCAATTTCGTAACCATCCAAATAGCACAAATTGCGTTTTCATTTCGTTTTTGACAGCGTTTTCATGTAGTCCGAATGGCGATTACATGAACTGCAAAACCGACAAACTTCAACTTAATATAGGAAAATCGGGGCCGCTTCCGTTCTAACTCCTCAATAATTGTAATAGCTAGCGTTTAAGTTTATATATACGAACTAAGTTTTAATTTGTTAAAATAGTTGCTGTCCATTTTATATTAAAATCACAAATATCAAAGTCATTATAGTTATTTCAATCTGTAGACTAGTAAATCAATAAAGTATCGTGACATGGTTGGGCAACAGCGTGGATTACTAACCAGTTAAAAACTTAAACATGTTTTACAAGAAGATGGGCTTGCAAAATATTGCTTTCAATCTTCACTTCGGCACAAGTATTTTGAAATAAATAAAATGTGTTATAGTGAAAAGGAACATACTTTATATCGTGAAAAATGTTGCAACGAGCCCAAACATCATTTTCAATCGCTTTTTTAATAAATAAAGTAGAACCGACGGTTTCTTTCATTGTATTGCTACCTTTTAATGTAGTTTTCCAAGACGTAAAATCAGAGGATAGCAAGATTTCACGGTGAAAATTGTTGCCAAAGGCATTACGCAATGAAAAAACGTATTCTAATACTAAACGCAGGACAAATAGATTTCCTTCAGCTTTGAAATACCAAGATAATATATTTGCAATAAGGCAAAACTACCGAAGTAGTTTTTTTGAATTTTTCAGTAGCGCGCTTTGAAATTTAAAATTGTAGTGTAAATGTATGGAATTGAGATCTAGTTTTTTGTCTATAAAATCCACAATTTTTGAGCAAAAGCCTTGAAAATTTATGTGGTCAGAGATTTGTGAACACAATGCTGGTAATATCTAATTTTTGTCCTATCTTGAGATTGGCTTTTCTCGCTTATTGGCTGCGATCATGATATTACAAATTTATTTGCTCAATTTTTTAGGTCCAATTATTCCTTATCTAATAATTTTCCATACAACGTGCAGTCACATATTTAGCTAAACGCAAAGGCCTTAAATAATTTTTTCAGTGCGGTATACGATATATGTAGTAAAAATGTTCGCTATTCGAAAATTATTTGAAGTCCTCGTTACGAACCAGATAACCTTCCTTGTGGTTTGCATGAATTGTAAACACATATTTCCAAAGGATTAAGGAAAAATCTGCACATTGATGCTACACACAGGGTTTCAGTAAAGTAACGGTTTTATAGTTAATGCAGATAATATAGAATCATTTCAAAAGCAATTTTTACTTTTCGGGTTTTCGGTAGGATTCTTTGTATTACCTTCCCCCTTATACTAGTCGCTTGCACCTTATCAATCTTCCACCGTAGAGGAATGCTAAGTGTAATATTTATGCCTAAACTATTGATTGTATTGATTTCAAGCTCAAGTTCCTTCCCTATCTACTTACACAGTTCCACTTAGTTCGGGCAGAGTTGTTTATACAGTTGAAAGCTGTTAAATGAATCGAAGCATGTGCTGTAATACCCCAAACTGACAATTGATTGTGAGCCAAACGGCGCACTCTTTCTCCTGTTTTTTTTTTTCAAAGCAATCGCATATCAACAACTCCTTTCTGAACTTGTTTTGAATTCTAATTTGGGCGATGTCTCCACAGAAACCAAAACAAACAGTTCGCAAATTTGCAATTTGCCACAAACCGCCAAGCGCATGCCAAAGTATGTATCTTAACAACACAAAAACGCCACAATTTGTAAGAGTTTTTGGTTAGATAGAATGACGTCGCCCTAATACTGAAATTGTCAGTAAACATTCAAACAACGGCAAACGCCATATTTCCGAGAGAAAGTTCAAATTTATCGGTACCACCTTTTTTTGTTTATAAAGCACTGTGGCTACAACAATCCCACCGTCCTCGTACTTTAAAGTCAAATAATTTTCACCTGCAATGCAAATTTCTCTGCGACTGCCAGAAAGAAGAATTTTGCATTTATTTATTGTTGTTGCGGCAGGAAAATGAATCCTATGAAGTAGTTGTGATAATGTTGCAAATAATACAAAATACCAATCCTCTTGTGAAGATACACAACTGTTCCTGTCCGGCGGGATGGTACTTGTCCCGTTTTCGATACAATTTGATATTTGACTTAAAGTAACTAGAAACTCTCAATAAGGCTACGAGAGATTTATTAAGGGGGCCTTCATTCAGTTTGCTTATCAAACAGTGGGGTACTCTGCTAAGTGTTGTTGTGGCAACGACAAAAACACTCCCCGAAGGTTTGGGGCAGTGTTGTCGAACTAACAGTCCTTGGCCTGATTTGAACCCGGTACGCTCTTGTACTCCCTTTCGGTACTGCGCGACTGTCGTGGTAGCGATTTATGACCAATGTAACCTTCTAGTTCATGTCACCCCTTTTTCCGTGAGGAAGGATAAGATGGGTAATGAGAGGTGAGAGACATCATATCCGTAAATCAACCATCGAGTTCCACGCCATTACCTTGGTGCATATTAGCCACCGTTTCCGACCGGTATGCCTACCTCGGGCATATTCTAAGCCCCTAACCCGCAGGGGCTTAAGAGCCAGTGTAAATTTTAGGAGCGCAATTTATTTTGAATAGCTTAAGCTGTTTTTTCAAACCAATATTGAGTTTGGTTGCCATAACAAATTTTATCTCGCCGTTGGCTGTTATTGCTTGTTGCCACAAGAGCACTGGAACTATTGACGTTAACGTCCAACATTGTCATTCACTAAATGAGGTTGAAAATATTTCAACGAAGTAGTTCGTGCATTCAGTGGGCTGACTCGTTCAATTGAACTAGTTCGTTCGCGAACTACACAACTCTACTCTTGATAATTAAAATCCATGAGGCATTCATTTACAATCCTCGGTGTAATTTAGCTGCCCGACGACATTCTTGTTCACTGCTATTGCAGTTATTTTCGCTTGAAAGGTATAAGTTTCACAAACTTTGGTATTTAAATACTAGCTTTCATTCTACTATCATCCAGTTTTTAAGCATCGTACACTAAACCAGCGGCCGCCGTGGTGTGGCAGTAGTCTTTGCTTTCTCAAAACGGGGTCGCCCCTCGGCAGTGGTTTAGCAAACTCTCCAAAAAAGTCACCTCCTTTGTAGATGCCGTTCGGAGTCGGCAAAAAACTGTAGGTCCCACCAATTTGTAGGGAAAAATTCAAATCGGCACACCACAAATTGGAAGAGAAGCTTGGCGCAAAAATCTCTTAGAAGGCTTATGATGATATACCTGTTGTATATCGCGCCATATATTTATTTATTTTTTATGCTAAAATATTAAATCGGAAACATAGCATGGATCCCGTTTTCCCCAAAGCTCTCGGTTAACTGTGAGCCTAAGAACTATTGGATCAAGTATTTGCAATAGTTTACTGATGATCGTTTATGGATTTTCGGTTTATCATATGCCGCCCTCAGTTAAGAAGTTTTTTAAGGCATTTTCAAGTGGGTAAGAAATTGTGCTTGCTTGGTGTGTCTAATCATGTTTCCTTGAATTCAATGTTGATTTGTTTGCTAAATGGCCATCGTTCTCTTTTCTTTCCATGATGCGCAAGGTTTGTGGCATGCGTTCTTTAGGCAGCCCTGTGTTGCAGAATATTAAACCCACTGCTTTTAAGAGAGTGTTCAGAGTTCGCATATGGCCAGGATCCATAATAGAGGACATTCCAGAAGGGTCACAATTTATTGAATATTTATCAGCTAAGGTCGCAATATATTTTGAGAAGAAATTATTTTTTGGAACGATCATTGCAACTCTTTAACAAAACCTTAGTTTTCCAAAAGAAAGTGTTTGGTTGAAAATGCGTGTTTTCTTTTGGGACTACTACTTGTATATACCTAAAAATTTGTGCAAATACCGTATGCATCTACCCGCTTTGTAAAAAAAACAAAAGTTTCAATACCAATCTAGTATGTCTGTTATTTTAGGTACACAGCTTTTAGTTTCACCTCAAACTTTCATTTTCCTTTCCTCTGCACTATTATCTCTTTTCCGTTGCGACAAAGTACCGTGTACATGATCCTGTTTTTGTTGTTCTTATGACGCTGAACACCTAAATCACGTTGACACAAAACAGCAGCATTTAAATCATTTTTAAGCGACTCTGCTGCAGCAGTTTCACAATTTCTCCTAACTCAACTGAAGGCAATTCAACTCCAAGAATTCACTTTTAGTTGAATGTCTTCATGAATAACCCTCTACTTCACGCCATACCCAAACAAACCTATGCAACTGTGAAGCCTTCAAGTCTCCATGGACCAATTTTATTTCGTTTTTATGTTTTTGTGTGTCTGTCTATTACGCTGTGCGAATGTGAGTTTTGCTTTATTGGAATTTATTGCGTCGCGTTTTTACGCCTAATAGCTTTAATTGGATGGAGGGAAGCTGCAACAAAAAACACTTTTCGACTAACTTTATCTCACCTCAAACTGCGGACAATCTCTTTTTACTCCTTGGTGTGCAACTTGGTGTAATTGTGCTCATCCCTTTGTATCATTAAATGTCCAATCATTTATGAGTGGTTTAGAAATAGAAAGAGATGTGTTGACAAAATTAAGATAGAAACAGAACGCGAGAAGCAAACAATTTATTGAATTTGTTTACCTATAAAAAAAAAAACAATGCGTCCATGATTCCTGCACCTCCTGCATTCTGGCAACCTTATCCAGCAGATAGCTTAATTGCGAGACTGTGGCGTATTTTTCTAGCATATATATCCGAAGTCATAAGCCTGTCACCACTTAGCTGGGAGCGAAACATTTATCTTCACTCAACTTTTTATAATCAATTCATAGACTCAAATCTTTGAGAGTAATTTTATTTATTTTTTATTTATTTATTTATTTATTTAGGTCTACAGAATTAATTTTTACAGACTAGATATACAACAATAATTCATCGATTAAAAGTAAATCAATTGAAATTGCTATATAAATTTAATTTAAACATACTTAAACTTAGATTAAAATGCAAAATATTGAAATGGATATATTAAGCAGATTTAAATAGAAATCTAAGGGCAATCCATATTAAATTTGCATACTTACTCTGGACAGGTTGTTTGCTAAAAACTTTTAATTCGTTTATGTCCTACCACATATGGCGACCACTTACCTAGAATAAATAAACGAAAACCGAATTAGTATGTTTGATCTCGGTAAGTGTTAGCAGCAGAGATGCAAATGGCAGTACAAACAAAGAAAAAGTCAAATACTGGTATTTGGACAGTTTGCAACCGCAGACTTGCTAAATAGTAGATTGGCAGACTCATATTAATTAATTGATCCTGCGCTAAAAGGCTCAAACTAAGAAAGCTTGCAATTCGAAAATTAAAGACTTCTATCTATCTCTATGGCGCGATATACAACAGGTATATCATCATAAGCCTCCTAAGAGATTTTTGCGCCAAGCTTCTCTTCCAATTTGTGGTGTGCCGATTTGAATTTTTCCTACAAATTGGTGGGACCTACAGTTTTTTGCCGACTCCGAACGGCATCTACAAAGGAGACGGATTTTTGCTGAGAAGCCTGTCATGGCAGAAATACACTCGGAGAGTTTGCCAAACCACTGCCGAGGGGCGACCCCGTTTTGAAAAACTTTTTTCAAATCACTTTTGATGTTACCTGTACCAGGGCTCGAACCATGGACCTTCGGTGTGGTAGACCGGCAACACTACCTTCACACCACGGCGGCCGCCTTACCACTCATATTATTTGCTGAATTCTTCAAATCAAATTTTTCTCCTGATGAAAGTAGCCAGTCATATGATTTTCCTACGTATATCGATTCCGCCCTAAACTTTGGCGCGCTTTATCTCTCTAATGAGGACAGAGTAACGCAATTCTGAAACTCAAGTCTTCCTCCCAAGCTAACTTCGATGGGTTTTCACCAATCTTGTTCAAGAACTGCCCGTGCTTGATCCCTACACTGAGTTTAGTTTTCAAGAAGTCTTTATCATCTAGGGCATTCATTGTTGACGGGAAGCTTTCGTCTATTATGCCCGTTTTCAAAAGTGGAAGCAAGAATGATGTGCGCAACTATAGACCAATATCCAAGCGCTCTACCATCTCTAAAATGTTCGAGCATGCAGTCAACACAAAATTGAGTTTTGCTGTTAAATCCCTTATCTCGGCTTTCCAGCATGGGTTCGTTCCTGGCAGATCTCCGGTATACAATCTTGCTGTGTTTACTGAATATTGTATTGAGTCTTTTTCTGCAGGTTTCCAAGTTGATTGCATTTTCACCTTTGGTGCCTCAATTCCCGACTTTCTTTGAATTATGTCAAATGCTTTCAAATGACCTATTCCAAGTCTAGTAACATATTGCCTACAAAATATAGTATGTCTTGTTCTGTATGTTAATGAGATTAGGGACCTTGGTGTTATCTTTGATTGTAAGTTTTCTTTTAGTAACCACATGAACTATATAACTTCTAAATCATACTCTATGCTCGGCTTTGTGAGGCGAAATGCTATTAAGTTTTCCGACCCCTACACTCGCAAACTACTATATACGTCCTTTGTTAGGTCTCATCTTGAATATGCTGTATTTATTTGGAGACCAAGTAATATTAGTCCGGGAGCTGTCGTCAAATTTTCATGGGTGATTGCAGTAAAACTTTTCTTTATCATAAGGGGTACATTATGTTGGGTACATGTGTTAGCTGGCACGACCGTGTGGCCTGCAGGTTTAAGGGGCTGCGGAACTAGCAAAAAAAAAAAGATCTTCAAGTGAAACCAGTAAAGCTGTAATTTTGTAGAAGGATAATTTATCAATTATATTTCTCAAAAAAATGTTAGCTGGGCAGGGCAGGTGGATAACTTTGTTAGCTGTCCAGTTGAACAGGTGTGATGTATGCAAAAAATTTAGCGAATTCAGTAAAGCTGAAAATTATTTGTATGTTCTCTTTTGATATATAAAGTACGAAAATAACTGTTAGCTGATAGTTTATGGTGGCTAAATCTGTTAGCTGGTCGTCCAAAGTATAGCGTACATTCATCGGGTTCGTAACGCGCGCGGTGCGGCTCAGATAGATTTATCAAACGTTGAATCTCACAGTATGGAGGAAAATTTTAAGATCTTGGAAGAGTTTGTATGCAGAATGTATGGCCATAAAAGAATAAATAACTTCAATTTGGTGAGAGTGAAGAGATATTGAGGATAGACGAGAACTTTTAAGGATCTAATCTACCTCCCTGTAAATCTGAATTGAAACAGCATCTGTTAAGGTCATCATACTTATTTCAAATTTGGAGAAATGCTCATCTTCGTACGCCTACTGCATCTTCACCAACTGACTTTGGGTGGGAGGAGAGAGATGGTGCGTATATTTGCAAATGGTTTGAGGGACAGCAATTGCGTCAGTTATCTTCTATCACAGGTGATAGCGAAGAAATCACAGGTACTTCATACTATTGACATTCTCACTATTTCGTGTAATCTATCATACACGAACTCAATATTTGTTACAGACATTTTTGAGCAAGCACTAGATCAGGATGATGGCCCAGAGGTCGAGAATGAACCAATTATTGAGGAAAATTCAGACGTCAGTTCGTCTAAAGAATCTGACAATGATTTAATGATGATTCTAAATGAATGTGTATATAAGTTAAGACACTGCGCGGCACTCAGAATGCAACATTCCCACAGTCTACCGATACACGTGCCGCCAAGTCAGCAGATCATAACGGTAACGAACGCTGAAATCCTTCACCTCAATTCAGGGTCAATTGTATTTCACCATGCTACGCAATTGAACACCTATGGGAAATCAAATGCACAGTTAGTACCACGGGATAACACTTGCGCAACAAGTGCAATTCAGCGTCAGCATAATCGTTAGCATATTTGCATTTCAACTGATTATGAAATCAATGCAATGGCCAGCAATGCATGCCTACCGTGGGAAGCAAGGGCCTCGGCCGATCACCGATGGTTACGGGTAGCAGAGCAACAGCCTATAAAGGGGAGTCCAGCGCGCATGCAAAGGCAGTTGCAGCGCGGTGCCGAAATCAGTACGTGTGTTAACAAATACTTGAATAAAGCTTTTTAAGATTTATAACGTTAAATTCAGTCTTTCATTTCCAGGGCGAGTTGGCCCTTTAATCTTTTTAACTCCCAAGGACCTTCAGTCCTTTTCTGGCGCCCGAGCAGGGACCAGTAGTGAAATAGTGCAAATAATAAAATTATAATAAAGAAAGAAAGAAAGTGAAAGTGAATGTAAAATTTAGAGAAAGTACTAAAAGTGAATGTAAAATTTAGAAAAAAGTACAAAAGCGAGAGTGAATGAAAAACCGCTTGTGAGAATTAATTTGGCTTGGAGACTTTTGTTAAGTTGTGAAGTAGAAGCCTGTGCAGTAAAAGCATCTAAATAAGCGCAACTTGCGAAGACATATGATTCTATTTGTTTTGTAAGTAGGCTAAAGACTCTCATATATTTCGATTGTTTTATTTATATCTACAGATATGGAAAGCCTACAAGAGGCTGTGTCAGGATTGACGAACGCCGTCAATATCCTAATGGAAAAGATGAGTGGGGTGGACAGGTGTATGTCCTCATTAAGCGCACTCAGCGATAGGATAGCCATCCTGGAGACTGGTGGCTTGCGCGCTGAAGCTAGGCAAGCAAATGAGCCACGGCCACGAGAGCCATCGACGGAGGCTGACGTTAGAGAAATTTCGAGGCTCCCGGATTCCGTGAAGGAATTACAGCCATTCGGCGGCAACCCCGTCCGATACGCGTCATGGGTACACTCGGTCGAGTCTGTCCTCAAGAATATTAAGGCTGTAAAAGATAAGCCGATATACATTGCGATACTGCAACACATCCGGCAAAAGGTACGAAGCACAGCTGATTCTGCCCTTATATCTCACAACATCTTCGACGCCGATTGGGGCGCCATAAAGGAGTGCCTATCACTCCGTTACGCTGACAAGCGTGACATACGCACTTTGGAGTACCAACTCCACCAGTTAGCGCAAAGAGAGTCTCGGGTCGATGAGTTTTATGCCGCTGTGTACCACCAGTTTTCACTGATAATAAACAAATTAAAGACGGAGTCGTACTCCGAAGAGACGACCAAGGTATTGATCGAGACATATAGAAATCGTGCTCTGGACGTTCGGAGCTTTCGAAAATGCTTCTAATCCAACGCCCAAAAACCTTACCTGAGGCATACTCTGCGTGTCTTGAAATACAGAACACGAATTACAGGAACTTTACTATTTATACGCCGCGTGCCAATAATCGTATCGCCGCGCCAATGAATTCGATTCCAGAGCGCATGCATGGCCTTACCACGACCAAGCCACCCCCAATTCCGCCAAGGACATGGCGTTCACAGGATCGACGACCCCCTTTCGAGAAACGAGATCGGCCGTTTACTCCCAAGCGAGATATACCTTCGACTTCGCAATCAACTGCCGAGAAGAGCGATGGCAATCAGTCCATACAGTCAAGGAAAGTGAACTATATGAATAGGCTTAACCCCTTCAAGCGAGGAACGAAATCCGAAAATTTTCCCAGGAACCAGCAGAAGCTGTATAATATAGAGACAGAGTCCAGCAAGGACGAGGATACAGACCACTTAGAGGCTGTCCAGGGACAGGATGATGAGGTAGATTATTTAGAGACTGTGCAGGAAGAGGATTTTCTTTCCAGCGGCCATCTAGCGTACCATACCTAGAGTACGTGCTTCCCGACGGCCGCAAATTAGATTTTCTTGTAGATACCGGGGCTAACAAAAATTTTATTAAAAAAGCACTCATCCAGCGAAGCAAGCCGGTCGAAAGATCGTTCTCCGTTCGTTCAGCGGGGGGCAATGTAGAAATTAATGAAAAAATATGTTTAAACTTATTTAGGGAAATAGGCGTCGAATCTGAGATAACATTTTTTGTACTGCCAGGATTGAGTTCTTTCGACGGCATTATCGGCGACGATACCTTGAAGGATATTGGTGCTGTGATCGACAGGAAGTCCAACATTCTGACTGTCAACGAATACAAAATTCCTCTTGAAGCACGGGTATCCAGTGAATTACACCTTGTCCAAAAATTTATCAGTCGAAACGGAGGGTAAGGTAAAAAAGATAATTGAAAATTTTAATTTAATTTGGAAATAAAAACGTCAACATCTGACCCCATTTATAGCAAAAGCTACCCCTATCCGTCCTGTATGAGAGAGGAAGTCGATAGACAGGTAAATGAGCTTTTAGAAGAAGGCGTCATACGACCATCCAAAAGTCCGTATAACTCTCCCATCTGGGTGGTTCCGAAGAAACCTAAACCTAACGGGGAAAAGCAATACCGCATGGTAATTGCTTACAAAAGGCTTAACGCCGTGACCATATCAGATACTTACCCTATTCCTGATATCAACGCTACTCTGTGCAGCCTTGGGAAATCTCGTTATTACACGACTATCGATCTGACATCCGGGTTCCACCAAATCCCCATGAAGGAATCCGACGTACCCAAAACCGCCTTTTCTACAATGAACGGAAATATGAATTCCTGAGACTACCCTTCGGTTTGCAGAACGCTCCAGCCATATTCCAACGTATGATTGACGATGTACTCAAGCAGTATATCGGAAAAATCTGTTACGTGTACATAGACGACATAATCGTCTTTGGGAAAGATGCTGACGATCATTTGCAAAATGTTGAAACGGTATTTTCCAGGTTAATGGAAGCTAACCTAAAGGTGAACTTAGAAAAGACATGCTTTCTCCAGACTGAGGTTGAGTTCTTGGGGTACATCATCACTCCCGAGAACGTACGCCCTGACCCGAAAAAGGTCGAAGCAATGAACTCGATTTTGCCCCCTTCCAATTTAAAAGATCTGAAAAGGTTTCTAGGTAGACGTCCTATTATCGCAAGTTTATTCGCGATTACGCGAAAATAGCTAAGCCCTTGACAAATCTAACTCGTGGAGAAAATGCGCAAGTTAAAGCAAATGCATCAAGAAAGGTAGCTATACAACTCGATAGTTCGGCCTTGCAGGCCTTCGTAGATCTCAAAGCGATGTTTACTTCAGCCGATGTCCTGCCTTTCCCAGACTTCGAAAAACCCTTTAACTTAACTACAGATGCCTCAAATTATGCTATCGGCGCAGTACTGTCCCAAGGAGATATTGGTAAGGATAAACCCATCGCATTCATTTCCCGTTCTCTTAACACGGCGGAGGAGAACTATGCAACGAACGAGAAGGAGATGCTTGCGATTGTATGGGCTCTTGATAACCTAAGATCCTATTTGTACGGGGCGAAAAAAATCAAGATATTCACGGATCACCAGCCGTTAACTTTCTCCTTAAGCTGTCGAAATTACAATGCCAAATTGAAACGATGGAAGGCTCGGATTGAAGAGTACAACTGCGAAATCGTATATAAACCAGGCAAAGCCAATGTGGTTGCGGATGCCCTCTCACGACTAAAAACTGAAGTTAATGTCCTCACGGATTCCGTCGTAGCTCAACCCGCGAGTACCGAGTTGGGTGACGCGGATGAGGTCGCCTCTTCTGCGGCTACGATGCATTCAGCCCAACAGGACAGCTCCGATCTTATCCCTCATGTGGAAGCCCCGATAAACGTTTTCCGTAATCAAATCATTCTAAGGGTAGGGCGAGAGTCTCGATGCCATGAGGAACCACATCATGGCTACCGTAGACATTTTGTATCTCTGCCCAACTTTGATGCTAGCAATCTTGTCTCCATACTGAAATAATGTTTAAACCCTAACGTAATAAACGGCATAAAAATCCCTGAAGAAATTATTCCAATATTACAGAATGTTTATGTAAATAACTTCCATCGACGAGCACACAGAAATTGCAAAGAAAACAGGGAACAAATTCTGGAAAAATATTACTTCCCAGCCATGGCACGCCAAATTAGAGATTACATTGCCCAGTGCGATGTCTGTAAATTAAATAAGTACGACCGACACCCGGCAAAGCCTCATATCCAACCAACCCCAATACTATCTTACCCCTGCGAGATCCTACACATTGATCTCTTTGAAATTGAAAAGTAGAAGTTTTTGAGCTGCATTGATAAATTCTCTAAGTTTGCCAA
This sequence comes from Merzomyia westermanni, assembly GCA_949987695.1. NCBI lineage: Eukaryota > Metazoa > Arthropoda > Insecta > Diptera > Tephritidae > Merzomyia > Merzomyia westermanni. The sequence goes on along the minus strand of OX465289.1, from coordinate 161,056,036 downwards.
ATTATTCCCTATTAAGAACAAGTCCTCACTTTATCTCCGAAGGAAACTCACTGACGTCCTGCATTATTTCTCTGTTCCAAAAATGGTAGTAATGGACAACGAGAGGGGATTCCTAACTCCGCTCGTTCTAAATTACATTAGGTCTCTTGGTATAGAAATATACCAAACACCCACACAGCGAAGTGAAGCAAACGGCCAGGTTGAAAGGCTGCATTCTACCCTTATTGAAATTTATCGCTGCATTACAGGCGATTTCAGTAGGTTACCTCCAAAGGAGCGTGTAAAAATAGCGGTAGATAGATAAATACAATAACACCATACATTCCATAACTCGAAAGAAACCAGTGGATATTTTCTTTAATAGGACGTCTAGAATTAACTACCAGAATTTGGCAAACTTTAGGGAAGAAACTCACGACTATATAAAAGCCTTATTGCTGCATGACCAAGAAGTTAGAAACGCTAGAATCAATGCTCGTCGCACTACACCATGAAATTTTGATTCTGGTGATGGTTTGTTTATCGCCAACAAACAAATAAAAGGCAAACATAAGCCTATATACAAATCAGAAATAGTTGCGGAAAATAGAAACGCAACAATCGTTACCAAGAGTGGAAAAAAATTCCACAAAACTGACGTAAAAAACGTCTAAGAGAACATTGGTCAAAAGGTAAATAAGAAGCCTAAGATTATCAGAACCCGGCGGTCCGGGATGTAAACGTCTACGTCTGTATTCAATGAGGTCATTGTGGTTCAATTCCACCTTGCTCACTCGTGTGAAATGGCAGATTCGAGGTGGTTCAACTCCTCCACGATAATCTTCTGCTTATTTGCGTGAAGTGAAGCCACCCGTGCCATGAGTAGGTCATTTGCAATTATAAACGCTTATGACTAAAAGGGATCAACGCGGGCCTTCCACAGTCAAATGATACCTATATTCCGATGCAAAAAAAAAAAAAAAAAAAAAAAAACCAAACATATACTTTTGAAATTGGCGTATGTCAAACCACAGGAATTATTTCCAAAACAAACTGCAAAGTTTATGCAGATGCACATAACTTCCAAAAAAAAAAAAGGAAAAAGAAAATGAGAACTTCTCACGAAATAAAGGAAAATTACAAAAACTAACCACTTCCGCTTTCAACACTAACCATTTAACCATATCTAACAATCCTTAATACTAACATAACAAGCTATTTAACTACTGGTCTAAAAACAAATATAAAAAAGTTCTCCAAATTCTATCAACCAATACTAACCCGTTGCAACTCAAATTAGTATAAGACACTTAGGCTAATTACTTAAACAACCAAAAATTAGAGTACAGAAGTAAGATGAAATCTAGGACTAAGCCTTTAAAATGTTAAAAATCATTTAAACTACAATTTAAGATAAGTTATTTTAAATCCTTTGAATTGTATAAAATCATTACTAAAATATGGTCGAGGGTAGAATAACAAATTATACTAACACATAAATTAATCTAACCTATAGCATCTGCCTTTGCGCAACTGTGCGCTCTTTTGATCTATTTAACATCGATTCACCGATTGATACGGGATGGATACGGCTGGATTATAGATGGACATTTCAAACTCATCCACAGCATCGATTTGGAAAAATGTGACAAAATTATTAGTAGACTTGAATATGCTATCACCAACTTGAACGAAACCGATTCGACTACAGATATGCTAAATTACCATCTGGCGAAAATAAAGGCGCACCTGAGAGAGCTCAAAGGCCCCGAAACCTCCAGATCGAAACGCTCAATCAACTGGATCGGCTCGGCATGGAAATTGATTGCCGGCTCGCCTGATGCAACCGACTGGGATAGTGTCCTTAAAACACAGGACATCCTTATTGATAATAATGACCAACAATACCAGGTAAATTCTGAAATATTCGAGAAAACTAACGAGCTGTTACAGGCCATCAACACGGCAGTGTCTGTGACTAACGATGTTAAAGGATATACCAGGCGGGAACAGATCACACGAGAAATTCAGGGAAAGGTCATGATCCTCAAGGAAGATGTTTACGAGCTCGTCCGCGCTTGCCAAATGGCTAAGGCTGGCGTGGTTAACACAAATCTCTTAAGCAAGGAGGAAGTTAACCGACTTATCAGTGAGATTGAGGTCCTTCCATATACCAACGTCATCGAGGCCATTGAATACAGCAAGCCTTCAGTATTCACCAATGGCTCCCTCCTGATCTACGTGTTGGCAATGCCAAAGGTGAAAGAAACAAGGTACAACCACCTGATTGCGCGGCCCGTTATCCAAAACGGAAATAGAGTAGAACTAAATTATTCAACTATACTGGTAAACCAAAAGGAGACATACGGTATCAAAGGAAATTGCCTACACCTAACATCAGCCTTGATTTGCGAGGAAAAATCCCTTGATCCGTTGGCTGAAGAAGATTGCTTGCCACGACTCATAAAAGGTGGAGAAGCCAGTTGTCGTTACGTTTCCTGCAAAGAATCCACAATAGAAGTGATTAAAGAGGACACGATCTACCTAAACAATTTTAGTGGAACGATAGGGTCAGGTAAAATCTCTAATCAATTCCTTGGCTCTTTCGTATTACAGATGAACAACGAGTCAGTCGTTATCAGCAACCAAACCTACTGGAGCACGAGTAGCTCAGAAGTACAGCTATTACCACCTGTACTCACCAACATCAGAAACAGAACGTTGGCTGTTGATATCAACCTTGTCCATGAAATGACCACAGGCAACATCCAGCTCTTGAGGTTTCTTGGCAGAAAAACGAATCTACTTATCACTTCCGAAATTTCAATTTTCATACTGGTAGTAATACTTATCTGGATAATCTGGAGGAAGATAACGTCAGGAGTCCAAATTCCTCAAGTAAACATATCATTGCTAAACAAGAGCTTCCGAGGTCGGCAGGCTGAAGCCAAACCTCAAACGCCAAATCTGCGGGACGCAGATCTTTGAAGGGGGAGGAGTTAAGACACTGCGCGGCACTCAGAATGCAACATTCCCACAGTCTACCGATACACGTGCCGCCAAGTCAGCAGATCATAACGGTAACGAACGCTGAAATCCTTCACCTCAATTCAGGGTCAATTGTATTTCACCATGCTACGCAATTGAACACCTATGGGAAATCAAATGCACAGTTAGTACCACGGGATAACACTTGCGCAACAAGTGCAATTCAGCGTCAGCATAATCGTTAGCATATTTCCATTTCAACTGATTATGAAATCAATGCAATGGCCAGCAATGCATGCCTACCGTGGGAAGCAAGGGCCTCGGCCGATCACCGATGGTTACGGGTAGCAGAGCAACAGCCTATAAAGGGGAGTCCAGCGCGCATGCAAAGGCAGTTGCAGCGCGGTGCCGAAATCAGTACGTGTGTTAACAAATACTTGAATAAAGCTTTTTAAGATTTATAACGTGGAGGGTGGGGCCGTGTGCAGAAGTCCACGCAAGTGGGGAAAGTTTCTGATCGCCATTCACCTGGGAATGGCCAGAGCGATTCTTTTGCATGCGGTTCAAGCAGCTCACTACTTCCGGGCTTTGCGCCCAAGTATCCTCTGGGTAACCACCGAACACACGTTTGGTGGTGAGCTAAACGCGAGAAGGCGACAACCTGGTAAGGCCACTCCGACATAATCGGTTTAAGGGCTTGCTGGGGGGTTCAAACAGCAGCGTCTGATCACCATGTGGTGCGGCTGCAAGCGGGCGTCTGTCTTGGATCAAGCGGCTCGCTATACAAACGTGTAATAGAATTCAACTTCCCGTGAAACGGGTTGTGCGTTGGGTTTGGGAGCCACCACATAAAACAACGTTCCAATGAAATTCAACAACAAAGCCTCGGATATGAGAACCCCTTTTTTAGATGACAACACCCGCAAACGAAATAAGGATTATGAGATAAGGGCATGTACCTGGAATGTCCGGTCCCTTAATGGGGAAGGTGCCGCTGCCCGGACCTCAACCTGAGGAAAGCAAAAGCTGACATCACCGCCATACAAGAGATGCGATGGACGGGGCGAGGAAATACGATCAGAACACCTTGTAACATCTACTGGAGTGGGCATGAAGACAAGCGCAGATTCGGCGTGGGATTTGTGAGGGGAGAGAGACTCCGTCACCGAGTACTGTCGTTCACACCCGTGAACGAGCGTCTCGCTGCAATCCGCATAAAAGTACGATTTTTCACCATATCGTTTATCTGCGCTCATGCACCGACGGAAGAGAAGGACGACGTGGAAAAGGATGCATTCTACGAGCGCCTGGAAGAAGCATACGAGCGCTGCCCCCGTCATGATATCAAAGTCGTGCTTGGCGACTTTAACGCCAGGGTGGGTAAGGAAGGTGTATTCGGCCCCACTGTCGGGAAGTTCAAGAAGATCCATCAAGCTACATGGCTGTCCCCCGATCGAAAAACACGCAACCAGATCGACCACGTTGTGATAGACGGACGGCATGCTTCCAGCGTTTTAGATGTTCGCACAATACGAGGACCTAACATCGACTCTGATCACTACCTAGTAGCAGCCAAGATTCGTACCCAACAACAAACAAAAAACGCAGGGAAAGCTGGACGTCGAAAAGCTGCAATCGCAACAGACCGCCAATTATTTCGCAGATCGCCTCTCACACCTGCTCTCCGAGAGCACAATTCAACCTAGTGGAATGCATGAGCAGTGGGATCATATCTCACGAGCACTCCGTACCGCAGCCGAAGAAGTAATTGGATTCCGGCGAACGCGAAGAAACAACTGGTATGATGATGAAGAGTGCCGCGCTGCAACGAAAAGAAAGGACGAAGCCTACAAGGCAACGCTAAGATCGAATGTAACGAGGAGTGTGTGTGAACACTACCGCGAGTTGAAGAGGGAAGCGAGGCAGCTTTTCGGGGCGAAAAAAAGAGAGGCAGAAAAGCGTGAAATAAAGGAGCTTGAGATGCTGGCCAAAGGGAATAATGCCCGAAAATTCTATCAAAAAATTCGGCGAATGACAGAAGGTTTTAAACCCGGGGCAAACTCCTGTAAGAATGAGAACGGCGACCTGGTGGCCGATGTTCAGAGAGCACTCAGAATATGGAGGGATCACTTCTCTGCCCTTTTAAATGGAGAAACTGAGCAAGAAACCAGAGAAGATGCAGAACCCGAGCCCACAATCGAAGATGATGGAATTGACGTTCCACAACCCGACTATAATGAGGTGCGAATAGCAATATCCCGATTGAAAAACAATAAAGCAGCTGGCGCTGATGGTTTGCCTGCTGAGCTATTCAAACACGGAGGCGAGGAGCTGGTAAGGCGCATGCATCAGCATCTATGCAGAATATGGTCGGATGAATGCATGCCTGAAGATTGGAATCTAAGTGTTCTCTGCCCAATCCACAAGAAGGGCGATCCTGCAAACTGCGCCAATATCGCGGAATCAGCCTTTTGAATATCGCATATAAGGTCCTATCAAGCGTATTGTGCGAAAGACTGAAGCCTGATGTAAACAGACTGATTGGCCCTTATCAGTGTGGCTTCAGACCTGGTAAATCTACCATCGACCAAATTTTTACAATACGCCAAATCTTGGAAAAAACCCGTGAAAAGAGAATCGACACACATCATCTCTTTGTTGATTTTAAAGCCGCTTTCGATAGCACGAAAAGGAGCTGCCTATATGCCGCTATGTCTGATTTTGGTTTCCCCGCAAAACTTGTACGGCTATGCAAAATGACCTTGAGCAACACCGCCAGCTCGGTCAGAATTGGGAAGTACCTCTCCGAGCCGTTCGAAACTAAACGAGGTTTCAGACAGGGTGACCCTTTATCGTGCGAATTCTTTAACTTAATGCTGGAGAAAATAATACAAGCTGCAGAACTTAACCGCGCTGGAACAATATTTTATAAAAGCGTCCAACTGTTGGCATATGCTGACGATATTGATATCATTGGCCTTAACAACCGCGCCGTAACTTCTGCTTACTCCAAATTAGAAAAAGAAGCGGAGAAAATGGGATTGGTGGTGAACGAGGGTAAAACGAAGTACCTTCTGTCATCATGCAAAGAGTCAGCGCATTCGCGCCTTGGCAACCAAGCCACTGTTGGCAGCAATAATTTTGAAATAGTAAAGGACTTCGTTTACCTGGGAACCAGCATTAACACCAACAATAATGTTAGCCTAGAAATCCGACGAAGAATTACTCTTGCAAACAAATGCTACTTCGGACTGAGTAGGCAATTGAAAAGTAAAGTCCTCTCTCGACGAACGAAAATAACACTCTACAAGTCACTCATCGCACCCGTCCTGCTATATGGTGCAGAAGCGTGGACACTAACAACATCTGATGAGGCGGCTCTGGGAGTATTCGAGAGAAAGGTTCTTTGAAAGATTTGTGGACCTCTACGCGTTGGCGACGGCGAGTACCGAAGAAGATTTAATAATGAGCTGTATGAACTTTACGCAGACGCCGACATAGTTCAGCGAATTAAAACACAGCGGCTTCGCTGGCTAGGCCACGTAGTGCGAATGAGCGAAGATGCTCCAGCCCAGAAGGTATTCTTATCGGCACCCGCCGGTGGAAGCAGAGGAAGAGGGAGACCACCACTCCGATGGAAGGACCAAGTGGAGACCGATTTGCGATTCCGCGGTGTTTCCAATTGGCGCCAGTTGGCGCAACGAAGAAACGACTGGCGAGCTATGTTGGACGGTCAAAATCGCCCAGGCGGTTAGATGACCATTTAAAGAAGAAAGAAGAAGATTTATAACGTTAAATTCAGTCTTTCATTTCCAGGGCGAGTTGGCCCTTTAATTTTTTTAACTCCCAAGGAACTTCAGTCCTTTACTTATATATATATATAATATATACAAATCACTTTTTATACATTTATTATACAGGAAATTGAGAGAGTTTATTAAATAAATTGATTTAAATAAAAAATCTCTAATATCATATACTTCTTTCTCCTTGTCACGCTCTTTATCGAGAGTTTATTGATTTTAGCGCAATAAAATAATTTCAGTAGGTATGGAAATTAATACCTGAATGGCGAAGGTTGTTGAGAATGAAAAATTATATGTTAGCTGAGAAGAAAATGTGGCGAAATATGTGCGCACCGCGCGCGTTACTAACCCGATGAATGTACGCTATACGTTGGACGACCAGCTAACAGATTTAGCCACGATAAACTATCAGCTAACAGTTATTTTGTTATTTTCGTACTTTATATATCAAAAGAGAGCATACAAATAATTTTCAGCTTTACTGAATTCACTAAATTTTTTGCATATATCAGACCTGTTCAACTGGACAGCTAACAAAGTTATCCACCTGCCCTGCCCAGCTAACATTTTTTTGAGAAATATAATTGATAAATTATCCTTCTACAAAATTACAGCTTTACTGGTTTCACTTGAAGATCTTTTTTTTTTTGCAAGCTCCGCAACCTCTCAAAATCTTGTGCCACATTTTTTTATCAGCTAACACTGCAATTCTTAATTAGTTAGTATAGAACTAATTATGATAAAAAAATCAGCCTTACTGAAATGATCCGGTCAAATTTGACGCTAGCTCCCGGACTATATGACTGATATAAATAAAATTGAGTGAATACAGAAAATCTTTCTCAAATATGCTTCTCGCTCATTAAACTTCTCTGATCCGATACCATCCTACTCTGCTCGCCTTATGCTTTTAAATCTTAAAACTTTGGAAAAATCGTAATTCTATACTGTGCCTATCAGTCACTTATAATATTATCAATGGCTTTGTTGACTGTCCATACTTGTTGGAAAGAATTCCATTTAATGTTCCAATGAGGTCTCTCCGGAATTATTATACTTTCTATTGGGATAATGTAAAAACAAATTATGCCTGTAATGCTTCCATTATTCGTGCTATTCGGGAGTTTACATCCGTAAGTAACTTAGTAGCTTTGGATTTTTCTGTAGCCATGGTTGATTTTATGTTTATTTTAAATCTAGCTTTTTAGCATTTTAAGATATTTACCCAAATTATATTGTATCATAGTCTGTAAAGATTGTAATCTATAGACTTAAATAAATAAATAAAAATAAATAAATGCTTTCCGAAGCTCCTGATTATCCGTATGTTTTGCTAACTTTAAAGTTGGCATATTCATGGTATTAGTTATAAATCATCGAGGCTCGCCTAACTGCATAAAATTCACATTATGTGGGTGTGGTCGAAGATAAACTTTAGCTCAAAAAGTTCCACCCTGGAAACACCAACTGGCAGACGAGTCCATATCCACTAGCTCTTCCCAAGAGGTATGATAGACATTTCTTATGCGTAAAGCCTAGTACTGTGTTCACGTGTGAAAAATGTTGCAAGTTGCCTAAAAACCATTTTAAATACCATTCAAAATGTTTCGAATAAACGATGTGTTTCTGTCATCGTTATCTATCATTTTCAGTTCGTTCTACGGCTTGAATATGTTTTTCCATTGCGTAATGCCTTTGGCAACAATTTTCACCGAGAAGTGTTGCTAACGGCTGTATTTCTAAACCCTTGGCTTCACGGCTTGAAAAACTACATAAAAAGCTAGCAATGCAACGAAAGAAGCCCTAATTCTAATTTATTTATCAAACAAGTTATTTAAATGATTTGGGCTCGTTGCAACATTTTTCGCCATTGAACACAGTACTATCTCTATCTCTATGGCGCGATATACAACAGGTATATCATCATAAACCTCCTAAGAGATTTTTGCGCCGAGCTTCTCTTCCAATTTGTGGTGTGCCGATTTGAATTTTCCCTACAAATTGGTGGGACCTACATTTTTTTGCCGACTCCGAACGGCATCTACAAAGGAGACGAATTTTTGCTGAGAAGCCTGTCATGGCAGAAATACACTCGGAGAGTTTGCCAAACCACTGCCGAGGGGCGACCCCGTTTTTGAAAAACTTTTTTCAAATCACTTTTGATGTTACCTGTACCAGGGCTCGAACCATGGACCTTCGGTGTGGTAGGCCGGCAACACTACCTCCACACCACGGCGGCCGCCATATACAAGTTAACACACGCCAGTCTCACCCCTTGCAACGCTCCCACGTTTAATCGCAACACATTCTGCCTACTCATCACAATTGTATTTCACAACATACAACGGTCCCATACTCACCCATCACACGTGCCGCAGTGTCAGCATAAGTACGTTCCCACGTCGCACGGTAACGTAACACCCAAATTCAAGGCCATGGTCAATACCGGCAGTTAATACGTATGCTACTGCATTACTCCAGACGCACCGTCAGCATAATTCTATTTCACATGCTTATGAAATAGAATCAATGCATAACGCACCTGTGGGAACAAACGGCGGAACATATTCACAAGCAACGAGCCGTCAACAATTGCGCAACACGCACGCCGCTGCCGGACATTGGCTATAAAGGGAAGCAGCGGCCACGGAACGAGTTAGTTGAGTCCGGGACAAGGAACGGTTGTGATAAGTTAGATTAGTAGTTTTAAATAAAGTAGTGCTTATTGTAAAACTCAATTTTGTGTTTCCTTCACAGGGCAAGTTGGCCCTTTTAATTTTTTTTGTATCCACGGACCTTAAGTCCGTTTCTTACATATATTTAAATTTGCATGTGGACCATGAATTCCCAATCTGATTTGTCCAGCCTGAAGGTCTCTCTTATCAAATTAACTCAAATACTTGTGAGCATATACATCATCAAGCGCCACTTTGCTCACTATTGGGAACTTCTTTTGACTTGGGCGAGGCAAGGGAGCCATCCATATCCGATGTAATTAAAACCAATTACGAGCCTCATTAATGCACTACGGCCAGATGCATAAGAGGCTGCTTGCTTGTTTTATACCAACTTCACTGCATAATTCTTTGTAAGTATATATACCTCTATATGTATTTGAAAGTATTTATACAACCGCTTTCTCAAATCTATCGCAATAGCATACTCATTCACCATTAGGGGCAAAGTGGCATAACAAACAAAATTACACGCCCTAAGGCTTTGCCGCCCCTCATTTATACTGAACTTGCAGACATAATCATCACCGCCATTAGAAGCATTACCAACAGCATTCTTCGAATCAAAACTATGGTGCACTACAACACACTGTGTTGCGCGCCTACGCATCCGCTGAGAGACGTTCGGCGGCCTAAATTCACACAATTAAATTTTGACAGTCTCAAGTGGAAACGAAAAATTGAGAAATTGAACAGAAATATTTTTTGCTGCCTTTATGTAATATTTGGTGCTTTCATGCAGTGTCAAAGTGCTAAATGCATTTACTCCCTCCTTGCCTTAGCTTTTGGACCCTGCCGAATTTTCAAATGAACGAGAACAATAAAAAAATTATAGAGGCAATTTAATATCTGAGTGAAAGTGATGCGACACATTGCTGCAACTGGCGACTCTTTAAGCTGCATAGTCAACGACTTGTACTCGCATGCTGACGGTTGTCTAGATATATTTCGAAGTTTTAGACTGAAGATGATATAATATTTTTTAATTTAAGCATCCTTCTTGTCCGATCGCGAATCCGAAGTGCTGAAATAACAAATTGTGACATAACCAATTATTTTGAAGTGATCGTCATATCCATCAGGCTTTTTGATTTATCAAAACTTCAAAATCAAAGGAAGTTGATAAATAAATTGTGCGTTAGCATGAGCATTAGTGTCGGGCTGAAGTTTAGTCCGTTTTTTTTTTTATTTCTTCAGAAAATGTCGTAAATTCTAAACTGGAAAGGTATTTCTTGTGATTGGTTGCAGGCATTGATTAAAATTCATATCGGATCCTAGTAATTTTTGAGGCCTTATACTAAATATTCAAAAAACCTTGCAAGGCGGAGGATAAGCTTACGCTTTCGTTTATAATCAGACTTCTTCTTCGTTATATTAATATGCTTATATACGCTTTTTTGGCCCCCCTCTGTTGGGGTTTGACGGATATAACAAGTTTAAACTACTGGTGTTTGAAATCCACCTTATTGAATCACTTTTTTCATGGTTCCTGTTTTCCAAAAAAAACTAACATCGGCGTCGAAGTAACACACTATCCATGCCCGTGTTGTACAATTCTAAAAAAAAAAATTAAAATGTTGACAAAGCATTTGGCGTTTATGATATTAAAAGCAACGAAGCTCCAAGATCTAAGATCCTTAAAGATATATTCAACTACAAGGATGACAGAAACTATGCGACATAGATGAACTGTCCCCAGAGTTATATCTGTAAACCCTTTCAAAGCTTCAAATAAAGTGCCGATTGAAAGTAAAGTCACGATAAATCAATCCTGGGTAAATATCTAAAATAAAGTCGCCAAGTCGATGGATGATTGGTGTCCTACAAATCTGTCAAATCGAGGATTTCTTTGGAAATTCAATTTCGTTTGCATGCAAGAATAACTGGAGTGTTACAAATTGTGAAGTAACCGTCAATTTAACCTTATGCTGCTCACCTAAACCAATGACTTAATAGTTTCATTTTTTTGTCATCACCCGTTAGAATGATAAAATTGTATCGGATTGTGGCATTCTCTTATATCTCGATTACAAAATAAAGCTGCAAATTATAACATTTTTAATAGAAGCACGTCACTCTTTTACTCGATACTATTCGTTCATTGTTCGTCTAATATTTATGGAGTCAATAACTACAAATTTTCGATTATTACCTTTAATTCAAATTGTTCAATAAAAGAAAAGATTTTATTGATTGTAATAGCTCAATGGATAGAGAAGACGACTGTGATGTGAAGATGCCCGGGTTCGATGCTGCCTCAGAGGCAATGCATTTTTTTTAATTGGCATTGCGTTGGAAAAATTATACAGCGCCTGGATAGACATTACTACCCAGTCCCTGTATTAAAAAGCATTAACAAACTGTATAGGGCCTGCGTATGCTTTCCTTGCCAGGCCCATGATTTTAAAAAGAAAGACAGGCTTAGGTTTTGTATCTCATGTTTGAAATATGGAATCTTATTGTAATATTCGACTTGACTATAGACTTCTGACAGTTGCTATTATTCAACATTCACGGTCGCTGACAAACATTAGGATACCACCTGAAGTTGTCATGATCATATAGTGGTGAAAACCACACACGCTGTTATGTGCGGCGACTACTCATCGCTATTACGGTGGAACAGAAAATATATAATTAAGAGCAAATGTAACTGTGATCATGTTAGTTATTTCTATTTACTAATTGACGGGACTTATTGCGAAGATTTACATGAGGTTCGAACCGAAGAACTGTGGAATGTAAGTAAGTAACAGCCCGTGGTCGGGTAACGGTGGACGGTAACCGCAAATTTCAGCATGTGCAGTTGTTTCCTGATTTTTTTTGTTGCAATGCTATTATTAGTATAGAAAATACATTTTCCGTTGTTGTTGCTTCAGCAGCAAAACCCACCCCTGAGGTTTTTAAGAGTGTTGCAAAAATAACTTTGCCGGAAATTAATCAGGGTCAGTGGGTTAGTAATACCGTCAGGTAGAAGACCGACTTTCGTGAGATGGTGATATCAAATCCATGTCGGTCCTTCTAGATTAACGCACATTCTCTTTCCGTAAAGAGGTTTAACTCGCCAGAACCTATTCTCCTGTTGTAACTCCGACGAATTGCACTTCCTTTGTAAATATTTTTGTGGAACGAAAATACCACCAGTTTTGTACACATATTAGTTTACAAGGCATAACACAGAATATAGCACTAATCTCTTCTAAGTTTTGACAGATTTAGCATGTAGGCCAGAATATAGCCGTTCAGATTAATAGGAATTGGTTTGGCGCATACACACATACATTCACATAAATATTTAAATAAAGTCGACCCGAACAATATGTATTACAAAACAATTAGTACCGACTGAATGAAGAGCTTCACAATCAAACTCCGCAGCAGTTCATCTCAAATTTTCGACCCAAAAGTGTACCCTTTCATCCGTATTCAATGAAAACAGAAAATAAAATAGTAAAAGCTTACAAATCCTCGAAAAATTGTTTAAAGTGTGCCAGATTCTCTTCCAAGTATTTGCAATTGTAATGTGCGTGGACTACGAAATATTTGCTTGAATTGAAAAATGAACTAATTCGCATTTAAACAAACCGAGGTTACGGCAAAAATAAAATACAAAAGAAGTTAAACGATATTCATTCGGTTAGTTGGTTGCGTGCGAGTGGCAGGCAGCATTTTCAAAACATGAATACAACAAAACCCTCTCAAAAGCGATTTACATGCAAAACTTACTTTATAACCCTAAAGTTGACAGCATTCCAAGGACAGCAGCAAAGGATTAGAAGGGAGGGAAATGGTGAGAATCCGCTATAAGGGCACGACTGAATACTTCGGTGCGGCGTCCTAATCGTGGCCAGGGTAATGTGCTCACAGCGCCGTTGCCGCCCTCAGTACATAGCAAGGGATGCACTATAACGCTTTGTGAAGCTCAAAACTACTTGGCTCTCATCTACAAGTATCATTCACTATGATAAAGGCTCTCGGCAGAAAATGCATTATTTCAAAAAACCTAACCTTAATGACGGGGCATAGTTTTTCCTCAGCCTTAAGTGTTTACAAGTTTTTGTTTTACCTGCACCTTCAGTTTTGCTGGGTGTGTTCTTCTAGCGTCCATAAGTCGACCGAGATCACTCAAAATGGGGAAAGCATTGGATGTTCAACCTTTTTAAGAAGAACATTACTACAACTCTGAGGTGTAAAACTCAACGCTTTTTTTTTCTCTGTTCAACTGAATTGTATAATTTTTATGCTTTGCAATGGATGTGCTGGAATTTTTTACATGCAGACTCTCATTTTAATAACAACAACAACAATTGTAAAGGTTTATTTTTATACTGGAAAATTTGTAGATTTGTATGTACATATTAATGAGTGCATGCAGTGGGTGGGGGCGATTGTGGGGGGGCTTATCTAGCGCGTTCGAGCGAGTTTCTCATTTGCAAGGCGTATTGTCAACAAATTTGCATAGAAATCGTTCGAATCCAACTAACTCCAACTGAAAAGCGAGAGAGAACACACAAAAATGGTTTCCAGGTCTTTGCTGATAATAAAATCAACACATACAAGCCGTTTTTTAAACATGAAGTGAAATTCGAAATTTTTTAATGAATGAGCAATGAGTGCATGTATTTGCTTCAGCATCCATTTCCGCAAAACGTTTATATAAGCAGATGTTAAAGGAATCAAGTTGTCCGAGTCCAAATTCGAGTGGTTAATGGTTGTCGACTGCTACCTAGGCATGGTGGGAGATGACTAACTTGGGAATAAACTGTGGATCTTTGACAGTCGCATATCTCATGATAGTTGCGTTTTTGTTGTTTATGTAGTGTTTTACTCATTTATTTATTTTACATGAAAGTGTTTTCAAACAATAACTCGCCGCTTGGAGCTTTGATTTTACATACAAACAACTGCCTTTCCAAAGGAACGCAGAACAAGCATACTTAATATACGTATATGTACGACAAAAGCTAGGGATACGCCAAAGTTGTAACTACCCTCGCAGTCAACCACCAAACTGGTTGGTACACATTCTAGTACATTAACTAGAATTTCGTGCGCTTATTCGTACCAGTTTGAGCGACTGCAACGTTTCCGCTGTCATAAGTAGCAACAACGCTCCAGAACCGTTGATAGCTACATGCATACACGAGCGAAGAAGAAAAGAATTCAGTATTCGGACAGCAACATTGTTTACCCGTACTAGTGTGGCATCTTCTTTTGAGAATCGGAGTGGAAGGTAGTGGATGAAGGTACTCCGAGAGAGTGTAATGAAGGAAATCGCGTTCAGAGTTGTTTTAAAGTAAAAACTGCAACTAAAACTTCAATTTAAACTGAAATATACATTCTATAGTAAATGATAACGTGTTATAACTGCTTTATATTCAATAATTTGGGAGTTCCAAGTCGTCACGTTCAATATTGCAGTATTTTAATTTGATTGTTTTGTTACTGCATATAACGCACCCTGTGTGGTTTGTGTGTGTATGCAGATTCGGAGTAAGTTGCGCTACTAGTAGACATATACTATGGACAGCAATCGCTCAGTTAACAACGCCGTCCTATATTTTAAGTTTCTGTTCAAATAATATTCTGAAATTTCAAATATTCATTTAACTAAATTATATTTAAAATTTTGTTGTAAATAATAGTTTTTATAGTGAAATCATAACACTTTTGAGAATTTCGTTCTGAAATAGTACATTTGGGTTGTAAATCTCGTACGTACGTCCATGCCAACAAAATCACCCTTATATTTTGCGATTTCGCTACCACGGTTGCCGTTTGCCTAAAATTTTGAGTACCAAAATTCCTACCAAACCGAAAAAAACGTACCAAATTTATTTGCTAGGCAAATAATATAACATTTATTAAAACAGTTTTAAGCAGTCCATCTGCTGACATAAATTTACACAGAAACGTGGGTTATTATACATATGTGTATGTAAGTTAACAATGACAATGATCCACAAGTTTATTTTCCCCTCCAGTACGCACTACTGGGTTGCATTTGCGAACCAAGCTAATGCTGGGATATAAAAATGCATATAGATACATATTTACATCAGTTAAGAACATAATTATGATAATGATATTGGTACCGTGTGCAAAAGCATTATTAACTCCAACGGAATTGTCACCTTATGCTGGGAAGAACAATGGTATCAAGAAGGACAGCTTAATTGCAATGCAAAGTGACCAAACCAGTATCGAGAGAAACTGAATTGTTGCTACACACAAAAATGCAATACAAAAAATGCTAAATGAGAAATAAACATGCAACGGGAGTTATCAGCATAGAAAAAGATGGACAAACAGGTATGGAGAAGGGCAAAACCAAAGCTCTGCCCATTGCGCAAAAATTAGAACATCCATTGGAGGAGTCTTGAAACAACCACTTGTTATAAGCTAGTCCCTTCAGTCGAAATACATAGTATTGATTTGAACTTAAATAAAGTATTTGTAAAACCAAAGGAAGTGGACTTTATTTGGCGCCCAACTAGCAGGCTTCCCGAAAAGAAGAGGACCATAGAACCCCTGAGGAGCTGATTTACACCATTATTAATATATTGATGAAATTATTTATGTAAGTGGTTTTTCAAATATTGGTTACGTGGAACTTAAACATTGAATTTTATGTGTTGTGTGCATTAAAAGTAATTTATAAAAATTAAAAACAGCACATGTTTGAAAATTGTTACGAGATTTTTTTCGATGCCCCAAAAATTTAATTTACATTTCTATTTGGAACTTAAATATTGAATTTTATGTGTTGTGTGCATTAAAAGTAATTTATAAAAATTAAAAACAGCACATGTTCGAAAACTGCAACGATATTCCAAAGTTTTTTTTACATTTCTATTTACTGCGTTGAATAAAAAATATAAAATAAATTATAGAAAGTTAAAAAAAGTGCTGAAAGTCATTCGAATTTTTTCACCTAATTGGTATCAAATGCGCTACTGCGTTCGCTACTTTTTACAGTAAAACTTCTTTAAGTACTTTATATAAAGTAATAAAACTATAAAAGATACGTGCATATGTGTTAATTTAATAGTAAGATTTGACATTTACTGGCCCAATCAAGGCCCGAATTTAAAAAACCTGTTTTGTGAAATTTTTCACATTTATAAATTTTTTTTACAGTTTACAGCAAACAAGCTTACATAGATAAGCCCTAATATTCCCATTTATATTTGTTTAAATCTACTTATCAGGTTGCGCTTTGTGGAGGATTTTGCTTCAAAATCTGCGAGAATATTTTATTTTTTATATAAACTTAATTTTTTGTGCTTTCATGACTGTCGAATCCAGGAAGTTGTGATATCGTTAGTACATACAATAAACAATTCAAATGAAATAAATTGTGTCAAGTTGTGAACCAAGTCTTTTGTTGAAGGGTGAATTTATAAGTGAAAATGTTTCTTAGTAGAGAACAGGTGTTAGACATTGTCAATACCTCTAATGAACGTACCAAGCAGGAGCTGGTAGAGCAGATACAACGTCTAACTTTAGCCGTTAGTCGGTTGGAACCAGCCAGTGTTGAGCCGTTCTTACCAGTATCCATAAACCCATTAATTGAACAAAATAATGCCAGTTTAGACTTGATTAAATCTCTACCCGAATTTAAAGGTGAGTCTTCCACGTACCCGGCATGGCGAAGTGCCGCAGAATTCGCTATGAGATATTACAAAGAGGGGTCGGAAAGGTATTATGTAGCCATGGGGATTTTTAGGAATAAGATAGTTGATTCTGCCAACACTACCCTCGCATCATTTAATACCGTTTTAAACTATAAGGCGATAATTTCCAGGCTCGATCAAACCTATGCTGATAAAAGGCCATTATACGTATTGGAAAACGAGCTTAGTATTTTGAGACAGGATAATTTGTCAATTGCAGAGTATTACGACAAGGTGGATAGGCAATTATCGTTAATAATCAATAAACAAATTATGACTCATAGTGGCAATAATGATGTTGTAGAAGCTCTGAATGATCGTGCCAGGGATAATGCATTGCGCGTCTTTATATCTGGGCTCCGTCGACCAATGTGCGACATACTTTTCTCGGCAAGGCCGAAAGATCTTCCATCTGCTCTCGCAGTCGCACAAGAACTTCAAACGAGTCATATGCGTTATGACTTTGCACAAGCATTTGCAATGGGTTACACCCCAAAGCCTAACAACCCCAGAGCATCAGTGCAACAGCAGCAACCACGCTCCTATCCGAATGTTACGAAGATGCCAACCCCAATGGAGGTTGGCAACGGTTCATCCTTTTACAGACAGCATTCCTCCAATCCTTATATGTCACAGCAACAACCACGCTCGTACTCGAATGTTACGAAGATGCCCACCCCAATGGAGGTTGACAACGGTTCATCCTTTTACAGACAGCACCCCACCAATCCTTATTTGTCACAGCAGCAACAAAACAACAATTTTTCTAAGCCTAACATATTTACATACACCCCTAAGCCGCACATTTCCAATTCTAATCAGCAATTCACGCATAAACGAGCTCGTGAACAATCGAGTTCCGACCGAATACCTATCCAAAAGGCGCAGAAGATTAACTTTATGCCAGATTCAACTAACCCGAATACGATATGTGAGACTGAAGCTCAGGAAGGTGTCGAGTGTAGGGACTACTACTATAGTGATTATGACCAACACAGTGATTGTATTATTTTTGGGGAGGGAGATGCCATTGCAGATCACGACGACGTTATAAATTTTTTAAACTAAATTCGCTCCTGCCGTATATTACTAAGACAACTAGAAACGGTCAGGAGCTTCGTATTTTAATTGACACGGGTACGTCAAAAAATTATATCAAGAATTCTCCATTTCTTCAAGGTGTTAAACTGTTAGAAAAGCCGTTTCGTTTAAGTTCGATTAATGGGACGAATATCATTGATAAAAAATGTTTAGTTAATATATTAGATCATACCTCAACATTTTATTTACTTTCAAATTTAAACATGTTCGACGGTATTATAGGGTATGACTTTCTTCGGAAAATCAATGCAAAAATCATCACTGACAGAGGGTATTTACTTTATCGTAATGGCAAAGTAAAATTACAATATCTCTCAAGTGAACAGGTCAATTCAATAACACTAGAAACAGACTCAGTCCCATTTGATTTTCAATCTAAATTTCGTCATATAATAAATAAAAACGTAAACGCTTTTGCTGACCCAGATAGGGCGTTGCCATACAACACCTCTGTGAAGGGCAGGATCCGCACAATTACCAACGAGCCGATATATAGTAAAAGTTATCCCTACCCTATTTCAGTAGCTCCCTTCATTAACAAAGAAATTGAAACCCTTCTCAAGGATGGTATTATTAGGAAATCATGTTCGCCCTTCAACTCACCAGCTCATGTGGTATCCAAAAAAGGGCTCGATGAGTATGGTAAACCGAAGTTGCGGATGGTTATAGACTTTAGGAAGATCAATGAGAAAACTATCCCCGATCGATACCCCATCCCGGATACATCAATAATTCTTTCCAATTTGGGAAAATCTAAATACTTCACTACCTTGGATCTTAAATCAGGGTTCCACCAAATTCTCATGTGCGAAAAAGATATGCAAAAAACGGCGTTTAGCATAAATAATGGCAAGTATGAATTTTGTCGGTTACCTTTTGGCTTAAGAAACGCGCCTAGCATATTTCAAAGGGCAATAGATGACGTCCTACGAGAGGGTATAGGAAAGTTTTGCCACGTTTATGTCGACGACATAATCATTTATTCTCCTGATGAAGAGTCTCATTTAAAAGACATCGATGCTGTTTTGGAAAAACTTGAAAAGGCGGGGATGAGAGTATCGCCAGAAAAGTCTAAGTTTTTCAAAACCGAGGTAGAGTTTTTGGGTTTCTTGGTATCCGAAAAAGGTATCAAAACCTGCCCCGACAAGGTAAATGATATTATTAATTACGAACCCCCAAAATCACTTCGAGCATTACGATCATTCCTCGGCCTATCCGGATACTATCGGCGCTTTGTAAAGGACTATGCTGCTATAGTGAAACCGTTGACTGCATATCTCCGAGGTGAAAATGGTAACGTAAGTGCGCGGAGTTCAAAAAGTGTAAAAATTGACCTTAGCTCAGAAGCACTCCAGGCGTTTGAAAAAATAAAACGGGTTTTGGCTTCTGATGATGTTCTGCTACAATACCCTGATTACAATCAGGCATTCGAGCTAACAACTGATGCCTCGTCTAGTGCACTTGGTGCAGTTTTGTCCCAAAATGGTCGTCCGATCACCATGATTTCACGCACACTATCACCTTGCGAACAAAACTATGCAACTAATGAACGTGAGCTACTTGCGATTGTATGGGCACTGAAAAGACTACGGCATTATTTGTATGGAATAAAAAACATAAATATTTTCACGGACCACCAGCCACTCATATTTGCCATTTCGGAAAAAAATCCGAATGCAAAAATGAAAAGATGGAAATCTTTCATAGAAGAGTTTTCACCTACATTCCACTACAAGCCTGGAAAAGATAATAAGGTAGCAGACGCGCTTTCCAGACAGTACTGTCACAACCTTAATTGTACGGAACAAAGCCAAAGTGTGCACAGTGAAGAGTCTTCAACTTCTGTCATTAAATCGGTTAAGTGCCCTATTAATCAATTCAGAAATCAGTTAGTTTTATCCGAATCAAATACATTTAGCAAAACCACGAAGATACTTTTTCAAAATCTTGTCCGGCATACAATCTTTTTCGACAACATCGCAAATTTAATACAGTGCATAAAATATGCTGTTAACCCCAATGTTAGCAATGGCATTCATTGTGACCTTTCGACTTTGGCCAAAATACAACATACCCTAAAATTAACATTTCCCGGGGTAAAGTTTATCCATACAGAAATCCTAGTGATAGACTTGGTTAACAAGGACGATCAGCTAGAAACAATAGCAGCTGAGCATAACCGCGCTCACCGTGGATTGCACGAGAATTTCCAACAAATATCTAGAGAATACTACTTTCCAAAGATGAAAAAAATGTTGCAAACGATGATTATAAATTGCAAAATATGTTTGGAAAACAAGTACCAAAGAAAACCGCCCGATCCTGGAATAGGTAAAACTCCCATTCCCCACCTTCCTGGCGAAATACTCCATATGGATATTTTTATGACCGGTAAATACCATTTTCTAACCTGTGTCGATAAACTTTCAAAGTTTGCTATTGTTAAACATATTGCATCGAGATCCTCAATTGACATAAAAGTTGCTCTATCAGAAATTTTACTGACATTCAATAACCCTAAAACCATTGTTTCAGATAATGAAAAAGCGTTTCATTCGGATTTAATTAAGAGTTTACTTAGGGACAATTTTTCTATCCAACAGTTTTTTATACCCACTCTCCACAGCGAAAGCAATGGCCAGGTGGAACGGTTTCACTCGACCTTGCTGGAGATAGCGCGTTGCATAAAAGAGCAACAGCAAATAGATGAAACTGTTGACTTAGTCTTGCTAGCGACACATAAGTATAATTGCAGTATCCATTCCGTCATCAATGCTAAACCCACCGAAGTATTCCATAATTATCCTCCAGAAAAATTAGAAATAGTAAGACAAAAATTGTTGGAGGTCCAAGAAAAAATTTTACACAGAAATAACTTAGGAAAAAAATTAAAAACTTATTATCCTGGTGAAAAGGTTTTCCTTAAACGAAATAAAAGACTTGGAGGTAAGCTTGATAGGATTTATGTTGAGAAGGTTATTGAAAAGGATCTTGGCACCGCAGTTCTGATCGCTGGAAAAAAAATCCACAAAAGCAATCTGCGGTAAAGTAATGGTTCCTGTCGAAAAAGTAATGATTTAAAGAAAACAACTAGAAATAATTTTTGTTGTTACTATTATATAATACTACATATGTACGGACAAAATTTTTTTTTAACAATTTATTTTTAAAATTGAATGAAAAAATTTTTTGTCGTTCAAACATAAAAATTTCAGCAGTTTAAAATTATCTGTCAGTTGCGTAAAAACACAATTTGGTTTTTTTTATAAAAAAAGGCCAAATGGAAAGTTGCATTTTTCTTTCTACAGATAACCAAAATAAAATGTATGCGTCCTTTTTCGTAAATATTGCAGATAATGCTTTATGTGCCTATTTAGTAGAAATCCTTGTTATATTTTACTGCAAATGCTAGTGAAGTAAAATTTTCCATTTTTTTCTCAATTTTTTGGTATTTATAAAATATTGAAAATAATTTAATTTTTTAGTTGTCAGCCGGCTAAATTTGAGGCTCCCGACACAGTTGACTAGATTTGTGGCACAATCAAGCACAATTTATCACAATTTGTGCAATAAAAATTTTTCCTTCTTGTTTGAGAAATTGAGCTTTAATGAAGAAAATTGCTTTAATTGAGCAATTAACTGTCTGTCTGTTTCATCTATAAATTCCACACACCAATTTTGGATTATCACATTTTGTATGTAATTTATTTGTTAGTTAATTGTTCATACATGTGTCATAAAAAGCAAAATTGTCTAATATTTAAGTCAAAATTTGTAAACTCGAGCGACTACGTAAATCGTATTTATCCATCTTGCCAAAGAATCTCTACCATTAATATCGCAAAGATGATGCTGCACCGTACTTTATATTGTTTCGAATCGAGGACGTTTCGAGCTTGACAAGGGGGATAGTTAACAATGACAATGATCCACAAGTTTATTTTCCCCTCCAGTACGCACTACTGGGTTGCATTTGCGAACCAAGCTAATGCTGGGATATAAAAATGCATATAGATACATATTTACATCAGTTAAGAACATAATTATGATAATGATATTGGTACCGTGTGCAAAAGCATTATTAACTCCAACGGAATTGTCACCTTATGCTGGGAAGAACAATGGTATCAAGAAGGACAGCTTAATTGCAATGCAAAGTGACCAAACCAGTACCGAGAGAAACTGAATTGTTGCTACACACAAAAATGCAATACAAAAAATGCTAAATGAGAAATAAACATGCAACGGGAGTTATCAGCATAGAAAAAGATGGACAAACAGGTATGGAGAAGGGCAAAACCAAAGCTCTGCCCATTGCGCAAAAATTAGAACATCCATTGGAGGAGTCTTGAAACAACCACTTGTTATAAGCTAGTCCCTTCAGTCGAAATACATAGTATTGATTTGAACTTAAATAAAGTATTTGTAAAACCAAAGGAAGTGGCCTTTATTTTGTATAAACATAAAAAAACTGAAAATATACAACATTTTATTCTTCTAAATACACCCTATAATGAGTAAAAGTAAATAAATAAATTAAAGTGTCCACAATTCCATTAATTTGCTTGCGCATATTCCCCCGATTATAAAACTTAACTATCCATCTTTATTTTTCCGCTTCAGAACTAAGACAAATATGATTATAATTTTAATTTCATTAGCACTACTTGCTGTTGCTATTTTTTATCACAAACAAATAGTGGTACCTCTTTACAACTTTTTCTAAAACTATCAAAGCGACGTATGACAGACAAGTTGATACAAGTGGTGTCATTTTACTTATACTGCCAGTAAAACAGGAGAGTGAAAGAGACACAACATTATGACTAAATAATTTTTTGTAGTCATTCAAATGCAGGTTTGATATTTGTAGCAGTGTCATCGGAGTTGCGTTGAAGTAAAAATGGCAAAAACGTACCAAATTTGGAAGTTGCGTACCAACGTACCCGGCGAAAAAATGCGTACCAAAAATGGTACGTTTCGGCCAAAATGGCAACCGTGGTCGCTACTGCAATACGAGTAAGCAGTGCTCAAACGAAACCACGAAGAAAAGTGAAAACAAAACGATCATTTGTCAAAGCAATTGTGTAAGTAAATAACATTTCTGTTTTGAAATAATCAAAATAACCTCCTTCTGAAGAAAAAGTTTTCAACATAA
Organism: Merzomyia westermanni; assembly: GCA_949987695.1. Classification (NCBI taxonomy): domain Eukaryota; kingdom Metazoa; phylum Arthropoda; class Insecta; order Diptera; family Tephritidae; genus Merzomyia; species Merzomyia westermanni. Next base: position 161,032,593 of record OX465289.1, on the reverse strand, counting down.
TAAATATTGAATTTTGTTATTTTTCAGGGCTGACTAGTTGTGATTGTGAAATGCAGTTTTCATAAATAAAATGACAGTGAGTCTCCAATGGAATCGTTTAGAAGCTGCAACAACGAAAATGGCAAGCAGACACACATACGATAACAAGGTAGCTAAAATTGCACTTTTAAAAAAATTTAGTTGCTAAGAACTTGCACATTATGTACTTCAATAAGCGAGCTACCTCCATGGTAATTTGCAAAAAACATCTAACTTATAATTTTCACCATAAAAAGCTAATATTTCCTTGAAAGATATTTTTACAAGTATGTATTAGATTCTATCTGAGATTAATATTTAAATTTAAAAATTTTCCAAAACAAGTTTCAAGAAAATTTTTGGATTTATGCCTATCAATTATAAAACTCATTAAAAAAAGAACTATTATGAAAAAAGAAGAAAATTACTTTTTATAAATTTTTCCAATTGTAAAGTTACTATGAATCGCGGCTATATTTTTATTAAAATTTGTTTTTATTGTTCAATATAGTGAAGCAATATTTATTTTGATAGACACATATTTAATATCTGATGACTGAATTTTCAATAAGGTGGTTTGTAATTTAATTTTGCAATTTTTTGTATTTTTCTGGCAAAAATTAACTAACCTATTATGAATTGGTACAGTAACTGGTATGATACTGGTGTATGTACTGAATAGTATGTCAACTGGAATATTGCTGATGCAGAGGCTGACTAGTATGTCAATTGGTATTGTTCTGATGCAGAAGCGGACAGTTGTCATTTCCTAATATGGGAAAAATAACAGAACTCGAATTAGTTGAGACGGTTTGGAAAACTAGTATTTGATTAGTATAAAACTAGTAGAATTGACTGCAGGGAGGTATTCGAATAGTTAAACAAATATCACTACAGCTTATGCAGTGCATAATATGCACACATTTGTACACGCAAACATACATACATACATACAAAACGTGAATCCTCATATGTACAAGAGAAGAAGGCAGGGAATTTCGCTTCCGACATCTCTCGCATTTCAATACAACTATTCGAATAAACGGATAAATTATTCGAATAAATACTATTCAAATTTTTTAAACGAATATTTTTATTCGTTTATTCGAATAGTATTATTCGAAAATAGTCCCACTACTAGTGTATACACATATACATATATGTGCACGTTTATATATGAGGCGACTCAGAAAAGTTCTGTTAGCTAGCTTTTAGGATATAATTTCAAGTTTTGAATAATCTAATACTTATTGCCTTTACTGCAGATCTTCTTCAACTTTGAACTTCACTGTAGTCACAGGTGTTTCTACCGCCAGGTGTTAGCGTTAACTTCGCTTAACACCATTTTTCACGCCTTTCCCTATCCGCTAACTTTTAACCACATAAAAAGGGTTAGCTAACACTTTTCGCGTAGTTAGCGAAATCATTTTCAAGGTGTTAACAATCGCGTTAATATATTTACAAGTGCTTTAGCGTTTGAAAAAATTAAAAAAAATTGGTTTTTAGTTTTTTGCATGTAATTTAGTGCAAAATACGGCGACAAGAGAAATATTGCCATATTTTATCACTATCAAGAGTCAGCTGAGTCAGGAGCGTCACAGAATCGCATTTTCTTCAAGTACAAACACCAAAATTTGGCTATAAGCTTAACGTTAGGTGTGCGCCAATAAACTTTAATGACGATGTACACTAAACCAAAAAACGAACCATGTTTTTTAAGGAAAAGTTTCGAAGAAGTTCACCCTGATTTTTCTCAGAATATAAGAATGGATTCATAGATTCTAAGAATGGGGTCGTCCTATTTAAGAACAAATTCATGCATTTTAAAAATGGGTTCACAGGTTTTAAGAACAAATATTTATATTCTAGGAAATATTCTTAAAATTCTATGAAAATGGTTTTGGGAGGTTTTCACAAAACATTTCTGTAAATATATGTACTTTTTCTTAGAAAACATGTACTTTTTTGCTTCGGTGTAGGCACAGTGACGCCAATAGTAGTAGATTTGTTATAACCTTTCGAGCTTCGTCTCGTGTCTAATTTATGCAAGAATTCGACATGCCATTTGGCGTTCACTGAATATTTTTGGTGGATAAAGTGTACACCGAAAACCGAAGAGAATCACATCTCTTTTTAATTTGGTCGTGATCCATCTGGCGGTTTAACGTCTCCATCTTAAGATTAAAGAGTCACCTACTAAGCGAACTTCAGTTCGTTCAATATGTACATACTTATGTATTATCCTATAAACAAACGCCTACTTGCACAATCGGTGTTTAATTCACTTTTCTAACACTTAATTCACACCCAACGAAACTTCAATAACTCTTTGTCTTTACACAATTTTAGTTTGTTTTGTTTGTTGCGGTCCTTCAACATTGATCCTGATACTTGGTGGTGAAGTGAATGACTGGTGTTGGTGACGCCTTCAAATGCTTTGACGCCTGTGAATATTCAAATTTCCTTTTTAATTAAGATTCCACTTTTCTTTCATTTTACTCCCGCATTCCTTCTCGTTACGGAAATGTAAGAAATTGTTGTGATTTAACGTTTTTAATTTCGAAGCACAGTACGTATACGCTTTTTAAAGGACAGCGTGCAGTCGATGGGCGTATTCACTACACGCGTTCAGTTTGAATGTATATTAATGCTGATATATTCTGTGACTTCAGTCCCGAAATTTTTAAGGTTCATTGAACACCAATAGTAAAAAATGTGTATTAATTAACCTCGCTATTGTTTTCAGCCCGAACATTTCAATATGCCGCCTTGGGTATTTTACTAGTTTGTTGATAGTGGCAGACTTTCCAGTAGAAAAGTTATGAAGCGCTCTCTTAAAAAGGGCATTACAAAACAGCTTCTTCGCAGCGGTCCACAGATAGCGCTTCCTGTGCCCCTTTTCGAGAAGCGAGGTGGTAAGGTGTCAATCATAAAAGCCTACAAATGCAACGAAGCATATACGGAGTTCTGGAAGCGAAATCCTTCTATAAGCAATTCTTTCGGAAGCGCAGGGCCAAGGCCATGCAATTTGGTCCATTTCATATAATGAATAATTCACGAATTCATCGAGATGATAAAGCCCTCAAGACTCCGAAGAAGAGCTTGCATACGGGATTTTTAGTTCTTCCTTTTTCAACGGGTTCTTTCACCATAATTAAGGCAGTGTTGATATTCATTCCATTTCACGCCATCAATCGATAGCTGTGTCTTTTAGACATTTTGTGAGCGTCAAATCAATTACCAAGATTAATAACCACTGTAAGTGTTCTCATGAACGGAAAGTGTTGATCCTAGAAGAGTACTTACTGAAAAAATGTGGTAACAGCCTTTATTTACAGTTAAGGTGTTACCAGCACTCCTCCAAATACACTTACTTTGTCCATGACCATCGAATTAAATGTCTAAACCAAATTGTAGTACTCAAAACTAAATTAAAAATTTAAGGAGTCCCGCATTTGCAACCATATCCCTTTTCGTAGAAGTTTTCAATATTCCGATTACAGCACTTACTTCGGGATTCGGCAGTCCCGCATCACGCCGTAGTAGGCACCAATTATGGCAAATGTGTGGGTAAAATAATTACGTTGTTACGTGTCATCTTTGACACGTAGATTTCCACCACTTAACCTGATGACAAACTTTGGGCAACTGGACGAGTGCCTATATACATGTGAATTGCGATACCTTACTACATAAGAATATGAAGAATCAGACTGATGGACAAGGAATATGAGGAGTGTTAAAAAGGTACGCCAAGGATGCGTGCCTGGGTTAGGCCAGTTTGCAATGAAGTTTTTATGCAAATTAGTTGTGTGAAAACTTTTCACAGAAAGGAAAAAATGATATTTCGCTTTTAAGTGGTTTATAAGTATTTCGCAATTAACTATATATATGAACGCTTTTAAGGTGGGAGCTGTGATGGCGGTTTTAATGGCAATGGTTCGCGTATGTACAGTTGTAGAAGTGTGAGGAGGATGATTATATCATGCAATAACATTTGTAAACATAATAAAATACAGTTTCGGTTTTGTTTATATCTACGTAGGTATATTAGAACCTATTGCAATGCAAAATGATAGGAAAACTTTGTAATAGAGTCGAAAACTTGTATGAAATACGGAAAGCTCGTGAGATTTTGATTTACTCAAAAAATAAGAGGGATATTAACTTGATTCTTCTAACTTGCTCAGTTCGGGTTTTATTTTCCTTAAATACTGTATTTTTATGAGAATTGCTTCTTTCTTAAACATTTATATCAATCCATAAGCATTCCACAACCAATTTTTGGGACTCAATCGCCATGTACTTTGGCTTGACGATATCAACAGCAAATACGAAGCATCCGAATGCAATACTCGTAGTAGAATTGATTAGAGCATCTCGAAGTTTTTTGTGGGAAAATTAATTTTCTACGGAACTAAAAAATTCGAATAGTATTATTCGAATAGTGGTATTCGAATAGTTGTATTGAAATGCGATAGATGTTGGAAGCGAAATTCACTGTCGTTATCGCTTGTACCTATTAACATGCATTCACGTTTTGTATGTGTATGTATGTTTTGCGTGAACAACTGTGTGCATAAGCAATAGTGATTTTTATTCAACTATTCGAATAGTTGCCATTTATTCGAATAAAAATATAAATTATTTGAATAAATATTATTCGAATTATTTAAAGCCTTCGAATAAGTGAATTTTTTATTCGAATAGTCCCATGCCTAATTTGCAGCTGAATATTTTACTTCAATAGGTTTACTATTTTAAGCAAAAATTAGATCAGTCCTAAAAAATCTAAACTGGAAAGGATAGAACTTTACATTTTTTTGCCATTCTTGGTGCAGACACTTGGGTTCGTATCTCAGTGTCCGAGAAGGGGTCTGATGAGAAGCTGGGCACTTCGAAACATGTCATCCCATACCATCGCTGTGCATAACGTTGCAAATTTTCCTCTAATATCAATTAACAAACAAACATAAAAATTCGAGCTTTGCTCCAACAACAATCACCATAACTATAATTGTTACAGGTACAGTGCGGGTGCATAAGAAATAACACGGAAGTGTTGATATGCAAAAAAGCCCTTCTGTATCTAAAACTGTTCTATAAACGCGCCTAAAAATATTCCACTTTCCTTGAGTTGACATATAAAATATATGTACCAAAGAATGTATAAAAGGAATAAGCAAATGGCACATTAGAGGAAAAATGCATCGTGACGCTACAGGGCATCATAGCTTAGTTGTTAGAGTACTCTAACAGCGGCTTTGGTGCTGACACTTGGGTTCGTATCTCAGCGTCCGAGAAGGGGTCTGACGAGAAGCTGGGCACTTCGAAACATGTCATCCCATACCATCGCTGTGCATAACGTTGTAAATTTTCCTCTAATATCAATTAACAAACAAACATAAAAATTCGAGCTGTGCTCCAACAACAATCACCATTCTGAAAAATAATATCAATACAATTTTAAAAAACTTACATTCTGCCCTCAAGATGGCTACTAATTGCACTTATTTAAATCAACAAGCACCCTTTCGTTGTTGTTGTTTTTAACGACAAGGGAGTGTGGTCGAAAGCGACACTTCTTTGCCGGAGCTATTTGTGTGTTGGACCAGAGTCCAACTTTGCGAATCACATGGTGGGGAAACATCAAAAAAACAGTCAAGGTCCTACATGTACAAGCAAAATGCCGTCGTCTGAACGTACTCGAAAACATGGAAATCTACAAACAAAAAACATTCGACGGTAGAATAATAAACTAACAGACAAACACTGTTTCCGACACAATATTCGAACCTTTAAAATTAGTTTACAAAAAACAAAGGAATCACTCAGGTACAACAAACACACCCGCAACGACAAATAAACACAAAGCAGCAAATGATCAAAAACAACAAACGAGCAAAAAAGGTCACACAACAAAAGTCTCCAACTTTTACCTGCCTCAGTCAACCACACAGAAACCGATCGGTGCAAACCACCCCCGTTTCTTAATGTACACACACAACACATACACACACGTACATAAACAGACCCCCATGCTGACATTACCTGCTACCTACTATAAATACAAGACAAACGACCACAACAGATCAGAACGAAAATCGACACTGATGATGGCACAACGCCGAAACCGGTTTGTCTCAAAACCAAATTTGACAAGGGATGACGGAAAATCGTTCCAATATACATCAATTATTCACCCTGTCGGAAAAACAACAAAACAAAATAAAAAAGTAGAGGAGAGAGTGACAAAATCCTCCACGGCACTCTATGCATGCAACAGGATGCTGGAGTGCACATGGGGACTCTCGCCGCCCTTTCTCATTGCGTATTCACGGCAATTGTGAAACCAATCCTTTATTATGGACTCTTAGTTTGGTGGGAAGCCACACAAAAGAAAACTTATGCCAATAAACCCGAGAGAGTGTGCAGATTATCGATGATTAGCAAACGGGAGCTTTAAAAACCACCACGACAGCAGCATTAAATGCTACTCTACACATCTCACCCGAATACCTAGTGGCCAAGAACATGGCACTAACAACTGCAAATAGGCTAAATCGGAACCACGTACATTCCGACAACATTTTAAACAATTGTCTATACAAACAAAAAATTTTCTTCTAGAGCTGGAGTATGGGTGGATTGGAAGCACGTCCTTTCCAACCTCCCAAAAACAGGGGCTAGTCATTTAAACTGCCATGTATTTTATTTTATTTTGTTGATCGGAATCCTGTCCATTCCGACAGCATACATATTGATAAAAAAAAACAAACTGAAGCGTGGAGCATTGGAAACACGTCCTTTCCAACCTCATAACAATATTTGTTTCCCAAATGGTCCTTTGAACTGCCAGTCACAGCGCTGACCGGAAACACATGCATTCCGACAGCATAAATATTTCCAATATTGTTTATATACAGTTAATAAATGTATTATTCAAAGTTTTAGGCCTGAAAAGCCGTAATAATAATAATAAAAATGTCTCGGAGCAGCTTGAACGCAGACCGTACGGTCACAGTAGTATATCCTCAACGAACATTGCACGGACAGACTACATGAAACCCGCTTCTCCACTTCGAAAAGGGTACTGAAGCTACAATAGAGGTAGATGGTTGGCGTAAAGGTGCGGATATGACGGTCAGCACCACACACGTGTACACCAATGGTTGGGATCTGCTGTGTACTGCGCTGCCGGAAATTAACGGATCCTACAAACTGCCAGAACACTGTAGTGTCTTTCAGGCGAAGGTTATAGCCGTAACGAAAGCAGCGGAAATATTGGAAAAAGCCTCCCTAGCCAGCAGCCGAGTCATTTTCTACATTGCCAGCCAGGCGGATGTTAAGGCAATAATCTCGCACACCACAACAACTAACAGCGCCCTAGAGTGCAAACAGGCGCTAAGAAGGATTGCGACGGAGAGGAATTTGCATCTATATTGGGTCCTCGGTCATGTGGGAATAGATGAAAACGAAAATGCTGATGCTTTGGAGAAGAAGGGGCCCTGGACGAGGATACGGTAGAGGTCCCGTTCAGACTGGGAGAGTTGAAACGTAGGCAAGAGTTGCAAATGATCGACAAGGCAAAAAAAGGCGTGGAATCAAGCGCGGGGTTGCAAAGTTTCCAAGATCATGTGTAAAGCAAACGACATGAGGTCAACTAAACTGCTCTTATCTCTAAAAAGGGAGGACTGCAGGAGAAGATGGTTGAGTATGTTTTGTGTGAGCGCAGGATAGGGCTCGCTAGATTAAGGGTGCGAACAGAGTGAGCGCTGAAAGCCGAGCCGAGATTGTCAGTGCGATAAAGACTGTCAGTGAGATAAAACTGATTACGTTAATACAAGTCAATACAAATAAGCTTGTGTATAACACAGTGAACGCCGACAAGAGCAGAGAGCAAAGGCGATGAGTGCGAGAAAACAGTTTCAAAGCGTTTTGCGAGCTTTTTTGCATTGTTGATGTTTAATTTTTAGCTTGCAGTTGTGTTTTTTAATGGTTTAAAAATAAAAATCATTATATAAATGATGAAATTCACCAAATTCATTCCTTTTTAGTGTAATTGGATGTTTTCCAAATTATTTTGTGTTAATAATTGCATTAATAACACGAGGAGAAGCAAAATACTCTTCATATGAATCCATTACCGTGTACAGCAATTTCATAAACACAAATGAACAACAAGACTAATAAACATAAAAGCAAAACACATGGAATAAACAGAATTTCAACGCTGATTCTCGCATTCACTGTGTTATATGTATACAAATTTTCTTCTCCCGGCATCAGCGCTCACTCTGTTCGCACCCTAAGACTCCAACTATTAGGAGCTCCACAACTATTATTTCCCGAGCAGCAAGTAGGATAGGACCTAGAAAGCTTCAAGTTTTTGCCAAGAGGACGGAGTTATTCTTTAACGTGGATCCTGGTTCTTGATAGGGGTTTCGTTTCTGGTATAAGAAACTTCTGTTAGCACTATGGACAATTTCCATCTATGTGAGGTCTTGACAGACCGGCCAGCTCAACCTAACCTAACCACGTACCAAAGTACATGTTGCGCTCTTAGTTATAGCAGGATTTTTTCACAAGGAATAAAAGTCGTCCTCGGTACTCGTTTGCGTATATTTGTATGCTTGGATTACTGGTGGTCATTAACTAATATTTTGAAAGAGTTATTCTTATATTTACATGTCTAATCGTGATCAGCGGTGATATATTGGCAACCAAAGTTTAAAGAATATTTTTCAAACATGCAATCTGTTTTTACTTCTAAATTATCATTTCAAATTTCTTTAAAAAAAACCATTTCATGTTTAATGGGTTATATACAAAGTTAAGGCTCGAAAAATCGAAAACATTTTATTGCATATTCTGGAAGTACATACTTTCCTAAATATCTGCGCGAAATTTCATAGATATCGGAAAACTAGTTTTCAGATTACAGCGGTTCGAAGCGTGCTGGCTCCATCTATATACATATATAAAATTCAAATTATGTATGTATGCATGTATCTGTAGACCGACTTGTGTCCTAAACGTATAAACCGATCATAAACAAATTTGAAACACGCACTAGAATCTTCCAGGGATGGTCATGGTCAAAAAAATATATAGGGGGCGTGGCAACTCCCATACGAATGGAATTTTCCATAGTCCATATCTCTGGAAGTATTTACGTTAGACCACTGAAATTTGGTAAGGGGTTATATGAGATTAATACCTACCACCTCCAAAACAAACTGGGGATAACGCAAAAGGGGGCGTAGCACCTCCCATACAGCTGGAATTTTTTTTTATAGGAGTGTGGGGTGGAAGCCACGGGAATAAGCTAGTCTATTATAAAATTAACATATTTCTTTAAACGTGATTATTTCGGAATGAAGTTTTTTGAAAAGTCCAGTTGCCGTGAACGTGATATCTCAAAAACTTTTCAACCGACTTTCATAATTTTGTTTTTCAATTGTTCATATTGACCATCTCATGTCCTTGATCGATTCCCTTTCATTTAAACATTTTCGATTCTTTGCAATCAATTTTTGTTTGGAATTTCGAACAACTGAAAATCGATTGTTTTGTCAACATGGCTTTTGCAAATCGTTCAAGGACACCACAACAGATTTGTCTCTAATAATTTGTTCACTTTTGCTCATTTCTGTTGAGCGGTTTGTCTTGTAGAGTGTTCACCGCAAGCCTCTGCAAAAAAACGCTCTTCGGGGAAAGGACCATAACTCCGACAATTTTTAATAGTTTTTTATAATTTAACTCGTTTTTTTTTTCTTCGAGAGTACTACCAACCAATTGTCTTTCGCTTTTCCGAAAAAAATTTGCATAAAACCCTTAAAAACAATCACGAGCTTAGCTCACATTTTCCCCTGAACTTTGTATAGAACCCCTTCAAATGGCGCACGGGGTATTTCCTTCCTGAAGTGGCATTATTGCCGTGGCCGTTTTTTCACTCCAGCGCACCGGACCACTTGTGAACAATCTAAGTGCAGAAATCAGAACTTTCAAACAATACTAAAAGATGTGTAACCTAAATTTTGTCCAAACATTTACTCTAAGCTCATTTCCTTCATCTTTCACAAATAACACTAATGCGGCATAATTTATTTTTAAAGACTAGTTTATCTATGAAACCACATGCAATAGTAATTTCGTTCTGTTTCAAATGCTTTCGTTCTGTGTTTTTTCGTCATATTTGAGTTGTCATTGTAAAACTTTGTCACATTTGGTGCAGTCATTTTGTTGTGGTGGCGCCATCTATTAACTCTAAGTCGCATGTTGCCGTTCAAAGCAAGCCAAAACGAATTGACTTAAGACTCAAAAAGAAAATTTTAGAGAATTTTTTTTTTTTAATTATTTCATATTTAATTTATATATTGCCATGAAATTAAGTACTTAGGCTTTCTTCAGTCCAACCTATATAATGCAATCAATTTTATTTTTATATGTGTAATATAAGCATAATTATTGGCGCATACGCCTTTTTTGCCCTCACCATATCAGTTTCTTCTTCTTTAAATGGTCATCTAACCGCCTGGGCGATTTTGACCGTCCAACTTAGCTCGCCAGTCGTTTCTTCGTTGCGCCAACTGGCGCCAATTGGAAACACCGCGGGATCGCAAATCGGTCTCCACTTGGTCCTTCCATCGGAGTGGTGGTCTCCCTCTTCCTCTGCTTCCACCGGCGGGTGCCGATAAGAATACCTTCTGGGCTGGAGCATCTTCGCTCATTCGCACTACGTGGCCTAGCCAGCGAAGCCGCTGTGTTTTAATTCGCTGAACTATGTCGGCGTCTGCGTAAAGTTCATACAGCTCATCAATAAATCTTCTTCGGTACTCGCCGTCGCCAACGCGTAGAGGTCCACAAATCTTTCGAAGAACCTTTCTCTCGAATACTCCCAGAGCCGCCTCATCAGATGTTGTTAGTGTCCACGCTTCTGCACCATATAGCAGGACGGGTGCGATGAGTGACTTGTAGAGTGTTATTTTCGTTCGTCGAGAGAGGACTTTACTTTTCAATTGCCTAGTCAGTCCGAAGTAGCATTTGTTTGCTAGAGTGATTCTTCGTCGGATTTCTAGGCTAACATTATTGTTGGTATTAATGCTGGTTCCCAGGTAAACGAAGTCCTTTACTATTTCGAAATTATTGCTGCCAACAGTGGCTTGGTTGCCAAGGCGCGAATGCGCTGACTCTTTGCATGATGACAGAAGGTACTTCGTTTTGCCCTCGTTCACCACCAATCCCATTTTCTCCGCTTCTTTTTCTAATTATCAGTTTACTTTTTGATAATTTGCCTGTTATGTCAAAAATATTCTGCAACAAAAGTTGGTTTTCTGCACTTTTCTTTTCTTTTGTTATTTGAAATTATTTGTCCTCACATAAGTGAACGCAGGGGTATTGATGGCTTGCCTGAAGAGCTTTTTAAGCACGGCGGCGATAAGCTGATAAAACGCATGCATTATCTTCTATACAGAATATAATAGGATGAATGCATTGTGCTAAGTGCTCTTGCCTGCTGCATAGTGCGGAAAGCTGGACGCTGACAACATCTGCTGATAGGGTTCTGGGAGTATTGAAGAGAAAACCCCGTTAGCAAAGTCAAAAAAGTTTTAATAATGAGGGGTATGCAAACATCGACATAGTGCAACGAATTAAAACACTGTGGCGTCGTTGGCTAGGCGATGAATGAAGATCTTCCGGCTCTGAATGTATTCTTATCGGCAACCGACTGTGGAATCGAAGGGACACCACCATTCCGAAGGAATCACCCGTTGGAGATCGATTCACGATCCCGCGATGCTTCCAATTGGAGTCAGTTTGCAAATCGAAAAAATTACTGTATTTCTATCTATCTCCTTTTCAGTAAACGTTGACATAAAATTGGTATGGTCGAAATACGATTTAGTTATTTTTCACTGGATATAGTCTCCGTAACAATGATATGTTAAGTACCAAGTTTCATCATTCAATTGATTGTGAAGCTCATATTTGTTCATTAATATCATGGTCGAAAAGCGATTGAACTTATTTTCAGTGGGTGTAGTTTTCCCAACAATCAATTTTGTAGCGAAATTTGAAAATTTGTTCATTCACGTATGGCCGGTGCCACGCCCACATTCCAAAATTTATAAACAAATTCTTAATAGAATGAGAATATCAGTATATATACCAAATATTACCATTTTAACTGCCTTTGTCAATGAAATAGCATATTTTATCGTTAATTTGAAAAGGAATAAAAGACTTAACAGCAACTTTGCGCTCGCTAAAAATGGGAATAAAAACACATTCATAACGGTACGTTTCCCAGCTACGAAAGCTTGGGAGGTTATGTGTGTAATACTCGTAATAAGTGATCGATTTTCCTGGCTCTTACGTCTTTTTTTGCATAGGGCTCGATTTGTTCAGATATTTTTTCTTAAGCAAATTAAACAAAATAACATCCATGTCGTCCACATTTGATATATGATCCTATGTAGAATTTTCTGCTGATTCCAAATATGTAGTCGGATAGTTTAAAAGTAGAACAGTTTTCGGAAAAAAAATTATGATTACTACTCTGAAAATATTTCCGCCATTATCGTCTGGATTTTTATATAATTTCATTTCATTTTGAGAGGATGACATACCATTTCCACCAAAGCAAAAATAATTAAAATCGACGTCAAAGTGACGGAGCTATGGCGAACAAAGTGTGAGTAAATGGTATATTTCTTAGTGAATAGTTTGGAACTTTCCGGATTATAATCAGCAAAAAAATTACAACGTTAAAAGAGATTAAGTGAACAAACCTATATTTATTTTTTCATTGAACTTGCTGATCTTGGAAATTTTGGAGCACTGTAGTAATATGAATAAATAGGCAACCTTTGCTTATACTATCAATATTTTGTTCGACATTTAGGGTCGTTTACTCAATGTCTGGTTATGATAAACTTTATATGATAACCTAATCATGGACGGACTCAGAACGACAATTTCGTTTACATAAAGGTCTGATTAAGTTGGTAATTGTGAACGTTTTTGGAAAAAAATTCACAAAAGCTGCATTGTGAACTCATAAAAAGTGACAGATGCTTTTGTTTACAATTTTGAACAAACCATTTTGGTGTACACATTTCGATTGTGAAATGTCTTTATGTGGATATTATTACATTTTTAAACTCAGATCAATTTATCACAAAATCAGATTTTTACTTTCAGCTGTAACTTTATTTTGATAAGCACATAATCAGCGGTTCATTCGTCGATAATCAGAAATTGAGTAAACGGTTTTTGGGCCAATCTCTGATAAAGTCTTGATTAAATTAGTGTTTTATTTTAACAAAAAAAAAAAAAAAAGAAGCAATGAGTAATAACGTGCCTACATTTAAGTACAAAAACCGACTAAATAAGTCTGTTATGAGTGGTGAAGGTATATTTTCACACCGACTAGAAATTTACTGAAAGTCTGAAAACTGCTTATATTTTAATCTTGTTCCGCAAACATGTTTTGTATACTACTTGCAGAACAAGCTTAAGTACCTGGAAGTATGGTGTAAAGTCCGAGTTTCCGGTACTAAATTTTTTAAATTTACTTATTTATTTGATTCACGATAGTCAACATTTACCATTTTCCGTTCCGGTAATATGGCGTCGGCCAATGTGTCACGAAGTTTCGATTTTTACTTAACCAAGGGAATCAAATCGGACGTCATCGCAGCGTTGAGTACGCCGACATGCACTGATTTTTGCTAATGCAATCCCGCATTCCCCAGACGTTTTCTATCCTGCTTGTCCAAATCTACAAGAGGAGCATGACTCAAGCGAAATGGGTAAAACTGATTTTGAAGAAGAAATCTTATCTTACATACATACATATATAGGTCAACAGCTCTTAATAGCTGTTTGTTAAACCGTCTAAACGATTTTGACCTTCCAACAAAGCGCGCCACCTGACTCTATCCTTTGCCAGTTGACGCCAAGAGATCGCAGATTGTTCTCTACTTGGTCTTTCCAAGGGAGTGGGGGTAAATCTTATCTTACTAATTTTATAAATGCTTAAGTTTGTGAGTGAGTGTGTTCTTTAACATCTAAACTACTTAACCGATTTCTACGAAATTTTGTACACATATTCTCAGGTATATAGAATAGGTGCCAGATTTGGGCGATTCGCGAAAGAGGACCAGGGACCGACCTATTCCAAAAAAACTTATTTTTTATGCAATTTTCTTGAAATTCGGTACCTTGGTAGCCCTTTTCCTTTGTTAAAAAGAACACAATATCACATGTTTTGATTTATTTAGAGGTTCTGGCGATAACGGCCAAAATGAGGATATTATAATCCAGATTCCTTATTCTTTACATGGCATATCAAACTCACTCAGAGATATTCTTTTAATAAAGCCTTACTTCAAAGCCCATCAGGCTATATTTCGGAGTGAGAGTAATAAATCCTGTAAGCCTTACTTTACATGACATACTCGTATAAGCCTTTTTGCTAAGGTTATCTTCAGATAAACCTTATGCCTAATGACATGGGTGGAGAAAAATAAGGAACACCAAAGTTTCAATTCGTCATAACTCCGAACTTGTTTGGTCTAAATTAATGATATTTGTTAATGTGTGTCACCTAGTCAATATCTACATAAATTGGCGGTAAAGTGGTCGGTGCCATACCCATATTGCAAATTTTTTTTTTAATCCTTATTAGAATGATAAAGTTAGTATATATACCGAATCTTACCATTTTAACTGGTTTTGACAATGAAATATCATATTTTATCATTAATTTGAAAAGGAAAAAAGACGTAACATCCACTTTGCGCTCGGTAAAAAAGTGAATAAAAAAAACATGGATTTACGTCTAAATTGCTTTTGGTCTAAGTTCATAACGGTACGTTTCATAGCTACGAATGCTAATAAATTGAAAAGCATTTACGCTAGAATAATGATTGTTGGGAAAATTACACCCGCTGAATATAGTCGCTTTTCGACCATGATCACATAAAAGTTTACTGTAAATTAGGTAGCAATACAGAGCCATGCTCTATATCATTGACTTATGCAGATAGATTGATAAAATTTGGGAAATACATTGGCCTTTTCGTCCTATTATTGCTTTCTGGAAATTTTTGAAAATGGGCGTGAGACCCACATATTAATAAACAAATAATAACTTCACAATCAATTGAATAATGGAGCTTGTTACTAAACATATCACTGTTGCGGAGAGTATACCCAGTATCTATGTTAACTCAAGGAAAGTCGAATATTTTTATAGGTGTGTTCGTAGAACCGTTTATATATTCACTGCTTCAACAAAAATTACCTGAATTATAATTGATGCAGAGTGTTAATATATATATGTTACAGTATTAGTTCTAACAGCGGCTTTGATGCAGGTCCTTGGGTACGCATCCCAGTGTACGAGAACAGGTATCATAAGAATTTGGGGACTTCGAAACACATCATCCCATACCATCGCTGAGCATATCGTTGTAATTTTTTTCTTTTGATATATTATTTCCACATTGATATTGTTAAAGTAAGCATAATTTGTGAAATTCGTGTACCAATATTATATAAATACGTTACACCATACTTCCTATACCACACTGCATATCTGTGCGAAAACTCAAGAAACTCGAGTAATAAATATTCCCACTTTAATATAATATGTTTTTGTGAACCGATATCGGATATTTCAAAAAACACATAAGAGAAGATTTACTTACTTACTAACTGAAATAGAGTGTAACCGTTTAAATTGTTTCATATGATCGTAAATCGGTCTTCATTTGGTGCTATATTCGGAGTAGTGGTCTCCCTCGGGGCTGGAACATCTTCATTCATCGCCTAGCCAACAAAGCCACAGAACTTTAATTCGTTGAACTATGTCGATGTTTGCCTACCCCTCATCATTAAATCTTTTTGGACATTGCCAACGCGTAGAGGGCCATAAATCTTTCGAAGACTATTTCTCTCGAATACTCCCAGAACCGTTTCAACAGATGTTGTCAGCGTCCAGCCTTCTGCACTATACAGCAGGCAAAGCGCACTTAGAATGATTAAGCCATTCATTCATTCTTCCATGTTCTGTGTAGAAGCTGATGCTTGCGTTTTATCAGATTCTCCCATCCCGTGATTGAATAGCTCATCAGGCAATCCACCAGTATCCGCTGCTTTTTAAATAAGAGGACAAATAATTTGAAATAACAAAAGAAAAGTGCATAAAAACAACCTTCCTTAAAGAAAATTTGTGACGTAACAGCCAAATTATCAAAAAGTAAACTGATATGGTGAGGGCAAAAAAGGCGTATGCGCCAATAATTATGCTTATATTACATATATAAAAATAAATTTGATTGCATTATATAGGTTGGGCTAAAGAAAAGCTATGTACCTAATTTCATGGCCATACATAAACTGAACATGAAATAAATTTAAAAAAACCTTCTCCTGTAAAATTTTCTTTTTGGCTCTTATGTCTTTTTTGCGCACAGGGCTCGATATAACTTCGATATTGCAGTGGGCTATTAACTACGTGCCCGAATATTTTGCCTGTGTGTTTTCCGATTTGGCTAATTTTTGGCAGGAGTATAATACATACTACTGAGAAGTAGCTGACCAATTTTTATTGAAATATCAAGATTGAATTATAAGCGATTGCCTTTGAAAATAATAGTGGGCGGCGCCACGCCTACTTCTTCAAAATTGACATTGTTGCAGTCGAGTTTTTCTTAAAAAGCGTATTATGTGTGCAAAATCTAAATGATATAACTTGCTTAGTTGTAGAAATATCGCTTTTTAAATTTTCCAAAAAAATGTTTCAGAACTATGTAAAAAACTGGGCGTGGACATAAACCGATTTCGCCTATTTTTACAACAAACAGTTATTACCTTTATATTTTGAACATTATCACCAAATTTCGTTTCGACAAATCAATTTTTGGCGGAGTATGGCATAAAAAGTTTTGTGGAATAGTCCACTATAAAAGGGTCGGGGCCACGCCCATTTTCGAAAATATGAATATATGAAATATAAATGATGTAAAACTATTTTACGCAAAGTCATTGCCTACTTAATATATCTACGATCCTCTTCAAAATCTTTCATATAAAAGTGGGCGTGGACCTTAACCGATTTCGCCAATTTTTTCCTCGAACATTCCTTCTGCACCTGGAAAACTGCGTGCTGAATTTTGTTTCGATATCTTGTGCGGTGTTTGATATGATTAATAACATTTCTAAATTTGACTTAATCAAAAGTGGGCGGTGCCACTCCCATTTTCAAAAATTTCTTGAAAAATTTATTTTAAGCCTCAATCTCAATGTATACACCAAATTTTATGCTTATAGGTGTATTATGTACTGAGTAATCATTTTTTTTTTTTTGTGTTTTCGAAAATATTCTATATATAAAGTATGGGCGTGGCTATAATTCGATTTCGCCCATTTTAAATAGCGCTCGGAGATGAGTACCAAGGAACCTGCATACCAAATTTCATCAAGATATCTCAAAATTTACTCAAGTTATCGTGTTCACAGACGGACGGACGGACGGACATGGCTTAATCAATTTCTCTTTTCGTCCTGAAGATTTTGATATATTTAAGTCAATATCTATCTCGATCCGTTTATGCCGTTACATACCACCGTTAGGCGACTAAAGTTAATATAGCTTGTGTGCGTAGTACTACTAGGTATAAAAACTGATTCAAACATGGACTGTTATAAAAAAAAATTGCTTTTTATAAATATTTTCAAGGGTAAAATTGCTTTGAATAGCGAATATATTTTTATTGACTGACGAATGTATAGCATATTTATATGTATGGATGTATGTATATACAAGGTGGCGCAAAAGTAATCCTCCTATCAGAAAATGCTATAAATTTTGCGATTGGCCCCTAAAGTCAGTTCTGTTTTGACATTTGTGTAGTAAACACATGCGAAATACACGTTAATAAACAATGTTACGCTAAACTGCTCCAGAACGCGGAATATTGCTGACTATTTATTTGACCAATAATCGGTCGGGGCCAAACGGTTACTGTGAATGGTGAGCGCTACAGAGCAATGATCAACGAGTTCTTTTTGCCGCAACTTGATGAATTGGGATTGGAAAACATGTGGTTCCAACAAGACGGTGCAACAGCACACACTGCACGTGCCACAACCGATATGCTGAACATCGGAAGCTTACTTTTGCGCCACCTTGTACCTTGCGTGCGTAGCACTACTAAGTATAAAAAAAAACTTGAATGACTGGATTAAAGATTTAAGATTGACAAAAGGGAAAAAGGAGACGAAAGAACGCGGATTTGTGAATTCTGAGGTTGAAGTTACATACGTTACTCCAAGGAAGATAATATTTGCTATCGTAATGATATAAACAGTTTGTTCAAAGATTTTTGAGACCCGTGTGAGTCTAGTGAATCGACAACAGTAAGATAAGTGTAAAGGCTGTTTTGTTGCACCAGCGTAACAAAAACCCATCAATTCCAGTCGAAAACTATCCACTTTTGAACACTTTTAATATACTTAAACATAAAACAAAACAGTTAAATACAAGATTGTGATAAAAAATAAACACTTAATCTCCTATATTATTGTCATTTTGCTATTGATTAAGGATTATGGAAGTGCCAAAATGTTCACTAAGAAATAAGTTATTACTCACAGCGTAAAACCAAAATGTTTCGCCATAACTCGGTCACTTTGACGTCGATTTTAATTATTTTTCCTTTGGTGGAAATGGTGTTTCATACTCTCGAAATGGAATGAAATTACATAAATATTGACAGATTAGTAATCCTACTTCTTTTTCTTAACTAAAAACTTAAATTTCAGAATATCTCGAAAACTGTTCTACTCTTAAACTATCTGATTACATATCCGTGGCAATAAGGGGAAAAAGTCAATCTCAAGTTTGGTCGAAAACGAGATAGTACAACCATTCTCCGTGCTAGGATCTATAATCCCAAAATATTTCAAAAATTGTGGATTTTATGGACAAAAAACTATATTTCAATTCCATACACTAACACTGAAAGGTCAACTTTCAAAGCGCTCTACTTCAAAAATTCTATAAAAACTACTTTCGTTGTTTTCCCTTAATGCCACCGATATTTGGAATCAGCAGAAAAATCTACATAGGAATCACGTTTGAAATCGAAGATATTTTTTTTGTCGGGTAGTGTAATTAATGCCACATCCATGCCTAGAACACGTTTACACACGTCATACGGTAATATAAGTGCTATAAATATTTCCATTCCTTCAAAATGTGATCGTCATTAAGTTGGGGTAGTGAAATAATTGGCACAAATTTATTTACCTAGCAATTATTGTATACCGATATTAAATATTGGAAACTCCCACCTGATTAATTTTTAATGTGGCAAAGATTTACTAGACTACACAAATATCTTAATTTGAAAAGTGAATTTTTTGAAGGCAATTAAAATCCAACAAAAGCATTAGAGCGAAAAAAAACCTATTTATTGTATAAATATAAAAGTATGCAGCAATTTGGTATCACTGTTGAATAGCTACGAGTAGTAGGTAAACTAGCTACAAGTATCAGAGCGAGGCAGAAGCAAAAATGTCGCTAAAACAAAGGGTGTATACGCTCGATTACTTGATTTATACAAGTCTGGTAATCATTGCATTGACAGTCTTGAGGGTAAACGGAACATTTAAGAAAAATCCATTTCTACCGCCAGCACCGGCTCAGCAACCAGTATATTATCATCCAGCGCCAGCTCCAGCACCACCACCGATACCGCGTCCACCACCGCCACAAATTTACATTGTACCCGTACAAACACATCCAGCTCCAAGCCGTCACCCACCACCCCATCCTCCGCCACCACCACCCCGTCCAGTGCATCCCGCTCCCCAGCCTATCTATACACATCCAGCACCACAACCCAAAGTTATTCAACCTACATTTGTTATACAGCCAATTATTGTGAAACCGGTACCTGTGAACACTGGAGGCGGAGGTGGTGGAGGAAAAGGTGGAAAAGGATGTAAACACTGTCATTAAGAGTACGATTATATCTTATAATAAAAATATTTTATTGGGATTATCAATATTACGTAGAGTCTATGTTCGACTTTTTAATTTTATTTTGCAAAAGTATCAATATACTGTCCGATTTTTTAAAGCAGAAGATTGATATTTGAGTTCATTTGTTTATGGAACAAAGAAACATTTTTGATACTGACTTCTAGTTAGACCAAACACATCGAACAAGTTGCGTAACATCGACTTGCCACATTGAAGCACAAACGCTTGCATCTAAAAGAGGGGTGGACAACTTCGGCAACAAATTGAATTCGATTTTTGAAAAACCCAAGACATGGTAATGAAAACTGACATAAAAGCACAAGCGTATGGAAAAATTAAAATTGCACATGTGATCTGATGATGTCAACTTGATAGCTGTAAGTTACTTTACAAGGCGAATTTATACCAGGTGATGTCGCGCCGAATTAATTGCTGTATACACACCTACTTCATGTGTTTTGTTTTTGCTTTCGCGGCTTCTCCTGTCAAATTGCATAGAAATTTTTTATTTTGACACTAGACGCCGCTGCTCATTTGTTCTTATGATATCACCTGTATATGAATTCGCCTTGGTTACTTTATGAGACCTTGGCTTGTGTGACGTCTTCCTAAATGAGATTGGTTACTTTGGTTTCATCGATATGTGCATTTGAATGTGGCTATCAAATCTTTTACTTTAGTTGCTAGTTAGCTATTTCATCTATTGAGTTTTATGTGTGATCTACATACGAGTATATATCCTTTGTTATTCACATTATGACCATATAGACCTAAATGTATCATCTTAAATGCAAATTTCATTGTAATCATCTCCCCAACTCTGTTAAATCTCAGTCGATTACTAATGGCGCTCATTTAGCAAATTATGCGGTTGGGATTCAAACTACTAAGTAATGAGCGACATTTGAATAAATATCTACCATGGATTGGTTTGGGTTTGGAGAACAAAAGGTAGAGGCATCTGATAAAGTGGTATCGGTTACGGATGACAAGTGGGTGTTGTTCTATTTGAAACATTATTGTGGATCATCAGCTTTGCATTTTAAGCCGACATCACTGACAAGATTGCGTCGTATTCAAATGGTTTTGTATACCCACAAGAGGTCCTTCTATGCGTATTCAAACAGGCTGGACTAAACGAATGGTGCGCCATTAAATGTATAAATGTATGTGCATAAATAGTTAAGTGTGGAGTTATCGTTTCTCACAACAAACGCTTGGGACAATCTTATAAAAGTGACAAGTAGCAAAGTTATAAACAATTGACGAATGACAAACGGGGATTTACTTCAGTTTACATGCAGCTGATCCGATCAACTGACGAACTCTTTGAATTTTCTCATTAGGGAATTTGTGCCACGAGAAGTGCTTAGGAGAGGCTGTCTTTATGTGCTGTTTTATTAATTAGCACTTTGCCGTCTGGCGAGTGGAATCTCGATTAGATGAACTGGGATACCCACAGCGGAGAGGGCATATTACTAGCTTTCTGAATGTGCCAGCCAAGAAACGGGCATGCAGTAAGGACTGCTGCAATACGAGGTGTGTAAGAGCGTTCCCGCGAGAGACGATTGTGATACAATATTAATACCTATAAGGTCCTTCGTTTACCTTATTTTCTGCTCCAAATAAACAACATCTTTCGGGAATGGTAAATCCGAGCTCTAATAGGAAATCGAGTATGAGGAAAAATATGTTGTAGCTCCATTCCAGTAATATTGTATTTGATGTAGATAAATGATAAAGAGTTTGCTTCCTTAATTGACGTTGGGCTCACAAGTTTCAGAAACTTGATTAACGTATTAATAATTTAACATTCTTAGCAAAAGCTTCGCCACTACAACTTAAAGTCTGCTCAATTCTAACATTGCTAGACTACCTTATGGAGAATAGGGGAAGTCGGAACACCTTTACTAGGAACTTGTTTGTAGAGAGCAGTTTTTCAAATATATCTCTGATGTCCACAATAGACGGGGTAGTGGGATAGGCAATATTCGTGACTTGAATAAACTCGCTGCGCTCGCTCATTAGCATATGCCTTCTAGCGCCTATGGTGGAGCAGAACTTGAGCTTTCAATCACAAATGATTTGAAAAATTCTGTCATTGCTCTAAAATAATGTGAGATCCCACGTTTTTGGCTATAAAAGTAGTGAAGGACTTGACATTATATTTTTCCCATCAACCTAGCCCCGAACTAGTAAACATTTAAAGACTAGGTAATTGTTTACGACCGCCACCGAGTGCTAATATTCATCCATATGGGTATCAAAAGACGCATTTCAGTCCCAGTAATAACAATCCGCCTCCAGAGAACAAATATTTCAATTATTTTCAAAAATATTTGCAAAAAACCGAAAAATTACCCTAGGTCGATCCTAAATCTGGGGCGTTATCCATACTTTTTATGTGCAGAATCCCTTTCTGAGTTGGCGGCCTTTGGCCGCTATTTAAAAAAATAGTTCTTAGCCGGTGCAACACCTGCTACGCGATCCCCAGTATTTCTGCGCAGAACACACTTCTGCTCTTTCCGGTACACCCTATATCTGCGTCTACAACAACCACACGGAAATAACTGAAAATTTGTAACTTTTCTTGCAAATATCTTGCAAACCGATACGCGTCTTTTGATACCTCTCCCGACATTTTTGGACATGTTTTCGCTCTCGGTGGCGGTCGTAAACAATTACCAAAGACTGCACTTTCTCATCAATAATTTTGATAATTACTTTTGAAAAGGTTTTAGTACAAAACAAATGCGAGAAAAAAACACTCTGATTTTACCACCATCGCGAGCTCATTCCGAACTCTAAATCACACAAGTACATTCGAATACTCCACATCATACATCCATACATCACACAAGTACATTCGAATACTCCATGTTGTTGTGGTAACGACATAAAAAAATACTCCATATTATTTAACTCCAACCACGCAGAACATCATACTTGTAATTATCTCAGCCTTCGCTGCTGTCATAACCTAATGGGCCGCGCGCCACCACTCAAACTTCTTTTTTCCAACCAAACTAACACCAAAGTGACAGTTCAAAGTAAAAAAAAAATCAATAAATAAATAATATCTTTTTGAGTAAATAGAAAACTCAACAACCGACGGGGTGGAAAGCCATAAAAAGTAGAAAAACAATATTGAAAGTGCAATTGTAAATCACCAAACACGTGGCCAACGCAGAGCGGTATGACTATAACGACTTTGTAAAATGTTTGGTGGGAAAAGTCACCCACGACCGGTCGTCCTTTGTCCTGCTTAATCGACCAGAAATCCAGATGCAAACAAAGAGGGAAACGGATGTGGACCAAATAAAAAAAAATTACAACAACACAAAAACTATAATTCTGTGGGCGAGAATAACAAGAATAACTGTTACAATGAGAATATGGTGAGTATGAGCACATCCGGGTAAAGGGATGAAAGAGTGAGCGAACTGAACGCCATACTAAGCGTAAATATGTATATTCACTAATCAATGAAATGCCTTAAAGCGCTCGAACAGAATCTGAGAACTTGTAACCCATACAAACATAAGCACGCGCGCTAAATAAAAACAGGAAGCACTGCTTCACTAAAAGCCAACAGCGTGTCACTATAATGGCACAGCCACACTGGCGCGGAGGCCTCACTTAGATTTTTTTTGATATTCCATTTCGCTTTCAATGATATCCTTTGCAAAAAGGATACGTTCGAGTGCAACGTACATAAATAGATGTATACTAAAAACAACCGTTGGTTACATGTTGCACATGCAACAATCTCAGAACCATGCCCAGCTTGTCTAAAGTTAACGATTGTATGAATGCCAGCTGGTTGCTCTGTATAAATGTGCGGTGCGTTAGCACAGTGGAGTACGCTTTTGTTCCCCACCTCACGTTTCGTTTACTGACAAACCCATGAAGGGCTACGTGGACGTCTGCTAAACGATGAATTTTGCTGCCGTGCACATTGTTATGTTGATGCAATTTATTGCTGCAATGCAGCCCAGCACAATGCAAATGCGTACCGAGACTATAAATTATTTCGGCATTAACCCATTGACTGCTGCACCACCATGCTTCTGTGACATAGCGCATCTTCAAAATAGCGCATGCGCACGCACAAGCTCAACGGTGGGAACTCGTATGTGGCTTCCGTTTTATGGATTTCATTTTTTATTACATATATAGAATATATACTACATACATACATATTTACACATGTGTTCCCGGGATAAAAACCATGTACGATGCAGATAGGTAAGTAGTACTCTTCAAGAATCAAAAATTTGTTCAATTAACATTGTGATGTCTTAGGGCTTGGGCAGACAGTCCAGCACTGAATGATATCAGAGCGCTTTATGCAGACTTATGATGGTGTCAGATTGTTAAAAATTATGACTCCCAAAATATCGAAAGAAAACTACTCGAGCTCAAAACATCGACACCAGTTTTAAAAGATAAAAGAGCTTTCTACATCGAAATAGGAGTAACAATCCGATAAAATTTAAAATAATGGGAATCCGACGGAGCGGGAGGACCACGCGACACAAGGACCTAGCTCTAGCGTAGAATGTAATATTATTATAATTTAAAATATCTAGCTTAAGATGCATCTTCATTTAACACTATATGATACAAGGACTCGTTTAACTATCGATACGGTATCTTATCGGACTTCGTGCCCCTACAATTGGCAATACACATCGCTAAAACACGAACAATGTTTGAGTAACAAAAAATTGTGGTAAAGACATCAATTGGTCCGGTACTGCTTTACAGAGGAGCACTTTGCGATTATTCCGCTAAACTTCAAACAATTTTGCATGGAGTTGTGTGCGGCAATACGTAGAACACGCTCCCATGTTGCATAAATTCCATTCATGGAAGACATTCCCAACGTAGCCAATTTTTCGCTGAATATACAAACTATTTTGTACTCAGCGTCAGTTTTACACAAAATTTATCACAAGGTCTGGCACTTCTTATTTAAATGAAGAAATGCTCACACCGCCAAACTCTCTCGATGTGGAAATTTTAAACTATGGCGTTTCTATACATTAATTTTCCAGCACTCATTCAAATTGCTAAAAATACTTGCCATAACTCACTTGGTAATTGAGTTGATCGAGGTTGGCATGAAACGGTTTGACACAGTGAGAAAATGGTTTTACTAGAAACCTGTGGTAGGAGGTTATATAGACACCACTCCAGGCTTGGGCATTGCTAGCGTTTTACAGTAAATATTTGCCTTTCTTTTTTAATGGTGATGGTTTCGACAGGGTAAAATACTGAATTGTTTTGGGACCATGGCTCAACAAGAAGGTTAAATCGACTCTACAGCAACAACATACTTGTGTTTACAGCAACAACATACATTTGTTTTTAGCAGGAGCATTAGAAAAACGCGAAATTGCAGATGCAAATCACACGAAATCTTTCCGCCAGTGTGATCAAAAAAATTAAATCAGCTTATGAATTGAGACAATCTTGTTATTGGGTCATGGTCGTGTCTTTTCAATCTATACACGTGAAATATATACGTTAGAACTCGTATTCGTGGCACCCGATGTGTAAGGTACAATTCCACAGCCAGCCTCTTGGCCTTGCTGACGCTGTAGAATTTCACCTCTATCTTTAGCTGTAAATTAATTAGCAGTAAAAAGATGATAAAAAAATGTTAGAGACTACCGTTACATTTATGTCGCCAAAAAATCAGCAACAAATTTGTTCTTAAACAAAGACACGGTATCTGTCAGTTTTAGTTTTGAAATTTTAATCATATCAATTGTAATCAATTTATGAGATTTGCAAAGATAGAGGTGTGGAGTGCAGTTAATAAGCTTTAAAGGTTTCAATTGCCGAACATCCATTTGGCCTTAAAAAAATGTTAGTTTGAAAAGGTGCGCTCCACCTTTTAATATATCAAATTTAAAGTATTTAACTCACCGGGAACTCAAACATCGAACGATCAGCGCGGCACCCTGCGGAGTTTTATTTCCAGCAAACCATAGTATCATCGTGTCCTGGCCTATGTGCTAACCTTCAAATCACCAATTTCGTAAATAGCTCGATACGTGTGCCACCTTACGCAATTTTTTTGATCAAATATTGAACTTTCACCCGGTTCTGAAGCTTGTGTCAAGTTTCAAGTCTATATCCCCCCCCGGTTTCCAGATATTTTCAGTTATTTAGATCAACGCGCAATCTAGCGGAATTTTGTGTACAGGGTATTGCTTGGTATTTCATTCTTGATCTATGTGTCAAGTTTTAATGCTCTAGCTTACTGGAAAGTTACTTAAAAATTTAGCCCAAGATCCCACCACCTAGCGGATTCTTTTTCGTTCACACTCCATTGTCACGGAGTTCTAAACTATGTTACAAGTTTCAAGTGTCTAGCTCAACAGGAAGTTACCTAAAAAGACTTTTGCAAGATTCCGAAATTTCGTATGGAAATGAGCGGACAAACAAGAAAGGGACTTAATAAAAAGGTAGTAAAAATTGGCGAAATCCTTTAGCACACGAAACGCCCAAATGGCTACTCATGGAAATCTGGCTTCAACAATTTACTAGGTAAAGTTCAAAAGTAACGCTTGCAAATGTAAAAACTTTATGTTAGGTTTACTTTAAAGTCTAATCACTGTTAACTTCTGTAAGTAAAGGTAGGATGCCAACTCTCATGTGGGACGGTTTGGAAATATAGTATATTACCTATTTACAAAATTTCATTCAAATGGTTTAAGTATTTTCGAGATAATAGTGAATATACAAAAAATACTACATATAAGTACATTTAGTATGTATAGTGCGACTGGCCGCGGTGGTGTGGAGGTAGTGCTGCCGGCCTACCACACCGAAGGTCCATGGTTCGAGCCCTGGTACAGGTAACATCAAAAGTGATTTGAAAAAAAAAAAGTTTTTCAAAACGGGGTCGCCCCTCGGCAGTGGTTTGGCAAACTCTCCGAGTGTATTTCTGCCATGACAGGCTTCTCAGCAAAAATTCGTCTCCTTTGTAGATGCCGTTCGGAGTCGGCAAAAAACTGTAGGTCCCACCAATTTGTAGGGAAAATTCAAATCGGCACACCACAAATTGGAAGAGAAGCTTGGCGCAAAAATCTCTTAGGAGGTTTATGATGATATACCTGTTGTATATCGCGCCATGAAGAGAGAGAGAGTGCGACTGGGTGGCAACCAACCCGGGGACCTAAATACCTCACGCAATTTTTAAGAAATGCCAAACAGGTAGCAACCCTGGCAAAATCTACTTAAGTGGCAAAGCCTAAGCAGAAAGACTTATATTGTAGTTCATTCAAATCAGTTGAGCTGTTTATGATATAGCAGTGGATATACAAATATGCAAAAGTAGGGCGTTTGAGTTATAAGATATTGTATAGTAAGACTTCGATTTAGGATAACAGAATTCGAACTTTTCCATGTGGAGATATGATCACCCGCAATGTGAATCTTCCAGCAACTTTTTTTTAATCAGTTAACCATTTGCACGGTTCCCTATTTTTAAAATCAAGTTTGTTTGTTTGTATGTACATACATTCACACGCATAAGTGGTTAATAAGCATGATTAGTAACTTTCTGCTACTGAGTAGCTACTGTTCTGTAGCCCGATTCTGTAACTTTTAACCACTCGCCAAGCGTTAAGCTTATCGCCAAATTTCGGCGTTTGTTCTTAACGAAAGTGCGATTCTGTAACTCTCCTTTAACGCCGCTAAACAGCTGACTCTTGATAGTGATAAAATATGGAAATACTGGTGTTCAGACGTATTTAGCCCTAAATTACATACAAAAAACTCAAAACTAATTTTTTTACTTTTTCCAAACGCTAAAACACTTGTAAATATATTAACGCTATTGCTAACACCTCGAAAATAATGCGCGACAGCTAACCACACGAAAAGTGTTAGCTAATACGGAAAAGCGTTAAAAATGGTGTTAAGCGCTAACACCTGGCTTTAAAATAGTTGCAGAATCGACCTACTGATATCGTTTTTGCGTTGTAAATACTCTTGAGTTACTATTCAGCCATATTAGTGGATTCACTTTCATGCACTTAAGCGGGCACACACGTTTAATTAGAGAAGATTGCAACAACAACAACCAGCGTTGTAATGTCAGCTCTTGCACTCCATTAATTAACCACATATTGTATCAAACATATCCTTCTAAACCACACACACGCACATACATATGTTAATATAAATACTCAAACGGCTGAGACAAAATGTATTGCACAAAGTGCATTAGAAACGATGACAACAACACTACCCAACACCACCCGCATGGTCTGTACCATGTTTAAATGTGTGTATGTATGTGCATATTTGCTATAGTACTACAAAAGGTGCGCTTAGCTAGTAATGGTAGGCCAACCTTAAAAAAAAAAACAAATTTTTTTGAAATTTTAGAATCAAATGGGTACGAGGAAACGCAAAGTGTTGAGGGTTGATCAGACGAAAATCCCACACCAATGAAAAAAAATGTAGATCTTTTCAATTTTCGGCCTAAACTACCACAAGAAATTGTTGCTGATGAGTTAGCCTTAAATCCTGTTGCTCGAACTCACCCTTCTAAATTTAAAAAAAAAATAAAAACTACCAAATTTAGTAGTCGTTACTGGAGACAAAATGTTGGTTCGGTTCATACTATATAAATACTATCTGAAATCAGCGATAACTGCGCAAATGTTTCACAAAAAGTTTTTTGTAAAACCTACTACTGAAGTATCGAAAACATCGACGTATCAAAACAAAATATCTGTGCCTTTATTTTAACTATACCATATATATAATATTTGCAAGTTTGCCAATATCTCATTTTATCATTTGTTCCTGTAACCGCTTCTCTCCTTAATACAAGTCGAGTGGAGTCTCCCTTCCACTTATACGCACTAGTTAACACCATTTTAAACATACTTAAGTATATGACTTTTATGCAATATCGAAAAAAAAAAAATAAAGAAGTTCTCTAAAACTGTACGTGCCATATATACCAACATATGCGAACTTCTGTCAGTCCCTCCGTATATACAGTACAGCAAACATTTCCATCACTATCACCACTTGAAAAGGCAATGACGTGGTACATGCGCACACTTAACCCGCTTCTGCCATGGCCGAATTGATAGGCAGGCGACCCACCAGCCAACATACCGAGCTTCTCTACAGCAATTATAGAATTGTAATTGCAATATTATAGCGTCTATCATGGTATTGAATTTATGGATCCGTGTGTATGAACGCGTCCTAATTTTCGTATATCAAAGACGACAACTGCAACCAGATAGTAACTTTTTTGTGTTTATTGAGTTTGTTAGTGGCTTTTCTCACTTAGATAAGTTCTCTCCCCCTTCCAACTTTGTTTTTGGCAAATTCAATTTTTGCGTGTATCGAGTTATGACGCTAGGAAACTTATGCACTGCTCTGTGTTGGCGCAACATGGTTGCGAATAAGGTACCGCCCTCAACCCCTACGCATCGATTACTGAGTAAAAACCAAGTGTGAATTTATGCTTTTGTGTGCTGTTAAGTCTCTATCCGTAACCACTGCTTTCTTGTCCTGTTGCACATTGATCTTACAATTTTATGCCCGTAATTGCTGCCGAGGCATACACGACGCTCGAGACATAATAATTTCGCTTTTTCGTTGAAGGAGATATAAACAAAGAAATAAAATGTGCAACATCGTACATAAGCCGCCAACTTAAAACGACAATGAGACAGGCATGCGACTCGTCGCTATTGCAGCAGCTGATGGGCCACTAAGAAAATGTTGCACATTGATTCAGATACATACATGCAGGCACAGCCTTTGCCAACGCAGTTAAACGGCGAGCACTCAATGCATCATTCGGTTTAATTAAGAGGGCGGGTGTTGGGTGTTGCCAGCAATACCACAGCCGGAGAACTCGACAGCCTGCCACACGTCATCGGCGTTGCTGGCGAAATTTTGCAACTTTGCAACATAGCAACAGCTTTAAGGCACTCGGTAATCCGCAACAATGTTGATCATATGTAATTGCAATAGCCATCTGGCTGCGAGACAGCGCAACGCATCAAATAACCCGCACGTGCCGACCGGCAATAAAATGACAATGCAACAAAGACGACAATATGGCATGAGAAATCGTGTGATAATCAGCAGGCTTACACGTACAACAAGGAAGCTTCTATAGCAAGTGACTGTAGTCGTATTACACTAAAAGAATAGTCGGCAAATTTGGTGTATGTGTGACCACCCGATAATCACTGAATCATTACCAACGCTGGCTCATTGCATGGCTGCCCACTCAATCAGACACTCCTTTGTTACTTTGAAGTTTTGCCATTTCTCTTGTTTTAATTAAATTATGCAACACGCGGAGGATCGCAGCTGCTGCTGTGCTGCGTAATACACAAAGTCGTTCCCTCGGAAGAGTGAGGTATGCTAAAGAAAAAGAAATCACACTCCTGAATTGAAGAGATGTTTCGACAACAACTTAAAAATATTATATGTTGCTAGAGGTCGGAGATGGGAAAGTGAAAATTAAATGTGCGTCATAATTTGATTAAATTTTTTCTTTTTGAGTTGACAAATTAAATTAGGCATGAATATGCTTTTATATAAAAGAAAACAGTAGCAACTGACGATGAACTCGACTGAAAGGAGAGTTATTGTTGAAAGAACAAAGTATGCAAACGCAGAAATATAAAATAGTGAGATTGGAACCCATCCCCATGTATTGGTACCATGTTTATCACTTCCCATCACAAAGATAATGGTCTCGATACCCCAATGGAGGACGGTGAGAGGGGATATTGGTCACTCCATCA
The DNA here is from genome assembly GCA_949987695.1 of Merzomyia westermanni. Lineage (NCBI taxonomy): Eukaryota > Metazoa > Arthropoda > Insecta > Diptera > Tephritidae > Merzomyia > Merzomyia westermanni. The sequence continues at coordinate 161,001,702 of OX465289.1, read as the reverse complement.
GCAAGACGATCCCTCAATTGGCGCCAATAATCTGCACAATATTCTATATCGCCGTAAGTTTCCTAGGGCCCACTTTCACAAAGGAAATTTCTTTTTTGAACTCAGAGTTAACGTAAAATGAGGGGTTAAACTCATACGTTTTTGACAATTTTCAAATTAGCTCTGTGACATAAAAAGATAACTTGCCGCCATGCAAGTGGACGTAAGAGTGCTCCTTTGAACTGGACAGGCAATTGAGAAATAAAATTTTCCTTCAAGATTTCTATCATAAAAATATTCATAATTATGAACGTTAACCACTCAGAATTGATGTTGAGTTCTACGAAATTACGGAAATATTCCCATAGTGTTCCGAAGGGCCTTTGTGGTCCCACAAAACTGTATTTGGTTTTAAACCAGTCAATATCCGAAAGTCTTCTCTGATTCCGTTATGAAGTTCAATTAAAGAGTAAGGTTTGTTGTTATTAAAAGTGTTTCGGCCTGCCTAATAGACACATCCTTCTAAAAATCGTTGTTGTTGTTGTTGTGGTAACGACAAAAACACTCCCCGAAGGTTTTAGGGAGTGTTGTCGAATTAACAGTCCTTGGCCGGATTTGAACCCAGTACGCTCCGGTACTCCCTTGCGGTACTGCCCGACTGTCGTGGTAGCGATTTATGACCAGTGAAACCTTCTAGGTCATGTCACCCCTCCTTCCGGGAGAGGTGAGAGGCATCATATCCATAGATCAACCATCGAGTTGCACGTCATTACCTTTGTGCATATTAGTCGCCTCTTACGACCGGTATGCCTACCTCGGGCATATTCTAAACCCCTAACCCGCAGGCGACTAAAAGGGTCTAAAACTTGTCATCAAGATCTTTTAACAGAGGTCAAAGGAAACGCGCAGTTTCAACAGGGTTGGAACAGAATGATATGGCCGAGGAGAAGAGTATGTTTAATTGAACAGGAAAAGAGATGTTTGGTATCATGAGGGGACATACCACATGCAGGGAAAGTATTTGGTATGGTGGGGTTCAGTCCGGATAAGTGAGAGTTTAACTTGTTACAATATTCAGAACGAAGTTGTGCTAGCATGACTCTAGTCTCCCTCCAGTTTTCTTCTTCAGCTATTTCAGGTGGTTTGATGTCAATACCGTGGTTAACACTCCGAAATCTGACGGATCTGTCTACCGACTCAGTGTGGAAACGGCAAGGTAATGTGATTCCGGATCTAATCATAGTGCCTACGGGGACATTTCTTTATGGAAGCGGAGATATTTCTTTATGTATCTAGGAAGCGGAGCTCCTGACGGTTTCGATGACTAGGTCTGGGGAGTTCAGTAAAAACTCTCTGCTCAACAGTTCCGCGTGCGATGGAGGCGAGACTTGGACATCCCGTTCTGACGGTGGTGTTATGGCAGACTTGCAACTTCCTCCAGTTGGTGTCAGAAAGGTTTTGCAACCATATGGGTACAGCGTAATCAATAACCGGTCGGCCAATAGCCTTATATGTAACAAGCAATGTTTTTTTATCTTTTCCCGAGGTACTGTCGGCCAGTGACGTGAGGATCTTATTGCAGCTCTGTACCTTTGAGGTTTTTGCGGTGGCATAACTAGCGAAGGTGTGGCCGCAGTCAAACGTCACGCCCAAGATTTTGGGACGGTTGAGAGTATGTAGAGGTACTCCATCTACGTGGACGTTTAACTCTTGCCCCATCTGCACATTCAACGTCGTAAAAAGAGTCGCTATCGATTTAGTCGCAGGGGGTCAGATTTCGCTCAGTGAACAAGCCGGAAGGTCTCGGAGTTTATCCTCGTACAAAGTTCGTCAATGTAGGAGCCCTTGGGCGAAGCCATTATCGTGCAGTCGTCAGCGTAGGAAACAATGTTGTTGTTGTTGTAACTACAAAAACACTCTCCGAAGGTTTTAGGGAGTGCTGTCGAACTGACAGCCCATGGCCGAATGCATATCCGGTACGCCCCGGTACTCACTTGCGGTACTGCTCGACTGTCGTGGTAGCGATTTGGTATGATCAGTGGAACCTTCTAAGTCATGTCACCCCCCCTTCCGTAATGTAGAGTCCCCCTGGTGGGGGAGGAAGCTTCTTCGTGGTCTGGATTTTTTGTTCCTAAAATTGACTGACACCTGACGACGGTTGAGGTAGTTAGCGGTCCACCATTTTAGGCCGGCACGGAGGGTATGGCGTTATAGACGATGTCGAAGACTTTCGAGAGGTCAAGTGCTTCTAGCACCGTCCTATGGTTTGGAGGATGTTGCGTCAGACCATAGTTTATCTGCGACGTTATGGTACTCAAAGCAGATGTGGTGCTGTGTGTCTTCCGGAAGCCATGTTGGTGTGTGGCCAAGTGCAGGTTTTCAGTGTAATACGGGAGCAGAGTGGTCTCCAGCAACTTCGCGACAGGAGAGATATCGGAAGAATGATTCTCCTTGGTACGCCGGCTTCCCTTAGTAGTTAGTAGGGGAACCAAAATTGTTGTGTTTGTCTTTATGGGCCCACCGGATGGCTTGTCTCTTGGCCCTGTCAGCAGGTGAATGCATTATAAACTGTCGGCAAAATGAGCTCTCGCATCGCCTGGAGTCCGATTTTACGCTGTCACCAAATGTAATGGCGACCTTGTCATTGTATTTGGTCGGATTTGATAGGGCCTTGACTGTTGACCATAATTTGCGGCCTTGCAGTCATTAACTCTAATTCCCTCTGTTAAACCATGTCTATCTAGAGAACATCCCATTTAATATGAGATATTAGTACATACGGGTTTCTTCTCTGCTTATTATAAGGTGATACATACGTACATATCAAACTTTTAATCTAAGAGTCCACAAAAAAATTTTAATAAATGTTTAATGCCGGTGGAAAAATTCAACTTTTTTGATGAGACACCCTATCTCACATAATACATATGGGCTATTCCATAGTAACGGGTGGGACAGTTTTACATGAAATTTTACTTTTTCTAAATGATTTCAATAAAACTAATTAATGATTTCGGGTTTTAATAGAGATTTTTTTAAATATTGCATTCAATTAATTGTTCAATTAATGTAAAAATGAATAAATGTAATATTTGTCGAAAAAATATTAGTTTTAAAATTATAACAGGTGGGACAAACTCATTTTTTAATTATACAAGGTTTGTCAGCCATTGACGTTTTTGACAGTTGGCGACTTGAAGCCCCCTTATTAAATGTCATCTGATTGGCATTCATCGACTGTGTTGTTTCTTTACAAAAACTTTTGAAAATTGAACTAAAAACTCAAAATCTTAATACAAACGAAATTGCAGCAGCACTGGTTCTTGTTTTGCTTTTATTCTGATTATTTTAATTTTCTGATATCGTTGAATTTGGTAAGTTTTTTGGAAAATTATGAAAATTTAACAAAACTATAACAATTTATTTCTCTTACATAATTTTGTAAACATACAATTTCCCAACTGAAGTACATGCATATTATCGGACATAGAGGCTCTACACACACATACAAGTAAGTTTGCAATAAATATTAACTTAGAAATGTATTTATTATGTAAACATTAATTAATTAAACGAAATTCCCATTTTTAAAGGCTTTGGTATACATTTATAAAGACGTTAAGTAGCTAAGCATACTTTTTATATTCCGGCCATACATCCTTGTGGCGCTAAGAAAGCAGCCAAACACACAAACACACGTAGGTTTAAATAGCTTTATACTAAACATCGGAAAGTATAGTATTTATATTTCTAGTTATACAGTGTCATCCACTTTTTGAAGCGGATTGCGTATGAATACAGCGATTTTTAACTAAAAGTGCGACAAGTAAATTTAGTGCCGTTTTCACAATCTCCGGTTATCACTAACCGGGGTTTGTTGATATAAATCGTTCGCTTAGCTAACAAGTTAACCGTCTATTAGCGTTAACCGGCTTTTGCGAAAGCGTCCCCAGGGTAACTTTCATAAAAGCCGGTTAAGACTAATTGGTGGTTAATTTGACAGCTAACCGTACAAAATACGTCAATTGAACTCCGGTTACCGATTACCGGCTTTTATGAAAGCGGCCCTTTGCCTATTTCACATAATATATAAAATTTAAGCAATAACACTACAAGTCCACGACCTAGCTTCCTAGATGTTTTATACACATATATACGCCAACAGCCATTTATAGCTACTTGTTTAGCCGTCGAAACGATTTTAGCCTTCCAACAAAGCGCGCCATCTGACTATCGTTTGCCAGATTACGCCAATTGGAGATGCCAAGCGATCGCAGATCGTTCTTCATTTGCGCTACATGGCCAGGCCAACGCATCCGCTGGCTTTTAATTCGTTGGAAAATGTCGATGTCTGCGAAGAGCTCATTTAACTCATCATTTAATCTTCTACAGTAAACACCGTCGGCATCGAGTAGAGGCCCAAAAATCCTTCGAAGAACCTTTCTCTCGAATAAGTGGAGTTAGTCTAGTTTTAGTAACCTGATAAGATGATAAATAAATAATTAGATTAGCAGACCCGTCAGACGTCCTGCCGAAAAATTTTACTCTCCTTCCTTTTTATTCTCCTGCCACTCCATACCCTCCCATCTTCTTCTTCCATCTCGTTTTTCTCTTTTTCCTTACTATATTCATATCCCTCTTCCTATAATTATTATTGGAATTTAAGCTTTTTCTAAAAATAATAAAAGCTACGATCTCTCAAGATGGACCAAATTACCAGCGTAAAGCCACTAGACTTAATAAGTGGAGATCGCAACTCCTAGGTTGTAATATTTTCGAATATCAGAAGGCTAGGGGTGGGATTTTTCTGTACAGGTTGATTTCAATAAGGTCCCCCCCCCCCCCCCCCCCCCCCCCGTATCTCTATGAAAAACTCACATTTGCAAAATATCCTCGGTCATTCACTTTAGTGGTACCCAATTTTAACTTCGTAGCGTCAACGAGGCTGTTCTTCGTCAACACCATTCGTTTATGGAACTGTATCCCAGCTGCTATAAGGAACAATGCAACTATAAGCGCATTCTTTTTAGTTATTTTTCTACGCACTAGCCTGAAACTGACCACTCTTTCTTTATTTCGAGTTCTATGTTACTCTCATCTTGGTGACGTGTCATAATGTTAATGGAATTAATGGCAGTGACATTATTCCTCTTTTGCAAATTGTAAATGTATGTGATTGAAAAGTGAAGTCCTCTCTAAAAGAACGAAGATAATACTCTGTAAGTCACTTATCGGCTCTGGGAGTATAAGAAGGTTCTTCAAAGGATTAGACTTAATGATGAGCTTCACACAGACGTCGACATTGTTCAGCAAACTAAAACGCAGCTGCTTTATTGGCTAAGCCATGTTGAGCGAATTAATGAAGATGCTCCGGCCCAGAAGGAATTCTTCGCCACATGCCGTGGATGGACAGGTAGAGGGAGACCACCACGTGATGTGTTTCCAATTGGGGCCAGTTGGCAGAAAATAAACGACTGGTGACCAATTTTGGACGGCCAAAAGAAAAATTTACTTTTCATGCTGTTGATAAAATATATATATACTTACACAATGCATTCAAGCTGTTAAACAACTTTCTGAATATGAATTGTAACTTTCTGAATATGAAACGGAAATTCTGAATATGAATTGTGACTCTCTAAATATAAACTGAAAAAGGTGTAGTAAGTCAAACTTTCTAAAACTATTATTAATATTTTTGTTTTATATTAATTTGTTCACTTGTTAATCTTCTAGTGACGTATAAATTATTGAATTTAATGATACATATTTATTGAACCGATTGAATACAGGTATCGAAATAAAATCATATACTTTTCTCATAAAAAATATTTATTATTATATTAGAGAAAATTCAGGGGAAAAGTTCTAGTTTGACCTATTTTAAATCACTTGAATTTTGTAGCTAAGTAAAAAACTTAATAACATTTTTTGTTCACAAACGTGTGCAGCTTATTTTGAAACCGAAGCCGGAACCCAACCAAAACCGAAATAAATGTTGTGGAACGAAACCGCGACCGGAAAGGAAACATGTTAAAGAAAGAAACCGCAACCGTAATCAAAACCAAAACGTAACCTGAACGTTATTTTAATCGGTTGGATACCTTTGCGCTAATGTAATAACTAAATAGATGAATAAACATATTGTCTTATTAAGGTGAGCGTGGGTGTGAGAATTATGTTTTTTTTTCTGCGCACTTAGTTCTAATGGGAGCTAACTCAAAAATCTCCAATCATGAAACTATAAATATTATCGGGTACCTTTACACCGTGCTAGTTGGCACACATGGGAGAGGTAGTTAGCTTTTCCTCTCTCTAAACAACATGTTTTTTTAACCTTTTTGAGCTGATGGCTGTCGATGTGCGGTATATTTTGCCTTTATAGGAAGAAGCACGCCAGGTCTTTCTACTGGAGCACCGAAAACATTTACAAGCAAATAACTATTAAAATTTATTCTACCCTATCCCGTATGTCCATACTCGAAATATGTGCAGCCCATTTTTATTTACTTGAACTTCTTATTATCTTCTTAAAAGCCGTCAAATTAGGAATGTTATTTTCAATTTATTTTTTTTATTAATTTAAGCAGTTTCAATTGCTTATGTCCCGTCGCCAAATACCCAAATTTCTATTTTCTCATACATTTATTTGGCTGTTCGTTGGCACAGATTCCGTCGTGATTTCAAACCCTTAAACATATCCACACAAATAGCACTTATTCATACATACATAACTAACATAAATATGCGTATTGAATAGTCAAGGAAACTTGAGAACGCCCATCCCAAACCAAAAGAGCTCACATACACTTATTTAAAGGTGGACTTGAGGATTAAATTTCTAGCGTAACTGGTAATTTTGTAACTCGATGATTTTGTTGCCGAAAATCGTAACCAGTTCATGAAACCGCGATTCTGGTCTACATGGAGCGTTATTAAAAACGAAAAATGTGCTAAAAAAAATAAAATTAAAAATTTAACGAAATTTTGTTTAAAAATGTGCTAATATTGTTTGTTTATACTTGTTAACTACTATGTATACTTTGTGATATTTTCTTTCCATTATAGCATGTTGCTACCTATTTTACTAATTGGAAAATGAGACGTCAACTTTAGCCGATAGAATACCAAAAGATTGTAAAACTTGCCAGATGATTTCTTTGTCGGTAAAAAGAATGTTGATGCTGTTGAGATAGGAAGTTTGTTTGCCTCTTTGATATTGTTTGATATACCATTTTTTCAAAAGACTAGCTTCCATTAGTTAGTAAATAGCTTTTTGCTACAATACGAGGTGTGCTCAAAAAGTATCGCGAATTTTGAATTTTCGCTGGTTACGTATATTCGAATTTCGAATTTTTTGTGGCGTCATGTTGGTACTCATGTCTCTCACTTATGCCGACAAGCTCGGCCATTTTGAATGTTCAGTTAATTGTTGACAGCTGCTTTGCTTGCACGTGTTTTGGATCGTCTTCGATTTTTACGCGAAATTCGTACCAAAATTGCTCAATTGTGACCAAAAACAGCATCGCATGAACATTGCTAATGAGATGTTAAACTCTGTCCGCGACGACCCAAATTTGCTCCAGAGGATCATAACTGGTGACGAATCGTGGCTTTATGGTTATGACGTGGAAACCAAAGCTCAATCATCTCAATGGAAGCCGAACCAAGACCGAAAAAAGCGCGCCAAGTTCGGTCGAATGTGAAAGTTTTGCTGACAGTTTTCTTCGATTGCAGGGGCGTGGTGCATCATGAGTTCTTGCCACAGGGAAGAACGGTCAATAAGGAATATTACCTGCAAGTTATGCGCAATTTGCTCGTAGCAATCCGCCAGAAACGCCCGGATTTGTGGAAGAACAAAAATTGGCTTTTGCACCACGATAACGCCCCTGCTCACGCATCGTTGCTTGTGCGCGACTTTTTGGCCAAAAACAACACACTAATGATGCCGCAGCCACCGTATTCCCCAGATCTGGCCCCCTGTGACTTTTTCTTGTTCCCTAAACTGAAGAGGCCCATGAAAGCCGACGTTACGCTTCTCTTGACGAGAGAAAGACGGCATCGAAGGAGGAGCTGAACAAGATACAAAAAAATTATTTTTTGAAGTGCTTCGAAGATTGGAAAAACCGTTGGCACAAGTGTATAATATCTCATGGGGATTACTTTGAAGGGGACAAAATAGATATTCATGAATAAATAAATAATTTTTTTAAAAACACAAAATTCGCGATACTTTTTGAACACACCTCGTATATGTAGTAGGACTTCACTGCGTTTATCATCTATTTAATTCACGCAGCTAACAAACCAATGAGGCAAATTATAGAGGCTTAAGGCTGACTGCAACTGCCATTTTGCCTTGCAAAAGTTGGGCAGCTAAGCATAAAGTGACTAGTGAGTCTATGATTTTCTATATACGAGTAGCTTAAAGGGAAGGAATCACTAATACAGTATCCACAAAACTTCGGGGAGTGCTTTTGTCGTTACAACAACAACAATTTTTGATTTAGAACTAGAGATAAAGTGGCTAATAAGAACCAGTGTGATAGAAACTAGATTCTCAACAGTTCGAAACCGGCAGTTGTGTAATCATTAAAATTTAGATTCGTATTTGGAAAAATGTTTTGTTCTTATATATTCGTCAAAGAAATGTTTAAATTTAAGCCCAATAAATGAAAACAAAAATGTATCAGTTGGTAGGACTCGAACCGACGCGTCCCGCATCAAAGTCGGGTGCTCTACCCACTGAGCTAGGGCGCACTCATCAGTAGTCTGCGAAAAGTATACATTTATATACATTATGAATGAATGGCTTAAAATTTTGGCTCAAATTATTAGTAGAGCAGGAACTAACCGGCATAGCGTAGTGGTAGTGTGGTTGGATTACCACATCCAAGGCCCAAGGTTCGAGTCCTGGAAAATTTAATATCAAAAGTGGATTGAAAAAGTTTTCAAAATGGGGTCGCCCGTTGGCAGTCATTTGGCAAACTCTCTGAGTGTATTTCTACCGAGGAAGACGGTGCCTTCTGAAAATATTTTTTACTACCTTTATTTTAGTTTTTAAATAACCACATCCAAACTGCAGAATACCAATAAAATAACTACATACAAACTGTCGAATTTTTAACTAGTTCGGAACTGTCGAAAGGGTAATCCAGCGGGGGACAATTTCCACCACATAGGGCATCGCCATGTTAAATTCGCAAGTTGATTACATGTAAAAGCGATAGAAGGCGACCTAATAGGGGTTCGGAGCGAACTAGAAGCGCACCAGTTCAGAACTAGAGATTTTCCTTACAGGGATACTATGACATATATATAGGCGATGGAAAACTCTGAAAGCAACTCTCACACTGAAGATGAGACCAACTACTACTTTTCTGCAAAAGGTATGCAAGTGAATAGATAATTTGAAGCTACCCTGCAAAAACCGTGCGACTGGTCTTTAAAGAGAGTGATCCGCGATCAATACTGTTAGGACATAGGACATGCTCAAACCAAAGGGATCACTCCAACCTATATAAAGAGATGAAAACTGGCATTGGGTGCATGCTCCTTTTGCGACTCATCCCGGATACATCCTAGACTAATCGCATTTTTCGCAGGGTAGTAACAAGACGTAGAAAATATAATTCCCTCGGGCTCTTGAAGACTTTAATACTTATTTAAACATGAACGTATGTAAATTTTAAGGACTTGTTCATCAGTTCTCGTACGTTTATACCACCATGAATATCACCGCTTACAGCGCTATGTTCTCTCCCTTTTTATTTTTACTAACTTTTGAGAAATTCATCAACGAGTCAATATACCGCAGGCAATAACAACAGCCCGCGGTTAGCTGAATTGGAGAAACGTCACATATTCCCTGCGTGCCAATGGCATCGAATTTACTATAAAATATTTCGCAAAATATCATACCAAAAGCCAGAGTAAATAATTTTAGTATGTACATATATATCGGTACTTAGAAAACAGAGAGAATAACAACAGAGGCAGCAAAAACAGGCATGAAACCGCAGACAGTCGTAGGTGACCACAAAACTAAATGAAACGATATGTATGTTCCCTGTGGGGAAGTCAGTAACTAGTGATAATAATTTCTGGTTCAGAACTAGGGATAAAGTGGCTAATAAGAACTAGTGAGATAGTAACTAGATTTTCACTAGTTCGAAACCGCCAGTTGTGTAATCATTAAAATTTAATCAAATTTATATTCGTATTTGGAAAAATGTTTTGTTCTTATAACGTTTTTTAAAGAAAGGTTAACATTTTAAATCACAAAAGTTAAAAAAATATATCAGTTAGTAGGATTCGAACTGACGCGTCTTGAATCAGAGTCGAGTGCTCTACCCACTTAGCTACGGCGCACGCATCCTTAGTGTGAGAAAAGGTTACATATGTATACATTATGATTGAATGGTTTAAAATTTAGGCTCAAATTATAAGCGGTGCATTAACTAACCGCCGTGGTGTGGCGGTAGTGTTGTTGGATTATCACACCGAAGGTCGGAGGCTCGAGTCCTGGGAAAGGTAACATCAAAAGTGATTTGAAAAAGTTTTTCAAAACGGGGGTGTCCACCATTCGTAGTCATTTGGCAAAAAGTCTCCGAGTGTAGTTCTGCCATGGAAAGCTTCTTAAAACATTTTTTATTTTTTAATTCTGAAGTAACTACATCCAAACTGCAGAATTTGGAAATGGTTCAGAACTAGAGCAAAAGTAGCAATAAACGAACTACATCCCAACTGTCAAATTTTTAACTAGTCCGGAACTGCCGAAAAGGTATTGCAGCGGTGGACAATTTCCACCGCCTAGGACATCGCCATGTTAAATTCGCCAGTGGATTACATGTGAAAGAGATTGACTGGGAACTACTTGTGGTTCGAAACGCACTAGATGCGCACCAGTTCAGAATTAGAGATTTTCCACACAGGGTATGTACATATATATGTATACATACACGTAAAAATGTATGTAAATAGTCGCCCCCGCGGTAAAATCTGTTAAGTCTCCACCTTGGTGGTGGAATCATGTGTTCAACGTGATTTCTTACGTGGTGTCAATTTTCAGATTTCGGACAGAAATATATCAGTCTCAAACTAGTTCAAAATAGACCGACACATTTTATTTCAATTATGGTGGGAGAAAATTATCTAAATGTAGTCGGGCTCAGTGGATAAGTACTCGCTTCACATCGGCGAGGCCACTGGTTCGAGCCCCAGTGAGGTAAAAAGTAAAATTTATGCTTTACTCGGTTTTTTTTTAATTCTGGACATTTTGGCAGTCCGCATAACTTTGAAGTTTTACTGGTAAAATTTAAGCCCTTTTTAGACTATTTCGGTACCGTACAGAAAAGATTAGTTGTATAATGGTATGTTTCCTGACTAGTTTGGTGCTTCACTGCAGGGATGTAGCTGAATGGAGTTATCACCTTTTACCGCCGTGGTGTCGAATATAGAAGTTCAAAATTAAGCATTTTTAGGGATACATACATATGTATGCATATTTGTAGTACTCGTTATAGTTTGTGTTAAAAATAAAAATATATAAGATATGTATGCTTTCGCACATAGTAGTATGTATGAATTTAAGTGCAACTATGTACTCGTATTTGTATAAAAAAGAACAAAATAATTTATTCCATCGCATATTTGTTAATTAAAAAGGCAAATGTTATTTGTTGATATCATAATTTATAAAACAGACATCCCACACACGATAAAGCCTATTTACAGTACGAATCGGTTTACCAGGATGTTTAAAAATACTATACATTCATACAAATGTGCATTTATATCCGCTTTATTTTTATTATTTATTAGTATCCCAGCAAAAAATCGTGAGACTGATCTCTAAAGAGAGTGATTTACACTTGATTCCAACTATCCGTTATGGGCATAGTTGGGATAGGTAGATTTTAATTTCCGTAGCCTACTTATAGGTGTTGAAAGTAAACTTGTCCGACCGTATCCTTAGGAGAACAAAGGCGATCTGTCCGACTGTCGGACTCCGACACTACCCTTTCAGGCATAAATCAGACCAATTAGTCTCTTAATAGGACATGCTCATACAAAGAGATCAAACTGGCATTGGTCACATGCTCCTTTGTGACTCATTCCGGATTCGTCCTAGACTAATAGCATTTTTTGCAGGGATGCTACACACGGGGAACATGCACGCATGCTCGGGTATAAGTTGTTAACGGCTCACAAGTGAACTTATGCTCTAAGGGACCTTTCCACCAAGGAGATGGGCTAAGGCTAAGATGTGAGATAAGTTATCACAGATTTCAGGCTAATTTTGTTCACAACAACCCGATCACATGTTTTATATATAGTAGTATTTTTCCGTACCTTACAGTTCTGCGCATCCCAGTGGGAAATGGTCATGTATAGCCAGGAGGCGGGTTTCAATAAAGCCATATTAATCATAATGGCATTATTTCCACTATGTGAAATATGCAATTTGAGAAACATCGCCATATATTCACATCGCACACTAAATCAGAAACAGTCACATTTCAAAATCTGAAAAACTTGGTTTTGAACGCTTTAGGATACCGCTCTAATTTTACAAAACCAATCACGAAGGTAGCTCTTTAGCTAAATATGATTATTATTAAGAAAAAGGCGAATGCAATTCTTGGTGGAGGTTTTGGGAACAGATTTGTGCCGAAAAAGTCAGCTAATATTTATTTGAGTCGTGATTGTTTCTGATTTAGAAATCTAAGTTCTCGTTCTGGTGAACAAAGAATAGCGACTTTTTTCATTCTTAAATGATGTACTTTGTGCATGAATTTCTCAAAAAAAGAGAGTAGTGGGATAGGCAATATATATATGTATATATTTTGGGTCACCGTGGTCCACATTTTGGTCGATAACTCCGAACCTGGTCGAGATATCGAAATATGGGGTGTCTGAAATTTTAAGTTAGACATCTAGTAATGCAATTCTATTTCATTCAGAAGTTTTTTAGTGATCCGCGAACAACCACACAGATATACAAAATCTAAACACTGTTAATTTCGATTTTATTGGTTTAATTATGATCCCTCCTATCAATTTTTCACGAATATTTTCAATGTACAGAATCGACCTCTTACATTTTATTATATGTAGACATACTTGGATATAGCAATGTTGTTTGGGTCCATGAAATAATTCCATGGCATACTCCCCCCGCAGTGTCATAATCGCAATTTTTTTACTTGGGAGTATGTCATGTCACCTATTAATTTGACCACTTTTCTTAGATGCCCTGTTGTTAATTTTGGAGTATTCTTTAACTGAGTGTTCATAGAGTACTACCGATCTTTGAACGTAAGTCAATATAAGTATTTATTTATGAAATAAAATATTGGTGGGATCGAAGCCAAGTAAAAAGGGTTCTTTTACAAATGGATTAAAAATGTATTTCAGTAAGTCAGTGAAGTTTCTAACTTTCCTTGTTTAAAGATTTTTTTTTGCTGAAATATCTTCACTTTTTCATGCACCAAATGAAAATTGTTCGATGAATCAAAGAATATCATCAATTTCAATTTATGTAGCATACGTAGTATGTATTTGAGATCAAAATTGGTTTCACTCCATGTTTGCAATTTCTTCAAATAACTTTCAAGCGAACATGAAAACAGATTCTTACGAAATTTCAACCCACGATGTTGAGTTTAATGGTATCGAAAATCTGCAGGCAACTTTTCTTTTGAGCACTATACCGTTGCACAAACTCACGACTGCAAAACAAAACTTGAAAACGGTTCCAGACAACCCAAAACAACTAAACAAATGTCTAGAAATAATATAACTTCAGTCATATTTAAGTGATGTGTACGCATATATTTACAAATGAACGGGTAATTATAACAATTACGATTTCACAAGTAATAAACACCGATTGTTGCACAAATTGCTGATTGCGAATTGTTAATCATACATAAATAGTATCTGTGTAATAAGAGATTTGTCTAAATAGGTATGCATGTATTTGTTTGGGAGATCCGGGGATTTGTGTATTAGCTATTCTTAAATAGTTTAGCATAAAAAAGGTGTAGATATTGTTTGAGAAGCTATATAACTTTGAGCTTAAATTAATAATTTAATCATAAATAAAATACGCCAGTGATACTCAAAAAATATTCACAAAATTTATTGTAATTGGAATTGTTTTGATGTTGTGGAAATCTGAACTTTGTTATAATAGCATGTACTTAAATTAACTCTTTTCATTAATCTGCCTCCAAACCATTTGCAGCAACATTATCAACTGATTTTTAAAAGCGGCCTTACAATAATATTCTATGTTATTATCAAGAGTTTGGGATGACGTGTGGCATAGTTAAACTATTGGGAAACTGTATTGATGTAATTGAAACAAAAAATTCAAAATCCGATTAAAAAAATGTCCCATGAGTCACACCTATAAATCTTTGTACAAGTAAATATCTTCTTAAGGGATATATATAAATTTAGTTTGAATAAAAAATGATACTGTATTATATTTTACTTTCACCATAAGAAAATCTGTTATGAAATGAAAAGAATTCGGCTTAAACTAGCGGGCAAAGGTATAAGGAAGTGGTTTTTGGTAATGTTTTCTAAAATAATATTTCCAAGTACCCAGTTGGGAAATTCTTATAGAATTCTTGTATAGACATTTTATACAATTACTGGAGTAAACTAAAATATATATATACATATAAGTACATATATCATAATTTATACTTTCCGGTTACATGGCTACCATTCAAATTATGACAAATTTCGTAAAATGTGACTCGCGGGGCATCGAAAAGCAACACTGCGTGCCTGATTATTCGCTGAAGCCAACATTGATTCATAATAAGTATAGTACCTGGGCGACCGAGCTTTGCTCGGAATTTTCATAGGTTGTTAGACAATTTAGTTTATTTAGATACTCATCAGTAAAGATATTCTGATTGTTTCTATGAATAATTTTACTTACCAGCTGTGCAGGTTTTCAAAAAGAGATTTTAAAAACATACCTTCATAATAAAAATATTTTTAATATTTTTTAATTGGTAACGAAGCTTGAATACACATAATTACTCCTCGATGGCTGCTCAAAAATATTTTCCCCATATTTTCGATAAGTCTTTACAAGATTTTTAACTGAATTGCATGGTTAGAGGATGTCGATTGTTATCAAATAATCGAGAAAGAATAGGGTTACATGTGTATATTTGTCGGTTATTGCTGCATATATCGGTCAACATTCTTTGATTTCTTCTTTAGTTTTAAAGATAGAATTATGCATACGTACGTCTCTTTCTTTCGGAAACATTAGTTTTGACGTATTTAGTCGCTCAGCTCTTGAAAACGCCACATATAACATACCATGAATGAACATCGTTGAATTTAGCTCCACTGCGACAAACTCAAACGTTTATCCCTGAGCTTTATGCGCAGTCATGGAAAATGTTGGCCTTACTGGAAATTGCACCCTAGCGGGCCCTTGGATGAGTGTGATTCTCAGTATATGTACTTCTTTGCCGGATTTTCCTTGTCGAAAAAAATTGGCAACCCTACTTAGAAATATGTTTTTTTTTTCAATACGCAGGAAAATACCTTTCGTTTGATACCCATATTGGCATATTT
Organism: Merzomyia westermanni; assembly: GCA_949987695.1. Lineage (NCBI taxonomy): Eukaryota > Metazoa > Arthropoda > Insecta > Diptera > Tephritidae > Merzomyia > Merzomyia westermanni. Next base: position 160,986,108 of record OX465289.1, on the reverse strand, counting down.
AATTTCATTTAAAAAACTTTGATAGGTGGCAAGTCCATAAAAACATCATTTGTGGCAACATCTAGATAGGAATTCTTAAAATGTGGTATCCTATGTACATACCAAATTTCATCCAAATCGGTTCAGCCATTTTCGATATATTCTGGTAAGTTAGTTTACTGATTTAGAGATATTGCATTTATGAAAATCGAGAGCTTAACGTATTTTTTGCAATGTTTTTTGCTGATCAGTTTATTTTCTTCTAATATATTGTGACGAATTCGATGATTCCTTGATTATCAATCCTGGGTTCGATCACTATAAAGTCGAATAAACACACGCACAGATAATGTAAGTAATAGCTAGTTTTATTTACTAGTAATAAACGCAAAACAATTTTAAGAGCTTGGTAACTTTACAGTAGTTCACTATTGAACGCTTGAAAATAAACTGATCCCCTGCCTTGCTTGGTCACCGCCTTATATAGTCCAACAGGGTGCTTGCCTACGCACCGAGAACTTTCTTGGTTGTTCGCTTTTCGTGTTCTGGAAGGGTCGGTCTTATTTATTAGCATCTCCTCTTTGCATCGTATTCGCAAACACTCGCGCCATCTCTCTTCCTCTTCCTAGTTACACGCTTGCATGCATAAGCGTAGCCATCGTTATCTCAGTTGTGTGTTAACTAGTGGTGGGAGTGTTATTGAGTTAGGGATGGTACATGCTTGAGAATAATCGCCACACTGCCCTCCACCTAAGTCTGATCGTCCCGATCAGACACATTTCCCAACCCAAACGCTGCTAGACGCTCAATGGTTGGCACTGCTTTACCAAACCTCATTTCCTCCAGTGATTGAAACTCTGACATCAATCCTCTCCTGCAGAGATTCCCACAATGTATTGCAGTGTCACATATTCCAACCATTTTGTCCGTTCTTAATCCCGAATGGATTTGTGCCTTCACTTTCGTTCCCAGTGGTACCCGGCAAACATTCCTGCAGCTCGTTTCTTCAGGATTCCGTTCCGTTCTCTCATGCCCATTGCACTGGTTCACATTATCCACTAAGTTGCGTTGCTTCCTCGGAACATGACCACCAGATGTTCGTCTTTTATCCTCAGCACACTCTGCACACTTAGTAATCCATTTCCTCACAGTTTGTTTGCAACCGATCCAATAGAACCGCCGCTTTACCTCTTGCAGCGTTTTCTTTATTCCCATGTGCCTTCCATCTGGGCAACTATGCGACGCTTTGATAACATCTGGAATTCTTGCCTTGGGAACAACAATAAGTGCTCGATGATTCCGGCCATCTTCACTTTCCCATATCCGATGCAAACACCCAGATATTAGCTTCAAATTACTCCATTGTGTCCAGTATGCTTTTGCGATGCGACTCTCTCTAATCATCTCTCCTCTTCTTGGCTGTTTGTTTTCCTTTATTCCTTTGAACACACGTGCCAAATCTGGATCTTCCTCCTGGCCTTGCCGAATCTTCTTCAGGAGGCACCTGTCCATGAAAGCCTTTGGTCGAGGAGCTACCGGTGCTTTACGAGGCTTCTGTTGCTTCATCTTCAAGATCACTCCCTTGGTGGTATAGCCACTATTATGTCCAAAGACCAGAGGAACTTCTTGGCCATTGTAAGTCATAACCCTGTTCCTTACGTTGATGTGAATGTCTCTCTCAGCCAAGAAGTCAACGCCAATGATGACTTCGTCGACAATATTCGCTACCAAGAAGTTGTGATACGTAGCTACATTCCCAATCACAATCTTACATGTCACCTCTCCCAGGACTTGCTTGCTTTCACCAGTTACTGTCCACAATTTAGCTTTCCGCAATAGTCTCACCTTCCCGCTGACCAAGTCACTCCGAATGATGGAATGTGATGCACCAGTATCCACAGTCAGCAAGCGCTCTTTCCCGTCCACGTAGCCTTCAACAGTAACATTACTCGCTTTCCGTTCGAGTTGTGACACAGAGATTATAGGGCATTCATCTTGCTCATCTTCTCCAGCTTTGCGTTTCCGTCCACCTGAATTGCTGGGGTTCCTGGAGCCAGTGCCGCAATAACGTGCTATGTGACCTGATTTTCCGCACTTAAAGCATTTAATGGCACCATCACTTTTTTTCTGTACTCCGTTCAACACTTCCAAAATTTTGTCTACCCAAGCCGGAGTGTCCACTTCTACGCGATGAGCCTTGTATGTAGGTTTACTCAAAAGCAAGGCTGTTTCCTGCGTCAGAGCATGCGATACCGTTTCAGCGAATGTCCTTTTGGGGTTTGCATATGTGGCCCGCTTCGTCTCCACATCGCGTATTCCATTTATGAAACACTGGATTTTCACCCTCTCCGTATATTCTACAGGTGCGTCCGCATTTGCTAGATGGGCCAACCTCTCGATATCCGATGCAAATTCCTGTAAAGTCTCATTAGGTTTCTGGAAGCGATTCTGTAGCTCTATTTGGTATATCTGCTTCCGATGTTCGCTACCATAGCGTCTCTCAACTGCACCCATCAATGCATCATAACTGTTCCTTTCGGACTCGGGAATAGTCTGTAAGATTTCTGCTGCAGGTCCCTTCAATGCCACGAATAGTGCTGCAACTTTATCTTCCGTGCACCAATTATTCACCGCAGCCGTCTTCTCAAATTGCAGCTTAAATACCTGGAATGGAACAGAACCATCAAAGGAAGGTGATTTTACCTTGGGAGTATTCGCTAAAGCAGTTGTGCGATTTAGTTGCAATTCCTGGATACGGCCCTTCAAAGCATCCACTTCGGCCTCAATTTTGTCCTGCCGTTCTCTGAATATCTCTTGCACTTCTGTTATTTTTGCATCTTGTGTTTCCAGCCGCGATGACATAGTCCTTTGTTCTTCTAGTTGAGCAGAGATTTGTGATGAAACCTGGGTAGAAATTTCCGTCGACATTTCCAAAAAACGAGTCTCTTGTTCTTCCATTTTAGTCGACATCTGAGTTAATACAGCCAATATCATGTTTGTGTCGACGGTTGCTATTGGACTCGAAGACTCCTTTCTTTCTTCCATTTTTGTCGGTGCCTCCTCGACAAGATGAAAAACATGATCATCAACGTTGATTCCTTCTGCTTCCATAGCCTCTCGCAATCGTGACTGTAACTCTGATTTATTGCCTGTAGTGTTTAGTCCCCGTTGTTCCAACTCATTTTTGAGTTGCTGAATCTTTAATTCATTCAGCTTCGCCATGTCCTTGTTATCCTTAAATTCACTGGTATTTATTCAACAATACCGCTTCTGACACCAATTGTGACGAATTCGATGATTCCTTGATTATCAATCCTGGGTTCGATCACTATAAAGTCGAATAAACACACGCACAGATAATGTAAGTAATAGCTAGTTTTATTTACTAGTAATAAACGCAAAACAATTTTAAGAGCTTGGTAACTTTACAGTAGTTCACTATTGAACGCTTGAAAATAAACTGATCCCCTGCCTTGCTTGGTCACCGCCTTATATAGTCCAACAGGGTGCTTGCCTACGCACCGAGAACTTTCTTGGTTGTTCGCTTTTCGTGTTCTGGAAGGGTCGGTCTTATTTATTAGCATCTCCTCTTTGCATCGTATTCGCAAACACTCGCGCCATCTCTCTTCCTCTTCCTAGTTACACGCTTGCATGCATAAGCGTAGCCATCGTTATCTCAGTTGTGTGTTAACTAGTGGTGGGAGTGTTATTGTGTTAGGGATGGTACATGCTTGAGAATAATCGCCACAATATATACGTGTATTAAAAATAAATAACTGGCTCGATATACCTCCGAAGAGATTAAGGCCGAGATTCTCTATCTGTCTATGTTTAATTTTGAACATCGATGTTAGTTTCTCGATGTTTTTTTTTTTCTATTATCATGACTGAAAAAACGTAAAAATTTAAAACACCAGCACAAATGTCTTTGGCAATAAGCTAACTAATGACGTTTATAAAAAATTTTCAAATCAAAGTGTGAATTTAGGTCATTTATTATGTATGAAAGTGAAATTATAGATACAGATTTGTAATTTTCCATGAGGTTAGAGAGAGCTTAAAAAATTCTTTCTTTTTTTTTATATCGATACATGCTGACAAAAGAGCCACTATTGAAGTTGTTTACGACTCGCTTTGGAAAGTTTAATAACAAAATTTTAAAAAAATGTTTTTAATGCTATTGAATTAAGCGTACATTGCCAGGGCATATATAGTACATCACAATTAGGTATATAATGTTCGGTTTCGCCCGAACTTAGGCTTGCTCACTTATTATTAATTACTTTGTTTTTGATTGATAATGAACGTAAAGAACCCCCTGAAGGGTTGTAATCATAATCTTTACTTTGGTAAATCACTGTTAGCACACCAACAAGAGTTAGACCTATTTACACAGTGTCGTACATACAAAAATACATATGTACATATATAGACGATAAACCGAGTAAATGGAACCACCTTCACTACCTTTGACAGTTTGATAGGTCTAAAAAAGATAACACAAAAGTGCATGTGGGCTAATCCAGAATACGGCCCACTGTCATGGAAAACATCAAATGGTAATAAATAAAAGATATCACTAGCAAAGAGTAAAAATACTTTTCCTTCAATGGTTTGCTACTGTACCCATAGCCCACAAAAAATATGGGATGAACTGTCAGATTTGTTTGAGTATGTCCTATGGGGGACCAATTGCACCCATTTATACCCGAACGAGCACGGGCCGATATGGTTTTTTAGCTCCTTTTACCCCTGTGAGTATGCTAGAAATTAATAACGAGTCACTTTCTTTAGAAATTAGTCACACGATTTTGTGCAAGGTAGTTCTTTGCCGGCTCCGAGCGGCATATGTTGAAGCTGATGAATTTCGCTAAACAATCGAGCTGCAACTCTGTAGTGAACAAAGATTATGAAGCATTTTAGTTACCTGCATCGGATATAAAGCTTCGTTATGCAAGGCAAGTGTACTACCAACTACCATCTCTTCAATAACACATTTTTTATTTATTTAAAACTTAATTTTAAGTATACCTATTTTTGAAATCGGTGCAAAACCCTTGCAAAAAAAATTGTTCCAGCGCAAGTTTTCGCACAAAAAACACCACATATACAAAATATTACTCGCTAAGATATTCCGTTGAGAAAAAAATGGTCCGGAAAATGGACGCCAGTTATTATAATTTAAACACTTTCTGCTTTGTGATTTTAAAACAAAACTGAATTTTTAATTCATAACGCTGTAAAAATCTTTGGGTTAGACATTATAAAAAAAAAAAAAAAATTTTGACATTTCATTGGCACAGAGAGTTGCAAGTTTCTCCTGGGGAAATTTTACTCAGGAAACTTGCAAGTGAAAAACAGGTAATCGTGAAATAGGAAAGCAACAACAAAAACTTAAAAAATTGAGCTATAAACCAACCAAAAATCAACCAATAGCCTTTTGCTTGCAAGTTTTTATAAAAATCCTGTTCTGCGGAAACTTTTTACTTTTGACATTTCGAGAGAGTTCTCCGTCATTCTCACTTTGCTGACAGTTCTTCGCAAGTTTTGTCACCCAATTCAGTCAGCTATTGGCGCGTTGTTAATTTGACTTTATAGGGATCGGCCTCCTGTTCATAAGTGGCTTGAGGTTTAACTTACTACTTTTTAGCTGCAACAAGTGGTCACACCCCTTTTTAGGTATGGTAAAGACTCTTGTTACCAGTAACAAAACTAACAAATAACTTTAGCAATCTACTAGGCATGGGACTATTCGAATAAAACATCCATTTATTCGAAGGCTATAAAAAATTCGAATCATTAATTGTATTCGAATAAATTACAACTATTCGAATAGTTAAACAAATATCACTACAGCTTATGCACACATTTGTACACGCAAACATACATACAAGGCAGGGCATTTCGCTTCCGACATCTCTCGCATTTCAATACAACTATTCGAATACCACTATTCGAATAATACTATTCGAATAAATACTATTAGAATTTTTTGAAACGAATATTCGAATCATTAATTGTATTCGAATAAATTACAACTATTCGAATAGTTAAACAAATATCACTACAGCTTATGCACACATTTGTACACGCAAACATACATACAAGGCAGGGCATTTCGCTTCCGACATCTCTCGCATTTCAATACAACTATTCGAATACCACTATTCGAATAATACTATTCGAATAAATACTATTAGAATTTTTTGAAACGAATATTTTTTTATTCCAATAGTATTTATTCGAAAATAGTCCCACTACTACAAGCTACACACACTCTGCGTAAAAGTGTTTCGTATAATATCGTTACCAGCATAATAGTGCACGTGTTAAATACTTAAAAAAAAAAAACAGCAGAATTTGTGTATCCATATCATATCCTACAACGTCGTTCACTAGAATATGTATGCAGCAGTCCGCAAGAGTTATGTTAAGAAGTAAGATGGATATAAAAAGTTCGAATGCTATTCGTTGGGCAATAGATGACCATTAAGAAGTTCACTGGCCTTTTTAATTCAAAATAGAGGTAGGTGGCTTAGTTCTTATTTCACAACGAAACCAGAAGGGAAAGGTTTTTTCATCCGTTATAGTTTAAAGCTTAGTATCCACGTAAAAGAAAACGAAAAAAGTGTATACGAGTATGTCTAAAAAATGCTCAATAAAATGTTACTTGTCGAGCAGTCTACTCCTCATTCCCCTTTTCAATTCGGCATATGTTCAGAGTTTTTCAACCGATAGCTCATTTGAAAACGTGTGTTTAAATTTAGGTATTCGAAACAATGTGATCGCAAGGTATATGTAAGGCAGGTTCAGCCGAGGTGTATCTTCATAGACGTGTACAATACTTTTTATGTAGCGACAGTTTCTCCAAACCTCCACGGCTAATAATTTGGGCCTTAATTTTAAACCATTCATTGGTTTTTAAATTTTTTTGTAATAAATTAAAAACCCTGTCACTTACCTACACCAACCTTAATTTCTTTCGGTTTAGATTTAAAACTTAACTGAAACAAGTAAGGAAAGCACTGTCATCGGCTGTGCCGAAGTCTTTATACTTTTAAAAATACGTATTACGTTTTTAAGTGGCCAATCCTTACTTACAATAAGTACAAACTCTGCAAAAAATTTTGATGGTCTTACCCTGTTAATTTAAAGATTCATAGCCCAAACCCCGTTTATCGGAAAAATGTGTTGTATGGGGCTATACAATATATTGGTCGAATCTTGGTGGTTTTCACTACGCACATTACATATGTAATAAGTACTGTAGCTGCCAAATTTTGTGTTCCTTATTTATCGGAACAATCGATTGTATGAGAACTATATGTTATGTAAGTCCGATCTGGCTGATTTTCATTTGTCACATTACATATATAATATATACCAAATTACCAAAAAAATTTTACGTGCGTAGCCTTTTAATTGCAAAATTTATAGGCCACAACCTATTTATCGGTACTGTCGATTATATGGAAGCTATTTGTTATGTTGGTCGGATCTGGCTGATTTTTACTAGCCACATTACGTATGTAATATGTATGCAACCTGCAAAATTTTAAATTCCTTGCAGGATTTATAGGTCAAAACCCGTTTATCGGGGGAGCTATGCTTTGTATTGGTCCGATCTTGTTGGTTCCGACAAATGATTAATATATTACAAAATGCCGACCCCTTACCAAATTCCATCGAGATATCTCAAAAACTGAGGGGCTAGTTTGCGTTGAGACAGACAGACAGACGGACGGGCATGGCTAATAGGTGAACTCTGTAACTAGTATCTAGTCACTAATAGAGACATTTTGTGGTCCATTTCAATTTTGATACAATTTGCTATTCAGTAAGGTGTCTCACATCTCTAGTCTCAAAAAAATAGTCACTAATTTGTAAGCTGGTTCTAGGCAGGTCAGAAACAGTAAAATATTGGGTTAAAAATCAAAGAAATTAAAAAAATAATAAATTTTAGTGTAGAAACATTTATATATTTCAAAAAAATATATTTAACTACAAAAAATAAAATAAAAAATTAAAAAAATAAAATGTCCGCGGTCCTGGTCTCGAACCAGCGTCGCTCACTTTGTACTCGAGACGGTTACTACCTATATCTATACATAAGGTGACCACCTTTATTTTTGTAAAATCCGGTACATTAAAAATAATTTTGTTCATTTTGATTTTTTTTTCATATATGCGGTTATTATTATAAAGTCCATTACAAATTTTATTTTTAGCAAATTATAAAAGTAAAATAATGCGGAAAATCAAGTGCTACGTATTTTTTTATTATTTACATTTTTTAAATGTATATTTTGCGTTAGAGCCTATCGCTTGTAGCATTTGTGGTTGATTTTTGAGAAAGTTATAGAATTCCAGACATGTCATTTTAATATTGTACCTTACGTACAAAATGCATTTCAATGTTTCAATTTGTAATTGTGACTTATCATCGGACCAGATATCTTTGATCAAAGAAAAAATTCTCTCGACCGTAGCTGATGTGCCAGGCAAACAGAGAATATAGGAAACAATAGTTAGTATGTGCTGGTGTGGTATATGATTTTTTGCAAAATATTGAAAGATTTCCACCCAACGTTGGTCGGTTGCAGTTTTGTTTTCTTTCCAAGACTGGATCTTTTCTGCAATAACGTATCTTTTTAGAAAAGTGATTTGATCAAATAATTCAGTGTCGTTCGATTCAATATTGAAACGATTTTTTGATGCAATGAATTTGGCAGAAGTTTGAATAGACTCCCAATCTGGAATCCTCTCAAGTGCAGACCAAGCGAATATCTTTAAGTGCTCAAAGTGAACGGTCCACGGCGTCTGTCTTGGATCAAGCGGCTCGCTATACAAACGTGTAATAGAATTCAACTTCCCGTGAAACGGGTTGTGCGTTGGGTTTGGGACCCACCACATAAAACAACGTTCCAATGAAATTCAACAACAAAGCCTCGGATATGAGAACCCCTTTTTTAGATGACAACACCCGCAAACGAAATAAGGATTATGAGATAAGGGCATGTAACTGGAATGTCCGGTCCCTTAATGGGGAAGGTGCCGCTGCCCGGCTGGTTGAGGTCTTGAGGAAAGCAAAAGCTGACATCACCGCCATACAAGAGATGCGATGGACGGGGCGAGGAAATACGATCAGAACACCTTGTAACATCTACTGGAGTGGGCATGAAGACAAGCGCAGATTCGGCGTGGGATTTGTGGTGGGAGAGAGACTCCGTCACCGAGTACTGTCGTTCACACCCGTGAACGAGCGTCTCGCTGCAATCCGCATAAAAGTACGATTTTTCACCATATCGTTTATCTGCGCTCATGCACCGACGGAAGAGAAGGACGACGTGGAAAAGGATGCATTCTACGAGCGCCTGGAAGAAGCATACGAGCGCTGCCCCCGTCATGATATCAAAGTCGTGCTTGGCGACTTTAACGCCAGGGTGGGTAAGGAAGGTGTATTAGGCCCCACTGTCGGGAAGTTCAGTCTCCACGATCAGACCTCGCCAAATGGATTCAGGCTGATCGACTTCGCCGGTGCCCGAAACATGGTCATATCCAGCACTAGGTTTATGCACAAGAAGATCCATCAAGCTACATGGCTGTCCCCCGATCGAAAAACACGCAACCAGATCGACCACGTTGTGATAGACGGACGGCATGCTTCCAGCGTTTTAGATGTTCGCACAATACGAGGACCTAACATCGACTCTGATCACTACCTAGTAGCAGCCAAGATTCGTACCCGCCTCTGTACGACAAAACAGGTGCAACAAAAAACGCAGGGAAAGCTGGACGTCGAAAAGCTGCAATCACAACAGACCGCCAATTATTTCGCAGATCGCCTCTCACACCTGCTCTTCGAGAGCACAATTCAACCTAGTGGAATGCATGAGCAGTGGGATCATATCTCAGGAGCACTCCGTACCGCAGCCGAATAAGTAATTGGATTCCGGCGAACGCGAAGAAACAACTGGTATGATGATGAAGAGTGCCGCGCTGCAACGAAAAGAAAGGACGAAGCCTACAAGGCAACGCTGAGATCGAATGCAACGAGGAGTGTGTGTGAACACTACCGCGAGTTGAAGAGGGAAGCGAGGCGGCCTTTCCGGGCGAAAAAAAGAGAGGCAGAAAAGCGTGCAATAAAGGAGCTTGAGATGCTGGCCAAAGGGAATAATGCCCGAAAATTCTATCAAAAATTCGGCGAATGACAGAAGGTTTTAAACCCGGGGCAAACTCCTGTAAGAATGAGAACGGCCACCTGGTGGCCGATGTTCAGAGAGCACTCAGAATATGGAGGGATCACTTCTCTGCCCTTTTAAATGGAGAAACTGAGCAAGAAACCAGAGAAGATGCCGAACCCGAGCCCACAATCGAAGATGATGGAATTGACGTTCCACAACCCGACTATAATGAGGTGCGAATAGCAATATCCCGATTGAAAAACAATAAAGCAGCTGGCGCTGATGGTTTGCCTGCTGAGCTATTCAAACACGGAGGCGAGGAGCTGGTAAGGCGCATGCATCAGCTTCTATGCAGAATATGGTCGGATGAATGCATGCCTGAAGATTGGAATCTAAGTGCTCTCTGCCCAATCCACAAGAAGGGCGATCCTGCAAACTGCGCCAACTATCGCGGAATCAGCCTTTTGAATATCGCATATAAGGTCCTATCAAGCGTATTGTGTGAAAGACTGAAGCCTGATGTGAACAGACTGATTGGACCTTATCAGTGTGGCTTCAGACCTGGTAAATCTACCATCGACCAGATTTTTACAATACGCCAAATCTTGGAAAAAACCCGTGAAAAAAGAATCGACACGCATCATCTCTTTGTTGATTTTAAAGCCGCTTTCGATAGCACGAAAAGTAGCTGCCTATATGCCGCTATGTCTGATTTGGTTTCCCCGCAAAACTTATACGGCTATGCAAAATGACGTTGAGCAACACCGCCAGCTCGGTCAGAATTGGGAAGTACCTCTCCGAGCCGTTCGAAACTAAACGAGGTTTCAGACAGGGTGACCCCCTATCGTGCGATTTCTTTAATTTAATGCTGGAGAAAATAATACAAGCTGCAGAACTTAACCGCGCTGGAACAATATTTTATAAAAGCGTCCAACTGTTGGCATATGCTGACGATATTGATATCATTGGCCTTAACAACCGCGCCGTAACTTCTGCTTACTCCAAATTAGAAAAAGAAGCGGAGAAAATGGGATTGGTGGTGAACGAGGGCAAAACGAAGTACCTTCTGTCATCATGCAAAGAGTCAGCGCATTCGCGCCTTGGCAACCAAGCCACTGTTGGCAGCAATAATTTCGAAATAGTAAAGGACTTCGTTTACCTGGGAACCAGCATTAACACCAACAATAATGTTAGCCTAGAAATCCGACGAAGAATTACTCTTGCAAACAAATGCTACTTCGGACTGAGTAGGCAATTGAAAAGTAAAGTCCTCTCTCGACGAACGAAAATAACACTCTACAAGTCATTCATCGCACCCGTCCTGCTATATGGTGCAGAAGCGTGGACACTAACAACATCTGATGAGGCGGCTCTGGGAGTATTCGAGAGAAAGGTTCTTCGAAAGATTTGTGGACCTCTACGCGTTGGCGACGGCGAGTACCGAAGAAGATTTAATGATGAGCTGTATGAACTTTACGCAGACGCGGACATAGTTCAGCGAATTAAAACACAGCGGCTTCGCTGGCTAGGCCACGTAGTGCGAATGAGCGAAGATGCTCCAGCCCAGAAGGTATTCTCATCGGCACCCGCCGGTGGAAGCAGAGGAAGAGGGAGACCACCACTCCGATGGAAGGACCAAGTGGAGACCGATTTGCGCTCCCGCGGTGTTCCCAATTGGCGCCAGATAGCGCAACGAAGAAACGACTGGCGAGCTATGTTGGACGGTCAAAATCGCCCAGGCGGTTAGATGACCATTTAAAGAAGAAAGAAGGTGTATGCATTGACTTTATATGCGATTCAATATCTGATTTGCCACCGTGAGCAATATTGAAGTCTTTTGTACACACATCGCATCGCACATCACTATCACCTATTGTTTTTTTAATAAATAAATATTTTTCTTTTCAGTTTTCGTTGAAAAAATTCACTCCACGCTTTCTTGACATGTTGCACTTTTTCATTTGAGCTAGTGATGGGGAAGTCATCGATATTTTCGATAAAATAAAGAAACAAAGCTTTCAAAATTTAACGTTACAAATAGTGCTACCAAGTTCTTGAAAAGCCAGTGTTGTAAAAATTCTTAATAACAATTAAATGTAAAATTAAAACAAATTTGTTTTTTGTTTCCTAAAAATTTTCATACATCTGAATATTTCGGTACATTTGCTTGTACCCAAAGCTTAATTTCGGAACATGGTACTGAACCAAAAATTTAGGTATCGTACCGGTTATTTAGGTACAGGTGGTCACCTTATCTATACATCTATACATCCACTGTCAATTGCTGTACTTGAGATTTATGCAAGTGTGTTTTCACCACATATCTTTGGTGAACGTTTTGTGATTTTCTCTTACAGAATACCGAAATCATCTGAAGTCACAATAATTGTCTCTAATGAAAAATCTCAAATTTAGTGACTTGAGATGAGACAGACTTACAGAATACAGCTATAAATCTACTCAGCTCATCGTCCCATCATTTCGGTATACTTAGAGCCGTTTTCTCAAGTAAATATTAAAATTGATCTGCCTGATAAAAACTTTTTTTTTTATAGAAAACTGTTGTTTACCTGGCAGATAAATTTTATAGTTTACTTGAGAAAACTGCCCTTGTTGGTGGGTCTATAATACCATTTCATGTTCATGAAAGCTATAAAAAGCGTATACACAACAACACCCGTTTACGCAGTACAAATGTATACTTTCCTAACAGCATTTATGTGTGCGTAGTAGCTCAGTGCGTAGAGCACTCGACTCTGAAGCGGAAAGCGTCGGTTCAAATCTTACCGAGTGACATAATTATAATTTTTTTTTACAACATTTCTGGTTTAAATTAGTTTTAATTCCCAACCAAGATCTTTACACGAATCGAAATTTTTTCTCATATTCAACCAAATAACTACTGTACAAACAGGACAACTTTCGACCAATAGGATAAATTTAGTTGAATCGAGAATTTTTTCTTTAAAAATGTACCTACAATAAATAATATTTTAAAAAAGCAGAGGCACGCACACGCAAGTTTCGCGAATGATAAATATAAACAGCTTATTCCTCTTCTTCTTATTTGTTTACAAAAATTACTGGAGGTCACGTAGGGAATGTTGTAGAGTTCATCTGGACCACTTTTAGAATTTTTGTCTGTCTGTTTGCCTGTTTGCACTGACACGGAAACAAAGAAATGCATTTTTATAAGACTTTCTCTGCTGTAACTTAGGGCGTGTGCAAAACTTGCACGATAAACCTAAACGATATACATATTTAAAGTGGGGTACCTAGAGAAATAGATTTATATGAAGCAAAGTGCACTTAGTTTCTCGAAAAAATATCAAAGCATGCTTCTGTTTGCTTACTTTTTTGTCAATTTCACCTAAACAGGCATGGGTAATAACTCAAGTTTTGAGGCTCTGGCGCATTAACTCCATTGATAACAGCGCCTCCTCTTCCATTAACGCATAGTGTCAGCACTAATATTTGTCTGATTTTTTGCGCTGTCATTTTGGAGTCGCTGATTCTTAAACTAGTAACTTTGCATAGAAGTTTAGGTATACAATTATAAAATGCTAACTAACTTACTTCTTAAGTAGGATGGCTAGAAAAGCTAAATATGGGTCCGAAGAAAAGGAGCACAAAGTTGAATGCTTAATCTGTGCTTAGCAGCTATCGGTTGCAAACAAGTCTACATGTAGCCTTATACGACATATAAAAAGGCGTCATCCCCCCTAATCCATTGTCAGACAACCTACAAGAGAAATATAATTTCCTTAGTTACCCCCAGAGCGGTTGTTGGCGCTATCTTCGAGCTGGCATTGTTTGTGTTTGGTAGCTCAATGCGTCAATGGTTGATTTCATGTATCCCTCGGTGTTTATGGCACAGTGGCGTTTTTGACACTGCTTGTCGATGGCGCTTTTCTATACTTGGCGCTAGCGCCACAAACTCCGAGTACGTTGTTAGCGCAAAATCACTTTCGAGTTTAGATACCGTGGGGTACCAAAAAATTTAGAAATTTCATTTTTTGAATCCATCCATCCATCGATACATCTTAGAAATAAAAATTAATGTGTGTCTGTGTGTCCTTTATAGGTGTCCAAAGTACTCAACCGATTTTTATGAAGTTTTCACAGTATATTCTTTGGATCACGGGTTAACGCATAAATTTAGTTTTGGAAAAGTGGGCGGTGCCACGCCCCCAGGCTATATAAAACTACAATTCATCATAACTCTAAACTTATTTGGTCTAAATTAATGGTATTTGGATATACGTGTCCTGTAGTCAAGATTTACATAATTTTGGGTTTTGTTTGTGCTTAATTATTGTCCAAAGCTTTTGGTCACTCTCAATGAAACTTTCACGATAGGTTCAGAAGTTCGGTGGCGCGACGCCCATAGACTTTATAAAATTTCAATTGGTCAGAACTCTGAACATATTTGGTTTAAATTAATGTTATTTTTATATATGTGGCCTTTAGTCATGATTTACATAATTTTGGAATAGTGGGCGGTGCCGCGCCAACATATTTTTGTGTTTTGTTTGTGCTTCATTAATGTCCACAGTTTATAGTCGATCCCTGTGAAACGACACAGTGGGTTCAGGAGTTCGCTGGGGATGACACAGGCCATATATATAGTTTTTGGAAAAGCCCCAGGCTATTTGAAGTAGCAATTCGGCATAGCTAGGAATTTATTTGGTGCAAGTTAATGATATTTTATACATAGATATGTGTTATATACATAAAAAAAAACCTTGGCAACAGAAAGTGGTACCAGGATCAAATAAAAGTTAATTCGATTTATCTTCGAAACTACGGACATGTCAGTACCCACAGAGGAAATGGGAGAAGAAGGGAAGTACGAATAGAAATTTCAGATATAGAGGTGGTGATGGAGGAAAATGAAGAGTGTAAAGAAGTGTAACGGTAATAGGGGTGGTGGAAAAGCAGAGTAGAAAGTCTTTAATAAAACTCTAGAAAAGTTGTATCTGCGAAACCGGGTACCCTGCTAGTATCTTAACATAATTAAAAATATGTGTTCAGCCTGAAGGCGTATAAATTTCGCATCTAGCCTAGCTTTGCAAAGACCAAAATGTCGCTAGCACTATCAGAGACATTGCTATCAGTAAATCACTCAACTGGCAAAATAACCCACTTTGATATTTGTCTGGTTTGTAAACTCAAATGATGTGTAGAATGCATTTATGACATGCAAGCAATCGGCGTTGTCTTATTTTATTAAAGTTGTCACTCTTTTCAATTAACTTTGTTCGAAACGAACGTCAGATACACAGACAAGTTGCATTTATATGTATGTATGGGCAGGCACATATACCCTGCAGTGAAGCACCAAACTAGTCAGGAAACATACCACGAAAAACTAAAATGTACTGACTAGTATTGAACTAGGCAGAAAAAGATTATATTTGTACCAGTAAAAACTCAAAGTTAAGCAGACTCCTCAAATGTCCAGAGTTGCTTCGTTTTAATTTTACTTGTTCTGAGTAGAGCACTTGTTCACTGTTCCCTTTGGAATTTCAATAATTTTCGCTTACCATGATTGAATTGAAAATGTTTGGTGCAGCCCTATAATATTTACTAGACATGTTGTGGCCCCTTAGAGGGACCTCTTGCTGTAACAATAGTCCGTCCTGCTTAGTCTCATGGCATCACGCAGTGTGTTTGTCGAGGAATAACACCAAATATTTGTTTATTTCAGCTCTTGTCTTAATGACATGCCAGGGAGTCCATTGGTCCTTTGGCTAGGCTAAGTACTGCCGGCTGAGAACTTATACTATCTGAGCGTTGAATAAGTTGATTATGAGCGTTGAATAAGTTGATTATGAGATGGTTCTCAATATTAATTGGTACTTGCCAGAGGAAAGATGTCGGTCTATATGATTCACCTACGTTGGCAGGTCTTTCCTGGTTTAAATACGTGATAAGATTCATAGGTGGTCTAACATAAATGTATTCTTTAAGGGTCAAGTCAACATCATGTCCTATGGCGACCAAAAATTTAAAATGGAACTTTTTCTCCCATGGATCCAGTTGCTTTTATGGATAAAAGACAGTTGGCTGACTAGTTGGCCTTTATATTCAAACTAGTTTTGAAGTAGTTTGAACTAATTGCTTTGACTGCATGGTAGTTAAGTGAACTTTATGTTAAATATACATGAATGCACTCATATGGATGATGTATATATATGAGCACATTGCCAGTATTTTAATCCATTTAAAAATAAATACTACAATAAATAAAATTCTTATTTAAACATTGCTCTTACACAGGAGCACACAACTTTAGAAGCATACATACATATATACTTAAGTAGTTAGCTCATTATTTTCCTTTCCATATATGTATGTACCTACATACATATGTAAATACATATGTATAATTTTCAACACTCCCCAACTGTTGCACATCGAAAGATCTATCGATCAATCAGTTGAACGGTTGTCTGTCAGTTCGGCGTTCTTTTACTTGGTTAGTCCTTTTATAGATGTCATATTTATATTTATGATATGTCACAACACGACCGCCATCAGCCGGCCCTTCTTTCCTATTCATCAACTCGTCGCTTTATGTTTACGCTCGTCGAATGCATTTTGAGTAGCAATAATAAAATGTTGACAGCAACAACAACAATTTCAAAAATTCACCAGTAAGCAGCAGCAGGTGTCTGCAACACCACCGCCAACAACACTACTATTGTGGCCACAAAATTTCACCTCATTCTAGGTCCTGCCACCATACAAGCCAGCCAGCAAAAGGCCCTCACACCGTTATATCATTCATACATTGTGCATATGTATCTCTGCACAACATGTGACTGTATCAGAACAGAAATGAGCGGCATACTAGTCAGCAGTGTGACCAGGTTAGCCTTTTCGAGGCTAGATATAGCCTTTCTTTTTGTCCTTTAGCCTCATAATTTTGGTTTTAGCTTCGTGGCTTTTTTCTAGCCTTTTTTACTCCAAACCTTTTCTGGTCCCAACACTATATTTTTCATACAAATTCGAGGAATATATGAAATTAAAGTTGAATGAAGGTAGTATTGATGACGAAATACAGAAAATTATTCGTAAAAATTGTCAACTACTTTTAATGGTGTTGATAACCCAATTGCGACATCGCCTACCTGATAATATGCACTCTTTACTAAAGATACATTTTTTTTCAGTTGATAATTCTTTGAAAGTTACAACGCCGGATGTATTTTCTCACTTTCAAAAAGAAAAGTCTAGGTATTCTCCAAGTCAAGTAGCATTGATTGGGCTGCAGTGGCGAAAGCTAATAACCGTACGGTGGACGAGTGTGACCTCTACCATAGAATTTTGGGCGGAAGTCCAAGAACATAAAAATTCATTAAACGTACCCCCTTTTTTAGAACTGGTCGAATTCGTATTTACCGTTTTGGTATGACCTTTCAGTAATGCGGAAGCTGAAAGAATTTTTAGTTCATTAACATTTTAAAAACTTAGTTAAGTGTTGGATATAAGCAAAAGTATTTTACCATCTCTTGGCTGTTATATTTTCTTTCCCCGCCACTCTTGTAAAATCTTTCCACCATTAAACACGTGTTAAATATATCTCTCGAAATTGTATATAATTTCACAGAATACCCACACACTCTTTGATTTTAATCTAAAAGATCTAGGCAGCTGAATATCATCAGGATTAGATATTCTGCACATCTATTAATTTCTACATTAAGGAACATAGTTATTAAAAATTAAAATGCTTAACTCGCTGCTTAATATTAGAATTGCACTAATTTTTAAATTACCGTGATCTCATCTCTATGATAAATACCGAAATTTGTACGCAGACTCAAGCTCTTCTGATTCTTTGAAAAAATTCCTAGTCAAGGAAAAAGTTCCTGATATGTGTTGAACCAAGAATAGTTCCTTCAAGTTATGTCTACAGCTTTATATACAAATAGTTTAAACTAAAATAAAAATTTGAAATGGATTTCGTAAAAAAAGTCTGACTTTTTTTTAGCTTCTTTTTTTCTTAATTTTAGCCTTTTCTAACCTTTTTTTTGCCGATTTAGCCTCTTTTTAATCACATTGCGCGGTTATGACTACTCAATAACACGTCCTTTTTACTTTGAGCGCCAGGAATGGAACCAAATCGTTACCGTAGCCTTTTGAAACTGCTCAAGTTTTCAAAACTGATACCCTAACAGTTATTCTTATTTGTAAATAAAAACGAAACCTAATCCGTTTCAAGCACAAAAATAGGTTTTGTAACGCAGAAACTCCACGATATATACCTTGCCCTGATTTCGGGACTTTGTATCTTCTAGAGAATAGAACAAGTTCCATTTTAGTTAAATGGGAAAATAGGCAATTTTTATATCCCGTAGTGCTATTCTCACAACGTTATTAGTTTTGTGCGACGAAAGCGCGGACCGGCATAAACAAATTGAGGTAAATAGATATTAGACGTGTTCCCATCAGGAGTGATCCAGATCCAGATAGAAATGTTGCATGTAAATGCAACAACAACGTTGTGATCTTGATATTTATGTGGATCAAATCCGTATAGAAGCTCTGTTCGTTTAGTTCGTTGTAGTAGATTTTTTGACAGCCAACCCTTATTTGCTTGGTAGCACAAATATATATTTATAAACGCACGTATATGCACACACAACTCTCATACAACTTATCGTATCGTTCCCGTGAGATCTTGATCGTGATACTGATCGGGATAGCTGATTGCAATGCAACTATTGACTTATGTATATCAAATGATATAGACATTTATTTGATTAAACAATGTGGTTGTGACAATAAGACCAAGTCTTTTATAGCACATCTTCTGTTTTTAAGAACAAAAATTAATTAATAAAAACATAATATAACTAAAAGTAGCCTTAATATCTAATGTTCAGTTTAGTTTAATTAATGAAAAATTTGAAGCCTAATACTTATTACAAGATAAATATATTTTCAGCCTGAATTACAAATTTAATTTCAAGTAATAAACACATTTTTGTTTGGTAAGAAAGAAAGAAGAAAAGAACAGTATAAAGATATAGTTATGCAGTTATGTTCCAATCACATACATCATGCTGAGCTGAAGTACTCATAGATCACCCTTTTGTAATTGCTCCCACTCAAAGCACCCTTGATAGTATCAGGAATAGAGTTCCAGAGCCTAACAGCATTTACAAAAAATAGTCTTGACGAGGACAAGTAATGATATTTGGGAATTATTAAATTACGATGCCTACAAGACTTGGAAAATTTTAGCTTTTCATATAGATATTGAGGTTCTTTGAATTCAATAAGTTTGAACATGTAAATACAGTTTCGAGCCGCGATGTAATCGCATATACTGCATCCAAGGACTTTGCACTTAAACGGAGAGATGTGATCGTATTTTCTTAGACCATAGACATAA
Organism: Merzomyia westermanni; assembly: GCA_949987695.1. Taxonomy (NCBI): domain Eukaryota; kingdom Metazoa; phylum Arthropoda; class Insecta; order Diptera; family Tephritidae; genus Merzomyia; species Merzomyia westermanni. Next base: position 160,966,539 of record OX465289.1, on the reverse strand, counting down.
CGCGTGATATTGTTGAAAGCAACATCAACTTTATGACGGGAAGCAGAATCAAATTGGCCATAGACGAGATCGGAATACGTTAGGTGTGGTACAATCAGATGGATAGCTAGCTTCTTTCTAGTTTCAAGTGGGGTAAACGCGGCAGTCATTCGCAATCTTCGTAACACAATATAAACATTGGATACTATTTTATTAACGTGATCGACACAGTTCAACTTTGAATTTAACACAAATCCCAAGTTTTTAATCTTGTTTGTAAACGAGAGAGCGGTATTGTCAACATATAGCTTGGGGATTGACTCAGACTGGATAACATTGTTACTAATTGGCAGCACATATGACTTTTTGGCATTTAAACTGAGACAGTTATCACGCGCCCATTTCGAAATTGCTGATAAATCACTATTTATTTTAGAACACAAATCCTCAATGAGACCAACACGGTTAGACAAATACAATTGGACATCATCGGCATATGCATGAACATTTACATACTGACGCACAGGGAACACATCATTGACAAACATACTAAATAGAAGAGGGCCCAGTACAGAGCCTTGTGGTACGCCAGAGGAAACAATACCAGATTTAGATGCAGAACCTTTGCAAATCACTTTTTGGGATCTTCCTGTCAAGTAACTGGCCATAAGCTTCACTGAGCTGTCAGAAAAACCAAAGTAATATTCAAGTTTCTTACAAAGAAGACTATGGTTGACACAATCGAATGCCTTGGAAAAATCAAGGAGGCATAGAAGCGTCAATTCACCATTATCATAACGGATTCTTATATCATCCATAATTTTTACCATTGCAGTAGAACAGCTGTGATTAGTTCTAAATCCTGATTGAACTGGACATATCAGTTTGTTGTCTTGAGCGTATTTTGAAATTTGGGCTGCCATCAATGACTCACACACTTTTGCAAAGGCAGATAAAATGCTAATTGGTCTATAGTTACTCGGTTCAACAGCTGCCTTTACTTTGGCAATAGGAGTAATTAATGCCTTTTTCCATTCCGTTGGGAAATATGAAGTTGTAAAACAGTGATTTATGATATGTGTGGGAGTTCCAAGAATGAATGGCAACGCAAGTTTTACAAACTTTAAGGATACTCCGTCCTCTCCGATCGCATTAGACTTGATGCCCATGAGAGCTTTATAAACGTCGTGCTCAGACACAACCTCAAACTCAAATTTTTTATCCGGTGTAAACATGCTTGTGAAGTTCTGAGATACAGGACCGCCCTGATATTTACTACAGCTAACGAAGTAATCGTTTAAACTGTCTGGGTCAACCTGGCATACTGATTGCGTTTTTCCATGTATATTTAGGTTTCTTTGATTACGCCATAGGTCTTTAGATGGAATTGATGGATTTAGTTTACTCCGACAGTACTTCTGCTTGGATTCGCGGGCAATGATGGTGGCTCTATTTCGGACAATCTTGTACTGTGACCATGCAAGGTCCGTTCCGCTCCTCTTCCACTTAGTGTAAAGCCTATTCCGTGCTTTAATGGCTGACCTTACTTTGCTGGTGTACCAAGGAACGCAGTTAGCAGAAAAACTAGCTTTTCGTAGCGGAACATGCTTGTCATAAAGCATACAAATTATTTTATTTAAAAACTCCAGCTTTTTATCTACCGTCGCAATAAACCAACACTGGGTCCAGTCAACATTAGACAGATCAAAAAACAACACATCAACATTTACTCATTTGAAATCACGATATTCAATAGTAGTAGTGTAGGCCGGACAGTTGAACATGACATCGAGCGTGCAAAAAATTAAGTCATGGTCAGAAATGAAGCTTATTTGATCAAATTTAAGAACATGTTCAGGACTCGACGTAATGATGAGGTCTAACAAGCTTGGGGTCGAATTTGGAGAATATCGTGTTGGTATATCTTTATTAATTATAGTAAGACCTGCAGCTGAGACATGATCAAGCAATTTATTTGAATAAGAGTCATTGAGTAGAATATTAACATTAAAATCACCACATATAAGAAAGCGTTCGAAATCAATTAAGAACAAAGCCATATCATTAAAAAACAAATCTAACAGGAAACATTTATGAGGATTGTACACACAAGATACTAATATTTTTTGATAGTTATCCGAAACTTCAGCAATTATGTACTCCGTATCAGAGCTATTTGATTCTGCTAAGATATTGATTTTTAAGGAGGTTTTGCAGTATATGGCAACACCTCCTCCCTTTTTGGTTTTACGATCAACACGCGTTAGGCTATAGTTGGGGATACTGTAGTAGAAATCGGAAATATCAGGAGAAAACCAGGTTTCAGAGACGCAAATAATATCTACATTCGATTTCTCAAAAGTATCCCTAACGTGGTCTAGTTTCTCCGCATTTAAGCTACGGCATTAAAATGCACTACACTCAGTCCTTTGGATTGCTTGCATAAAATATTTATAAGAGCCTTGTGGGAGTAATTTATGCTGTAGGCGGATTTCCTACAGAGGTTTAAGACCATAGTTTTGAGAAGGAACGCATACAAGCCCTGCAAAAAACGGAAATACTCCGTTTCATACTCCATAGAATACTCCAATAGGAGTATCAGAGTACTCCAACACATATCCTCATTCATATAAAAAAGGTGGTCCAATTTACATGGCAATGTCCGGTGATTGGATCACCTAATCCATCTCGGAGTACTCCGTTTCTTTGCTTTTGAATACTCTATAGACCACCTACGTGAGAGTACTCTCAAAATACTCCCATGGGATTACTCTATAGAGTATTCAACAGCAAAGCGAGCGCGGGAGTAGGTGGTCCTCAGAAGAACACATACTCCCATTCTCGCTTTTGTCTAGAGTACTCTATAGAGTAATCTTTTGGCAGCATTTTCAAAGTACTCCAACGTAGGTGCTCTATAGACTATTCAGAAGCAAAGTAAATGGTACTCCGAATAGGATTAGGTGATCCAATCACCGGACATCGCTATGTAAATTGGACCACCTTTTTTATATGAATGAGGATAAGTGTTGGAGTACTCTGATGCTCCAACGTTTTTTACAGGGAAGTGTTAAGATATAAGCAACAACAACATAAAAGCGTATGTATGTGATCAAAACAATATACATCATTAAGGGAAACATTTGAAAGAACGAAGAAACGATAAGAGTAGAGATAAGACAAAGGGATAGTTAAAAGTTCAATAAGAAGAGAAGGGGAAAATAATAATGAGAGTAAGGTGCTAAGAACATTATAACTCGATTGAACTAAATTACACATTTAAACAGGGTGAATAATTGATGTATATTGGAACGAAAATCGACACTGATGATGGCACAACGCCGAAACCGGTTTGTCTCAAAACCAAATTTGACAAGGGATGACGAAAAATCGTTCCAATATACATCACACATTTAAACTTTAAACTTATGCGCTCATTTGCCTATGATTGCATTCACCTCGGCTATGCTTTCAACCAATTTGAGCTCGTCGCCTGGTTTCAAACGTACAAAAACTCTGCCACGAATAGACAACGCCGACGCTAGTTGCTTCTGCCGCCTAAGCGCAGAGGCATGAGTCATCACCATTCGCTGTTTCTTGGGTAAACTCTCATGCAGAAAAAATGAGCTGTAACCCGGCATATCGATATCGGAGAGCGCGAGAGACCTCTTTTTGGATTTGCATGTCATAGCAGTAGATTTGAGAAGATTGCGGTCCGATGCAGAAAATAGCTTAACAACAATTGTTGGTTTGATTTTTGTGCTGATTATTACCTCCTCCATTTCGCAGTCGAAAAGCATCTCGCAAGGGTGGCGGCTGATGCTCTGCCACTCTACATATTTTCACAAAGAGCTCAGGCAAACACTCATTTGTTGTTTGTGGAATGCCAGTAATTATTAAGTCGGTAGCGACTGCATTGCTTTCGAGAGCATTGAGCTGAGCTTGTGCTGTAATCAGTTCACTTCAAAGGGTAAGAACATCAGAGCACGCATTTTCAACTGCTGTCACTCTCTTTTCAATTGAAGTGAACGATGCTTTGAGATTAGAAATATCAGCAGACAACTCACCAAATTTTTGCATCAAACGATCTTCAGATTTCCCCATTATTGCAGTCAACTGTTTCACTACAGAATCTCTCAGTTCTTCCAATTTCTCATGGAGAGAATCAAATGTTGGTGTGAGCGGGGTTTTAAGGGGGGAAGCCGGTCCTCTTGGTGGATTTCTGCGCGCCATAGTTGCTGTTGTTGCTTTTTTATTTATTTTTTTTATTGCTTGTTATTGTTATTAGTTGAGAGTTTTTGTTTAGCGTTTTTCACGGGCAGGTACACTGATACGGGCGAACAGCAGTTCAAAAGCACTCCTATAACCCAAAGGTTTTGTTTATTTACAAAAACGTAGGTAAATTTCGATGAAATATTGAGGAAAAATACAATTAATTAGAGCGCACAAAAAACACGTTCTACTCGGTTGACAGTTGCAAATAAGCAAAATGTCAAGTGTCAAGTAAATACGTCAAATCACCACGATTTTCGTTTTACTTCAAATTTTCGATTAGAAGTAAAGTGAAAAAGTTAACGCCACTATATAGTATTTGGTGTTAACGCCAAACCCTAAAAAAACTCAAAAAATCCGATTTTCTACAAATTTAAACATTTTCAATGATAAAAATTACTTTTATTTTTACAATTCTATAATAAGCAAGAACAACTTGTTCCAATGCAATTCAAAATGTGTTTCTGAAAACAGTTTTCATGGCACATATCAGAATCGCATTTTAGAGCTCAGTGAAGTGAAGAAAGGAAAACGTCAGGTGATAACTAAAGTTAAATGATTTTTCACGATAACGCCCAACCAGTTTAAAGTTTTGGGTTATAACTCTTGCAATTAAATAGGTAACGCTCTTCTGACTTGTTTTGAAATCACTTTCTTGAAGAAACTAGTTTTATTTACCGATTTGAATGGAATTTGACTTTGTAAAATACCTTTGTAAATAAAAATGTGAATAAAAATACAATGTTATTCTGATTTTTTTTTATTGGAAAAATCGGCATTTCTTTACCTACGTCAACTGTTAAAGCTCGTGAAAAATGTCAGGAGAAGTATCGACAGATGTTTCTGTCCCAGGAATCATAAGCCAGAGTGATTTTATTAATCGTTTAAAAGTTATAAAGGTGCTGATACAGGAGCATTTCGCTTAAGTTTTTTAGTTATATCTTTTAGATAATTAATAATATCATCTTTCCGCCTTCGAAATATAATTGCTGCAACCGAAACGCGTCTTTTGACTAAACGCGTCTTTGAAAAATCGGTAAAAACATCGGTTTTTTTGGTACAATACATGGATCTACCACAGCGGCGTATACAGGGGGTGGCGGGGATAGATAACTCCCTTCGTAAATAATAGTAGTATTTTACTTTTGATTTAATAATACAATACCATTTTATGCTTCTGATTTGTAATTTTCTTATTTTTGACTAAAGACAAAGTGCATTTTTATGAATATATGAAATTATCGGTTAGTTTATCACATGATAACCTAATCATGACTTGCCTCAGAACGACATTTTCGTTTACACTAAACTCTGATTAAGTTATGATGAAAAAGTTGGTCATTGTAAACGTTTTTGGGAGAAATTTGTTCTTGCATGTTTTTTATTAGTTAATGGGCTATACTTTTATAAAAAACGTGTAAAAAATTCTCGTCGCTATATATTTTTCCGTCGCTGTGTGCTCTGATTAAATTAATGAGCCTGCACCGTCTGAATTCGGATTTTTATAGACGTAAGAGATAAGAGCGTAGAGTTTTAGCTCAACAATTCCAGACGGCGAAAATTAGCGTATTATTTTGGTCCGTTATTTTATTACTCCCAGAACCAATGTGTACGCATATCTTGAAACCGGTTTCATCGTCTTGAAAGCCTGGTGAATTTCTTAGAAGGTCGAAAATACTAGTAAACGTGTATAGGCTTAGGTTGGCCCAAAAACCGTTTACTCAATGTCCGATTATCGACGATGCGTTGATAATCTTCTAATAAAAGTTTTCAAAGGATGGACCTCTGATTATGTGCGTTCACAATGCAACGTTTGTGAATTTTGCATTCCTTATTACAAAAAATGGATTAAAGGCTGCAATTCAAAATTGTTATTCAGTGAATGGGAATGTATGGATTGTATTCTGACATGAATGCATTTCTTAACAACTCTCGTAAGTATGTTATCGGTTGAATATTCTTAGAATAAGACACATCGTCCAAGGATATGAGTATTTCTTCGTCGTCAATGTTTATATATTTTGTTGTTGTTGTTGTTGTTAACAGTGCTTCGCCCTTCCCAATGGGCTCGATCACTCTAAATTGTCATCAGGCTCTTCTAACGGAAGTCCAAGGAAACGCGCAGTTTCCACAGGGTTGGACCAGAGTGATGTAGGTGTTAGAAGAGTGGGTTCAACTGAACAGGAGAAGAGATGTATGGTATCATGAGGGGACATACCACATGCAGGGCATGTGTTTGGTATGTTGGCGTTCAGTCGGGATAAGTAAGAGTTTAACCTATTACAATATCCAGAGCGAAGTTGTGCTAGTATGACTCTAGTCACCCTCGGAAGTACACGCTCCTCTTCAGCCAATTCAGGTGGTTGAGTATTAATAACGGGATTCACAGGCCGAGATCTGAGAGATCTGTCTACCGACTCGGTGTGGAGGTCATGGTTCCGCAGATCGAACGGCAAAGAGATATGGTGCCCGATCTCATCGTAGTGCTTACGGAGATGTCTCCTTATGTCTCTGGGGGGCGGTGCTACATCCAAAAGATGTCGATTTGGATGACTAGGCTTATGACAGTTCAGAAGGAACTGTCTACTCAAGAGTTCCGCGTGCTCTTGAACATTGAGCAATTTTTCCTCTTGATGGAGGTGAGACTCAGATGACATAAGCAGACATCCCGTAGCAGTTCTGATGGCGATATTTTGGCAGACTTGCAATTTCCTCCAGTTGGTGTCAGAGAGATTGGGCGACCATATGGGTGCAGCATAGTCGATAACCGGCCGGCCAATAGCCTTATATGTAGCAAGCAATGTTTCTTTGTCTTTTCCCCAAGTAGGGTGGTTGACAGTAGGTAGAGGTACTCCGTCTAGGTGGACATTTAACTCTTGCCTCATCTGCGCATTCCATGGGGTCAGATTTCGCTCGGTGAAGAAGCTGGAAAGGTCATGGAGGTAACTGTTGATTCTAATACTAAGTTCGTCAATGGAGGGACCCTTGCCCGAGGCCATTATCGTGCAGTCGTCAGCGTAGGAAACAATGGAGACTCCCTCTGTTGGGGGGAGGAAAGTCTCGAAATATAGAAATTAAACAAAAGGGGAGAGATAACACCACCTTGCGGCACCCCTTGTTTTATTCTTCGTGGTCTAGATTTCTTGTTCATGAATTTGACTGTTGCCTGTCGACCATTGAGGTAATTAGCGGTCCACCTTTTGAGGCCGGCAGGGAGCGGTGTCTCTTCCAGATCTCGCAAAAGTGTGGCGTGATTGACCGTGTCGAATGCATTTGATAGGTCAAGTGCCACGAGAACCGTCCTATGGCTTGGTGGGTGTTGATTCAAACCGTTATTAATCTGCGTTGTAATGGCGTTCAAAGCGGATCTCGTGCTGTGATTTTTGCGGAAACCATGATGGTGATCGGCCAATTTCAGATTTGCAATGAAGTAAGGGAGCAGAATGGTCTTTAGTAATTTCGCTACCGGCAAAAGGAGGGATATAGGCCGATAAGACTCTCCTTGGTTCGCCGGCTTCCCTGGTTTTAGTAGGGGAACTACAAACGAAGGTAGTTAGAGAGAGATTAAAGAGAGCCGCAAAATAACTCTGTCCCTCGTGGCCTAGGTGTTTGATCATCTTCATGGCGATTCCGTCGGGTCCGATGGATTTTGAGGGTTTGGCCTTCATTATGGCTTCCTTAACCTCTGCGACTGAGACGGCAATGGGCGCAGTAGAGTGTTTGTGTTTGTGCGCACGTCGGAAGACTCTTCTCTTAGTCCTATCTGCAGGTGGATGCATTATAAACAGCCGGCAAAAGGAGCTTGCGCATTTCCTGGCGTCCGATTTGACGCTGTCGCCGAATGCAATGGCGACCTTGTCATTGTGTTTGGTCGGATTGGATAGGGCCTTGACAGTCGACCATAATTTGCCGACTCCGCCGGAGAGGTTGCATGTCTCAAGGTGTTGTTTCCACTTGGTCAGCTTGTGTTCGTTGACTATCCTACGAATTTCCGCATTGAGATCATTGATTCTGGGATCTGCGGGATTGATGAGTCTCACTTGGTCACGTTCTCTTGCCATCGCCGCAGCTTCTGCCGGAAAATTCGGACGAATTTCTGGTAATAGGCCCCCGCTCGTTATGGAGATGTCTGGCGAACTGTGGCAGTTACCTGCTACCCTGGTGGGGGCATCTCCATTGACTGTACAGAATGCTGAGTTATCTGTTTGGTCTGCAATTGCGTGTCTTCTGCTGTCTGCTGGCAAGTTGGAGTGCCAGAGATCGTGATGCGCGTTGAAATCGCCTAGGATTAGATGGTTATCGCCCCTTAGCAACGCACTAATGTCGGGATAATAATCTCTATTACAACACGTGGCAGGAGGAAAAAAGATGTTTATGATTTGCAGGTCGGCGTCTCCTGACCGGACTGCTATGCCTTGGCATTCTAAGGTAGAGTCCCTGGGGTCGACGTCAGGGGAAAATAGATTATATTGTACAGAGTGATGTGTAATGAACGCAAGGCCACCCCCAAGACCGCTGGGACGGTCTTTTCGATGTACATTATACCCATCACAAGTTCCTAAGTCCGATCTTGTGTTCAGTTTTGTCTCTTGTATCGCGGCGATTTTGATGTTGTGCGTCTTCATAAAGTCAGTTATCTCCGCGATCTTCTCAGCTAATCCGTTACAGTTCAGCTGCGAAATTTTGAAGTGTGTAGGAGGGGAGACGAGGGACATACTAGGCGTGAGGGACGGATGCGTTTGCCTAGGTGGAGGTAGGCTAAGGCCTAAACTATGTCGCAGTCTAGAGTTGACAGCGCCATGGCCGATGTTGTCTGGCGTGGAAGGCGGCTGTGTACTGCAACAGGGGGCTATGAACGAATCCGTCCAAAGGTTACCGGTTGCGAGCCCAGAGCACATAAGGGTGTGACACAGGTCAAGGGCAATTGTTGCACTTGACCGATGTCGCAGACGTATATAATCTTTGCCGACAAACGGTCCACGTAGTGAAAAGTACGAGGAGGTGGTGTTCCTGACCCACATGCAAGCTGGAAGCAGGGGAGGGGGCATTAGGGGTGGAGAAAGAGGGGACTGACGCTCGGCGATGCTCATATCTGACCTATTCCGGAGCCGGAGGGGATAGGAGTGTTGAGCGGCCGTGTGAGATGGAGACGCTGGTGTGCGTGAGCGACAGTCGGGAGTGGGTGAGGCAGGGATGGCAGCGGTGCTGCCAGTCGTATAGACTGAGCCACTATTGTGACTATTGGAAGTAGGTAGAAGCGGTAAGGGAGTGCCAGAGCGGCGACTACCGCGGGACGTCCTTGGACGTGTACAGCATGGTGCCTCAAAAGTACTAAAGAAAGTACGGGGTCTGTGAATGGCAGGGTTAAGCCCTGAGCATCCAGATTTATGTAACCATCTCTTATACTTGGCGCATTGTACCGAATGCGACCGTTTAATATAAATTTTCTTCCAGCAAACGCAGCAGATCCAATCTCTTGTTCCAGGATTGGGTTCGACCCCAGCCCGTAACAAGAGACAATGGAGCAACCCAGCTGCCAGGGTTAGCTCCGAGGATGACAATTTAAGGGTGGGACGGGACAGATTTAACAGGGTTACACTGAAATAACAGCCCTTGGCCGGGTAAAAAAACCCGGGTCATTCCGGTGCGATAGAACCGGCTGTTGTGGGAATGGTATATTTTGTAGATTCCTTTATCTGGGTTGCATTTTTAATGTTGTATTTTTTAGATATAACGTTTTTTAGAACCTGTTCTACGAATTTGAATAATTTGGAGCAGGTGACATTTATCGAGGATGATATTGAACTTTTGGTATGCCGTAAAGTCGTGGGGCTGTGCATGACAAGTATTGTCTCTATTTGTGTCAATATTGTTTGTTTTGTATATTTCATTGATGATTCTGTTGTTTTTTCTTTTATGGGTGGTATCATTTTTCGTGGTTTTGTATGTGCCTTTGTCTTTCAAGAGATCTTGTCTGCTTCATACATCATTACAAGTCTATTCACTTTGTCTCCATTGGTGGTTATTGGTGTGTTGATTTATGAATCGCTTGGTTTTTTTTAGGCTTGTAAACTAAATTTCTCTTTCTCGCTGTTTCTTGATTTATTTTTGAACGGGTTTATTCAAAAACTTAAGAAAACGAATCCTACATATATTCTTTGTATAGGTACTTGGTATTTTTTTCTTTGATCACTGCTTTATTGTACCGAATTCAAGATGCCTGCGAGAGATTTTAAGACATTTAATTTCGATGCATGAAATAGCATTTTATAAGCTTTCTTTTTGTTTGTTTTTGCTATGCTATTTGCTAAAGCGGTTTAATAAAGTCCCTTTTGATTATAAAAAATCGATGGATTATTACAAAAATTAATAACGATGAAGTAAATATAGCTATATGGCCCTACAAGTATTAGTATACATTTATTAGTTAGTACCCAGGTAGATTTTCGTAATACGAAGGAGCCTTTTTGTTTAGGTAGGCTTCGATTTTTACTTGATCTGAGTATAAATATAAGTGGCTAACAAGATGGACGCATACTGGTAAGAGTAGTTAATGAGTTCAAATCGCCAATTAACCTTTCCAAATAAGCTATATTGGGGCAATGCCAAGAGGTCGAGGTGATTATCAATTGTGAACAGCTCCAGGAAAATGTTTCTACAGCGTGGATGGAAGGGCTCGAAAAAGACCATCAGAATAAGGCAAACCAACTTCTAACAAAATACTCGAGCATATTTGCCCAAACCAGACCAAAGTTGTGACGCATCAAATTGACACTGGTGATGCGATCCACCAAGCTCCTCGAAGTATTTCATTGGCCAAACGCCAAGTGGTAAGGGAAATTATACAGGAAATAAGCGATAGTGGCGTGATCGAACCATCAGCTAGTCCATGGAGGGAGCTCACCGGTAGTACTAGTGAAAAAAAAGGATGGAAAAATTAGGTTCTGTGTGGATTACCGGAAATTGAACGACGTAACGAAGAAGGACAGTTATCCATTGCCAAGAATCGACGATACTCTGGCCTCGCTTTCTGGTTCTAAATGGTTTTTCACACTGGAATTAAAAAAACGGCTACTGGCCAGTGCAGGTCAAGGATGAAGATAAAGAAAAAACAGCCTTCAGCGTTGGAGAAGGGCTTTGGCAATTTACGGTAATGCCCTTTAGACTATGCAATGCCCCAGCTACTTTTGAGAGACTCATAGATCAGGTACTAAAAGGATTGCATTGGAAAACATGGTTGGTGTACCCGGACGATACCATCGTGCTGGAAAAAAGCTTGGAGGAACACCTAGTTGGAAATTAAGTCCCAAGAAGTGTTCCTTGTTTAATAAGGAAGTAAGTTATTAGCATCTGCACTGCTAAGGAAAAGATTGAAGCCGTGAAGGATTGGTCAAGACCGAGGAATTTGCATGAGTTACGATGTTTCCTTGGGCTGTGCACGTATTTTCGCCGATTTGTACCGAATTTAGCCAGCGTAGCTAGTAGTCTCCATGAGCTTACCAGGAAAAATACGTGCTTTGAATGGAAGAAGGAACATGAAGTGGCAATATCCAATTCCAGGTTCAACGTTTATTCTGGATACGGATGCCAGTGGTTATGTTATAGGAGGAGTTTTGTCCCAGATTGTCGATGGACATGAGAAGGTAGTTGCATACTATAGACGAACAATCGGGAAGCCTGAAAGGAACTATTGCGTAACGCGGAGAGAGCTGTTGGCATTGATGGAGTGCGTTAAACATTTCCACAAGTATCTCTATGGGCAGCGATTACGTGTCAGGGCAGAGCATGCAGCGTTGAAATGGCTCTAGCAGTTCCGTAATCCGGAAGGTCGACTGGCACGGTGGATAGAGCGACTGCAAATTTATGACTTTTCCATAGAGCATCGCAAAGGTAGCACCCACGGAAATGTTGATGCAATGTCTCGACGACCCTGTAACTTGGAATGCAAGCAAAATAAGACATTTTAGATATGCGGTTGATGACTATAACATCTACGGAGGAATGGGACGTGTGTCAATTAAGGAAGTGTCAGCACGAAGATTCAGATCTTACACGTGTGATGCAAGGAGTCGATTGAAACGAGCGACCATCAAGAGAGGAGGTGTTAGCAGAAAGTCCTGTTGCCAAGTCATATTGGGCACAGTGGAATAGTTTGCAATTAGAATCCGGTTGTTTGAATCGAATATGGGAGAGTTAGGATGGCCAATGTGTTCGTAAGCTGATAGTCGTCCCAAGGAAGAAAATCCCTGATGTTCTCAATGAATTACATAACGGTCCAAGTACAGGTCATCTTGGAGTCACCAAGACCTTAGAAAGAATCTAGGAGAGATTCTATTGGGTTGGTTGCCGTCAATCGGTCGCGGAGTGGATTACCAACTGTGAAATATACATCAAAGTAAAAGGACCGAAATCGAGGAGCCATGGGCAAATGAAACAGTATCACTCAGGTGCACCATTTTAGAAGATTGCCATGGATGTACCTGGTCCATTTCCTACTAGCAAACTCGGAAACAAATATGTACTAGTAGTCATGGACTATTTCAACAAATGGCCAAAAGGCTACCCTATTCTAAATCAAGATTAAGAAACCGTAGCAGAAGTGTTCACTAATAATTGGGGAGCAAGGTTTAGTGCACCGACGGAGCTACATTCTGATCAAGGATGGAATTTTTAATCAGCTGTATTCCATGAACCGTGCAAGACACTGGGCATACTGCAACGGTGTTGTTTGTCTATCTCATACAAACTATTGGAAGGCCACGGAATAAGTTGAAAGTGGTCCTTTTGGTTCGGGCAAATAAAACTTAGGTGGAGGGCAGTGAGGCGAATATTCTCAAGCATGTACCATCCCTAACTCAATAACACTCTCACCACTAGTTAAACACAACAGAGATAAGGATGGCTACGCTTATGCATGCAAGCATGTACCAAGGAAGGGGAAGAGATATGAAGCAAGTGTTTGCGAATACAAGGCAAAGAGGAGATGTCAATAAATAATACCGACCCTTCAAGAATATTAAGAGGGAACAACCAACAAACTTCAGGGTGTCGGCCTATAAAAGGTAGGATGATCGGTTTATTTTGAAGTGTTGTACAGTAAACTTACTGTGGAACTACCAAGCTCTTGTAATTGTATTGCGTTTATTATTACTAAATAAATCTAGCTATTCGTTAAAATATTTGAACTCAGGAAGAAATAGTCAAGTACTCATCGAATTCATCACATCAATATCTGCAAGGCTCGCGGGATACTGTTCACCTTATAAGTACAGTTTATAACCCGTCATTCACTTAAAAATAATAATATGAATAAAAGTCCAGATATGTTCTGTTTAATCTGCGTTCAATATACCGTTAAAAGGTACGATGTGTGGTTTCAAATCCTTTAAAAGATACATACTATACGTGTTTTTGCATTGAGCCAAAAAATACTGGTAAATCATGGATACTGAATACTGTGTGTACCACCTGTGGAGTCGAATTGATTAAATCGGAATATGGAACAAAAAAGTGCATAGCGAAATTGAGGAAATTTCTACTTTTTAATGGATAGATTACTGATTTCTACAACTATCTATTGAGGCAACAAATTATAGTACACCAATAAAGTGGAGGGAAGCCACTTGCTATTCAACGGACTGCTATATTTGTACTGCAAATATACTTGGCTTTGGAAAGTCAAGCAAAGTAACACATGCCAGCGTATCTACAACGTCATTGCCAGTACCAAATTCCACGTTGCGGATCTAGTTACATTGCCATTGGCGGCCGACGTGGTGTGGCGATAGTGTTGGAATGACTCGGGTTTTTATATCCGACCAAGGGCTGTTATTTCGACACTACCCTGTCTAACTTGTCACCTTTCCCTCTAACATTGTCATCCTCCGAGCAGTTCCTTGCAGCAGGGCTGCTCAAAACTCTCCTGCTCCGGGCTAGTGTTGAATCCAACCCGGGACCAGGAGAATAGATCTGCTGCGTTTGCTGGAAGAAGATTTACGTCAAACGTTCACACTCAGTCCAATGTAATACTTGTAAAAGTAGGTTGCACAAAACTAGGTGCTCCGAGCTAAATCCCTCCACACAAAGGCCCCCTAGTTTCTACAAAACTTTTGTGTCCCCTTGCTGTTCACGCCCTAGGGCGTCCTATGGCCAACGCCGATCCAATGTCGCACCGCCACAACTTCCAGATACAGTCTACGACTAATAGCACTAATACTGCCCAGCAAGTAGTGTGCAACTCCCGCTACCGCTCACTCCCACCGGCGCCAACACCTCACACAGCTGCTCACAGCTACTTTCTACGTAGCTCTCTCTTTTAGATGTGAGCAATGCTGAGCGACAGCCCACCCCCCTCCCACTTACAACTTCCCCTTCTTCTTCCAGCACTAGCACAAATGTAAGCCAAAACCACCAGCTCCTGGTCCCTTACACCATGTGCACTGTTTGTCGGTTGAGACTATATACACCTGCGATATCAGTCAAATGCAACTTTGCCGTTGCGTTATGCCGTTACATACCATGGTTAGGCGACTAAAGTTAATATACAAGGTGGCGCAAAAGTAAGCTTCCGATGTTCAGCATATCGGTTGTGGCACGTGCAGTGTGTGCTGTTGCACCGTCTTGTTGGAACCACATGTTTTCCAATCCCAATTCATGGAGTTGCGGCAAAAAGAACTCGTTGATCATTGCTCTGTATCGCTCACCATTCACAGTAACCGTTTGGCCCCGACCGATTATTGGTCAAATAAATAGTCAGCAATATTCCGCGTTCTGGAGCAGTGTAGCGTAACATTGTTTATTAACGTGTATTTCGCATGTGTTTACTACACAAATGTCAAAACAGAACTGACTTTAGGGGCCAATCGCAAAATTTATAATAGCATTTTCTGATAGGAGGATTACTTTTGCGCCACCTTGTACTTTGTGTGCGTAGCACTGCTAGGTAGAAAAACATATCTCAGAGAATTACATACAAATTTTTCACTTATTTATCTAGTTTACTTTTTTATTTTCTTTTCAGGCGTAAATATGTCTTTAAAAATGCATTTTCTGCACTCCCATTTAATTTTTTTTTGCCAAATGTTGGTGACAAAAGTGACGAGCATGGCGAAAGGTTTCATCAGCAAATGAAATTAATTGAGAGTGGGTGTCAAGGATTCAGGGATGTCGCAACGATGGTTTCCTATCAGAAAAACCGATCCTAATCTAAATAAGCGTCAAAATAAAACATATACACAATATTGTAAAATAAGATCATACAGTTATGACCAGGGAACGGATTCTATGGAAATTGCCTTTTTTCTGTGGAACCAGGTATTGTGGTTTTGATTAAAAATTACAACGAATTAGCTTTGCCTGATCCCGGATATACTCATTTCGATTTGCCTTTTTTTGCCTTTTTGGAAATAAATGCCTTTTTTTGCCTTTTTCTATTTTCAAATTTTCAAGAGCTCATATTTTAAATTGAATTGTATATAAAACTGGTCTATGAAGTGATAAAATGAAAAAATATTTCTATGGATTTGACGTTTGTTTTCTTTAATTTTGTATGAATTTTTTTTTTCATTTTATCACTTCATAGAACATGAATTGACTCTCTGGTGTGGAATAAATTTTTATCATGCAATGTATTCACATGAAATACTTCAGCAAATAATAATTTTATACTCCTCATGTGACCCTGTTGCGTACCAAACTTATTGCCAAATCCACGAAGTTTGCTAAAACTCTAACTTGACAGCTGTTTTATTCAAAACGATTTGCCAGATTCTGTACGTGAAAAATTTAAAATATAGCAATATTAAAACAAATGCCAAAATTAAAAGCTGCAACCAAATTAAAAATCAACGGGCTCATTAAAGAGTTCGGTTCGGATACCTTTTATACTGATGGATCCATTTTATTCTGCAGCATCTGTTCAACAAAGGTTAATCATGAAAAAAAGTATTATATTCAGCAGCACATCAAACGTGAGAAACATCTAAAAGGGACACAATTAATAAAAAGCAAGACCCAAATGATAGTGCCTTTTGTGCAGAAGAATGAGTTTTACGAAGATCTCACTAAAATATGATTGCAACCGACATTCCTTTCTATAAATTAAAGAGTGGAGCATTTAAATCATTTTTTGAAAAATACCTTCACAAAACTCTCCCTGATGAATCCACTATAAGAAAAAGTTATCTTAAGGATTGTTTCGACTCCGTTTTGCAGAAAATTCGTTTACAAATAGGGGAAAGCCGTATCTTTGTGTCCATCGACGAAACTACGGACAAGGCTGGTCGCAATGTAACCAATGTTATTGTTGGGCCATTGCATGAAAGCGGACGAGGTTATCTATTGACCGTGGTGGTGTTGGAAAAGGTGAACTCGTCAACAATTGCAACACTTTTTGACGATTCTATGCACATCCTATGGCCAGAAGGACTCCAACGCGAAAAGGTTTTGGTATTTGTTACTGATGCGGCACCCTACATGAAAAAGAGTGCGTCGTTGTTAAAGCTACTTTACCCCAATATGATTCACATAACTTGCGTCGCGCATGGTGTACACTGGGTCTGCGAATCAATACGCACAAGGTACTCTGATATTGACGCCTTAGTTTCAAACTTAAAGAAAGTGTTTCTAAAAAGTCCAACAAGGGTGGCAATTTTCAAAGAAATGGAACCAGCTCTACCTCTTCCACCTCGGCCAGTACCACAAAAAAAAATTTATTATCTATTTTTTATTGCTTGTAACTATTATTGTATTATTTTATGCAGGTGATTACTCGATGGGGTACGTGGTTAGTTGCAGTTGTGTATTATGCCGACAACTTTGATTCTATAAAGAGAATAGTTGACCACTTAGTAGATGACGCGGCATGTGTCACTTTCGCAAAACAATTGTTGAACAAAGCATCTATTCTGGAAAATTTAATATACATAAAACATAATTTTGGATTTATTTTGGAAGAAAAGGTTTTCGAAAGACTTCAGAAAACAGGTTGTTTAAACATTGTTTGCTAAAAAAATTATTTACTTACATATAAATTCTTAGGAGCCCCCATTGGCGAAGTATTAAATATTTTAGATAATATTCAGAGGCGGCTTTCAGAAGCGCGCGGAACCACTTCCAAAGTGGTTTTGGAAAAATTCCATGCCGTTTTTACAGCCAACGTAGGTTTGGAGACAATTAGGACGGTTGATAAAATATTAAAAGGCGAGGATAACGCCCTAGTCCCTAATAATTTGGAAGCTTGCACGGTTCCATATTTAAATTGGGCACCACTTGTATCAGCTCAGGTCGAGCGTACTTTTAGTACTTTCAAGGCATTTCTTCGCGATAATCGAATGAAAATGCTACCCGAAAACTTTAAGATGCATCTTGTGGTGCAATGTTACTACAACTTTAAAGAGTAAAGTTTTTATGTTTAAAAACTCGATTCAAATCAAATTCAAATCAAAGTACAAAACTTCATGTAATGAAATTAAATATTTTTGTTTTTTCGTTTTCGTTATAAATTCTAAGTAAAGTGATTTTTTTCTTTTTAAAAATAAATGAATATTTTGCTTATTTATAAATTGTTTGCATTTTAATTGCCCTTTGTCTGTTTTTTAGTGCCTTTTTCTGCCTTTTTCGCTACTTTATTTTGCCTTTTTTAGAGATTTTTAGGTCCTTAAAATCCGTCCCGTGGTTATGACAAAACATTGTTATCGTATTATATGTACATATATGTATATAATAATACTTGTGGGGTACTATATATATTTTATCGCTTATAACTTTTGTATTAATCTATCGATTTTCTTGGATAGCTATGCCTTTTGCTTTTTCGTCCTCAATCTCATGTTAAATCTTGTATGAGAAGAATAAATTAAAACTGAGAAATCTTACATATTGGTTTGTCTGTGTGTGTTTTATAGGCGTCCAAAGTACTCAACCAATCTATGAAATTTTCACAGTATATTCTGGGTCCACTGGTTACAGCATAGGCAATATACAGGGTGGCTGATGAATTTTGCTACATTAAGAAACTCAAATAATTTTTTTTCAGTGTATGGAATTCATTTTTCTTTTATTCATGTTAAAGCTCATTAAATTTTATTAAATATAGCTTAATTAGTTTTAAAAATAATGGAATTTAAATGCCCCCCCTGCTCGTCGATGCATGTGCGGCATCTTACCAAAAAGTTGTTCATTACTGCTTGGAGAGTTGAGACAGGAATAGCCGCAATTGTTTCTCGAATGGATTGCCTTAGTTCATTCAAATTTGTTGGCTTTGCTTTGAAGACTTCCTGTTTGCAATAACCCCACAAGAAAAAGTCAGGTGCAGTAAGGTCAGGCGACCTGGGTGGCCAACGGAATGTGGAGTTTCTGGATATCAGCTTATTGGGAAATTTTCGTCGCAATTCTGTCATAACAGGTTGGGCTATATGAGGAGCTGCACCATCTTGCTGAAACCACACAGAGTTGAAAGAAATTCTCATTCGGCGTAATTCTGGATAGAAAAACTCTCTCAACATGCTCAAGTAACGGTCTCCAGTAACCGTAACGGTGTGACCGTTTTCTTCGAAGAAGTAGGGCCCGACAATGCAGCGTGATGAAACTGCACACCACACTGTGACACGAAGTGGATGCAATTCCGTCTCATGGAGTATCTGTGGGTTGGAAGCACTCCATATTCGACAATTTTGTTTGTTTATGTTGCCGTTTAAATCGAAATGGGCCTCGTCAGACATGAAAAGACAGTTCAACATGTTTCCATCCTCTTCCACCATTTGAAGCATCTTCTGGCAAAATTCCAAGCGAATCGGCAAGTCTGCAGCGTTCAGTTTGTTGGCCATTTGAATTTTATATGGGAATAAGTCCAAATCTTTGTGCATAATTGACTGTAATGACTGTCTGCTTACACCCATTTGAGCAGATAAGCTTCTTGTCGAAACACGTGGATTGTTTTGTATGGCAGCAGCGACAGCAGCGATTGTTTCCTCCGTTCGAACTGAAGGGTTTCGATGGTAAGGTCTTCTGTTCACTGTCCCATGCTCGGAAAAATTTTTTACAAGTCTTATTATGGTCCATCTGCTCGGAGGATTGCCGCCAAACGTGCGCCTATACTCTCTTTGAACCGAAACTACGGACTCCAGTGCGTGATAGCGGCGGACAATCCAAATTATTGTTTCAGTGTCCCAGTTATCCATTTTTGTTAAATGTAAAAGTCAATCTGCAAAATAAAAAAAAATTAACCAGATTCATTAAATAGAAAAAAAGTTATTTAATTTTTTTTTGGTAGCGGCTTTCATTAGCCACCCTGTATATGTAGTTTTGGAGAAGTGTGCGGTGCCACGTACCCAGGCTATATAAAATTTCAATTCGTCATAACTCTATATGTGTCCTTTAGTCAAGATTAACATAATTTTGCAAAAAGTGGACGGTGCCACCCCCACGTATTTTTGTGTTTTGTTTGTGCTTCATTAATGTCCAAGGCTTATTTTCTATGCCTATGAAACTTTGACGGTAGGTTCAGAAGGTCGCTGGGTGCGACACAGGCTATATATATTTTTTGGAAAAGAGGGCGGCCACGCCACCAGGCTATATGCAATTTCAATTTTTCCTAACTTTAAATGTATTTGGTCTAAATTAATGATTAATGATATCTTAGTCAAAAATTAAATAATTTTGGAAAAATGGGCGGTGCCACGCCCACACATTTTTGTGTGTTGTTTGTCCTTCATTCATGTCCAAAATTTATTGTCGATTTTTGTGAAACGACACAGGACATATATAGTTTTTGGAAAAGCCCCTAGGTTATACATATAAAGGTGCAATTCGGCATAGCCAGGAATTTCTTTGGTTCAAGTTAATTATATTTTATATATAGATATATATTCTATATATCAAAAAACCTTGGAATAAGTAAGCGGTACCAGGACGAAATAAAAGTTATTTCGCTATATCTACGATAGTTTCGTACCCGTGCATAATGCCTGTACCCGCAGGGGAAAAGGGAGAAGAAAGGAAGTAGGAATAGAAATTTGAAATTCTGAAGAGGTGTTTGATGAAAAGGAAGAGGGTAAAAAAGAGTAAGAGATATGGGCGTGGGGTAAAAGCAAAATTAGAAAAAAAAAAGCAAGATATAGGGATAAATGAGAGGAAGCACTGAGTGTGAAGGGAAGAGAGTACAATTTGTTAAATGTAGGCAGGTAAAATTTTAGGGAGGGCAACGTCTGCTGTGTCTACTAGTAATTTATAAAATTTGGAGAACAATTAGAAACAATTTGGAACTGGTTGCAATGTTTTAAACGATTTCGTTCAAAGTTCTATACGTTTTCAAGTGCAAAATAGGAATATGTAAATTAAAATGCGAACATGTAACATTATATTGAGAAAATGTTAATTGAAATTAGAATGCGTCAATTTGAAATGAAATATGTAAATTGAAAATGAGAAAATGTAAATCAAAACGGGAAGTCTACATTCTTATTGAGAATATATAAGTTGATATTGAAAAATATAAATTCATATTGAGAATGCGTAAATTCAAAATGAGAAAAAAGTAAGTTCAAAATGAGAAAAGGTAAATTCAAAGTGATAATGTGTAAAATCAAAATGAAAAACTAAGTTTTTGTTAGTCAAAAAAAAACAAAGCTCAAAGGATTCATGACTCCGTATAAAGGGATGTATGTAAATATGCTTCATATATTAGAAATTTTTTAATTTTGCGGATTCTACCATGCGTTACCAGATTGTGTCAAAGCTCATAAGTTTTTTACACAGGTTTCATAGCCAATTTTCTACGCATTGGTTTACGTTTAGTGCCCGGAATGTCCAGCTGTCCTATATGCAGAAACAAAATAGTATATATGCATACCTACGCTCATATTTTTATGTTTTCATATTTATTATTTTTCAAAGCTAGAGAAGAATGTGTCCGAAAAACGTATAAAAAGAATACAAAGGAAGACAGGGGGATTAGTAAGGGCTGCATCTCGGGGCGAAGATTGGGTAGCTCTAGCTTCTCCGCTTGGTGTGCATTACAAAACTGCCAACCGTTGGATAAAGAGTGGCACTCAAACAATGCAGCGAATTTATCATGGTTAGAGGGGATTATTGTCTAACTCTGAAACAAATGAGTGGGAGTGCTTCGTGAATTGAATATAAAATTAACAACAATTGTTAACCATCTCGAGGGAACAATGTTTAGTTTAAAAAAGTACACACAGTTCCGGCTATGTTAGGGAGCACTTAATCAAGCTGTTCGAGATAGAAACGAAAGGTTTCTTCGCTGTCACCGACTAAATCCTCGGCCACCTTATTTACGACGTGGGCAGCGCAGGTGAACATGGAATCATACGTCTGCGTCGACGGCATCAAGCTTCCGACTGTCACACATCCCAAAATCTTAGGGATCCCGTTTGATAACATATTCAACTAAGGTGCTCCTGCTGCCGTGATTGGCACTAAAGTACAAAGCCGCAAAAAAATTATCAAGTCACTAGTGAGCAGCACTTGGGGATAAGACAAGCTAAACGTCGCCAATATGGTCGCCAGGGTCAAGAAAACACACACTCGAGGAGGTTGCAAGCCTGTCAAAACACCGCACTCAGAACTACCACGGGATGTCTTCTTATGTCATGTGAACATCACCTTCACAGTGAGGCAAAAATGCTCGGAGTTAAAGAGCATAGTGAAATGTTGAGCAGCCACTCCTGTTCAATTGTTACAAACCGCAACGTCCCAACAGGCGCCTGGAGAATAAGGAGACATCTCCGTAAGCACTATGATGAAATGTGGCGTCACATATTTTCGCTGTTTGATCCAAAGGTGCATAGACGGGCCCTCAACCTCATCCACAGAGAGTCGGTAGTCCTTTGTCAGCTCTCGCCCAGTCAGCTCTCCACCTGTTGCCGAAGAAGAACGCGAACTGCCTATGGAGACAAAAGTCATGCTGGCCTAACTTCGTTTTAAATATTGTAACAGCTTAAACTCTTACCTATCCATACTGAATCCTGACATGCCAAATGTCTGCCCGGCATGCGGCGTGTCTCGCCATGACACTAACCATCTATTTATCTGCTCAACTGAGCGGACTCTTCTAACACCCCATGTTACTTTGGTCAAACCCTTTCGAGGACGCAAGGTGTCTGGGACTTCCGTTAGAAAAGCTTGATGACAATGCTAGGTAAGGAAAGTGACGGCTAGGCAGGGCGAAGCATCGCTAACACAACAGATGGAAAACAAATTACCTAGATTGATGAAACTAATTTCAACCTCTTCTGCAGAATGCCTAGAGGTAGATCAAGGATTGGCCATGGAGCTGTTCAAATTTTAGCGGTCCAAACGTGTACCTGACAGGAATAACCACCTCCGGGTTTCTGCTGATGAAGCGTAGAAGGAGCTCCTACAAAAGCGGAGCATGTGGCGAATTCACTAGAAAGCTGAATGAACGCTACAAACACTTGGGGAACAATTTGAGTGACATTGTTGTGGTGTGCGATAACGCCCCTCGTCACTCCGCGATTGAGGCGAAAGTTGGAGAGCATTCAGCAGGAGAAGTTGTAGTTTTGCGACTAGACCCACATTCTCCGTTGCTGAATCCAATTGGAACCATTTGCGGGGAAATGGAGGTAGAATCGAGTTTGCGTGTACCCGATGTGCGTACTCACAGAACTTACGAGCAGCGGATACAATATTTGGATACAGTAATAGACAATGCTAAGAGGACTTTAGCCGAATGGGATTGTGCACGGGCCGTACAGCACACAGCCACATTTCGTACTGACTCACTCGGGATTAAAGATATGCACGTTGGAGTACAAAATAAAGCTTCAAACTGTGTTGGTTACATTAACTTTTAATACCTAATATTAAATTTTCCTAACATCTCATTTTGAATTTCCATTATCTCATTTTGATGATACACATTATCACTTTGAATTTACCTTTTCTCATTTTGAACTTACGCATTTATAATATGAATTAATGTTTCTCAATATAAACTAATATATTCTCAATAAAAAATTATACATTCTCACTTTGACTTATATTTTCTCATTTTGAACTTACATTTCTCAATTCGAAGTTACAACTCCTCAGCTAGCCTCTTAAGGCCGATTTACATAGAACCTTACGCGCCAAGCAGATACAATACGGCGATACGTTGAAAAAACTAAGCTAAGTAGAATGCAACAACAGATTCGACGGATACGGCAAAGTAGATTTTGCTCTAAATTTTGACGTATGACGGATACGTCGACGGTGAAGTACTGTATCTGCTTGGCGCATTAACCTCAGACTTTTACTTTGACGGATAAGTTGAATGCATGCAAAAACTAGGGTCTTGCCGCACAAAGTTTAAGGAACGTAAAGCGAAGCAAAATGTTCTATGTATTTCAGCCTTTAGACTTGGAGAATTTCATCTCGTTCTCTAGCTGTGTCAATTAAATAGGTGAAATTTCCCAACGCCTGAAAAGGCCAAGAGGCTAGAGTTCTGCCTTTACTTGTGTTTCTAAAAAGTTCCAATCCCATACTTTTGTGACCGAAACTATAAAACTGTCAAACACTAAAAATTCGTAAACTTGATTTCTAATAAAAAAAACAACCTAACTTTTGTAAATTTCAACATAAATGCCAAAGTTTATTTCCAAATGGCGAGAAATTAAATTACATCAAAATCGAATAAAAAAATAAATATGGGTACACAATTTTAAATTAAATGTGCACCAACAAAGAACGTAAAAACCAGGGGAGGTTCAACGCCACGAATAGTGGAAAACACTAAACATCAATTCGCGGGTAGGTAAGTCACCACTAGGGAAATTCGACTTTAAATCGCGAGTTTTAGGCTATTAGCACTTTTATTTTTATTCAATATTCACAGTTAACCATTTTTGTAACTCCATATAATTTTTTGTGTAAATATACAAATAAAACGCAGTGAATTCAGCATTTTACACGCAGGTACAGTGGTGAATTACCTACCATCGGTTTGACAGCGTCCACTTGCATTCGCTGTTGGACCTTATTATGGTTTTTTGGCACCGACGTGTTTTCACGTATTTCATTGTTTCCCAATGTACAACCTGGATATTTATTTTCCTTTGTTTACAAATATTTTGTCAGCTGCACAACAGCTGTTCGTTTGACTGATTGGCGGAAAGTAGTCAGAAAAAACTCTTCTGACTAAAACTTGCAGCGTCTGACTAAGATATAACCTTATTTCTTAACTTTTTGTGCTGACAGTAGACAGAGAACTGAATTGCTTTCCTTTAACCTCTGACTATTATGACTGCTTCTGACTACTTTGGACCCGTTCGGGATCACAATTAAAAGTTGTGCAGCAATAAGCATTATTAATTCTTACACACTAATTATTATGTACGCAACTGTATATTTGTGTGGCACACATCCATTCATACATATTTTGTTTACATCTGACATTGCAGGTTTACAAACACTCACCTATTAATCGCATCACTTCATGCAAATTCAGGTAAACATTAAGATGACAATGTACTAGGGCACTGTATATCAAAAATAAGCCCGGGGTAAATCCTAAATTAACTGAAGTCGCCATTTTCCTTCAAATTAACAGATAACAGCAGAATAATTTTTTATTTTATTAAATATCGTGTAGCATGAGATGCGTTTTGAAAAAACTTTGGTTTACGTATACACATACACATGGGCATACATACGTAACGGTTGTTGCGCACATAAATTATCTATAAATTTTTTTTTAGAATTTTGCGGTTAGCATTTTTTTTTTGATTTCACGTGTTTGTAAACATTATTCACTTTTTATATTGATATCTAACGATATCTCTTTTTTGCGAAAGCCACCATTAATTTTAATATTCTAGCCCATATATGTTCATTGGTATATACAAAGTAACTTCTCTTGTATGTGAAAATTTCGTATTTTCGCCTTATATTTTCGAATAATTTTCTCCGCACCAAATCTTCAAGATACATTCACTGTGACGATTTTCCAGGAACTGTCAGTTGTATAAACAAAGAAGTACTATGAAACCTGAACGCAAGGGCAAATCGCACGCAAGACAGTCGACAACCCTGATTCTGCCGGTTAGCAATGAAAGCAACAACAATGGCGCAACACAGCCGAAAAAAGTGACAGCCAGAAATCATGGCAATCATGTCGTCCACAATTGAAATACGGTTGTTTGGTCTAGGGCGTCATCTTTGGGGAATATACGCTAACATCTTATAACAGTTAAGCAATCAGTAGATTGGCCGAACCGTTTTGACGAATTCGCCACACGTTGAAATATTTCACCACATCCGATAAATCGGGAGCTTCCTACTGTTATTCATTCACCTCAGCTTTCAAAACTGTTACAAAGATCATAAATCTATAAAAACAAAGAACATAAATCAAAGAACATACAGAGAATGTCAATGATATACAGAGAATGTCAATGGTACAGAGAAGGTCCATGAACGAATTTCGTGTGAAGCAGTAGACCATCAATTCGCGGGTAGGGAATTCACCATGGCATTTTTGTTTAGCAGCACAATAGCAGAATTCTTGTGCTTACATAGGGAACTAGCACAAACAACAGAATTCTTGTGCTAACATAGGGGATGGTTACATTTTACAGACGGCGGAATTATGGTTCATTATGTATATTTTATTATAATTATATTTCAAAATTATGTGCATGTGATATTAACAAATTGGCAATAAATATATGTGTAGGTACATTAATCATATAAAATTATAATTGGTGTTATATTTTTGTTTGGGAAATATCTGATACGGTAAGTATAAAAATCGTCCATGCACTTCTAAATTTGGTAATTGTTTCCTTTAGGAGACAACTGCTGAAACAAGCCCAAAAATATCGGGAGAGGTATCAAACAACGCGTTTTGACCTCGGTAAAAACATTCCGGAAACGGATTGTCGGTAACTGTTTCCTTTAGCAGACAACTGCTAAAACACGTCCAAAAATCAAACAACGCGTTTTGACTTCGGTATCAACAACCCGAAAGCGGATTTTCAATTTTTTGTTTCAGTGAAAAGTTATTCGCAAAAAACCCAAAAGTGATCCGATTCCAAATAGGGGGCTTGATCCAAGGTATTTATGTGCACAACTCCTTTCTGCGTAGGGGGCCTTCGGCCGCGCTTAAAAAAAATAACCCTTAGCCGGTCCAACACCGGCTACGCGGTCCACAGTATTTCTGCGCAGAACACACTTTTTGCACTTTTCGGATTGCAAATATCTCTGAACCGACATAAAATATCGAATTTCCGCTTTCGGATTATTAATACGAAGGTTAAAACCCGTCGTTTGATACCTTTCCCGATATTTTTCGACGTATATTAGCAGTCTCCTATAGGAAACAATTACCCATCCAAGTATAGATCATTTAACCAAACATCCTCCCTACAAATGTCCCAATATATGTACAGATGTTATATGTGTGCATGCCAAACTTCTTGCCACAATAAGCAAACAAAAATATGCTACCACCCTCACGTGCATAAATACATATTCATATATGTATGCAAGTATTCTTGTCTGCCTAAAACACTTCATCCTACTGACCCACGCCAACAAAGTACATTTCTACGCACAAAAATCTAAATCCAACAACAAAAATCCAACAACAAAAACCAATTCTACGAAACAAGCTACAAATGCAACAACAAAAACTTCATTGAAGCATTCATTCATAAAAATATATAAAATTATTCGTCGAGGAATCAAAATATTCAATTTTGTCGATTTTATAAAATCCAACTTCAATCCATATGAAGGGTATTCCCTCGAAAGCGCCTTTTCAGTTGTGCACTTTGGCAATTTTCCGAACAAAACTTGGCATTAAAACTTTGATTTGCTTTAGGTAGATAGGTATATTGAAGAAAAAATAAAATAAAAATATAAAGCTATTGTCCAGCAACAGACCAAAACTTTTGCAAACAAATTATTAGGAAAAAGTTTCCCTAATTTTAATTATTTATTGAAAGTTTCCCTTATATGACAAAAATTTGTCATTATTCGATAAGCAGTATGCTTATTTGCGCAACTGATATTGCTTTCGTCACTTTTGTTTGTTTGCGTGAGAAACCCTATGAGATTTTGTTGTTGTTACTGAAATTCAGTCGCAAATTTGGTCAGCCATGTTTTTTTGGCTTAAGTGTGCCCGTTCTGGCACAGAAGTATCCATTGAATACCCTACTATGTAGGAAAAGTTTAGCGTTTTTCACTCCTTATCAACATTATGTGCGACTTTAGATAATATTCTTACTCAATACATAATATAAGAATATGGAATTAATATCCGAAGTAATTTAAGATAGTTACATGCCATTATGGAAGAAAAAAACAGAAGTTAATAATACTTAAGTAGTGAAGAACTACTCCATTTTTTGGTAGTGGCTGAAAGATAGGAACAAACTGTGTGCGGCAACACTTTTGATGACCGACGACTTCACTCAAAGCTCGTGTCAAAGACGAAATCAACGACACTCCTGTGTATGTGTCATAGTAACAGGTGGCGCAAAAGTAAGCTTCCGAAGTTCAGCATATCGGTTGTAGCACGTGCAGTGTGTGCTGTTGCACCGTCTTGTTGGAACCACATGTTTTCCAATCCCAATTCATCAAGTTGCGGCAAAAAGAACTCGTTGATCATTGCTCTGTAGCGCTCACCATTCACAGTAACCGTTTTTCACCAACCGATTATTGGTCAAATAAATAGTCAGCAATATTCCGCGTTCTGGAGCAGTGTAGCGTAACATTGTTTATTAACGTGTATTTCGCATGTGTTTACTACACAAATGTCAAAACAGAACTGACTTTAGGGGCCAATCGCAAAATTCATAGCATTTTCTGATACGAGGATGACTTTTGCGCCACCCTGTATGAATATGAAACGAATGGAGTTCAAGGGAAATATTTTTTATTCTTTATGGTATAAATATATGAGATACGATAAAAATTTTTTGTTGAACTGCATTGTCCGTGTTCAAACACAGATACAAATTGACGTCAATTAGTTGCGGTTTTGCTTTTTGTGGGAGAGAGAGCGACGATGGAAGGGGACGGGTACCGAGTTTCTTGTGCTCGCGAAACACGCTTTGTGTTGCCGTTCGTCTCAATTATGTTATGTTGGGCGCAGTTCAATTTTGACATTTTCCTTCATACCTTTTTTTACATTCACATGCACACATATTAATAAACGACATAAAAGTAATTGTATCAACAGATTTTCAATGTTTATTTCCAACAAAATAATACAATTATATTAATTTGAGCTAAAACATATTTTTTCATTCAAAATATTCGTACAACGCAGTAAAAAATTTCTTAGTACATATGTATGTATTGAGAGAATGTCAGTACAAAACATAATCAACCAAAGCAATTCCTTTCCGTGTTTGAACAACATGGGAAACACTTGAGCAACACCAAAAGAGAATTGCCGATAAAAGCAACTCCGAGTTTCTCTGTTTGAACACGGACATTATTGCTTTCTTGAAATATAAACTGAAAGCCATCAGAAATTAACAGTGCCGAATTTATACTACAGAAATGTATTCATGCTAAGCAACATTAATTCATGTTAATCAACATTGATCACATAAAATTCTGTTAAATTAACATGCCCAACCAGTCAGCCGGTGGTGAATTCCCTAGCCGTGAATTGACGAGTTTTGACAATTCACACTGAAATTCGTTCATGGACCTTCTCTATATCATTGACATTCTCTGGAACATAAATCTATAAGAATGGAGAACTCGTCGGTTCAGTTTTCAGCGAGAAATCGACAAAACTCTGAAAGCGCAAGTTTCAGGAAATCACCATACCTTTTGCCTCGGCATTC
This sequence comes from Merzomyia westermanni, assembly GCA_949987695.1. Lineage (NCBI taxonomy): Eukaryota > Metazoa > Arthropoda > Insecta > Diptera > Tephritidae > Merzomyia > Merzomyia westermanni. The sequence continues at coordinate 160,937,464 of OX465289.1, read as the reverse complement.
GTATGAGAAAAATTGTGCGGCGAACTGAATGCGCGCAATTCTAAACACGTAAATTAGCAAAATGTATGCATATAAAAATGGTTTTATCAGAATGACAACTTTTCCAACAATTAGAATGTGTTTAAATACCCTAAAATATATAATTTAAATACTATTTATTTAAGTATTTTATGTATAAAAAGGGGCATAAACATTCATTTTCATATAACCAGAGAACGTGTACATATATATGTTATATAAACGTTCTCTGATATAACTCATCCGTATATTTTAACGATGTTACTGCTTCACTTCCTTGAAAGCATTTTTTACCCGTACTAGTTTGGCATCTTCTTTTGCGAATCGGAGTGGAAGGCAGTGGATGAATGTACTCCGATGAAGGAAATCGCGTTCAGAGTTGCTTTGAAGTAAAAACTACAACTAAAAACTTCAATTTAAACTGAAATTTACATTTTGCAGGAACTGAAAAGATGTTATAACTGCTTTATATTCAATAATTTGGGAGTTTCAAGTCTTCATGCTCAATATTGCAGGATTTAAATTTCATTGTTTGATTATTGCATACAATTCACCCTGTGTGGTTTGTGTGTGTGTGCAGATTCGGAGTAAGTTGCGCTACTAGTAGACATACGAGGTGTGTTCAAAAAGTATCGCGAATTTTGTGTTCTTTCAAAAATTATTTATTTATTCATGAATATCTATTTTGTCCCCTTCAAAGTAATCCCCATGAGATATTATACACTTGTGCCAACGGTTTTTCCAATCTTCGAAGCACTTCAAAAAATCATTTTTTTGTATCTTGTTCAGCTCCTCCTTCGATGCCGTCTTTATCTCGTCAAGAGAAGCGTAACGTCGTCCTTTCATGGGCCTCTTCAGTTTAGGGAACAAGAAAAAGTCACAGGGAGCCAGATCTGGGGAATACGGTTCCTGCGGCATCATTAGTGTGTTGTTTTTGGTCAAAAAGTCGCGCACAAGCAACGATGCGTGAGCAGGGGCGTTATCGTGGTGCAAAAGCCAATTTTTGTTCTTCCTGGCGGATTGCTTCGCGTTTTCTGGCGGATTGCTTCGCGCAAATTGCGCATAACTTGCAGGTAATATTCCTTATTGACCGTTCTTCCCTGTGTCAAGAACTCATGATGCACCACGCCCCTGCAATCGAAGAAAACTGTCAGCAAAACTTTCACTTTCGACCGAACTTGGCGCGCTTTTTTCGGTCTTGGTTCGTGCGGCAGCTTCCATTGAGATGATTGAGCTTTGGTTTCCACGTCATAACCATAAACCCACGATTCGTCACCAGTTATGACCCTCTGGAGCAAATTTGGGTCGTCGCGGACAGAGTTTAACATCTCATTAGCAATGTTCATGCGATGCTGTTTTTGGTCACAATTGAGCAATTTTGGTACGAATTTCGCGTAAAAATCGTAGACGACCCAAAACACGTGCAAGCAAAGCAGCTGTCAACAATTAACTGAACATTCAAAATGGCCGAGCTTGTCGGCATAAGTGAGAGACATGAGTACCAACATAACGCCACAAAAAATTCGAAATTCGAATATACGTAACCAGCGAAAATTCAAAATTCGCCATACTTTTTGAACACACCTCGTATACTATGCTAGAAAGTGACTGAAATTATTTTTGATTCGCAAAAAGTAAACAAAGACACGAAGTTCTTCGCACTATGAGAGTAAGCGAAATATGAAGAAAGGACATGAAGTATTCTTTCTAACGCACAGGTGAAGCAATAAAACCGTATATTTTTTATAAACATTTTTTTTTAATATTGCACACAATTTCATTCACGGAAGCAAATGCACCAGAAACCTCGTCCATTCATAAATTGTCATCAATTCTTGTCGAAAATCATAAAATCAAATAAATTTCTGATCTTGCATCGAAATTTATTGTCAGGTTTCACATATTTTTCAGACAATTTGGACAAGTCGACAAGGGATGCTTGCGAGGCAAGGAATTGCCAATGTTTTAAATCTCATGCACCGGGCGCTCATTAAAATTAGCACGTGTCCAGTTTCCTTTTGGAGGAATTAAAATTTTCGACACATAATTTGATATTTCTTGGTTTGCTTGAATAATGCTTTGCCACGCATAATAGGTAGACCGTTTATAAAAAATGTTTGTCTTTGAAAATGTATGATATATGTTCTGCTTTTCAGACTTTGTTTAGAGGACATATTTAGCAAAACTCTTCTGCCTCAAATGTATCGTGTTTACAAAAAGATATTTGGGTTGATAAGTTACCATTTTCAAAATGAAATAGTCTTTGATTGACATATTAATTTTTTGAGAAACTAAAAATTACTTTCCGATACAGTGCACCTGACACTTTGAATAGCCTGCTTCTTTGACAAGCTTTAACATGTTGAAAAAAAAGAAGAGCTTTTATAACGGGTGTGGGAAATGTTAAGCTTTTATATGTTATTTAAAATAGCGGAGATAATTAACATGAATCTTGATGCAACCAAAGAGGATAGATGTGTAAGAGACAAAGAGGATAGATATTGTGGCGATTATTCTCAAGCATGTTAAACACAACCGAGATAACGATGGCTACGCTTATGCATGCAAGCGTGTAACTAGGAAGAGGAAGAGGGATGGCGCGAGTGTTTGCGAATACGATGCAAAGAGGAGATGCCAATAAATAACACCGACCCTTCCAGAACACGAAAAGCGAACAATCAAGAAAGTTCTCGGTGCGTAGGCAAGCACCCTGTTAGACTATATAAGCCGGTGACCAAGCAAGGCAGGTTGATCAGTTTATTTTCAAGCGTTGTTCAGTGAACTACATAGTATATGTCTACTAGTAGCGCAACTTACTCCGAATCTGCACACACACACAAACCACACAGGGTGTGTTGTATGCAGTAATAAAACAATGAAATTTAAATGCCGCAATATTGAACGTGAAGACTTAAAACACCCAAATTATTGAATATAAAGCAGTTATAACACCTTATCAGTTACTATAAAATGTATATTTCAGTTTGAATTGAAGTTTTTACTTTAAAACAACTCTGAACGCGATTTCCTTCGATTTATATTGGAACGAATTCTCGTCATCCCTTGTCAATTTTGGTTTTGTAACAAACCGGTTTCGGCGATCCGCCATCTTCAGTGATTGATTTCGTTCTGATCTGTGTCTATCCGTTGTCATGTATTTATAGTCTGGATGCTGTATCAGGTAGTGTTAGTATTCGTGTATATGAGTCGTGTCTTACGAACGTATCCGAACGGGTACCTGCAATGAGGGTTGTTTTTAACGCTCGTTTATTAGTTGTGGTGTTATTTCAGATAATTAGTTTGAGGATGTTAGGTCAGGTAATGTTAAGTGTATACTTAAGGGTGGGTTTTGACGCTCGTTAGTCATGTAGAAGTCATTAGTTGTGGTTTTAGATCAGGTAATTAGTTTGAGGATGTTAGGTTAGGTAATGTTAAGTGTATATTTACGGGTGGGTTTTGACGCTCGTTAGTCATGTAGAAGTCAGTGATTTTTGTTTTCTGATTTGTTTTGTGTGTGTGCTCGTTTATTGTTACTCGTTTTGTTATTGTACCTGCGGTGTTGTTTGGTCCTCTGTAAATTAGTTTTAGCGGTTCAAATATTGCGTCAGAAATGGTGTTGTTTGTTCGTTAATTACTCTCCCGTCAAATGTCTTAAGTTTGTATATTTCCATGTTTTCTAGCACATTTAAGCGCCGCCCTTTTCTTTGTACGTGAAGTATTCTGGCTGTGTTTTTGATGTTGGTCGGGGTGCATTTGTTTTTGAACATGTGATTTGCATAGTTTGACTCTGTTGTGATAGTGGGTTTCCGTGTTTTTCTGTTGTAGTCCCTGATGTGCTCCCGGAATCGTGTACTTATTTTGCGTCCTGTTTGCCCTATATAGCTGTGCTGGCATTCGCAAGTAAGCTTGTATATTCCTTGTTTCCTGAATGGTTCTTCCGAGTTAGTGTTGGTTTTTAGTTTTTGTCCTAAGTTGTTCGATGGTCTGAACGCTGTGTTGATATCGTGTTTCTTGAAGAAGTTTGCCAATTTGTGTGTTGTTTTTCCAGTGTATGTCATTGTAGTCCAGATCTTGGATTTTTCTTCTGCGTTGTGTCTTTTTTGTGATTCATGGTTCCTTCGGATTTTGTCTATTAGGCATTTTTTGTATCCGTTGCTCGTGGCTATGTTGTATATGGTGGTTAGTTCTTTCTTGTATGATTCATGAGTGAGGGGTGTTCTTTGAAGCCTGTCCACTAGGTGCCTTAATGCCGCATTCTTTTGCTGTTGAGGATGGTTTGACGTAGAATGAATTATGGTGTCTGTAGTTGTTGGTTTCCTGTAGATGTCGTATTTAAACTTGTTTGTAATTCTGTCAATTCTTATTGTTAGGTCCAGGTAGTTCAGTTCTCCTTCTTTCTCGGACTCCATAGTAAATTTTATGTTTTCATGTTGTCTGTTTAGGAATTCTAGTATTCGTTCTTCATTAATATTGTTCAGTATGCAGATGATGTCGTCGACGTACCTTGCGTAAAATGTCACTCCTAGTTCGTTTTTTAGTTCTTGCATATATTTTGTTTCCAAGTTCTGTATGAATGTCTCCATGAGAATTGATGACGTTGGGTTTCCCATTCCTAGTCCGTTTGTTTGCCTATATATTTCCTTCATTACACTCTCTCGGAGTACATTCATCCACTGCCTTCCACTCCGATTCGCAAAAGAAGATGCCAAACTAGTACGGGTAAACAATGGTGAACTACTGTAAAGTTACCAAACTCTTAAAATTGTTTTGCGTTTATTACTAGTAAATAAAACTAGCTATTAGTTACAATATCTCTGCGTGTGTTTATTTGACTTTATAGTGATCGAACCCAGGATTGATAATTAAGGAATCATCGAATTTGTCACAATTGGTGTCAGAAGTGATATTGTTAAATAAATACCGAGAGTTTTCAAGGATAACAAAGGCATGGCAAAGTTAAATGAGCTGAAGATCCAACAACTCAAAAATGAGCTGCAACAGCGTGGATTGAATACAGTTTGAAAAGACGGCAGCTGTGAATAATTGGGGCATGGAAGACAAAGTTGCTGCATTATTCGTGGCATTGAAGGGACCTGCAGCCGAAATCTTACAGACAATTCCTGAAGGATGGCGATGGTGCCATTAAATGCTTTAAGTGCGGAAAACAAGGTCACATAGCACGTTATTGCGGCACTGGCTCTAGTAACCCCAGCAATTCAGGTGGACGAAAACGTAAAGCTGAAGGAATGAGCAAATCTCCCAATCAAATCAATCGTTAAACTAAATCGAGCCAGCCGAAAGGGGCTTGGACTGGCTCCCGCAACTGAATGCCCCATAATTTCTGTCTCACAGATCGGAAGGAAAGCTAGTAATGTTACCGTTGTTGCATATATGTGGATGGAAGAGAGCACTTACTAACTGTGGATACAGGCGCATCGCATTCCATAATTCGATCTGATTTAGTCAACAAGGAGGTGAGACCATTGCATGGAGCAAAGTTACGTACGGCCACTGGTGAGGACACCCATGTCCTAGGGGAAGTAACATTTGAAATCGCAATTGGGAACGTGGCCGTTCTACACAGTTTTATAGTAGCAGATATTGTTGACGAAATTGTAGTAGGTGTGGACTTCTTAAGCGAGCAAGGCATCAAGATCGACATGCAAAACAGGGTTATGAATTACCAGAACATGGATGTGCCATTAAATTTTGGTTACGAAAACAAATACGTTAGTAAGCGAGTGCTTGTGGAGGAGAGCCAACAAATTCCACCGATGTCGGAAGCAGTCATATGGGCAAAGATTGATGGAGATTATGGGACAAACAAATTGTGGGTTGTCGAGGCAGCAAACAAATCAAGGACGAACATATTAGTAGGAAAAACGCTGGCCATGACAAAACAAGATGGACGTGTACCGGTAAAAGTACTTAATGAGTTCAAATTGCCGATTAAACTTTCCAAAGGAGCAATATTGGGACAATGCCAAGAGGTCGAGGTATTTATTAATTGTGAACAGCTTCAGGAAAATGATTCTACCATCAAGATTAATCTTTCAGAAGCATCAAATTGATACTGGTGATGCAAGGCCAATCCGCCAAGCTCCTCGTAGTATTCCATTGGCCAAACGCCAAGTAGTAAGAGAAATTATACAGGAAATGAGTGACAGCGGCGTGATCGAACCATCAGTTAGTCCATGTAGCTCACCGGTAGTACTAGTGAAAACGAAGGATGGAAAATGAGGTTCTGTGTGGATTACCGGAAATTGAACGACGTAACGAAGAAGGACAGTTATCCATTGCCAAGAATCGACGATACTCTGGACTCGTTATCTGGCACGAAATGGTTTTCCACTCTGGACTTGAAAAGCGGCTACTAGCAAGTGGAGGTAAAGGACGAAGATAGAGAGAAGACGGCCTTCAGCGTAGGAGAAGGGCTTTGGCAATTTACTGTAATGCCCTTCAGGCTATGCAATGATCCAGCTACTTTTGAGAGACTCATGGATCAGATACTAAAAGGATTGCACTGGCAAACATGTTTGGTGTACCTCGACGACATCAACGTGCTGGGAAAAAGCTTTGAGGAACACCTAAAGAACTTGGAGGAAGTTTTCCAAAGAATAGCTGGTGCTGGTCTGAAACTAAGTCCCAAGAAGTGTTCCTTGTTTAAAAAGGAAGTAAGTTATTTGGGTCACAAGGTAACTACGGAGGGAATCTGCACTGCTAAGAAAAAGATCGAAGTCGTAAAGGATTGGCCAAGACCGAGAAACTTTGCATGAGTTACGGAGCTTCCTTGGGCTGTGCACGTATTATCGCCGATTTGTACCGAATTTTGCCAGCGTAGCCAGTAGTCTCCATGACCTTACAAGGAAGAATATGAGTTTTGAATGGAAGAAGGAACAGGACGTGGCTTTTCAAACATTGAAGCAACGACTATGCACTGCCCCGATGTTAGCATATCCAATTCCAGGTTCAAAGTTTATTCTGGATACAGATGCGAGTGGTTATGCTATAGGAGATGTTTTGTCCCAGATTGTTGATGGACAGGAGAAGGTAGTTGCATACTATAGCCGAACAATTGGGAAGCCTGAGAGGAACTATTGTGTAACCCGGAGAGAACTGTTGGCATTGGTAGAGTGCGTTAAGCATTTCCACAAGTATCTCTATGGGCAGCGATTCCACGTCAGGACAGACCACGCAGCGGTAAAATGGCTCTTACAGTTCCGTAATCCGGAAGGTCAGTTGGCACGGTGGATAGAGCGACTGCAAAGTTATGACTTTTCCATAGAGCATTGCAAAGGTAGCACCCACGATCGCAATGTCACGAAGACCATGTAACTTGGAATGCAAGCATTGTTCCAAAGCTGAGGCCAAGGAAGACATTATAGATGTGCGGCTCACGACTATAACATCTACGGACGAATGGGACATGGATCAATTAAGGAGGTTTCAGCACGAAGATCCAGATCTTACACGTGTAATGCAAGGAATCGAACGAAACGTGCGCCCATCAAGAGAGGAGATGTCAGCAGAAAGTCCTGCTGCCAAGTCATATTGGGCACAGTGGAATAGTTTGCAATTAGAATCCGGTTGTTTGCATCGAATATGGGAGAGTGAGGATGGTCAATGTGTTCGAAAGCTGGTAGTCGTCCCAAGGAAGAAAATCCCTGATGTACTTAACCAATTACATAACGGTCCAAGCGGAGGTCATCTTAGAGTCACCAAGACCTTGGAGAAAGTCAAACAAAGATTCTATTGGGTTGGTTGCCGTCAATCGGTCGCGGAGTGGATTGCGAACTGTGAAGTATGCATCAAAGCTAAAGGACCGAAATCAAGGAACCATGGCCAAATGAAACAGTATAACTCAGGTGCGCCATTTGAGAGGATAGCCATGGATGTAGCTGGTCCATTTCCTACTAGCAAACTCGGAAACAAATATGTACTGGTAGTTATGGACTATTTCAGCAAATGGCCAGAAGTGTACCCTATTCCAAATCAAGAGGCAGAAACCATAGCAGAAGTGTTTACTAACAATTGGGTAGCTCGGTTTAGTGCACCGATGGAGATACATTCTGACCAAGGCAGAATGTGTTCCAGGAGATGTGCAAGACATTGGGCATTCGGGAAACTCGAACTCAGTCAGATGGCATGGTGGAACGATTCAATAGAACCTTGGAAGAGCACCTGAGGAAAGTAGTGGATAAGTTCCAGAAGGATTGGGATACTCACATCTCCTTATTCCTAATGGCATATCGCTCTGCAGTACATGAAACAACTGGTCAGACTCCTGCAAAGGTAATTTTCGGGAATGGTCTTCGATTGCCAGCTGACTTGACGTTTGGGATAAACGCTGATGCAGGAGTAAATGCTCGGAAATCTACTAGCGTATTGGAAGAAGAAATGAGAGAAATTCACGCCCTTGTGAGACAACGAACTAAGATCATGAGCGATAAGATGAAGGCTAGGTACGACAAAGCAATAAATTCGGAAGGTTTTATAGAAGGAGATTTAGTGCTGCTATAAAACCCACAGCGTAGGAAAGGTTTGTCCCCGAAACTACAATGTAACTGGGAAGGCCCATACAAAGTCATAAAACGGATCAACGATGTGGTATATCGCATACAAACTATGGGAAGGTCAAGGAATAAGATGAAGGTGGTACATTTAGAAAGGCTAGCTGCGTTTGGTTCCGGCAATGTGTCTGATCGGGACGATTCACGCCTTGAAATATTTAACTTTTGAAAAACAAGTTGAAGTAAAACTAATGAACAAATGGTATGATCGTGAGTTAACACACCTAAATAAGCGCTAAATTAGCCTGTATAACATTTGTCAAATAGACGGTGACTGGAGGCAGTACAAAACTATAAACAAACAATATAAAAAATTAATTAAAATTAAGAAGACTAGGTACCTAGAAAACAAAATTTCGATAAATAGCCAAAATAGTAAGCAAATGTGGAAATGTCTGAAAGACACTGTAAATTTGAAAAAATAAAAGTCTCTAATTCAAAAGATTGAAATCGATAATATAGTGTATGAAGTTGGAAAAGACATAGCAAATAATCTTAATATATTTTTCGTCAAGAGTATAAAAGATATAAACAATGACATTCAAATAGTGACAAATAACTTTAATCACGAATACACGTGACCAGCTACTTCGAGTTTGATGAAGTGACAGTCGACACAGTGATACAAGTTGTTAAAAAGTTTAAACACAAGATCGGCGGAAATAATCTAATAACGGAAGGTGTCATTAAAGACTCCATTATATACATGGGGTACTTTTACGCTAATCTTATTAACGAAAGCTTCAGAACTGGTACAATGCCAGATTTGTGGAAGCTAACAACTGTAATACCTATTCAAAAAGTAAAAAATACTATAAAAGCTAACGAAATGCGACCTATAAATACCTTGCCTGCTGATGAAAAAATCATTGAATCAATTGTAAAAGAACAACTGGAACAGTACCTCGGGTTGAACAAAATTGTAATACCAGAGCAATCTGGTTTTCGGAAAAAACATTCATGGGAGTCTGTTTTAAACTCAATTGTTTTTGAATGGAAAAATCAACTAAATGAAAAAAATTTTGTAATTGCGGTATTTTTAGACCTAAAACGAGCATTCGAAACTATATCTCAACAAATTATGATAGAAAAACTTCACAGCATCGGGGTGAGAGACAAAGCGCTTGCATGGTTCAAAAGTTATTTTTCAAATCGTCGACAAAGAACATTAGTAAATGGAACTTTTCTCTCAAGTGAAACCACAGTCGATATTGGCCTTCCACAAGGATCAGTGCTTGCACCAATATTGTTCAAAATTTATATAAATGATATAATTAAGTCAGTAAACTACTGTAACTTAAAGTTGTTTGCAGATGATTCTCTCATTTTAATAAACGATAAAAAATTTAGATATGGCTGTGCAAAAAATGCAATCAGACTTAGATAATATATACTTGTGAATGTGCCAAAACAAATTAAAGATAAATGCCGATAAGACCAAATACATGATTCTAAGTAGAACCCCTGTCAGCAATAGTTATGAACTAAAAATAGACAACAGCGTATTAATGGAAGTGTCAAAACTAAACTATTTGGGTATTGTTATTGATAACAGATTGAAATTTGAAGACCATATAAGTTGTCTTAAGCAAAAGATTGCCAAAAAAATAGGTTTCCTGTACAGGTCATGCAAATACGTATCCAAGAAGCACAAGATTTTAGTTTATAGAACTATCGTGGAACCCCATTTTAATTACTGCCCTACCATACTATTTCTGGTGGCAGATAACATAATAGATAGCTTACAAAAAATGCAAAATAAAGCGATGAGGTTTATATTAAATAAAAAATATGATACTCCAACTAGTGATATGCTGAATGAATTACAATGGCTTAGTGTCAAACAGCGCATTCTTTATTTCGTAATGATTTTTGTTTTTAATATAAAAAAAGGATATTTACCGGAGTATTTGAGCAATAATATTGTATACCAAAAAGATATTCATAATATTAATACTAGACATAAGGATAGTTTTAGGCTTCCGCTATTTTCCACAGAAAGGGGACTAACTTATTTTACAAGGGATTGAAAAGATTTAATGAACTTCCTTTAGATACAGGGTGGCTCATGAATTTTGCTACATTAAGAAACTCAAATAATTTTTTTTTCAGTGTATGGAATTCATTTTTCTTTTATTCATGTTAAATCTCATTAAATTTTATTAAATATAGCTTAATTAGTTTTAAAAATAATGGAATTTAAATGCCCCTCCTTCTCGTCGATGCATGTGCGGCATCTTACCAAAAAGTTGTTCATTACTGCTTGGAGAGTTGAGACAGGAATAGCCGCAATTGTTTCTCGAATGGATTGCCTTAGTTCATTCAAATTTGTTGGTTTTGCTTTGAAGACTTCCTGTTTGCAATAACCCCACAAGAAAAAGTCAGGTGCAGTAAGGTCAGGCGACCTGGGTGGCCAACGGAATGTGGAGTTTCTGGATATCAGCTTATTGGGAAATTTTCGTCGCAATTCTGTCATAACAGGTTGGGCTATATGAGGAGCTGCACCATCTTGCTGAAACCACATAGAGTTGAAAGAAATTCTCATTCGGCGTAATTCTGGATAGAAAAACTCTCTCAACATGCTCAAGTAACGGTCTCCAGTAACCGTAACGGTGTGACCGTTTTCTTCGAAGAAGTAGGGCCCGACAATGCAGCGTGATGAAACTGCACACCACACTGTGACACGAAGTGGATGCAATTCCGTCTCATGGAGTATCTGTGGGTTGGAAGCACTCCATATTCGACAATTTTGTTTGTTTATGTTGCCGTTTAAATCGAAATGGGCCTCGTCAGACATGAAAAGACAGTTCAACATGTTTCCATCCTCTTCCACCATTTGAAGCATCTTCTGGCAAAATTCCAAGCGAATCGGCAAGTCTGCAGCGTTCAGTTTGTTGGCCATTTGAATTTTATATGGGAATAAGTCCAAATCTTTGTGCATAATTGACTGTAAGGACTGTCTGCTTACACTTATTTGAGCAGATAAGCTTCTTGTCGAAACACGTGGATTGTTTTGTATGGCAGCAGCTACAGCAGCGATTGTTTCCTCCGTTCGAACTGAAGGGTTTCGATGGTAAGGTCTTCTGTTGACTGTCCCATGCTCGGCAAAATTGTTTACAAGTCTTATTATGGTCCATCTGCTCGGAGGATTGCCGCCAAACGTGCGCCTATACTCTCTTTGAACCGAAACTACGGACTCCAGTGCGTGATAGCGGCGGACAATCCAAATTCTTGTTTCAGTGTCCCAGTTATCCATTTTTGTTAAACGTAAAAGTCAATCTGCAAAATAAAAAAAAAATTAACCAGATTCATTAAATAGAAAAAAAGTTATTTAATTTTTTTTGGTAGCGGCTTTCATCAGCCACCCTGTATAAGAAACTGTGAAGAGCTGAATATATTTAAAAAGAAATTACTATCATATTGTCGTACAACTGCAATAAGATAGAAGAGATCTCATGTAATATGTGATATGTATGAATTTAGTACTTAAATCTAGGCTTTAAGCTGTAATAAATAATTAAATAAAATAAAAATAAAAAAAATCCCTAACTCAATAACGCTCCCACCACTAGTTAAACACAACCGAGATAACGATGGCTACGCTTATGCATGCAATCGTGTAACTAGGAAGAGGAAGAGAGATGGCGCGAGTGTTTGCGAATACGATGCAAAGAGGAGATGCCAATAAATAACACCGACCCTTCCAGAACACGAAAAGCGAACAACCAAGAAAGTTCTCGGTGCGTAGGCAAGCACCCTGTTGGACTATATAAGGCGGTGACCAAGCAAGGCAGGTTGATCAGTTTATTTTCAAGCGTTGTTCAGTGAACCACTGTAAAGTTACCAAACTCTTAAAATTGTTTTGCGTTTATTACTAGTAAATAAAACTAGCTATTAGTTACAATATCTGTGCGTGTGTTTATTTGACTTTATAGTGATCGAACCCAGGATTGATAATTAAGGAATCATCGAATTCGTCACAATATGTAAGAGACGTCAGTTCGCTACTCGGCGAATGTCAACATTTTGTTGATCGCTGCTTTGTGTGCTACTCGACGTTAGCTCTCAGGGGTTCGGCCATTCCTCTTTTTTTTTTCTGTCCGAGTTTTGAGTAAAATCTTGAGCAAGAAACTTGGGGGACTTGAGTGTCGGCTGAGTTATTTTGCGGAAATGTCAAAAAGTGAAAAGCAATATTGTGAGTGAGTGTCAAAGTTTGGTCAAACCTCATAAAGTGAAGTTGTAAACAGTGAAAAAGTGGTAAAATGAATTGAAATTGGTGTAAAATTGTGAAAAATTGTCAAAATAATAAAGAAGAGTGAAGTTAATTAGTGATAAATTAATTTATTCAAAATTTAAAGACCGTGTTGTGCTTACAAAGGTGTTTTGCTTGCTTGAACGGAAAGTGGCGTATGTGGTTTGTGCGTTTGTTGGCATGTGTGGTGTTTATGTGTTTATAAAAGTATCCAATTGTGTATTGATGTGCAAACGAATTATTGAAAAATTGCAACATTATTTATAATAATTCGGACATGCATTTCATATATTATTTGCAGTAGTATTACTAAAATATCTGCAGTTTTGTATGCATGCATAAATGTTTTGTTCACATCATAAAAAGGGGAGATGAGGGTAATTGTGTCCTTTAGGAGACAACTGCTAAAACACGTCCAAAAATATCGGGAGAGGTATCAAACAACGCGTTTTGACTTCGGTATCAACAATCCGGAAGCGGATTTTAAATTTTTTGTTTCAGTGAATAGTTATTCGCAAAACCCCCAAAAATGGCCCAGGTCCAAACCCAAATAGGGGGCTTGATCCAAGGTATTTATGTGCAGAACACCTTTCTGCGTAGGAGGCCTTCGGGTGCGCTTCAACAAAATAACCCTTAGCCGGTCCAACACCGGCTACGCGGTCGACAGTATTTCTGCGCAGAACACACTTTTCGGTACACCCTAATCTGTGATTACAACAACCACATGAAAATGACAGAAAATTTTCAACTTTGATAGCAAATATCTCTTCACTAAAACAAAAACTGGAAAATCTGCTTCAGGATGATTGTTACCTTTCCCGATAATTTCGGACGTGTTTTAGCAGTTGTCTCCCAAAGGAAACAATTACCCATCAAAGTATAGACCAAACATCCTCCCTACAAATGTCCTAATATACATATGTTATATGTGTGCAAATTAAGGGTTAGAGTTTATTTGAACGTTTTTAAAAAACTTTATTTCAGTTCGCGTTAGCGAACGAGTTTTCACACACAAATTAAAACACTTAGCTAATATAATAGTTATTTAATAAAAGTCGTTTTATTAATCCGTAACGATTTTCAAACGCGTGCTTCAAGCTTTACTTAGAAAACTGACTTGCTTATTCTAATTTACGTCTATTTATACATTCTTTAAATGTTTACTTAAAATTAATTTCATCATTCGATGAAATAGGCTTAGCCTTGAAATGAAGATATCAATATCCATCAATTAAACGGATCATAAACAAAAAATGAGTTTGTTATTTTAGCTGAAATACCAAACGATCATTTTTAGACTGCGAATTGAGCTTAGGTTTATTTAATACTTCGATGTGTAACAGAAGTGACTTGGATTGTTTACTTAAAGCTTGCAGTAGCAGGCCACTGTGGATATTGGAAAAATCTCAATAATTGTTTACAATTACCGTAAGGCCGGTGTGTGGTGGCTGCCGTTAACTCCCCCCTCTCTAAGATGAATCGTCCCCGATTCAATTTAATTTTTTGTTAAGTTTTGAATTTGATCCAAAATTACACTGTACGAAATTTGTTGCAATTCAACATTTTCGTTCTGTTTTTCAATTTTACTTGATGTAATTAACTTTTTGCACGCATAAATGATCACCATTATGCAAAAAGTTATAAAAATATAAAAAAAGAAAGTATGTCTTTTGATATCTCCATTTCTCTTACCTAAGAGATTTCATATTTTCTAACTTTAAATATTCATTATTTGATTCGATATATTCCAAAATTTCAAAGTTATTTACATATGTATTAAATAATTCCAGATTTTCGTTTCAATATTTACATAAGTTATATTATTTATTATTGTTTGATTTTCAAATGTTACTAAATATGTTCCTGTTAAATTTTGATTTTCCACAATATTTTTGCCGGAAATTAATATGACTCCTTGTTTAATTATTTCAATATTATTGTTTCTTTCTTTAATCTTTTTACATTTTGCTTGTTTTTTATTCAAAAGTTCTGACAAACATGTTTTTTCTTTATTTAATCTGCAATAAGTATTTGCTATTTCTGTTTTACAATTTTGGACATTAAGAAATTCATTATTATACCTTGTTATATTCTTGTCAATAATAAATTTACCATCTACCTGTGCTATAGCTCTGGTTTCATAATATTTACAAGTAAATGTTATTTTTGGGTATTTAATATATATAACAATTAAATTATTTTTTTGAGCAATTTTAAATTCTGATATGTCCATTAAATCTGTAATTGACATTAAACCATGTTGATGGTCTGTAATATTTTTTATTTCATCTAAACGCAAAATTACTGGATTTAAGGTTCCCACCTTTCCAAGAGTAATTGTATTTATTGAATTTTGAAGTTCATGTTTCATATATTGATTCCTTTTTCTTTTCAATGTTTTAGCAAATGTATCCCCTTTAATGTTATTTACTGTATCTGTTAATTCCCTAATTACTTTAAAAATTTCTGAATTCGTGGTGAACTGTTTATTATTATTTTCAACTAACTCATCTAGCTTGTCATTTATTTTTGCAAAATCATCATGATCTGGGGTTCCTGCTATCCATTTCCAAAGTGTTCCTAACTCATTTATTCCTCTTTTCTGTCTGAAAGAATTTTGCTTTAATTGTCCTAATAGAGCGTCAATTACCAGAATATCAGACTCATCATCCAAACTATTTATTTTTAATGCATCATAATTATCTGTGCTATATGAAAATGATGTTTCATAAAAATTTTGCTTTTCTTCGTTTACTAAATTTTCCAAATACGTTAAATTTGTGATATGAAAAACATCTCCATATTCATCGTATATAGAGACATATCCATTTTCAATTAATACATAATTTTGTCTGGTGTAATCCACAATGTCAGCAATTATTAGACCGAACAAGGATGCAATTATAAATAGTATCATTTTGGGAATCTGTGAAAAATTAAGATTTAATGTTATCCTTATGTATAATTCTTTCTCTATTATTAATTATTATTTTATTCTCTAAATTTTCCTTAACCTGTTGTTTTTTATACCTAGATCTAATTTTATTCCTTTCTCCTATGACCTTTTCATAAATAATTTGGCCGGGATAATATTGTTTTTCTATTCTATTTTTATTATGGGTTATAAGCATTTTTTCCTGTGCTTGTTTTAATATTATTGGTAAATTCTCGTGTTTTACCTTGTTATATAGGACTTCATTTGGTTTGAGATTTGTAACTGAATGAATTGTTGTATTATATTGTTGGGCTGCTCTAAGCCCGGTTTTTCAGTCCTTGGTTAAGCTCAGTTTAAACTAAGTTTGCTTAAACTCGGCATATATCTAAACTCCAGTTAAACTGCAGAGCGGTTTTTCAGTGAGAGTTTAAGGCCGCTTTTAAGATTTGCTTTTTATACGGCAACATTGGTTTTTTTGTTATCTAGATATGGCAACAGATGGCATTTGTTTACATATTCAACGCCATTGCTTCTCCTCAGCATTGTAATAGTTAGGATTTTGCTAATTTCTGCATCACTATATCCACTTTCGTCAGATGATATATGCAGTATTTAATTAAATATAAAAATATCGTCCTTTTTTAATTGCGTTCAGTTTATTGTTTCACAAACAAAACCATCAAATATGCAAACAGCTGACAGGTTAACTAGAGTTTAACCCTGCCAAATTGGCCGCTTAAACTACGTTTAAACTTCGTTTAAACTTGACTGAAAAACTGCGTACCAAGCTTAAGCTTAGTTTAAGTGACAAATTGAGTTGAACTTGTACTAAAAAACCGGGCCTAAGTATTGTTTCTAAATCACTTACTATATTGTATTCTTCCTCTATACATCTAGCTATTTCAATTATTGTTGAATGGACTCTTTCTATTTGCCCATTTGTTATACTGTGGCTCGGGTCACAAAAATATATTTCAATATTCAATCTTTGCATAAAGGATTGGAGTTGTGAAACTTGGTTCATTATCTAAAGTAATCTGCTTTACATCCGTGAAAGTCTGAAGCAATTCTAAAACTTTTTCTTCAATATTGGATTTATCTTCTATAAGTTTTATTATTAAAAATTTTGAATATGCGTCTACACATGTGATAAATTTTAATTTTTGTGCGTAGAAAATGTCTAAATGAAGCTGTTCCCCTTCTCTTTCTGGGA
Organism: Merzomyia westermanni; assembly: GCA_949987695.1. Classification (NCBI taxonomy): domain Eukaryota; kingdom Metazoa; phylum Arthropoda; class Insecta; order Diptera; family Tephritidae; genus Merzomyia; species Merzomyia westermanni. The sequence goes on along the minus strand of OX465289.1, from coordinate 160,920,476 downwards.
TTGGAGCTTTTCCTATTGGGATTTTTTTAGGATGTCGATCATATTTATTTTTGTTGCATATTATGCAATTACGAATATACTCTTTCATTTTTTTCCTCATTTCTGGCCAATAATAGATTTTCTCTATTTGTTTAATATTTTCATTAAAGCTACGATGAGCTCTGTTATGGGTTTGTTCAATTATTCCGGACTGATCCTCTCTATTAGTTATGTCCATTGGAAAAGAATTTATTTTGAAAACTTCGTTTCAGGGGTTCTTGGATTTCATATAAATCCTCAATATTGCAATGAATTGCAGTCACCAATTGTGGTTGAATAAATTCCTTCAAGATGGTTAACAAATTTTCCACCGTGTCATATTCTATTAAATGTCTTTTCTTCCCGAAATTTTCAATTAATTCATGGATTGTGAATCTATTTGTACATAAAATTATTTGTTGTTTAAATTGATTTACAGGTTTTTTCGTTTCCTGTATTCGAATACTTTCACTACTTTGTGCAGAATGGTTTGATTCATTACTTTCTGAATCATCGGACATATTATTTAACTGAAGGCGTGACAACGCGTCTGTCACAACATTGGTTTTACCAGGTTGATACACAAATGGAGCAAACTCTTCTATAAAAGCATGTCATCTTTTCATTTTGGATTAGGGTTACGAGGTGACAAAGCAAATGTCAAAGGTTGGTGATCTGTATGAATTTCTAGATTGATAACACCATATAAATAATTTCTAAGATTTTTTAATGCCCAAACAATGGCATATAATTCCTTTTCATTGGTTGCATAAATCCTTTCTGTTTTATTAAGAGTTTTTGAAATGAAGGTAATTGGTTTACCCTCCTGTGAAAGCACAGCACCAATCGCTACGTTTGATGCGTCGGTAGTTAATACAAATGTTTTTGGATAATTTGGTTGCGTCAATTCCATTTCTGACGCGAAATGTTTCTTTAATTTATTAAATGCTAAAATACCATCTTGATCTATTTCAATTTTTGCTATTGTAGCATAATTTTTAACAAATTTTTGATAATAACCCGCAATTCCTAGAAATCCTCTTAATTCTCGTAGATTTTCAGGTATTGGGTAATTTAAAATTAGTTTTATTTTATTAGGATCTGTTTTAATAACATATTGGGGTATTATATATCCTAAAAACTCTATTTCTTCTTGAAAAACTTTGATTTTTCAAGTGAAATCTTCATATTGGCTTTTCTTAGTATTTCTGTAATTGTTTCTAAATCTTTCAAATGCTGGGTCAAATTTTTTGAAAAAATAATTATATCGTCCATATAAACATTGCAAATTTTTCCTATGTGTTCTCGTAATATATCATCCATTGCCCTTTGAAAAATTCTGGGCGCATTTTTCAAACCGAATGGCATTCGTAAAAATTCATACTTGCCGTTATTAACGGAAAAAGCCGTCTTTTCTATGTCATTTTCCGACATTAAAATTTGATGAAAGCCTGATTCTAAATCAATGCTTGAAAAATATTTTGACTTGCCTAAATTAGACAAAATTATATTTGTATCCGGAATCGCATATCTATCAGAAATTGTATGTTCATTTAATTTTTTATAATCGATGACCATTCTAAGTTTTTGCGAGCCATCTTCATTTGTTCCTTTTTTGGGTACTACCCAAATTGGTGAATTATAAGGACTTTTACTGGGTTTTCATTTATCATTTTAGTGATTTCTTTATTTACAAAGGAGTTTACTGATAAAGGATATGGATACTGCCTACTCCAAATAGGTTCAACATTTTTCGTTCTTATTTCTGCTTTTACGTTAGTCATAAACGGAAAGCTGGTATTTATATTCGAATGTATTTTGCTAATTTTTTCTTTTATATATTCTTTAAAATTCAAAAGTTCAAGATTACGAACTTGATTTCTATTACCGTCCATCCTCACTATTTTCATCTATCTTGTTCTTCACATATTTTGTATAATTTGACAATTCCTCGTTGTGCTTCACTAACTTCTGAACCATTTTCGTTCATCATTGAATAATTTTCAATTATATTCCCACTAAACTCATTGTTTAAATTTTCAAGATTCTTTTCATTCAAAGAAAGAAAATATTTTTTTAATATGATATTGCCGGTAAAATCTTCGGCTGATTTTGTAGAAACCTTTCGTTCCACAACATTTTTTATCTTCTCTTCAGATTTATTTTCATTGTTGCCGGTATTTTTTATTTTTAAAAAATTTTTCCACTACGAAAATAATGTGCGCCTCTATTTTCTTCAAAAAATTATATCCTAGGAGCAAATCAGATTCCAAGTTATTTATTTCATAAAAAATTTGTTTTACTCCAAATAGTGTTATTATATAATAGTATTTAATAATTGAATACCCATTTACTGTTTTTACCCTTTTGTAAATGGCTAATTCTTTTCTATTTTCTAACAATCCTTGCTTTATATAGCAAGAAGTTGCTCCTGTATCGACAAGAGCATTAAATTTTTTATTTAATTTGTTGTCGCAGACTGTGATGTAGGGGAGGTTGTCCCCTCTTCTTCTAAAAAATACTCTTCATTTAAATTATTTACTCTTTGATTTTTTTCTTGCGGCCTGAAGCTGTTATTGCTTTCTCTAGGTCGCTTTATTCCATGTGAACTTTGGGTTTGAGGGCTGTTCACATGAGTATTTGCATTATTTACTGTTGGTTTCGCATTTTGATTAAAAAAATTTGTGCTTCGTTGCCCTCTGGCATTATAATTTTTGCCAAACATTTTTGACATAGATGGATCTACGTCCATGGGTACAGGCTTTGTATAATTATTTCGTTGATTATACCCTTGATTTTTTTGGGAAGGCATTTTGTTGATTTGCCTGAGAGTTATTTCGATGAAGAACCCGCAAATTGTTACTTGGGTATGTTTGTTTCATTTTTAATGTTTCATTTGAAAAATTTTGATCAAAACGTGCTCTTTGATTATTTGACTCAAGTTCTTGAGCCTTTGCTAAAGCATCCGGTAAGTCCTGAGGACTCAAAGAGAATATAATATCTCTTAATGCAAATTCAAGCCAGTAATAAAAATTCTAAGGCCATGATCCCTATTGTTCTTATTTAATTCTTTGGTAATATCTGCTGCACTACCATGTGTCATTATAGTTTTATTAATCAAAAGGGTCAACTTTTTGTTAACCAAATTATAGTATTCCACTACAGACATTGAGCGCTGTCGTGAGACACTGAATTCTTGTTCAATTATATGGATTAGACGTTTGTACGAATATGCGAAAGCTAATCGTGCGATTATCGCACCAAACTTTAAAACTGTGCCATGATTTGTTAAAATATCATTGGCATCCTGAGTTATTTTACTCGTATTTCTTAAAATAATTAAAGCAGCGAAATATTTCCTGCTCTTCCTAACATAAAGGCTCATAGAATTATGAGCTGCTTCTCGCCAGCTTACATAGGCATTGAATTTTCCTGAAAATTCACGTAGAGATTTAAAAACGTCAAGAGATTCTTGACAAGTAACAGTGTCATCAATAGTTTCAGCCACGTAATCTGTAGCACTATTGGTATTAGTTTCTAATTGCAACTTTAGTCTGTCAATCTCCTGTCTCAATTCAATGTTGCTATCTGCGATCAATCTAGTGATCAAATCTACCGTTAATCCCTCACCGTTAGCCATTTTTCATTCAATTATCAAATATATTCTTTTACTCAAATTAAGGTTTCCTTATTTTCTTCTTTCTCCAGTTCTGCTAAAATTTCATCTAACTCATCAAGATCTTCGTCTAATACTGAGGTAGTATTGCTATGTGACAAAAAGGATTACTTCCTTGAAGAATATTTGTAATTTCTAAAATTTTATTTATTTCATTCTCTATGATGAGGAACAGTAAGATTGAAATCAACATACAAACGTAGAGAATGAATCATTTTTTAATGAATTTAATTTTCAATTATACAATCCCTTTAAGGATTCAAAATTCAATCTCAGATTTAATTTCTTATCTGATCTTTTTCTTTTTCCTTTTTAATAAGGGACACTTCAAAATATCATGATCCCTCCGCAATAATCGCAATAATTTAGCCTTATATATTTTGGCTTATTTGGGATATTACCCATCTGTAGTATTCTTTCTTTAAAACAAAATTTAAAATTACTGAACGCAACAATAAATTTCAATTGCACAACTTAACTATTAACAAATTCACTTATTCCGCATTAACCAGTCAACCAACCAAGGTAAGTAAGGGCGTCCGTGTTCCGTGGCTTATTCTCGAACTGATTTCCAATTTCTATCACGATGGCCACCAATTGGGTTGCTGGGTAAAGTTGATTTTTTTCTTCTCTTTTTTTTTAAAGTTCTTTTTAAAGTTTTTAGTTTTTGCAAAATTTTTGTGATGAAGTTGTTTTTTTTTTTGTTTTTTTAAAGTTTTCAGTTATTCATAAATTTCTTCATTCAATACTTGCATTTTTTATGCATTTTTAATTTTTGTGGTGTGGTGAAAAGTTCTTTTTATTTTTTAAAGTTTGTGAAACAAAACAAAAATTTCCACATAGGATCAAGAATACTTTTTATTTTATCCTTATTTGATCCTTTTTGCATGTGAAACAAAACAAAATTTTTCACATGGGATCAAGGATACTTTTTATTTTTTCCTTATTTGATCCCTTTTTTTTGTTTGATACTCTCGCAAAGGTAACCAGGATACTTACGTTTTCTCCTTTCAGGTTCCTTTATGAACACTCGCGTACTAGGGTACTTGTACTTTTCCCCCTAAAATTCATACCGCGGGCCCCACGTTGGGGGCCAATTAAGGTTTAGAGTTTATTCTAAACGTTTTTAAAAAACTTTATTTCAGTTCGCGTTAGCGAACGAGTTTTCACACACAAATTAAAACACTTAGCTTTTAATATAATAGTTATTTAATAAAAGTCGTTTTATTAATCCGTAACGATTTTCAAACGCGTGCTTCAAGCGGTACTACGAATTGCTTGTTCTAATTTACGTCTATTTATACATTCTTTAAATGTTTTCGATGAAATAGGCTTAGCCTTGAAATGAAGATATCAATATCCATCAATTAAACGGATCATAAACAAAAAATTAGTTTGTTATTTTAGCTGAAATAACAAACGATCATTTTTAGACTGCGAATTGAGCTTGGGTTTATTGAATACTTCGATGTGTAACAGAAGTGACTTGGATTGTTTACTTAAAGCTTGCAGTAGCAGGCCACTATGGATATTGGAAAAATCTCAATAATTGTTTACAATTACCGTAAGGCTGGTGTGTGGTGGCTGCCGTTAACTTGCATGCCAAACTTCTTGCCACAATAAGCAAACAAAAATATGCTACCAACCTCACGTGCATAAATACAGGGTGGCTGATGAAAGCCGCTACCAAAAAAAAATTAAATAACTTTTTTTCTATTTAATGAATCTGGTAAATTTTTTTTTTATTTTTCAGATTGACTTTTACGTTTAACAAAAATGGATAACTGGGACACTGAAACAAGAATTTGGATTGTCCGCCGCTATTACGCACTGGAGTCCGTAGTTTCGGTTCAAAGAGAGTATAGGCGCACGTTTGGCGGCAATCCTCCGAGCAGATGGACCATAATAAGACTTGTAAACAATTTTGCCGAGCATGGGACAGTCAACAGAAGACCTTACCATCGAAACCCTTCAGTTCGAAAGGAGGAAACAATCGCTGCTGTAGCTGCTGCCATACAAAACAATCCACGTGTTTCGACAAGAAGCTTATCTGCTCAAATGGGTGTAAGCAGACAGTCATTACAGTCAATTATGCACAAAGATTTGGACTTATTCCCATATAAAATTCAAATGGCCAACAAACGGAACGCTGTAGACTTGCCGATTCGCTTGGAATTTTGCCAGAAGATGCTTCAAATGGTGGAAGAGGATGGAAACATGTTGAACTGTCTTTTCATGTCTGACGAGGCCCATTTCGATTTAAACGGCAACATAAACAAACAAAATTGTCGAATATGGAGTGCTTCCAACCCACAGATACTCCATGAGACGGAATTGCATCCACTTCGTGTCACAGTGTGGTGTGCAGTTTCATCACGCTGCATTGTCGGGCCCTACTTCTTCGAAGAAAACGGTCACACCGTTACGGTTACTGGAGACCGTTACTTGAGCATGTTGAGAGAGTTTTTCTATCCAGAATTACGCCGAATGAGAATTTCTTTCAACTCTGTGTGGTTTCAGCAAGATGGTGCAGCTCCTCATATAGCCCAACCTGTTATGACAGAATTGCGACGAAAATTTCCCAATAAGCTGATATCCAGAAACTCCACATTCCGTTGGCCACCCAGGTCGCCTGACCTTACTGCACCTGACTTTTTCTTGTGGGGCTATTGCATACAGGGAGTCTTCAAAGCAAAACCAACAAATTTGAATGAACTAGAGAAACAATTGCGGCTATTCCTGTCTCAACTCTCCAAGCAGTAATGAACAACTTTTTGGTAAGATGCCGCACATGCATCGACGAGCAGGGGGGGCATTTAAATTCCATTATTTTTAAAACTAATTAAGCTATATATGGTGTGAAGGTATTGTTGCCGGCCTACCACACCAAAGGTCCATGGTTCGAGCCCTGGTACAGGTAACATCAAAAGTGATTTGAAAAAAGTTTTTCAAAACGGGGTCGCCCCTCGGCAGTGGTTTGGCAAACTCTCCGAGTGTATTTCTGCCATGACAGGCTTCTCAGCAAAAATTCGTCTCCTTTGTAGATGCCGTTCGGAGTCGGCAAAAAACTGTAGGTCCCACCAATTTGTAGGGAAAAATTCAAATCGGCACACCACAAATTGGAAGAGAAGCTTGGCGCAAAAATCTCCTAGGAGGTTTATGATGATATACCTGTTGTATATCGCGCCATGGCAGAAATACACTCGGAGAGTTTGAAAAACTTTTTTCAAATCACTTTTGATGTTACCTGTACCAGGGCTCGAACCATGGACCTTCGGTGTGGTAGGCCGGCAACACTACCTTCACACCACGGCGGCCGCCGTACCTCCTGTTGTTTATTTCAGTATTCAATATTATAAATTGAAAATAATCCTATTATGGTAACAAAATGAAAATACTGTTTTGCCGACGGCAACTACAAATTCAACAAAAATAAAATTTCTTATTAAAACCTATAAATTCCATTTATTGGGTTATTTTGTTTATGGGTGAAATGGGTGTGGGTGGCATGTGCATAATGTACTAGGCAAATTTATTTTAGGTTTAATTTTTGATTGCACAAATCAAATGCAAAAGCACCTGCTCGTAGCAAACAAAAATCCACCCTTAAATATATGCGTACGAATGTACTTATGTATGAAAGCTTTCAACTGGACTGGAAAATACAAGGTGGCGCAAAAGTAATCCTCCTATCAGAAAATGCTATAAATCTTGCGATTGGCCCCTAAAGTCAGTTCTGTTTTGACATTTGTGTAGTAAACACATGCGAAATACACGTTAATAAACAATGTTACGCTACACTGCTCCAGAACGCGGAATATTGCTGACTATTTATTTGACCAATAATCGGTCGGTGAAAAACGGTTACTGCGCAAAAGTAATCCTCCTATGAGAAAATGCTATAAATTTTGCGATTGGCCCCTAAAGTCAGTTCTGTTTTGACACTTGTGTAGTAAACACATGCGAAATACACGTTAATAAACAATGTTACGCTACACTGCTCCAGAACGCGGAATATTGCTGACTATTTATTTGACCAATAATCGGTCGGGGCCAAACGGTTACTGTGAATGGTGAGCGCTACAGAGCAATGATCAATGAGTTCTTTTTGCCGCAACTTGATGAATTGGGATTGGAAAACATGTGGTTCCAACAAGACGGTGCAACAGCACACACTGCACGTGCCACAACCGATATGCTGAATATCGGAAGCTTACTTTTGCGCAGTATAAATACATACACAGGAATCATGGATGAAATAGATAAGGTTTAGCCGTCACATGTGTGAGAAAAAAGTAATTTTTTTGCGTGACGTATGCGGTGTGTTGTCGCCCTGACAGAGCTGTCAAATACCATACATTTCAAGAAAGAAAGTTTAAACATTGGTACAAAATACAAAATTGTTAAATATCTATGATTTAACGTCGTATCACGATGATAATTGTATTAAATAAGTTCCGGCAGTGTATTTTTGGAAATATTTACTCATTTTAATTGAGGTCCGAATAGCCGTGTACCAGTGCAAATTTGTATGTAAACATTGGTACAAAATACTTACTATATCAAATGTGAATGTATTTCTTTCAACAAAATTGTTAAATATCTATGATTTAATGTCGTATCACGATAATAATTGTATTAAATAAGTTCCGGCAGTGTAGTTTTGGAAATATTTACAAAATAAACAAAAATTGATTGGGCCGTACATGAACCCTGCATACGTCACAAAAAGTCAGCTGTTTTATTCACAATATGGCGGCAAAATGTCGTTGATTTCGTCTTTGACACGAGCTTTGAGTGAAGTCGTCGGTCATCAAAAGTGTTGCCGCACACAGTTTGTTCCTATCTTTCAGCCACTACCAAAAAATGGAGTAGTTCTTCACTACTTAAGTATTATTAACTTCTGTTTTTTCTTCCATAATGGCATGTAACTATCTTAAATTACTTCGGATATTAATTCCATATTCTTATATTATGTATTGACTAAGAATATTATCTAAAGTCGCACATAATGTTGATAAGGAGTGAAAAAAGCTAAACTTCTCCTACATAGTAGTGTATTCATAGAATACTTCTGTGCCAGAACGGGCACACTTAAGCCAAAAAAACATGGCTGACGGAATTTGCGACTGGATTTCAGTAACAACAACAAAATCTCATAGGGTTTCTCACACAAATAAGCAAACTGCTTATCGAATAATGACAACTTTTTGTCATTAAAGGGAAACTTTCAATAAATAATTAAAAATACTCAATAATTTGTTTGCAAAAGTTTTGGTCTGTTGCTGGACAATAGCTTTATATTTTTATTTTATTTTTTCTTCAATATAGGGTAAAAGCACTAGTAGTCGGACAATTAACTTCTTTTTTCACTTTGAAATTCAATAATTAGCAAATTATTTTACCGACAAATATTTTAGAGCTAAGTTGGAATTCTGTCAGCAGCTTTAAATCGTATAAGAGCTCTTGTTTTAGTTAAATAATTTAATTTGTATTGTTATTAACGATTTTATCAAAAATTCCAATTTGCACTAGTAGTCGGACACTTTTTTCAATACTCGGACATACACGTGTTAGTAGTCGGACAGAACATTTAACAATTCATAACAAATATAAATATTAATACTTTATTTAATTCAAGAAATATTTCGGTAAAATCAGGTATTAGGCATCACAGCTAGTGCAAATAAATACAGACTCAGCTGCTTCCAAGTACGGTACGTCCTTTAAGGGTGTGCATTTTAAATGGAACCAAACTGGACAGGTGTCACATCCAATGTTTTTCAACCCATAATCTTCCACATCGCTTACAAGTTCTTCCTTACAAGCTGGACATGTTTCTACTTGTATGGACTTAGAGCGTACAGCTCTTCCGCTCTTTTTTGCGTTTTTTTCCACTAACCGTTCCTCCTTCCTTTTAAGAATAGCATCCGGTTTCATTTGTCTTCCCCGTTCTTTTTCAAGAGGAATATCTCGCCAACCTTTCGAGGAGATGGCGCTGGGAGATCTATACCTATTTTGCACTAACTTCTTTCTTAAAAACTTCATCGAATTAAAAAGCGTGGTTAATAAATTACACTTGTTTACCTGTAAAACCAATAGGCTTTGGGTAAAAGAGATGTGTTGTCAGCAGATTGGATCCACGTGATGTGAAGCTCGATGCCAAAGAAACACGAGAAGGCGTTGGAACAGGCGCGGGTTGATCAACGATGTTATTCGACGTATTCTCTTCCAACTCCAACAATCCTTTATCATTAATCGTAAATATACCAGAGGGAATTTCCATTTCACTCAAAGATAGATCTATTAAAGATATTTTCGATAGATTGTCATCTTTTTATGGCTGCGGTGGAGCAAGCTCATGACCTTCAATCTGGGAAAATGGTAAATCTTGTTCGAAGCTATCAGTTTCCAAACTAGTTAATTCTGTTGCAGCTATAGCTTCCAATACAGAATCTGTATCAACTTGGAATGCTCGGAGCTGGGAAGAAAGTTCTTTTATAACATTTGAAGCAATTTTATACTTATCGTCAACTCTTTCTTCAATATTTGTTTCTGATAAATTATTCAATACTCTTTGATTGAAAAAGTCCACATTTTCGAAAATAATTTTGTATGATGCTGGAATAGTTCTGAAACGCTTTTTGAAGTAACGGACAAAAATCCTTCTTTGTTAGTGTTTTACCCAAGTTGGCATACTGTTTGTTTCCATTTCATTTTAAGTGGCCTGAAGAGACTTACGTCTGCAGGTTGCATAGTGTGAGTTGTGTGTTGGAGGCAAAGCATACAAAATAATCTTCTTCTCGTTGCAAAAGTCACTCAAATCTATATTTAAATGAGATTTGTGACCGTCTACAAACAGAATCACGGGCCTTTTTACATTGTTTTCCTCCAACCACTTGTCAAACCCATTAGCAATATATTCAAAAACAGTTTCCGTTCTCATCCACCCACTCTTAGTACGACCAAGGCATACTACTGACAATGTCCTTAGGTAGCCTCAAATAGGGGAATATCACCAATGGTGTAAGCATATTTCCAACTGCAGAAAACCTTATTAAAACTGTGATGGTTTCTTTTTCGTAACCCGATGTAATTTTATAAATGTTTTTATATCCCTTAGGCCAGATAACTTTACCAGTTTTGGGGCACAGTGAAAAACTTGTCCATGGCATCCTCCTGACCACTACTTCTAAGGTATTCCCTAAGTTCTGAGAACCATTCACGTATAGAGACTTCCGTAACGACAGCCCTGGCCTTATTTATATTTTCCGCTTCACGGCTTACCAAAATAGCGTGTCTTGAAAAATAACTTAAGCCAAGTTTTACCCGTTCGATCATCCTTAAACGGAGTACTTCTTCCGCTTTCTCTAATAATTTTCTGAACAGTATTCAGAAGCTCATCTCTTTTTAATGGAAACCCGCACCTACATAAATGTACTATCCATTCTGTATTCTTCTTTTCATCTTCTAAAGACGAAATGCTTTCAGGACCTTTCTTGTACTTATCCTCCGCAAATCTTCCGCTAACTCGGTCGTATAAAGTTGATTTGGGTACATTGTAAGTTGCTGCTGCTTTTCTTAAACTCAAATTTTTTTTCCTTATTTTTCAAGAGCAATTGACATTTTACTTTGATAATCCATCATAAAAGTATATCTACATAGTCAAATTAAATAAATGAAGCTTACTTAATAATCGAGCGAAAATATGAATTGCCAGAATACTAAAATAATTATAATTTTGTAACCTCCAGTTGTCGGACGGGTTGTCCGATAATTGAATTCAATCGTTAAATCAGCTTCAGTACTCGGACATTTGTTTTAAGATACAAATAAAAAAAAATCAGATTAAAACTATTTCTGAAGTATTGCTTACCCTTTTAACTAATAAATCATAAACTATGTAAAACACTTTTTATTTAAATATTACTCGAAAAATCACTTTTAGAACATAACCTACGTTAAGCAAAATTACACAACTACTTCAATTCAATTCAATTAATTTGCCATTAATTCTATAGAATTTATTGAAAATTTGCAAAGAGTTGTAAATATAACGGATTTCTTAATTTCAATTCAAACAGATGAAAGTGTCCGACTACCAGGGTGTGCCCGACTACTAGTGCCTTTACCCTATATGTATGTATTTTTCCATAAATTTTTTGAAATTGGTAAATGTTTATAGCATTTCATATTTTTCACTTCATATGTCATAAAAGTCAAATTTTATGAAAATTAGGAATATCTGCACAATATAAGCAAATATCACCAAGTTCATATAAACTCACAAGTAGCAAACGGCTCAAAATAAATATATCTACTCAAATACTATAAATACAAATGTTACTCATTCCCCACAAATGTCAATTCCGTGAGTGGAAACAAAAATTGAAAATGCGCAAAATAAATGACCGAACCCCTGAGACAAAACGGGCGATAATTTTTTAGCAGCTTTCAGCGAGCAACTCGTTCATATTGCCGAGCTGACGTCTCTTACAAAGAGGATAGATATGCGACGCGTTACGGTCCCAGGAACCATAATCCGGTGGGGGAAACCCAAGATTTTTAGTAGTTTGCAAGATATTTGCAAGCAAACTTAACAATTTTCTGTAATTTTCATGTGGTTGTTGTAGACAAAGATATAGGGTGTACCGAAAAGTACAGAAGTGTGTGTTTGCGAAGAAATACTGTGGATCGCGTAGTCGGTGTTGGACCAGATAAGGGTTATGTTTTTGAAGGGCGGCCAAAGGGAGCAAGCCCCCTATTTGGAATCGGACCAGGGTAATTTTTGGTTTTTTGCCAATAACTTTTAAATTACTATAAATAATGAATTTCCTTATTAGGGTTTCCAGGATTATGGTTCCTGGGACCGTAACGCGTCGCTGGGTACCAATATCGACATTTCTTGTGCAGTTTTTACAGTTGACGTTGGATTTAAAGTATTACCCATTCTTTGACGTGTTTTAGCACTCGGTGGTGGTCGTAAACAATTATCAACAAGTAAGGAAGCCTAAGTTCGGGTGGAACCGAACATTAAATACCCAGCTGTGTAAAAGTGGTCATGGTAAATTGCTTAATTGTTGTGCAGTTATGACCTATAGAGGTTTCAAACTTGTGCGCAATCTCATAAAAAGAAACGAATGTGTGTCTGTGTGTCTAGCGTCCAAAGTACTTAACCGATCTTTATGAAATTTTACAGTAGATTCTTGGGTTCACTGGTTACTGTACAGGCTATATATAGTTTTGAAAGAAAATGCGGTGCCACGCCCCCATGGTATTTAATCTTGTATAGGCGTCCAAGGTACTCAACCAATCTTTAGGAAATTTTCACAGTAGATTCCTGGATTTACTGGTTCCAGCATAGGTTATGTATAATTTTGAAAATCGTAGATGGTATACCTCGTTTCATGTTTCCTAATGATATTTAACGCGGTTCTGAAGCTAATAATAGGTGAAATTTGACATTTGCTTCATTTATATGTGGACGGTGCCACGCTGGGTATAAAAATAGTATGTATGTGTGTGGTATTTGCATTTGGGTATTTGTTTCCTTGTGTGGAAAAGCAATATTAACAATAAACCTTATTTATTTTTCCAAAACAGGGAGACAGGACTTCACCCACCGGTCTGGAAGAATACGCCATCGTTGAGCGGCACTTGGATATCGAATCAGATCTGGAGAAAATATCCATCATATTTAGTATTTTAGTAATAAAGTAGTAAACAGGTTTCTATTAAATATGTATATTTACGCAAAAGTTGTAACATAACTTAATTGTAAAAATTGTATGTAATTCATATAAAATGAAATATTAAATTAAAAATATATATAGAAACAAGAGTGTACTGTATTCGAATTTAACATCGCCGCAAATATGCCTCTGCATATGGCACACCCATTAAGTTAAGCATTCTCCACCTCCTCCGCATTGCCAGCTTCTTCAGCTTTCTCGAACGCCCTTTGTGCCTCTTCTCGACGTTCTGCACATATAAAAAGATTTGTTAAGTTTACCTTGGCAAACACAAAAATTTTCGGTAATTGTTTCCTTTAGGAGACAACTACTAAAACACGTCCAAAAATATCGGGAGATGTATCAAGCAACGCGTTTTGACTTTGGTATCAACAACCGAAAACGGATTTTCAATTTTTTGTTTCAGTGAAAAGTTATTAGCAAAAAACCCAAAAATTACCCAGGTCCGATCCCAAATAGGGGGGGGTGATCCGAGGCATTTTTGTACAGAACACCTTCCTGCTGCCGCGCTTCAACAAAATAAACCTTAGCCGATCCAACACTGGCTACGCAATCCCCAGTATTCCTGCGCGGAACACACATAATATGTGTGATTACAATCGAATGAAAATGACAGAAAATTGTCAACTTTAATTGCAAATAACTCTTGACAGAAATATAAAATCGAGTTTCCGCTTTTAGATTATTGATACCGAGTTAAAAGCGCATCGTTTGATACCCCTCCCTTTTTTGACGTGTCTTACCAGTTGTCTTCTAAAGGAAACAATTACCGACTTTTCTACTCACCAAATCAATTTTTCACTTCATTTTCCTTGATGGCAGATGGAGCAATATCTGCTATTAAAAGGTTGAGGATGAATTTGTTGTATTTTGTGCTGACTCGAGTTACTTTTGCTATATTTACACACAACATAATCCACTAAATAAACAAGTTACAATTTTGCAATTAAAAAAATCTCTGCTTGCCACAACTTTGTTTACGTATTAGGAAACAATGACATAGCAAATACGAATATCAACAAAACGCAATGCCAAAAGGCATATGCACATGGCTGTATTTTAATACACTAAAATGCTTTAAAAAAAGGACTTAACCTTTAATTTAAAGTTAAAAAAAACAACGAAAAACTTGATTGAAATATAAAAATTTCTTCTTTTAACAACAAATAGGATATTATAAAGGCTATATCTTCAAAAATATGCTAGGTTTATGACTTTTTAATATTTTGCTTTAAAAATCTTAAAGTTTTCTTCAAATAATGTGTCGAGAACTGTGCGTGTGTTTATATGCGTTTTTAGCAATCATCTGTTAGTTGCGCTATTAGTAGAGATAGAAAGAATACTTCATGTCCTTTCTTCATATTTCGCTTACTCTCATAGTGCGAAGAACTTCGTGTCTTTCTTTACTTTTTGCGAATCAAAAATAATTTCAGTCACTTTCTAGCATAGTATATGTCTACTAGTAGCGCAACTTACTCCGAATCTGCACACACACACAAACCACACAGGGTGAATTGTATGCAATAATCAAACAATGAAATTTAAATCCTGCAATATTGAGCATGAAGACTTGAAACTCCCAAATTATTGAATATAAAGCAGTTATAACACCTTTTCAGGTCCTGCAAAATGTAAATTTCAGTTTGAATTGAAGTTTTTAGTTGTAGTTTTTACTTCAAAGCAACTCTGAACGCGATTTCCTTCATCGGAGTACATTCATCCACTGCCTTCCACTCCGATTCGCAAAAGAAGATGCCAAACTAGTACGGGTAAAAAATGCTTTCAAGGAAGTGAAGCAGTAACATCGTTAAAATATACGGATGAGTTATATGAAAATGAATGTTTATGCCCCTTTTTATACATAAAATACTTAAATAAATAGTATTTAAATTATATATTTTAGGGTATTTAAACACATTCTAATTGTTGGAAAAGTTGTCATTCTCATAAAACCATTTTTATATGCATAGATTTTGCTAATTTACGTGTTTAGAATTGCGCGCATTCAGTTCGCCGCACAATTTTTCTCATACGAATGCCGAGGCAAAAGGTATGGTGATTTCCTGAAACTTGCGCTTTCAGAGTTTTGTCGATTTCTCGCTGAAAACTGAACCGACGAGTTCTCCATTCTTATAGATTTATGTTCCAGAGAATGTCAATGATATAGAGAAGGTCCATGAACGAATTTCAGTGTGAATTGTCAAAACTCGTCAATTCACGGCTAGGGAATTCACCACCGGCTGACTGGTTGGGCATGTTAATTTAACAGAATTTTATGTGATCAATGTTGATTAACATGAATTAATGTTGCTTAGCATGAATACATTTCTGAAGTATAAATTCGGCACTGTTAATTTCTGATGGCTTTCAGTTTATATTTCAAGAAAGCAATAATGTCCGTGTTCAAACAGAGAAACTCGGAGTTGCTTTTATCGGCAATTCTCTTTTGGTGTTGCTCAAGTGTTTCCCATGTTGTTCAAACACGGAAAGGAATTGCTTTGGTTGATTATGTTTTGTACTGACATTCTCTCAATACATACATATGTACTAAGAAATTTTTTACTGCGTTGTACGAATATTTTGAATGAAAAAATATGATTTAGCTCAAATTAATATAATTGTATTATTTTGTTGGAAATAAACATTGAAAATCTGTTGATACAATTACTTTTATGTCGTTTATTAATATGTGTGTATGTGAATGTAAAAAAAGGTATGAAGGAAAATGTCAAAATTGAACTGCGCCCAACATAACATAATTGAGACGAACGGCAACACAAAGCGTGTTTCGCGAGCACAAGAAACTCGGTACCCGTCCCCTTCCATCGTCGCTCTCTCTCCCACAAAAAGCAAAACCGCAACTAATTGACGTCAATTTGTATCTGTGTTTGAACACGGACAATGCAGTTCAACAAAAAAATTTTTTCGTATCTCATATATTTATACCATAAAGAATAAAAAATATTTCCCTTGAACTCCATTCGTTTCATGTTCCTACAGGGTGGCGCAGAAGTCATCCTCCTATCAGAAAATGCCATGAATTTTGCGATTGGCCCCTAAAGTCAGTTCTGTTTTGACATTTGTGTAGTAAACACATGCGAAATACACGTTAATAAACAATGTTACGCTACACTGCTCCAGAACGCGGAATATTGCTGACTATTTATTTGACCAATAATCGGTCGGTGAAAAACGGTTACTGTGAATGGTGAGCGCTACAGAGCAATGATCAACGAGTTCTGTTTACCGCAACTTGATGAATTGGGATTGGAAAACATGTGGTTCCAACAAGACGGTGGAACAGCACACACTGCACGTGCCACAACCGATATGCTGAACATCGGAAGCTTACTTTTGCGCCACCTGTTACTATGATACATACACAGGAGTGTCGTTGATTTCGTCTTTGACACGAGCTTTGAGAGAAGTCGTCGGTCATCAAAAGTGTTGCCGCACACTGTTTGTTCCTATCTTTCAGCCACTACCAAAAAATGGAGTAGTTCTTCACTACTTAAGTATTATTAACTTCTGTTTTTTTCTTCCATAATGGCATGTAACTATCTTAAATTACTTCGGATATTAATTCCATATTCTTATATTATGTATTGAGTAAGAATATTATCTAAAGTCGCACATAATGTTGATAAGGAGTGAAAAAAGCTAAACTTTTCCTACATAGTAGTGTATTCAAAGGATAGTTCTGTGCCAGAACGGGCACACTTAAGCCAAAAAAACATGGCTGACCAAATTTGCGACTGAATTTCAGTAACAACAACAAAATCTCATAGGGTTTCTCACGCAAACAAACAAAAGTGACGAAAGCAATATCAGTTGCGCAAATAAGCATACTGCTTATCGAATAATGACAAATTTTTGTCATATAAGGGAAACTTTCAATAAATAATTAAAATTAGGGAAACTTTTTCTTAATAATTTGTTTGCAAAAGTTTTGGTCTGTTGCTGGACAATAGCTTTATATTTTTATTTTATTTTTTCTTCAATATACCTATCTACCTAAAGCAAATCAAAGTTTTAATGCCAAGTTTTGTTCGGAAAATTGCCAAAGTGCACAACTGAAAAGGCGCTTTCGAGGGAATACCCTTTATATGGATTGAAGTTGGATTTTATAAAATCGACAAAATTTAATATTTTGATTCCTCGACGAATAATTTTATATATTTTTATGAATGAATGCTTCAATGAAGTTTTTGTTGTTGCATTTGTAGCTTGTTTCGTAGAATTGGTTTTTGTTGTTGGATTTTTGTGCGTAGAAATGGTTTTTGTTGTTGGATTTAGATTTTTGTTCGTAGAAATGTACTTTGTTGGCGTGGGTCAGTAGGATGAAGTGTTTTAGGCAGACAAGAATACTTGCATACATATATGAATATGTATTTATGCACGTGAGGTTGGTAGCATATTTTTGTTTGCTTATTGTGGCAAGAAGTTTGGCATGCACACATATAACATATGTATATTGGGACATTTGTAAGGAGGATATTTGGTTAAATGATCTATACTGGGATGGGTAATTGTTTCCTATAGGAGACTGCTAAAACACGTCCGAAATTATCGGGAAAGGTATCACAAGACGCGTTTTGATCTCGGTAACAATCATCCGGAAGCGGATTTTCGAGTTTTTGTTTCAGTGAAGAGATATTTGCCATCAATTTGAAAATTTTCTGTCATTTTCATGTGGTTGTTGTAATCACAGATTAGGGTGTACCGAAAAGTGCAAAAAGTGTGTTCTGCGCAGAAATACTATGGACCGCGTGGCCGGTGTTGGACCGGCTAAGGGTTATTTGGTTGAAGCGCAGCCGAAGGCCGCCTACGCAGAAAGGTGTTCTGCACATAAATACCTTGGATCAAGCCCCCTATTTGGGATCGGACCTGGGTCATTTTTGGGGTTTTTGCGAATAACTATTCAGTGAAATAAAAAATTTTAAATCCGCTTCCGGATTGTTGATACCGAAGTCAAAACGCGTTGTTTGATACCTCTCCCGATATTTTTGGACGTGTTTTAGCAGTTGTCTCCTAAAGGACACAATTACTGTCATCTCCCCTTTTTATGATGTGAACAAAACATTTATGCATGCATACAAAACTGCAGAGATTTTAGTAATACTACTGCAAATAATATATGAAATGCATATCGGAATTGTTATTAATAACTTTTGCACTTTTCCAATAAGTTACTGGCACATCAATGCACAATTGGGCACTTTTCTAAACACACAAACACCACATATGCCAACAAACGCACAAACCACATACACCACTTTTTGTACAAACAAGCTAAAATACCTTTGTACGCTAGACACTGTCTTCAAGTCTTAAATACTTTAATTTAACATTAATTACCTCACTTTCCTTTTTTATTTTTACTATTTTTCACTAAAGGACACAATTACCCTCATCTCCCCTTTTTATGATGTGAACAAAACATTTATGCATGCATACAAAACTGCAGATATTTTAGTAATACTACTGCAAATAATATATAAAATGCATGTCCGAATTGTTATAAATAATGTTGCAATTTTTCAATAATTCGTTTGCACATCAATACACAATTGGATACTTTTATAAACACAAACACCACATATGCCTACAAACGCACAAACCACATACACCACTTTCCGTTCAAACAAGCAAAACACCTTTGTAAGCACAACACGGTCTTTAAATTTTAAATAAATTAATGGTAATTGTTTCCTTTAGGAGACAACTGCTAAAACACGTCCAAAAATATCGGGAGGGGTATCAAACAACGCGTTTTGACTTCGGTATCAACAATCCGAAAGCGGATTTTCAATTTTTTGTTTCAGTGAAAAGTTATTCGCAAAAAACCCAAAAATGAGCTAGGTCCCATCCGGCTTGATCCAAGGTATTTATGTGGAGAACACCTTTCTGCGTAGGCGGCCTTCACGCTTAAAAAAAATAACCCTTAGCCGGTCCAACACCTGCTACGCGGTCCACAGTATTTCTGCGCAGAGCACACTTTTTGTACTTCTCGGTCCACCATAATCTGTGATAACAACAACCACATGAAAACGACATAAAATTTTCAACTTTGATTGCAAATATCTCTTCACTGAAACAAAAGCTCGAAAATTCGCTTCCGAATTATTGTTACCGAGGTAAAAACGCGTCTTTTGATACCTTTCCCGATAATTTCGGGCGTGTTTTAGCAGTTGTCTCCTAAAGGAAACAATTACCAAATTAATTTATCACTAATTAACTTCACTCTTCTTCATTATTTTGACAATTTTTCACAATTTTACACCAATTTCAATTAATTTTACCACTTTTTCACTGTTTACAACTTCACTTTATGAGGTTTGACCCATAGTGGAATCACAAGGTGAAGTAAATAAAAAGAGAAAGAAAATGAACGCTATCTGAAACGGTAGGGATGTATTTTGTAGAGGGAGAATGGGGTGAAACGCCAAACAGTTTTTGCCCTTTTTGGTAGAAAGGGGGGAAAATAATTTATTAAACATGTTTGTATTTGATTTTAAAAAAAATATGCTAAATGCAATAAAAAAAGACTAGCACAGCTAAAAAATTCATATTAACGTAATTGAATGATATTTTATTTATGGTTTTTCTTAAAATATAAAAAATTAGCCAATGAAACCCATATTGCATTTATACGATGTGATTACAATTAAATACAAATTCGTGAATATAAAAGTGAAACGACTGCATTTCCAGATATTTTATTGCTCAACTAGGGTATCTTGAGGTCAATAACTATGGGAAGTCATTAATATTAAAATCGACTTTAGGTCTTTGGATTTTAGGACGACTTACCGAATATATATAAAATGCGTTGTTTTTGAATAAAAAGTTAAACGAAAAGACTGGATAAGTTATATTTTGTTTGGCAGACTAAAAAGCAACACGACTTGAAATGGAGGGTCTGGTACGAGAAACGAATAATAAGTGACTGATTTCAGAAAGAAGAAGAATGCCAGAACCGTCAAGCGTTCTTCTGGTGGCAGCTCGTTGACGTTTTGCATTAATTCAATAATGAAATGCAATATTCCGTCATTAAATTTCAACTTTTGCATCCAATTTTGTAATGTCGACTCGCACGGTAGTGGAAAACCTTTTTGATATAGGTGCCTGTACGCACGGGGCCCTGCCGCATGGAGTGTGAGTGCATTAGATATATCAAACCAGCTCCAGTGAACAAGCTGCTCGGGATGAGCCAGCTTTCTCAGTTGCCCTTCAGTAAACACTTGTTTTACATTGTTTACTAATGCCTCGTTTTCTGCCTTTTCAATTTTTAAATTTACAATCTCCAGCTCCATATTTCGAAGTTGCGATTTGGATATGCAAATCGTTTTCACTTTCACAACTGAAAAATTGCATAGATATACTATATAACGTGCAATTAGTTTACCATTAAATATTCGTTATTATGCGATTGTTGTATTGTTTGTGTTGTTGTTAAGCTATCTGTCTGCCGACTCGGTGTACGGGTAACCCTGTCGAATTGTTTGTGTGGATAAATCTACCTTCACACCGACATTCCAAACAACACGAATACATGTTTTTTTACCATTCGGGAATAAGTTTTGGTCCGATTTTTGTAAGTATGAGAAGAAGATCAGAACAATCGATCTAAGTCGATTTAGCTATGTCCGCCTATTTGTCTATCTGTTTTTACGCAAACAAGTCCCTCAGTTTCAGATATATCGCACAGTGAAAATCGTGAGACGTACTCAATCATAAAGTAAGCGAGACAACTGAACACAGCACATGCAATACTAATCACTACCTATTATATCGTATAAACATAAAATCTAAGATAGTTAAGACCTTATGCCATTTAGCCCCAAGACTGGACCAAAAGAGAACTGGTTGCATGTGTGGTTAATACATATATACATACTTTTAGAACTAGTTTTAATTAAGGGTAATAAGTGAATGCATTTTGCAAAGATAAACATTATAAAACAAGTAAAAAACCATATATTAAAGAAAACTGCACTTTGCAAACATATGCACCATTATTCAAATATGTACTGTTGTTCTACCGAGTCGAACATGTCTATTACTCTATAGTGAAGACAATTATGTATGGATATTTAAATCACCATACTTAGCTTCTGTTGCCTTGCCCACTATTTGCAGTACTTCCTCAGCTGAATCCCAAGACGTCCCACAGCCATTGGCACCGCTTCCTTACATAACAAACGTCGGTTTTTCGTTTGCTGAAAATCATTTTTGGAAAAGTGCAATTCGCATACTCTAGAGCTGTGTGTGTGCTACCCCGCTGCTTTTACACCACCTTTTCAGCCTCTTCTCCTCCACAGGACCACTAAATACGCTGAAACCCTCCGCCGTCCAGGTTTTGGCATTATTAATAATTTTACGGAAAAATTTTAATTTTAACGATCTTTTTTTTTTTGAGAAATAGCAACGGAATGTGAAATTATATTGAAAAGTTGCAATACAAATTTTGTTGCTCAAATTTACCAGAAAATCCCCTTTCATACACGTAAAAATCTGAAAAAAGCAACACCTTGATAGAACAACAACACTGTTTTCGGGGACAAAATTGCCTCAAAATTTTCAGATAGCCGAATGACAGAACAAAGAATAAATTAGAGCAAGACAACTGACAGCTTACTTCACCTTGTTGATTACACTATGGGTTTGACCAAACTTTGACACTCACTCACAATATTGCTTTTCACTTTTTGACATTTCCGCAAAATAACTCAGCCGACACTCAATTCCCCTGAGTGTCTTGCTCAAGATTTTACTCAAAACTCGGACAGAAAAAAAAAGAGGAATGGCCGAACCCCTGAGAGCTAACGTCGAGTAGCACACAAAGCAGCGATCAACAAAATGTTGACACTCGCCGAGTAGCGAACTGACGTCTCTTGTCTATCCTCTTTGATGCAACTCAAAGAACGTTGAAACAATAAGAAGGTCCAACGTCAAACATCGCATGCTATCAATTCACGGTAAGAATTACATTGGTTCAACATTTCTTACCACGCGGTGAATTCCCTACCCGTGAATTGATAACGTCAGAGAACGTTTATATAATGAGAAGGCGTAATTTTTGTGTTCCATGGATGGCTTCCATTCTCGTGCAACCGTCTCAGTTGATTCACCACTGTGTCAGTTATCACCACTGTGTCAGTTGATTCACCATCCGACCCTATGTTTCAACTAATTTCAGATTTTTCCAACTTAATTGACTCACCACCATTCTCAGCGCTGTTAAATGTATGTTTTCAGCTATATGAATGTTTGCAAATAAATTCTCTGCTGTTATCACTTATGTTAGCGTACTTGAACAATTGTTGGCAAAATAAACAATTTTATTATGTAATTTAATTTCTTTGTTTTATTTATAATTAGTATTAATAAGGTAATTTATAAATATTTAATTATTATAAATAATGAAATAAACAATAAAAAGTAAACATTTTGTCAATTTCATCATGAAATTTAGGGACAAAGATCTGGGTTTTTGGTTGTACTGCTGGTTTATTGTGAAGTACCAAATTAGACGCCATTTCGTGTATAATATCTTTGGTATAGAGTGTAGAGCCATGGTCATGGTTTACTTTTTGTGGTGTTGCGAGTTCGAATACCGCTGTCGGCTGTCTAGATTTTTTGTGTCTTCTTCTTTTTGTTATATTTGTTGGTACGACGAAGATGGGTGGAAACAAGAAGCATATTTCTGCGTGCATGCAGTGGTACAAAGGAAATATTTACATAAGTGTTTCTATTAGGATCATTAATTTATTTGAATATTTCTGAACAGGCATGTGCATATTTTTATGAATGCTTGGTAGCATGGAAGTGTGGAGAGCAAACTATGCTTCTTCATGTTCAACTATGGATTTATAAATAAAATCGACAAAAATTGAATTTTATGATATTTGTTCAAATCCTTGTTGCAACATTTCATTAGAACTTTATGGATTCTATAAAATGGACAAACATTGAATTTTATGATATTTGTTCAAATGCCTTGTTGCAAACATTTCGTTCTAACTTCCTCGACAAAATATTTTATTTCTTTTATGAATGGAGGCTTGAATGAATTCTTGTTCTTACATTTTTAGGTTTGCGCGTAGAAATGGATTTTTGTTGTTGGATTTTGTGCGTAAGATAGATAGGAAGATTTGCTAAGACGAAGACGGGTGGAAACAAGAAGAATAATTTGAATATTTCTGAACAGGCATGTGCATATTTTTATGATTGCCTGGTAGCATGGAAGTGTTGAGAGCAAATTTATGTTCAGTGTGCTTCTTCAATTTCAACTTTCTTGATAAAATATATTAAAATATTTAAAATTTTGGCAATTATGGACATTGAAATTTGTCTTCTTGTTCTTCTTCACTTTGATCTCTGGATGAGACGAATGCGGGCATGGAATTTTTTCAAGTCAATATATTCAATGGGTTGGTATCCTCATATGTGAACAAGACTTGTATATGTATGTGTAATGGACATCAAAAATCTTTTCATATTTTCGACTGACACCTACATATTTTTATGGTCACTTGGTGTAACAAAAGTTTTCGATGGTTCTAATCTTCTTCTTTCGACATTCATTCATTTCTAATCCAATTCCAATCCATTCAGTCAAATGTCGCAAAAGAAGAAGTTTTTGCAAAAGTACAACACTACGCACATATATATGAAGTAGAAGTGTACATCATTACGCACATAAATATCCACGCATTTGTTGTTGTATATTTTGAAACACTACGCACATATACAGGGTGGCTGATGAAAGCCGCTACCAAAAAAAAATTAAATAACCGATCGATGCAAACCACCCCCGTTTCTGAATGTACACACCCAACACATGCACACACGTACACAAACACACCCATGCTGACGTTACCTGCTACCTACTATAAATACAAGACAAACTACCACAACAGATCAGAACGAAAATCGACACTGATGATGGCACAACGCCGAAACCGGTTTGTCTCAAAACCAAATTTGACAAGGGATGACGAAAAATCGTTCCAATATACATCAATCATTCACCCTGTCGGAAAAGCAACAAAACAAAATAAAACATTAAAAAGCCATAAACCTAGCATATTTTTGAAGATATAGCCTCTATAATATCCTATTTGTTTGTCGGGGTGGGTGTTCCCCACGTTTGGGCGTTGCTCATCGTAGCACTCTTGGCCCGCTCGATATAGGACACTAGTGGGACATATGACTTGATACATATCAAACACGCTTAAGTGGGTCATAAGACAATTATGGGAAAAGCGTGAGCGCACAGTACATGGCCTTTTTCCAGCAATTCTTTGGTATCGCCTGGGCACAACAACACACAACCGCAACTAGTGGAAACTTGCACGGACATTAGTCGTCGAACGCGAAATTTATGGGTGCAACTGCACATTAATATAGGATTGGTCAATAGTGGCAAATAATCCATTTTATTTCACCTTTTTTTTTGGCAAAATATGCAGATTTTTTTATTTCGCGTATCACTATGGCGGTCTGATGCAAATAAATAAGAGAAATGTCAAAGTATGACAATTATCAATGCCCCCAACAAAAACAAAAGATGGCAAGAGCTTTTATAGGAAAGGGTTGCCAGATGTCAGCTATGATGGGGTGAACAGGAGTAGGTTCCGACGAAGAGGATAAATATAGTCAATAAGGTTACGGTGTTGGTATGTTTCTCGTTTCGAAGAATAATGTTACGGTTGGTTGGGGTCGATGTCCAGTAAGGGCATAACGATATATGTCTGCTTTTTTTTTTAAATATATACCGAGGATATTTAATTGTGGGGCAGCAGGCCCAAAGCTGAAAAATCAAAAGGATTTGGAGAACCCTGAGGTGAAGACACCAATGAATTGATGTCCGGAAGGGGACATATGTACCATCGTTCGCTGCTAGTAGTACCGCCAATAGTGCATTGGTAAGTGTTCAAGTTCCTTTTTTTTGAGTGAATATAATTTTTTTTTTGTTTTGTGCTTCGCGCCTTTTGGGGCTCACGCAACCTTAAGCTTCGACTACGGTCATTAAATTTCCATGGCAAATCTGGCCCGGCATAACGCGTATGCGGGTGCAGATTTTCTCACAAATAATTCCTCAATTTCATTTTTGTGTAATTTTTCCTAAATTTTGGTTTAAATAATTTTTTTTTGCATGTATGGAATTCACATTAGTGTGCTTATCAAGTTATCCGTTCAAAAATTATTTCGCTCCAGTGCATTTTGCTTCTGTGAACTGTGTTAAAAATATACGTACATAAGCAGATAACCTGATAAGCAGGCTAAAGTGAAAGTCCGAATAAAGTTTCTGGTGTCATAAAAGGGGTACATATATTGTATATATGTATATTGCTTTTTAAGCAACTATTTTTCTAAACGTTCATGGGACTAGCGTGCCCTTGAATCGTACATGAGGTGTGTGAACACCGAATCGGCGTGTAGACACGAAGTTTTCCTTTTTTTTTTAAAATATTAATTTTGTTTCTATAGCGGGAAGGCCATTGTTGCAATCCTTCTGGCGTAAAGCACCCGGGAATATTTTAATTTTACGTTTCGGCCATATATTTTATTACCAAATCACACGCACCCTATTATTCGTCAACATATTTCAATTTCCTAAAAACTTCGAACAAGCATCAAATTTATGCTAAGGTTGGGCACCCTAATGGCAGAATTTCATTTGTACAAAAGGATCATCCGAGACACAAGCCGCAAATTGCTGCATGCAAGCAACCCAACAAGCAAAATGATATTGGTTCCAGCGTATTTATAATTATACGTATTTTTTATTCAGGAATGTTTTATGTAATTTTTTGTGAAGCGATAATTGTTCATGCAAATTTTTAGTAAAATCAATTTTGAGTGACGGCAGGAATTCACCAAACTAGGGCAAATAATAATAACCTTTTTTTTTTTTGACTGAAAGGTCTAACTCCCAGACATTCCAACCACTAAAGAGAGCTCTTTTTAGGTAGGGTATAGGATTGCGGGTAAAATCAGAAATATTTAAGAAAATTACGGTTTGGTTTTTCTGTGCTGGAAAGAAGTGCCCCTGTGTGGACATACGTACAACGTACATGTAGATATTTTTCAAACAAAATTTGCAGTTTTTTTGTAGAAATTTTATCATAGCAATTTAAGCAACATTTAATCCATTTAATATACTTGTAAAATTTGTGAAATTTTATATGGAAGCAAGAAAGAAAAAGGATGTGTGTTTAATGTAATTTTTTTTGAATTTTTTTTGTGTGGCTAATTACACAGTAATATATATGTGATTTCAAAATCCCGCCTTTTTTTTTGGAAAACCATATTTGGTACATGCATATACACATATGCCGTAATACGAGTGTACATACATATACATATATACAGTTTTTAATTTCCGTTTTTGAAATCAATAATCACATCATTTTTGTTTGTTGCGTTTGATTTTAAACAATGTTTTATATACATACCTACGTTTTTCAGTTTTTTTTTCATATATAAGAATCAAAAAAGCCTATTTTAGTATAAAGAAATTTCAAAGCATAAAAACTTATGTATTCAATTTTAATATTAATTAAAACATGTTTGGGGAGGGGGAAGATGATCAAAAGGGTAGGTAGTTAGAGGAAGTTTGGAGCAAAGGAAATTAAGGGGACCTGCTAAACACGAAGCAAAACGAGCGGTCCAAGGTTGGGTGGGCTTCCACCGAGATGTATGTAAGTATATGAGGATGGTTGTAACATCCGCCCTGCTATCAACATGGATAAGGGTTAAGGACCACACCCATACAACTGAGCTAGCTGAGGGGCATTCCATGTTGATAGCGCAAAGGGGCGGATCCACTACACGTGTACGTTACATGTTGTCAAAAGAAGAAACTTTTATATTTCAATCAAGTTTTTTGTTGTTTTTTAACTTTAAATTAAAGGTTAAGTCCTTTTTTTAAAGCATTTTAGTGTATTAAAATACAGCCATGTGCATATGCCTTTTGGCATTGCGTTTTGTTGATATTCGTATTTGCTATGTCATTGTTTCCTAATACGTAAACAAAGTTGGGGCAAGCAGAAATTTTTTGAAATGCACAATTGTAATTTGTTTATTTAGTGGAGTATTTATTACACAATTATGTTGTGTGTAAATATATGCAAAAGTAACTCGTGTCAGCATAAAATATAACAAATTCATCCTCAACCTTTTAATAGCAGATATTGTACCATCTGCCATCAATAAAATGAAGTAAAAAATTGCTTTGGTGAGTAGAAAATTCGGCAATTGTTTCCTTTAGGAGACAACTTTTAAAACACGTCCAAAAATGTCGGGAGGGGTATCAAACGATGCGTTATTAACTCGGTATCAATAATCTGAAAGCGGAAACTCGATGTCAAGAGTTATTTGCAATTAAAGTTGACAATTTTCTGTCATTTTCATTCGGTTGTAATCACACATATTGGGTGTTACAAAATGTGCAAAAGTGTGTTCCGCGCAGGAATACTGGGGATCGCGTAACCTGTGTTGGATCGGCTAAGGTTTATTTTTTTGAAGCGCGGCCGCAGGAAGGTGTTCTGCACAAAAATGCCTTGGATCACCCCCCCCCCTATTTGGGATCGGACCTGGGTAATTTTTGGGTTTTTTGCTAATAACTTTTCATTGAAACAAAAAATTGAAAATCCGCTTTCGGTTGTTGATACCAAAGTCAAAACGCGTTGCTTGATACATCTCCCGATATTTTTGGACGTGTTTTAGTAGTTGTCTCCTAAAGGAAACTATTACCGAAAATTTTTGTGTTTGCCAAGATAAACTTAACAAATCTTTTTATATGTGCAGAACGTCGAGAAGAGGCACAAAGGGCGTTCGAGAAAGCTGAAGAAGCTGGCAATGCGGAGGAGGTGGAGAATGCTTAACTTAATGGGTGTGCCATATGCAGAGGCATATTTGCGGCGATATTAAATTCGAATACAGTACACTCTTGTTTATATATATATTTTTAATTTAATATTTCATTTTATATGAATTACATACAATTTTTACAATTAAGTTATGTTACAACTTTTGCGTAAATATACATATTTAATAGAAACCTGTTTACTACTTTATTACTAACTAAAATACTAAATATGATGGATATTTTCTCCAGATCTGATTCGATATCCAAGTGCCGCTCAACGATGGCGTATTCTTCCAGACCGGTGGGTGAAGTCCTGTCTCCCTGTTTTGGAAAAATAAATAAGGTTTATTGTTAATATTGCTTTTCCACACAAGGAAACAAATACCCAAATGCAAATACCACACACATACATACTATTTTTATACCCAGCGTGGCACCGTCCACATATAAATGAACCAAATGTCAAATTTCACCTATTATTAGCTTCAGAACCGCGTTAAATATCATTAGGAAACATGAAACGAGGTATACCATCTACGATTTTCAAAATTATACATAACCTATGCTGGAACCAGTAAATCCAGGAATCTACTGTGAAAATTTCCTAAAGATTGGTTGAGTACCTTGGACGCCTATACAAGATTAAATACCATGGGGGCGTGGCACCGCATTTTCTTTCAAAACTATATATAGCCTGTAGAGTAACCAGTGAACCCAAGAATCTACTGTAAAATTTCATAAAGATCGGTTAAGTACTTTGGACGCCAGACACACATTCATTTCTATTTATGAGATTGCGCACATGGTAGTAGAAAAAGTTTGAAACCTCTATAGGTCATAACTCCACAACAATTTAGCAATTTGCCATGACCATTTTTACACAGCTGGGTATTTAATGTTCGGTTCCACCCGAACTTAGGCTTCCTCACTTGTTGATAATTGTTTACGACCACCACCGAGTGCTAGAACACGTCAAAGAAACCATAATAAGGAAATTCATTATTTGTAGTAATTTAAAAGTTATTGGCAAAAAACGAAAAATAACCCAGGTCCGATTCCAAATAGGGGGCTTGATCCCTTTGGCCGCGCTTCAAAAACATAACCCTTAGCTGGTCCAACACCGACTACGCGATCCACAGTATTTGTTCGCAAACACACACTTCTGTACTTTTCGGTACACCCTATATCTTTGTCTACAACAACCACATGAAAATTACAGAAAATTGTTAAGTTTGCTTTCAAATATCTTGCAAACTACTAAAAATCTTGGGTTTCCCCCACCGTTTCTGGATACCAATATCGACATTTCTTGTGCAGTTTTTACAGTTGACGTTGGATGTAAAGTATTACCAAAGAATGTTGGAAGAGATATGAGAAAAGTGTTAACTTTCTTGCAAACTATGAAAAATTATTGTTCCCCGGATTCGGATTATGATTTCTGAAACCGATACACGCCCCCTGATACCTCTCCCGACAATTTTATACGTGGTTTAGCACTCGGTGGCGGTCTTAAATAATTACCATTATTGGGTGTGTGGAAAGCTTCGCACAAGCACACAAGGTAATTGTTTCCTTTAGGAGCACTATCAAACGCGTTTTGACCAAATGAAAATGACAGAAAATTGTCAACTTTAATTGCAAATATCTCTTCACTGAAACAAAAACTCGAAAATCCGCTTCCAGATTCTTGTTACCGAGGTCAAAACGCGTCTCTTGATACCTTTGCCGATAATTTCGGGCGTGTTTTAGCAGTTGTCTCCAAAAGGATATAATTACCGCACACAATATGTACATCTACATAAAAGTAGTTCTCACCTGGACATTCCTCCTTTCTGGGGAAAATTGTGAAGGAGGACTCCCAAAGGGCACCCTCGGATACATTTTCTGTTGGGCATATTGCTGAAATTAAACCAATAATAAGTAATTTGAAGATTTTAAATTCAATATATACTTCTCCCTTCTCTTTATGGCACGATATACAACAGGTATATCATCATAAACCTCCTAAAAGATTTTTGCGCCAAGCTTCTCTTCCAATTTGTGGTGTGCCGATTTGAATTTTCCCTACAAATTGGTGGGACCTACAGTTTTTTGCCGACTCCGAACGGCATCTACAAAGGAGACGAATTGTTGCTGAGAAGCCTGTCATGGCAGAAATACACTCGGAGAGTTTGCCAAACCACTGCCGAGGGGCGACCCCGTTTTGAAAAACTTTTTTTCAAATCACTTTTGATGTTACCTGTACCAGGGCTCGGACCATGGACCTTCGGTGTGGTAGGCCGGCAACACTACCTCCACACCACGGCGGCCGCCACACGCCAATATATACTTACAAGTCTTAATTAAAGTTTCCTTCGCTCCTTGCTATTGTTTGCCACTTTAAGTAAAACCTGGAAAAAAGAGAAAAGTTTATTTAAATAATTGTACAAATACAAATGCTGCAATTCCCCGTGAAAAATCTGAAATGAAAAGAAAATTCGATTAAAAGTTCAATATAAATTTGTAGAAATGTGTCCTGATTATCTCCAGTAAATCTGAAATATCAAGATAAATAATATTCACTTTAAATATGAAAAATATAATAAAAAATTCTTATTTAATCATACTTACAGGCAGTTGGTTAAATACCTTGAATTTGTCCGTCGGTGAGCTGTCAAGTCTACAAGACAGGTTTGCATTTTTTTGAACTTACATTTTTTTAAAGAATGAAAGAGGAGTGTGCTGAGACATGGTAAAAAAATAATATTTATAATGAAAATATACGACATAGATGCGAAAATTGTCGTTAAGAAATCACAAAACTCCATAAAAGAATTACTTCTCTAGCCCGCAAAAAATAAGCAACGATTCAGGGCCATGGTTAGGTCATACCTTACTTTCAAGGTGAACAGAAAAAATTGCACTACAGATTTCGATATTGATACCCGGAGACGTGTTTCGGTTCCAGGAACCCTAATCCGGTAGGGACAACCCAATGTTTTCAGTAATTTAAAAGTCACTGGCAAAAAACCAAAAAATTAGCCAGGTATTTACGTGTAGAACACCTTTCTGCGTAGGCGGCCTTTGGCCACGCTTCAAAAAAAGTAACCCTTAGCCGATCCAACACTGGCTACGCGATCCACAGTATTTCTGCGCGGAACACACTCTTGCACATTTTGTAATACCCGTTATGTGAGATTACAACAACCACATGAAAAAGACAGAAAATTTTCAACTTTGATTGCAAATATCTCTTGATAGAAATATAAAATTGAATTTCCGTTTTCGAATTGTTGATACCGATGTCAAAGCATGTTTTTTGATAACCCTCCCGTCATTTTTGGACGTAGTTTAGCAGTTGCCGTTAAATAGAAAGAATTACCAAATGACATTTTTTATGTTATTCATGCATTTTCGTATGAACTTATACCACAACAATTAAATATACGATAACTTTTACTTAACCTAGGCTAAATAAGTAATAAATCAAACACTAGCTGGCAAATTTTACATATATAAAAATTGTATGATCAGTTAAAATTGGAGCAACATATAGTTACTATTTGCAAATTTCGTACTAAGTTTAACTCCTTTTTTGAATTTTAGGGTTTTGTGCGAATTTTGTCGAAAGTCCCCGACACTGATCTTTCATTCCACGCAGCCGAGTACCATTATCCACTGCCTTCCACTCAAATTCGCAAAATGGCTGAAAAATTAGATGCCAAACTAGTATAGGTAAACAATGAATGTGACACAGTACATGCTCAAATTGAGAAAAAGAAAAAATATTCGTCAGGATCTATCCAGCATCCACATGATTGGGCCAATCTCATAGCAGCCACGAACAAAAAATACATCGTTCATGAACTAAAGCAAGATGACTTTTTAGATTTTTCTGGTTTGTCAAAAAATAACTTTAATTGGAAAACAATGAATGTCCTAGGTACACAAAAATATTAATAGATATTTTATTTATTTATTTTTATATATTTTAGGCCAAAAATTTGAATGGAAAAAGGTACGTTGGTTGCAGTATAAAAAGTCTACACCGGGCATAGTACACTATAAGTATTCTCTTGACTGTAATGAAAGCTTCAATGAATTAAATATCAATCAGAAACGCCGAAAGAATTTGAATTATTCGTTAACTACGTGCTACGAAGGACCCCTGGCTATCTCATCTAGCAAGAAGCGAGATTTGTTGGATGTGTTACCTCTAATAAATACAGAATTCCATTTTTATTACAAAAATTTAAAAGTTGAAGGCGATTGTGAAGTTGAAAAAGATTCAGATATAGATGAACTCGAAGAAAATGAATAATGTCATATTAAAACTACTTATAAATACTTGTGCAACAACCAGTTCACAAAATTTGTTTGAATTTCTATCACAATAAAACTGTGTATTTGTCCCGTTTCATCTTATTTCACTCTTTTTTTTTTTTTGCTTAGTTATTACAAAACAGCTTATTTAAATATAAGTTGTAGCATTTGAATTATTTTGTGTGCAAAATCGTTTTGACAAAACGACTTAATTGAGATAAGTTGAATTTTTTACAATAACTAAATTTGACATAAGAACGTATATTTGTTTAATGTACATATAAAGAAGGGTGCGGCACTAAAAACAAGGGAATCAATTTTAAAATATAGGGCTTATATTCTCTAATGATATCCACAGTTTAATTTGTTTTAAATATTTTTCGTTCATGAATATATAAGTTATTTCGCTCTCCTGAAAATGTTTAAAATTTGAAATATGTTGTTTTGTTAAAACTCCACAGATATGTATTCAAATTGGCATTTACGTTCGTGCATTCACTTGTATGTGTAAAGCGGTTTGAATTTTCCTTATTACTTATGACTGAACCGCAATGCGGCATTTTCTCTCCCTTTCGCACACATAAAAAACGAATTAAAAGCTTGTAATTACTACATAATAGCTATACTTATTTAATACATATGTAAATACTCCTTTCTGTTTGTTGTTGTTCCCGCAATGCATATTTAACCGGTTCGTTGTTACGCGTATTCTATCATGTTCCCTACCAACCATACGCAGATAAAAAAGTGGATAAAACATAGGTCGCGCTATCCACAAATGAAGGTAAAAAATGGATAGTTTTGTATGGGCGGCGTGCAGATATTATCCACTTTCCCCATGTACATTTAGTGTACGTGTGACCTTGCATCACCCTGGCACACATTCATAAACGCCGTAAGAAAAAATATGTCTACGCCGTTCTAAGTAAGAAAATTTCCCAAAACAAAGGGTTGCAATTTTCACAGGGTTGCCAGATCTGAAACATGGTATGCCCAAAAAATATCCAAAAAAAAAAGGCAAAAAGCCCAAAAAATCGCCTAAATTGAGAAATAAATATCCAAATAATTTAACACAACTTCGGTTTTTAAATCTGTTTTAATCAAAATAAGGATACATATTTGAATAAAAACAATATAAAATTTTTTTTAAAGTTATTATATGTAAATAAATACAAAATTAGCTATTTTTACTGAAATTTACAAAATACATGACATTCGTTCTGATCACATATAAGTGTTTACAAAATTTAAAATATTTACAATAAATTATTTAGCGATTTTAACGCAATTAGCATCAAATGAAAGGTAATTTAATAATGTTTCTTTTGATGCTAAACAACTATTGCATTTTAAGTTATTTTTACAGAAAAAACTTATCTTTCTTACACTTAAAAAAAAGTCCATGGATTTTTTTCTATTACACATGTGTGTTTACAAAATTCACAAAATTTACAACCAATTACTTTGCGATTTTAACGAAATTAGCATCAAATGAAAGGTAATTTAATCGCCTTTCTTTTGATGATAAACAACTATTGAATTTGAAGTTATTTTTACAGAAAAAACTTATTTTTCTTACACTTTAAAAAAAAGTCCATGGATTTTTTTTCTACTACACATGTGTGTTTACAAAATTTACAATCACTTATTTTGCGATTTTAACGAAGTTAGCATCAAATGAAAGGTAATTTAATAGCCTTTCTTTTGATGCTAAACAACTATTGAATTTGAAGTTATTTTTACAGAAAAAACGTATTTTTCTTACACTTTAAAAAAAGTCCATGGATTTTTTTCTACTACACATGTGTGTTTACAAAATTCACAAAATTTACGATCAATTAATACTACACAAATTATTAATATTTACAAAAGACATATTTTTAAATACATATATTCGCAGGCTTGGCGTTTCCCAAAGAATGGATACCTGTAAAATACGAATAAATAATTAATTAATCTCTCTCTCTATGGCGCGATATACAACAGGTATATCATCATAAACCTCCTAAGAGATTTTTGCGCCAAGCTTCTCTTCCAATTTGTGGTGTGCCGATTTGAATTTTCCCTACAAATTGGTGGGACCTACAGTTTTTTGCCGACTCCGAACGGCATCTACAAAGGAGACGAATTTTTGCTGAGAAGCCTGTCATGGCAGAAATACACTCGGAGAGTTTGCCAAACCACTGCCGAGGGGCGACCCCGTTTTGAAAAACTTTTTTCAAATCACTTTTGATGTTACCTGTACCAGGGCTCGAACCATGAACCTTCGGTGTGGTAGGCCGGCAAACACTACCTTCACACCACGGCACTCAAAGTAAAAATATGAAAAACAGCACCTTACACTCTCTCAGTAATACGCCTTGGGCCAGTACCTCACTACGTTAGGGCATCTGAAATTAAAATCGTGTTTCATTACATATATTTGAACTTATGTTTACTCGGGGTGCTGGGCGTTAAATAATAAAAAGTTTTTAATTGACTTATTAATTAATTAAGAAATTAGCTGCAATTAAATCAATTCATTAGATTAAGTTAATTGTAACTTTTAACAAATTAGATTCAAAATTGTTAATTTTAGAAGTTGTAACTAACAATTAATTCTTAATTTTTTAATTATTAATTGTTTTAACAATTATAATTTGCCCAACACTCCCTACAAGCAAACGATTGTTCCGGCAATGTGGGATTTGGCTAGATATCATTTACTTAACAAGGTAAAACCAAATTGCTTAAGTTTGCATC
The DNA here is from genome assembly GCA_949987695.1 of Merzomyia westermanni. Taxonomy (NCBI): domain Eukaryota; kingdom Metazoa; phylum Arthropoda; class Insecta; order Diptera; family Tephritidae; genus Merzomyia; species Merzomyia westermanni. The sequence goes on along the minus strand of OX465289.1, from coordinate 160,885,105 downwards.
ATCGTACATAAGGACTGAACACTTAAAACCGTGATGCATATTAATGAAAGGTATAAAGCCTTCGACGGCGGCCGCCGTGGTGTGAAGGTAGTGTTGCCGGCCTACCACACCGAAGGTCCATGGTTCGAGCCCTGGTACAGGTAACATCAAAAGTGATTTGAAAAAAGTTTTTCAAAACGGGGTCGCCCCTCGGCAGTGGTTTGGCAAACTCTCCGAGTGTATTTCTGCCAAGACAGGCTTCTCAGCAAAAATTCGTCTCCTTTGTAGATGCCGTTCGGAGTCGGCAAAAAACTGTAGGTCCCACCAATTTGTAGGGAAAATTCAAATTGGAAGAGAAGCTTGGCGCAAAAATGTCTTAGGAGGTTTATGATGATATACCTGTTGTACATATATCGCGCCATAGAGATAGAGAGAGATAAAGCCTTCGACACAGCCGAAGACAGCGCTTTCTTTACAAGTTTTGGTAATTGTTTCCTTTAGGTGACAACTGCTAAAACATGCCCAAAAATGTCGGGAGAGGTATCAAAAGACGCGTTTTGACCTCGGTAACAATAATCCGGAAGCGGATTTAAAATTTTTTGTTTCAGTGGCAAGTTATTCGCAAATAAACCCAAAAATTACCCAGGTCCGATCCAAAATAGGGGCTTGATCCAAGATATTTATGTGCAGAACACCTTTCTGCGTAGGCGGCCTTTGGGCGCGCTTCAAAAAAATAACCCTTAGCCGGTCCAACACCGGCTACGCGGTCCACAGTATTTCTGGGCATAATACACTTTTTGCACTTTTCGGTACACCCTAACCTGTGATTACAACAACCACATGAAAATGACAGAAATTTTTCAACTTTGATTGCAAATATTTCTTCACCGAAAAAAAAAATCGAAAATCCGCTTCCAGATTATTGTTACCGAGATCAAAACGCGTCTTTTGATACCTTTCCCGATAACTTCGGATGTGTTTTAGCAGTTGTCTCCTAAAGGAAACAATTACCCAAGTTTTTACCTAACTTATGGACAAACTAATAATATTCCTATCAATTATTTGTTCCCTATTTTTTAATGACCGCTTTGGCCACAACTATAATCAACCAACGCACAAGCGCATGTACATTTGTATATTGTGCTGACACTATAACATTTTCCTGGTCTTGGCCAGGTACACGAAACTAAACTCACTTTGGCAACAGCCATGGCAAACAAATGTACATGCGCATGTACAATTGCATATTGTGGTGACACCATAAATATATCCTGATCTTGGTCAGGTACACTACACTGAACTCACTGTGGCAACAGCCATGACAAACAAATGTACATGCGCATGTACAATTGCATATTGTGGTGACACCATAAATATATCCTGATCTTGGTCAGGTACACTACACTGAACTCACTTTGGCAACAGCCATGGCAAACAAATGTACATGCGCATGTACAATTGCATATTGTGGTGACACCATAAATATATCCTGATCTTGGTCAGGTACACTACACTGAACTCACTTTGGCAAAAGCCATGGCAAACAAATGTACATGCGCATGTACAATTGCATATTGTGGTGACACCATAAATATATCCTGATCTTGGTCAGGTACACTACACTGAACTCACTTTAGCAACAGCCATGGCAAACAAATGTACATGCGCATGTACAATTGCATATTGTGGTGACACCATAAATATATCCTGATATTGGTCAGGTACACTACACTGAACTCACTTTGGCTACAACCATAGCAAACAAATGTACAAGCGCTTGTACAATTGCATATTGTGGTGACACCATAACATTGGCCTGATCTTGGCCAGGTACACTAAACTAAACTCACTTTGGCAACAGCCATGGCAAACAAATGTACATGCGCATGTACAATTGCATATTGTGGTGACACCATAAATATATCCTGATCTTGGTCAGGTACACTACACTGAACTCACTTTGGCAACAGCCATGGCAAACAAATGTACATGCGCATGTACAATTGCATATTGTGGTGACACCATAAATATATCCTGCTCTTGGTCAGGTACACTACACTGAACTCACTTTGGCAACAGCCATGGCAAACAAATGTACATGCGCATGTACAATTGCATATTGTGGTGACACCATAAATATATCCTGATCTTGGTCAGGTACACTACACTGAACTCACTTTGGCAACAGCCATGGCAAACAAATGTACATGCGCATGTACAATTGCATATTGTGGTGACACCATAAATATATCCTGATCTTGGTCAGGTACACTACACTGAACTCACTTTGGCAACAGCCATGGCAAACAAATGTACATGCGCATGTACAATTGCATATTGTGGTGACACCATAAATATATCCTGATCTTGGTCAGGTACACTACACTGAACTCACTTTGGCAACAGCCATGGCAAACAAATGTACATGCGCATGTACAATTGCATATTCTGGTGACACCATAAATATATCCTGATCTTGGTCAGGTACACTACCCTGAACTCACTTTGGCTACAACCATAGCAAACAAATGTACAAGCGCTTGTACAATTGCATATTGTGGTGACACCATAACATTGGCCTGATCTTGGCCAGGTACACTAAACCAGAGCCGCCCAAAATAATGCGCAATTTTTCATGCCTATACTCGGAGTATAGGCAAGCAAATGCAGTCGAAACATGTACGTACAATTTCACTTTGAATTTAAACAAATAGCACGATTTCACTCAGTGTACTAAGCAAACGCGCGCACACAATCATACGCTAGCAGATATCAAATGTGTGATTGTATGCGTTGGTAAATAAATTGCGCATTATTTTGGGCGGCTCTGCACTAAACTAAACTCACTTTGGCAACAACCATGGCAAACAAATGTACATGCGCATGTACAATTGCATATTGTGGTGACACCTTAAATATATCCTGATCTTGGTCAGGTACACTACACTGAACTCACTTTGGCTACAACCATAGCAAACAAATGAAACAAATTCATTTTTATTTTGACAGAAAATTCAATTTATGGAAACAGCTGAATAATTTCCTCTTGTTATGATTTTGGTTTTCAATTATTAAAATCCTACTTTTTCATTCGCACTCATAGGAGTAGCAATAGCGAAAAAAGAGAACGATTTTTGTTTGGGAGAAATATTCCATAAATATGCGTTGGTGTTGGTATGGAGGTGAAAAAAATAGAGATGGTTTTTCAAATCGATAAGAAATTGATAAAAACTGGATAGCCATGGTTGGTAGGGTTATTAGAATGTTTGACAATTCTTTGCCGCACACTTCATTATCATCATTGTTTACCTATAGAGATATACTATGATTATCATTCGTTGACCAGAGAAAACTGGTGAGGCACACACTACGGTAAGCTGAATATTATTAAATTATTTATATTATTATTAAATAATTTGCATTATTATTAAATAACTTGTATAAGTCCTATCCTAATGTTTTTTACCATGGATATTCATCGCTTTCTGTGTAAAAAAAAGCGAATCGAGAACGAAGATGCAAGTTTAACATAGTATTAAATACAGCATAAATTCAGGTTTGTACTAAGTGCATAATATTATTTGGTACATGCTAGGACGTTGGCGAATGTAGTCGTACTGAGCTTTAAACTCAGACAAATGACGCATGTAAGCCACAAACGGGATTAGCACTGAAATTTAATTTGAAAGTACCGAAAAGCTGGTCTCTGCCAGTTTGCTCTTTGATAAATGATCTCAGTACCTATGATATTCGATTGTTTGTAAACTCAATTCCTGGATTACAAAAGATTTGGAGTCCTCCTGACGGCTACAGTTTTCCTCCATCGGGCCATAGAAGTTTGAAGTTTCAACGTTCTTGGCTCCAAAAACATCAATGGCTAGCCTATTCGGCAATAGAAAACGGTGTATATTGCAAATACTGTGTCTTATGTTGTGCTACATTGAGAGGAGTCGGTAATCAAACTCTGGGTAAGTTAGTTACCACCCCATTAAAAAACTAAAAAAAAAGCACTGGAAACTTTCGAAAAGCACAGTTCATTAGAATACCACAAAAAATTTCTGTTGCAATGGTCTTTGAGAAACTAAAATTTGACTTTCTGAATGAAAGCAAACTACGCATGATTCCAAGTATTGAAACAGTTATCCTGTGTGGCCGACAAGGACTTGCTCTCAGAGGTTCCAATGAGAGTTTCTGAAGACGAACCGTTGACGAATGATGGAAACTTTAGATCTCTCTTAAGATATCGAGCCAAAACTAATGAGCAGTTGAAAAAACACCTGACTGATTCACCAAAGAATGCTATGTGCATAAGAATGAAATAATCAATATTTGTCACCACATCATCATGAGTTACAACATCGATCGAGTGAACAAATCGAAGGGCTTTTCTTTTCTCGGAGACATAGCAGGAGTAGAACAAAGTTCAATTTGCATTCGCTACTTGGATAAATGCGGCGAAAAGTTCATCATTCAGGAAGATGTTTTGTGTTTTATTCCTATCCCCGATTTCACTGGAAAGGGAATTGGAACTGCTTAGCTTGATTTCCTTAAATCTTTCGAACTGGATTGTACGTATTTCTTCGGGCAAGGATATGACGGTGCGAGAGCGGTTAGCGGAGAGTTCCAAAGGGCTTGTCAGAAAAACTTATCCATTCGCGCTCTACTCCCATTGTGCTGCTCATAGCTTCAATTTGGCGGTAAGCTCTGCGTGCAATATAACCGGAATCAAAAATTGTCTGGAAGTTCTAGTCCATTCCTTCTTCATTTATCTGAAACGCCAAAATGCCCTTCAGAATGCGATAAATGAAAATGAACATCCATCGGAAACTCAGATGGGTAGAACAGCATGAGTCCGTCGCAACATATCTCCATTTGCAACCAGCAGTAATTCGCGCTCTTGAAGTGATTTCCACCAACTGTAAAGACCCAACAACTTCGTCTGGAGCTTTCCAACTACTTTCAGCTATAAATAATAATAATAATAATTTTGCGCTCGGTGCATTCTCACATTGTCTCTGAGCCGAGTACTTCAAGGAGAAAATCAAGATCTTTAATTTAATTGCTAAAGCCAAGGATTGCGTCGAAACAGACCCAACGTTCCAACGTACAAACTGATTAAGTTGAAGATTATTTCCGTATAACAATCTACATACCGTACAATGATTCCTTTCTGACACAACTGCAAGATCGATTCTTAAATCATCGCAATATTTTATCAAATTTCGCTTGCCTTTTTCCCAACAAAATGAAAATTTTCGAAGAAGAGTCCTGCGCTCAACTATTCCAATCATACTGTTGACGTTCTTTGAACACGCCGTTTTATTTATTATGCAATTAAATAACAAATTACAACTATTTTACAATATTGGTGTAGTTTGCGGGCGCGTTAAAAAATTCGTCTTCTTCCTCCTATGCCGTAGTCGATTTGGATTTTTCTCCTAGATAAATACAGACTTCTCCCTTTTCGTATGATCGATTTCAAACAGCCAATCAGCGATTGACACGTTAGCAGCAGGATTTTCGGACTATTGCAAAACGTCAGAGGACGAAGACGTTACCAGATCGTTCAAATTTACTACAGGCGAAGATGTGGCCAGATCTTGCTCAACACTCCCCCCTGGTGTTGCCTGGCTAGGCTTCACCAAGGCATTCAAATCAAGAACGGCCAGTTTCGTAGCCGGCCTTTCATATATACCAGTGATGGTCTGGACCGTTGCGCTCCTTACCTGATTGTCTGTGCTTTTACGAACCTTGATCACTCTGCCTTTGGGCCAACAATTGCGGGGCCTATTTGGATCGACGATAAACACTATGTCTCCAACTTCAATTGGCTTGACCAGTTCGAATAATTTGGAACGCCGAGTGATGACAGGAAGGTATTCTCTAACCCACCGCCTCCAAAATGAGTTCGCTATTTGTTGCGAGGCAAGCCAGCCTTTGCGTAGAGTGAATCCATTAGCGGTGATCTCAGACATAGGTTTCGTCCTTACTGAACCACCAAGTAGGAAGTGGTTTGGCGTCAATGCTTCGTCATTCAAATGAGAAATCGGTATGTATGTAAGTGACCGGGAGTTGACGACCATTTCAGCTTCCATAAGCGCTGCCCGAAGTATTTCATCATTCACTTTTTGGCTTCGCAGTATGGAATACAACACATCTTTCACCGAGCGTACTAACCTTTCCCAAGCGCCACCCATATGTGGTGAAGCAGGAGGAATGAACTTCCAAGTCATGTTGGAGGTAGTGAAAGCTTTGATGATTTTGTTCTGGTCAATCTCAGCGAAGACAGCTCGTAGCTCCTTTTCCGCACCTCTAAAATTGGTGCCGTTGTCGCTCCAAATTTCGATTGGGCTGCCTCGCCTAGCTATGAAATTTCGCATGGCAATAATGCAGGAGTCTGTTGAAAGTGTGTGCGCAATTTCTATATGTATCGCTCTGGTCGTAAGACATGTAAATAATACCCCGTACCGCTTCTCGTTGCTCCTTCGTACGCTCACCAAAAGCGGACCAAAATAGTCTACCCCTGCATAAGAAAACGGACGTTGAAATGCAGCGACTCTGGCCTAGGGTAGATCGCCCATTCTTGGCGGCCTCGGTTGTGCGCAGTTTATTTTACAATGCTGACATCGGCGCTTCACCTGATTAACAATTACTCTTAGACGAGGCACCCAGTATCGGCGGCGTATATTATTCACCACTGTTTCTAAATTTCTATGATGACATGTAACGTGGCTATCAGACACGATCAGATGAGTTACACGGTGGTCTTTTGGAAGGATTATTAAATCGTCCTCGCCGCTCAAGTTTGAACGTGAAGCAAGCCGGATTATAGTGTTGTTGTCCAGATATGGAGACAGCTTATAAAGCGAACTAGACTTTTCAACGTACCTGCCATCTATGAGCGCGAACAGCTCATCCTTAAATGTGTCAAGCTGAGCCTGTTTTAATAGCATGATTTCTGCCAGCTGGAAGTCTTCAGAGCGAGGTGTGCGATAATTTGTTTCTCCATTGTGTTTATGCCTTACTCGATTCAACCAAATGTGTGCACAGTATATGACAGCTGCTGTCGCGGCTAGCAATCCACGCCAGGAAGAATGCCGAGTGGTGTCTATTTTGATGAAATTATTTACTTGATTTTCGTGATGTACTCCTACGACGAAGCTCTTCGGTGGTAGCAACATTAGTTTTAGTGCCAGATTTCTGGGTGAAACTTAAGAAATTCAGGACCATTGAACCATCGGGTGTCGACGCTGAATTCATTTTTCCATTTAGTGGCTTCATCAGCAACGTTGTCCTGCGTTGATACCCAATGCCAATCAACCGGATCCGTAGTTTCTAAGATTTCACTTATACGAAACGCTACGAACTGTTGATAACGGCGATGATCACTATTGATCCAGGAAAGAACCGTGCTGGAGTCTGTCCAAAAATGACATTTATTAATAGAAACGGAGTGGCATGCTTTGATGGTCTTTGCCAAGCGCGTTCCCAATACCGCAGCTTGTAATTCCAGTCGAGGAATCGTTAACATCTTGAGTGGGGCCACTCTAGTTTTTGAAGCAATAAGTACGCAACGAACATCGTGTCCTTCCAAGTATCGAAAATAGCTAACAGCTGCGTATCCAAAAACACTTGCGTCTACGAAAGTGTGTAGCTCAAACTCAGGATATTTGGATGATTGCTGTCGAATGTAGCAACGCGGAATTTTTATGCCCTGCATTTTAGGTAAGTTCTTTATCCACCGTAACCATTTAACATGAACTTCGTCGGGGATGTACTCATCCCAGGAACACCCACTTCGCCAAATGTCTTGCATAATCACTTTAGCATACATAACAAAGTAGCCGATGAGGCCTAGAGGATCGAATATAGTTATGATAAGGCTTAGTACCTCCCTCTTTGTAGGGCGTCGGTTTGTTTGTATCAAATCGCTATTTCTCATTCGTTCGCACATCCGGAATGTGAGACAATCTTCTGTGGTCGCCCACCACATGCCAAGCACTTTCTCGGTGGCCATATCGTTGTCCATATCGAGATTTAATTCCTCCGAGGATTCGGCGTTGAGTCGTTTTAAAACCGTTCTAGAATTGGAAACCCAGTTGCGGATATGAAATCCGCCCTTTTGGTGAATTATTTGTACTTGCGTAGCTAGCCTGAACGCCTCTTCCTCGGTGTCTACACTGTCCAGCATATCATCCACGTAGTGACTATTTATGATACACCGTACCGCTTCAGGACAACGATCTTCATGCTCTTGTGCATTCTTGTTTTTCACATATTGTGCGCAACTAGGAGAACAAGTTGCTCCAAATGTCATGACGGTCATTACGTATGCCGACGGTTGCTGAGCTCCAGGTTCGTACCATAGAAAACGTTGGTAGTTTTGGTCCTCCGTTCTCACCATTACTTGGTGGAACATCTCAGCGATGTCTCCGCCGATAGCAACCCTTCGTTGACGAAATCTGCACAATATGGAAAGAAGCGACATTAGCTGATCAGGACCTTTCAACAACAAGGAGTTTAGCGAAATGCCATTGACTTTACCTGGTGCGTCCCAGACCAACCGTACCTTGTTAGGCTTGTTTGGGTTGATTACTGGGAATATTGGTAAAGACCAGCATTATCGGCTTCAATTTCATTGGTCGATAACTTTCGAATATACCCTTTATTGAAATATTCAGAAATTTTGGTTTGTAAAGTTTAGTGTAGTTGTGGATCTCGAAACATCCTAGAGCGTAGACACTGCGCTCTTCGTTTGGCCATAGGTAAGCTATCGGGAAGTGAGGTAGTTGGGTACTTCCAGAGTAGGCTAGTTTTTTCTCAACTACAGGTTCAAAGAGAGTTCCAGTGCGGGCCTTGGCAGTAGCAGTTAACGCACTGTTATTCAACCCAATAAGTAATCTCGGACGTTTACGACACGACTGCAATGGAAGGTTTCGAAGATGTTTATATCTTGATTTTAGAGCATCGACATCTAGTGACTGGGATGGTAGGTCCAGCTTTTCAACAGTATGAACATCTTTGAGCGTGAAGCGCTCCCACTTGCGGAAGATATACCAATGTCGGCGACAACTGAATCGTCTTCGTAGTGGTGGGTATTTCCTGTCCATCGCCGACAGAGTGGTCGTTTTGTGCCTTGGATATTGAGTTTTCGTTGCAGCTCTGCATCTATAAGCGTGATGGAGGAGCCGTCGTCCAGAAATGCGTACGTTGATATTTGTGTACCGCCACCGTATAGTATTACAGGCACAATACGAAATAGTACTGTGTTATCGCTTATGTGCGTATACACCGTGTTTTTGGCGGAATCCGTTTGGATCTTGTGCAACAATTGATGGTGTCGTAGGGTGCACCCATCTATACCGCATACTCCACTGACTTTGCAGTTAAACGTATTATGTGGACGGAGGCATCGACGGCATAGTTTGTGCTTACGTACAATCTCCCATCTATCTGTTCGTGACATTTCCTTGAACGATAAACAATTAGCCATCAGACTTACAAACGATACAGCTTACCAATTTGGATCCCTCCCTAGCTTCGGAATGTGTATTCAGCACGCCGCGCTTACGTTCCTTTTGTGCTGCTCCGGGAACAATTACACTGTTGGCACCTTGGGAAAAACAACAAAACAAAATAAAACAATAAAAAAAAAGATTTAAAGAAAAGGAAACGAAAGTAAATTCCAAACAGGTGGTTTGGGAATGCCTACCTAACAGAGCTCTATTAGAATTTTTCCCTATACCTTTGTATATAAAAAAATCTAAATTTATTGTTTTTTTTCCTTTTTTTTTTAGGAATCCTAATTAAATGAAAACCAGCCCAACGTGGGGAACACCCACCCCGACGCTGTCTCCTGCGTCGAGAGCTAGACCAGGCATAATGAATGATAAGGACTACACAGAAGTTTAGGGAAGTATTGTGTATAAGATGTTACTTGGTGGTTGTGCTGTTTATTTTTCAGGTTTGCTGTTGAAAATTGATGTTTTGCTGCATTTCTCCGGTCGACTTGACCCTCATCGCCGGAGAAGTACATCATGGATATAAGAAAATTATTGTTTCAAGTCTTTTGCGTGCCATGCGCCTAGGCTTTTACCGGACAACGTTTCTAACACGACACTTACTGAATTTTTTACAAAATTTCGCATTAATGTTGTTTTTAAAGTCTCTTAACACAAAGTTACGCTTGTAAATTTATTGTCCGGGTACAAAACGCACCTCTCGGAGCCTCTTATTATACGGGCCGCGTTTGGTTTATAAGCTTCGTGCAGATTTTTATCCCTCATAATGCTCATTTTGTCGCTATTGTTTAGCAAAAGTATTTCGTTGTCATCTAGGGAACTTAGCTTTCGAGCCAACGCATAATCCGGGCCGCTGGTAAACATGTTTATACCAAATAAGGCAAAGTATGGGGCAACGCCTGTTGCAGAATGTACGGCGTTACGCAGTGCACATTCAATCTCCGATAGGTAAAGATCCCATTGTCGGTGGTCTGTTTTTAGATATGATCGGATTGCAGACAGAACCGATTGGTTAACCCGTTCTGCTGCATTCGACTTTGGGGAATAAAATGCTGTTTTCAAGTGCTTTATGGAATAGGTCCCAATCATTTTACTAAATTGCTTAGATATGAACTGTTGTCCATTATCCTTGTCTCTACGCCAAACTTGTGAAAAATTTCCTCGGTGAGGAACTTCACAACGTTTGACGCCGTTGCTTCACGCATTGCCTTTAGGAAAGCAAATTTTGAAAAGTGGTCTACCACTATAAATATATAACAAATCCCTCGTTTGGATCTAGGGTATTTACCCAGACAATCCATACAAATTTTTTGAAAGGGGCGTTCCGTGACAACCTCTGTACCTATACCCGGTTTCAGTATAGTATTACTAGGCTTACATTCTTTACATACTTGGCAGTCGCGAACGAAATTGCGCGCTTGCACTACTATATTCGGCCAGTAATACATGCGCCTTAAGCGGTCTTGGTCATACCCCCGTATTCCGCTGTCGCAGCGCGATGCGCATTTTCAATCAGCGTCGATGTCAAGGTCGCAGGTACCCACAACTTTCATTCACTTTCCTCAAACTCTACATGCTTACTTAATATTTTTTTGAAAACAAAACCATCTTCTACTTTCAAGTCAGGGAGTTTATCTGCGTTTTTCTCAACCGTGTTTATTAAACCTTTACATTCTTGAGACTCGAACTCAACTGTATCCATGCCTATTGGCGATTGTACAACATCTTCGATGATACGAGATAATGTGTCTGCTAATACGTTTTCTGACCCCTTTCTATGCTCAATATTAAAGTTGAATGCTTGCAAATGAAGCGACCATCTAGCTAATCTCCCGCTAAGGCCTTTGAGTGGCATAAGCCACTTAAGGCTAGCGTAATCAGTGACCACCGTAAAGGGCATTAACTCAATGTATGAACGAAACTTTTGCACTGCCATTAGCGCCGCGAGGCATTACTTCTCGGTAGTGCTATATTTGCGTTGGCATTCATTAAGTTTTTGAGAATAGTATGCGATGGGATTTTGTACACCATCATCATCCTTTTGGAACAACACCGCCCCCACGCCATACTCTGAAGCATCGCATTGGACCCAAAAATGCTTTTTAAAATCAGGGTGTTTTAGTACAGGTGCGTTAGTAAGGGCTCTTTTTAAACTTTTAAAAACCTCGATTGCTTGAAGAGTCAATTTCAATTTGCTGGTTTTTTTGAGCGCATCGGTCAAAGGTGCAGCCAACGTGGCAAAATCCTTTAGGAAGCGTTTATACCAACCGGCGGTTCCTAAAAAACTTCGTACCTGCTGCACAGTTTTTGGCGCGGGAATGTTCAGAATCGCTTTTAACTTTTCGGGGTCGGTTTTTAGCATACCCCCACCCAAAATATACCCAATATACGGCAACTCTTTAAAGCAAAACATCGACTTTTTAAAACTTATGGTTAACCCGGCTTCTTTCAGACAAATTGCAACTTCTAATGTACGCAGATGTGTATCGAAATCAGGAGCAATGATGAGCAAATCATCCAAACAGATAAAAACGTTTGATTTTAACCGCTGTGGTATAACACGGCCCATATGTCGGTAAAACCGCTGCGCTGCATTGGGTCATTCCATGCCAAATCGACAAATTTTTTACCTGACCCCCTTCGATTTCGCTAAAAATTTGCTATCTGTTTCTACCCCCCGAAAGACATATTTCAGAATTTTTTGAAATTTTTTTCCCCAAATCAAAAAAAGTTATGAACTTTTACATAAAAGGTTTTTTTTTCTTAACATGCTGTAACTTTTTCAAAAATCGACCGTTTGGGATCATTTTTTTTTCAAAATTTTTGTTTTTAAATGTAGTTTTCAGAAAAAAACATAAAAAAATTTTTAAAAGCCCAGATATATAAAATATTTTTTTTTTTCGGAAAAACAGTAATTTTCTCAAAGTCCGACCCTTTTTTTTATTTTTATTTTTTTTAAAAACTCCAAATAATTCTGCAATAAGCCCCGCTAATCACAAGATGTGCCGACAATTGCTTCTTTTTTTTTTTATTGAAAAAAAAAATTTTTTTCAACTTTGGCTCATTTTATATAAATTTTTAATGAAATTTTTTTCATTTCCTCGAGAAACCTCAAAAGTTGAAAAATCAAATTTTATTTGAGAAGTTTAAGCGATTATCGTCCAAAAAATCGTTATTTAAAAAAAAAGGTAATAAACGAATGATTCGTACCCTTCTATTAATTTATCGTCTCTTAATATCTTTAAATAAATAAAAAAACATTTCTTCGTATGTGTTCAAATCATATTATTTTACATTTCAGATCATATCTACTTAATTTTAATATGCAATATTACACCTTTTTTTCATTTCTTCTTACTGGATGATTGCCTTCTTTTCTTCATTGTACTGTGATTCAAATACTTTTCTGAAGAAGAAAACATTCTAACTTGCACCATAAAATCTTCCAACGGCGAAATTTTATGGATTTTTTGTGTCGCTGGTATTGCTTTCGCATTTAAAAACCGATCTTCTAATTTTTCTTCGATCGAGTTATAGGCTTCAATTATTGAGAACCATACACTCACATTTGTCAAATTTTTTGACACCCATTCGAACAATTGTAGAGGCGTTAGTATTTACTGATCAGGTGGTAACTGCAGACTTGACCGCGAGGATTTTGTTTTAATCGTCGCGCCAACGCCGTCGCAAGGCCCTTTTCCGTGAGCCGTTGCGAAAAAATTCCATTCGACGATTACACCAAACTCTTCACGATAATGCGATAGATTACTAAAATGCTTGTAATTTTTGTATTGCTGAGGTGCGCCATCCGAAAAGAAAAATATTTTAGCGCTTGTCGACGACAGAGACTTGATAAAATTGATTATAATGTCAGAATAAACATGGACAGCAATAGAATCATGGTTTAGGTAATCAGAAATGATAACCATACTTTGATGAGTAAGTTGATTATCGACCTGATAATAAATAACGACTGTGTAAACTGTTGCTTGATCATTATTCCAGTGGAATCCCGGTGCAGCATCTTGAACAACAAATGCATAATTTTCAGCAAATCAACAATTACAATGAATTCGTTCTCCGTTATAGATTCTTTTAACTCTATCAAATAAGCCGCTTGCTCTTTTGCAATGAAATTATGTGGTAATAAATCAACAAGCTTTTCACAGAAGTCATCAACAAAATCCAAAGTACTTTTAATGGTTGTTTCAAGTGTTACTTTCGGAGTCGACACCCATTGTTTGCAACTTACTTCATCGATCCCATTATCATCCATTTGTGTAAGCAGTAACTGCTTTAGGTATTCAACACCTGGACAATTAGCACATGTATTGAAATAACACTCAGTCGTTGGTTCCTCACACACAATTGCATTTAAACAGTCGTTATACGTGCCCACTGGCAAATTTGAGCCTTCGGTTAATCGACATAACTTACCACCTAAAATCATGAGTTTTATATTCTGTAGGCCGATTCTGTAACTATTTTAACGTCAGGTGTTAGCGTTAACTTCGCTTAACACCATTTTTAACGCCTTACCCTATTCACTAACTGTCGCGAATTATTTTCGAGGTGTTAACAATCGTTTATATATTTACAAGTGTTTTAGCGTTTGGAGAAAGTAAAATAATTTGTTTTGAGTTTTTTGCATCTAATTTAGTGTAAAATACGGTGAAAAGGGAAGTATTGCCATATTTTATCACCATCAAGAGTCAGCTGTTTAGCGGCGTTAAAGGAGAGTTACAGAATCGCACTTTCGTTAAGAACAAACGCCGAAATTTGGCGATAAGCTTAACGCTCGGCGAGTGGTTAAAAGTTACAGAATCGGGCTACTGATGAATCGAGCAAACGCAAACTGTGTGAGTACCGGATCCACCAGCTAAAATACAGTGTTTTGGGCGTAATGATGCAAATGAAGAAAATCCAATTTCAATTTGAGGAAATCTTGATTTGAATATCTTGTATAACTCTTTCAAATTACAAAGTACTAAACGTTTTTGAACTTGAACTTTCCTACCATGATCATTACGCAAGGAAATAAAATCTTTTTTTCCTGGCATAACACTGCTCATTTCATCGTCATTATAAAAATCGACAACAGCCGATGCCACTTCAGAAGATAATCCATGGCCTGAAAATAATGATGTTATAAATAAATGTCCAAAAACCAACAACAAAAATACATTTATACCGGAGCACGCGGTTATGTACAATAACTATCTTCTAAAAATAGAAAGAAGAATGTACACAAACAAAGTCCAACATACACGATTTACATATAGACAGAATGTCTAAAATATTGTGTATACCGTTGGCAAGATAACAAACAACAATTAGAGGAAAAGGTGAATTAAGCAGCTTGCAAAACTACACGCAGCATAGCCTATGGGTTAGGCGGCTGCGCTGGCAATCAGAGTGAGTGGGTTCGATCTCCACAAGATCCTCTGAAAAAATAGCAAAAACTATACGAATTAGTCTGACGAGAAATCGTGGCTGTTTTCGAAATAGTACTATAACTATAGCCTGTATATGTTTGTTGCTTTCAATTTTTCCTCTAATCAAAAATAATAATAATTAACTAAGAATTATTATCAACTGGTCTTGAGCTCGTTATACTTACAAAAATCAATATCTTACCTTTTTTTCTTTCAGGTGTTGGTAAAACTCCTTTGTCCGTAGCAAGCTTTCTCGCTAATCGTACCATGTAAATCGTAGTACCCATTACCTCCGCAATCTTTTAAATCCTCCAATTTGATGGGATTAGAGTCAAAATTTGCAAACGTAAAGATTTGCTTGTATCAGTGTCATTAAACTTCTCTCTCAATTTTTCACTTATTTCAGCAGAATCTGTATCCCTGCCTTGAAATTCCACAGCATTTTGTACTCCTAGGGCCTTTCTCAAATTAAAAGCAACACGAGTGATTTTCTTTATCAAATACATTTCATCATTCTGTCTTCTTGCATCATTTATGGTCGGAAGAGTTACCTCCAGATTCAGTTCCGATAACGACGAACTACTTGTTGGCTCTAGAAAAAACAGCGAATAAAAACTATAGAAAGTCAACAAAGATATTTAAATACCGAGATGTACGAAAGGTTAGAAAATACTTGTCAGATTATCGCGTTCAGAATGTTCAACTTCTATAGATCCGCTAATAATATTTTGATTATTTTTAAAAACAATCAGCGTTTGGATTATCATCACTTTCAACAGAAGTATTGTCAACAGAGGGTTGAAGCATTTTTTTATAACATGAACTGCATATTCGGTCATCAGACGACAAGTTGTATCGAACTGCTAAATGCTCCGGTAAATTTCGCAGGGATAGTTTTTTTTTATGTTTTTCCAAATTAAATGGATTGCAACATCGATCAAAAAACTTCGGCATGTTCTTTTTGTTCTGACTACTTCTGATTGACTGTCAAACGATCAGCAGTGTTGCTTTTATCAAAACAAAACTGAAATAAATAAATAGAAGTGAATTTATTTGTAAAAAATTGATAATTGATAATCGACAGTACATGAATTCTGACGTTGTATCAACTGAAGATAACTTCTAAGCACATTTCATTTTTGAAATTGTCAAACACTTCAATCAAAAAAAAAAAAATAGAAGCGATTGTCGGCACATCTTGTGATTAGCGGGGCTTATTGCAGAATTAGTTGGAGTTTTTAAAAAAACTAAAAATAAAAAAGGGTCGGACTTTGAGAAAATTACGGTTTTTCGAAAAAAAAAAAAATATTTTATATATGTGGGCTTTTAAAAAATTTTTTATTTTTTTTCTGAAAACTACATTTAAAAACAAAAAGTTTGAAAACAAAATTATCCCAAACGGTCGATTTTTGAAAAAGTTACAGCATTTAAAACAAAAAAAAAAAGTTTTTTAAAAGTTCATAACTTTTTTAGATTTGGAGCAAAAAATTTAAAAAAATTCTGAAAAATGTCTCTCGGGGAATAGAAAAAGATTGCAAATTTTTAGCGAAATCGAAGGGGTCAGGTAAAAAATTTGTCGATTTGGCATGGAATGACCCATAACATAAGCCGAAAGGCATCACTACAAACTGGTATAGGGGTCGCCCCGGGACTGTAAAAGCGGTGTAGGGTTTGCAACTGTCTAACTCTATCTGCCAAAAGGCAAACTCAAGGTCAACGCTACTAATGAAATGGGTATCGTCTATGCGACTAATCATACCCTCAATATTTTGTAAGGGATACGCGTCTTTGATGGTTACAGCATTCAGCTTCCGAGCGTCTAAGCACAATCTGTTTTTGCTGGGCTTCCGTGCTACCGTTGTTCTATTGCTCCATGGCGATCTTTAACTGGAACTTCCTCCTCCACAAGTTTTATGGAGTGCTTCTCAAGCGGAGTACGATCTAGCCCGTCCTTCTCAAATGTTTTAAAGCTGTCCATGACCTGCTGTAACGTTGTTGTTGGTCAACCGTGAGCTCATGACCCGACGTTCGCGCCTATCTTCAACCGTCCCATCTGCTGCTCTACTCTGCACAAGTCAATTTCCTCTATTGCTACTACGTCTGGATCCAACTGGAAGACTCGCCAAAAGTCAACCCCGAGGTATACGTGTTGCTCCAGGTATGGACATAAGTAAAAAGTGATATTGTTTTCTAAATCTTTGTATTTCACAGGTATCGTTAGCTTTCCTAATACGGTATGCCTGCTACCGCCTTCTGTTGTAACGCTCGACACAAAACGCCCAATCGGTACCCCCATCTTTTCTACCAACTCACGACAGCCCAGACCTAATATGTTACCAGATGCGCCTGTATCCAGCAGCCCTCGTGCTTTCATTCCCTTTATCTCAACGTCAGCATATACCCTTGGATCATTTCGGTCCGCTCTTCTCACCGTTTGCCACAACTTTTCGGCGCAGCAATTTACGTTTTCGAAATCTATCTCTAGCTTTTTGTATCTTTCGAGATACTGTCCGACGACCTAAATAAAGGCAATCGGCGAAGATTCGCGAGCGAGCTTCCTTATATCTTTTCATTCTTTCTTCACATGACAGCACTGCTGTGTTGTGTGAGACACTAATTTTTTGTTCAGCTACTTGCTTTTGTTTTTTTACTATTTTTAGTTTTGGAGCTAGCTGACAATCTCGACTTTTGACATCTTCAAAATAAGTATTAGTAGAAGCATCTACTCTTGCGGGACTTGTGTGGAGCGCGACACCCCCGCTGTCATCGCGTTCCGTTTCGCGTTTCCCGCCTAGTTACAGATGGGACATTTTGGAGTGATAACATCCAACTTTCCACATTTGAAACAGAAAATACGTCTCTGTAGAGACATACAGTCTGTGAATACATGCACCACAATTCCAACATAATAAATTTTTGCGACCTAACGTATCACGGTTTAACGGATGCTTGGTTACGCGTTGGTAGCGGAGCTCTTCCACGGAGACTTGACCCTCATCTCCGGGAGGCTGCTGCTCATCTGCCTGATTACCAACGATTTCGTTTACACGATATGCTCGAGGAACGAATCCACCTTGCGTCATCCGTTCTCTGAGAGGAAAGCAACGTTCTACTTCTTTGCACTCCATCCGGAGTTGCTCTATAGAATACACCGCGATGGGATAAACGAGTTTTGCCAAAGATTCCCTCAGGTTTCCCTTCGTGGGGCGTACCATTTCATATTCGGGAATGGGATTTCTCAACCGAGAACGAAGTATGCCCATTGAATGAAAATACTCATCAATCGTTTCTGTTGGCTTTTGCTTACGTTCAGTGATTTCGATCATGAGTTCGAAGTCGGTTTGCTGGGAAGCGAACTGCGAACTCGGCCAGTCTAGATTACGGTTTGATCGAATGTACAACCAGTACCATTCCCGTGCCTTCCACACCCAACAACCGATGAAAATCTCTCAGAATTTCACCCCATGAACAAGGATACTGTTCCTTCAAATACTCAAGTCTAAACAAAAAATCTTCGATGGTCATAGCATCGCGATGGCCTTTGTAGCTAATCTCCCACTTCTCTATATTAAGCTCAGATCTATTAACTACAGCTCGACTTTGTATCTCCGGTGGACCACTTTCTTGGAAGGAACTCTGGCTTACCCTTGGTTGACCTTGAAATTGACGCTGATATGAATGCGCATTGAACGCAGGCGGCGGACCTAGAAACTGACCGTGATGTGATTGTGTATTGACCATATGCAACTGACCTACAATTGGCCTTCCAGGGATATGGTTTTGTACTTGGTTATTATTACTGGCCCTTTCTCCAACTACCTGATTTGCGTGCATTGACTGCCTAGACTCATTACTTAAATCATGCTTTCTTTTTTTGTATTGAACGCGTGGTCTATTCCTATGTTCGGTAGCTGCCAACCCGCCGTTTGAGCTACGAACGCTCTTAAGCATTTCCTGCGTGGTTCAAAAGTGCAATGAATAAATCAAATATGAATGTAAATAAATTCAAATATGAATATAAATAAATAAAATACGTATATAAATAAATACTTATTTATATGTACATATAAATAAATATGAGAAAATAAAGGTACCTAATAGGCAATATAAACTAAAAACAGCTGAAAGCAACAAAAAAGACCAAACGATTTTTAAAAAAATTTAACTTCAAATTTCAAAAACTTTATCAATTATTTGCGGGAGTTCGGATGGTTGACTCTACGATGAGGTTTGAGAGAGTACGGAGCATACTTTAGCGTTCCTGTGAGCTATTACGTATGTGAACGGTACGAAAAACATGATCTGGTTAAAGTTAAAAAAGACATTAGGCTTCACAACCGTTAAAACCTGGTTGAGGTCACTAACATTATTATGCATGGAGCATCAAAACCCATATAGTATAAAATTTCTGTCTCCACTCATCTTGACTACTACTGCTCAAAGTAATTATATCGATAGGTAGGTAGGTAGGTAAAATGGCTGCGACAAAAGTCGCCCAAGTAGCTTTAAAAGCCGTTTTGATGCCATAAAACTCGTAGAGAGCTACAACTAATTATTATGCTACAACCAACCAGAGTTTTTTATAAATTCCAGGATGCTTGGAATCCCTAATTCAGATACCTTCCCTAGGTTTTCCAGAAAAGGGGTCCCAAACACTCTTAGTCGTGTTCTGGCTAGAGCCGGGCACTTACACAGGAAGTGCTCAACGGTCTCCTTCATATCGATGTCTTTACAGCTTCTGCAGTGGTCGTTGTGCGGCAAGCCCAGTTTTTCCGCATGCGTACCTATCGTCCAGTGACCCGTGCAGACTGCTACAAGCTTGTAGGTGTCTACTCTGGACCTGCTTAGGAGACTCCTTGTCCTATTCTCGCTGTAGTTCGGCCAGGTGGCTCTTGATACTGCACAGGTAGTAGTACCTTTCCACTTCCGTTGTGCTTCATTAAAATAATATTTTTGAATGTTCCCCTTGGCCACTGCCAGGGGTACACCAATCTCGAGGCTGGGTACCTCTTCATTTTCTACTGATGAGCCCGCCCGTGCTAGCTCATCAGCCCTCTCATTACCCTCGATCCCTTTATGACCCGGGACCCAGATAATGGATATTTCTAGGACTTCAGCTAAAGTAGCCAAGGTCTGCTTACATGCATGCACTGCACTAGAGCTGGTGTGTGGCGATGCGATTGCCTTTATCGCTGCCTGGCTATCGGTGAAGATAGTCACTTTCCCAGTGATGTTCCTTTGTTCAAGCGATTTGCACGCCTGAGCAATTGCGAGAACCTCTGCTTGGAACACACTGCAATACGACGGGAGTCTGAATGCTGCCGAGATATCCAGACTTTCCGAGAATACGCCGGCTCCTACCCCTGAGTCCATCTTGGAGCCGTCCGTGTAAACTTCAATATTGTTATTTGTTGTAATCCTGCCCCTTTTCCACTCATTCCTGCTTGGAATGACTGTAGTGGCATTGCTCTCAAACTTCAGTTTGTGAGGATAATAATCTATTACGCTATTAATTATCCCCTCTGGGAGCGTGTTAAGGATACTACTATGCCCATGGTGAGTATCCTTCCAGCACCCGGACTCCCTGAGCCTTAGTGCGGCTTGTGCCGATGTACAAAGTATATATAAATCAATTGGAAGCAGGTTCAAAATAGGATCCAAAGCCGCAGTGGGGCAGGTGCGCAAGGCCCCGGTGGTGCCAACGCACGCGTTGCGCTGCACCTTCTGCAGGTTGGTGAGAATGTAGTTCTTGCGAACAGCTTCCCACCACACCACCGAGCCGTAGGTCAGCACAGGCCGGACCACCGCCTCGTACAGCCACAACACCATCTTCGGCTTGAGACCCCATTTCTTACCAAACATCGATTTGCAAGCGTAGAAGGCGATACATGCCTTCCGCACCCGCTCCTCGATGCATTCTTTCCAATTTAATTTGCAATCAATAATCAGCCCCAGATTATATCGATAGTAATTATTAAAAAAAGTTTTGCCTATACAGTGCACTCGCGAAAACTCGAACACACGATAACTCAAACATTCGGAAACTTGATTTTTTTTCCATTGACTACTTTAAAACTCCAATAAAATGTAGCTACTCTAAAACTCGAACAATTATTTTCTTTTTTCATGGAAAAACATGTGAGAAACTGTCGTTTTGTAAGTGCTGTAACGGCCTTTATTTAAATTTTTGTCGTTATGTGCGTCTTATGTTTTATTCTAAGACGCCGCACTGGCTAGGTTTCTTGCTAATTACGGAGCTTTTCTTTTAAATTGATTGATATTCGTCAGTCATACACGGGATTTTGCGCGGTTAAGATCAAATTTATTTGCGTTTTATAATGGGACGAAAACTAAATGTTTTGAGTTTAGCAAAAAAGGCTGAAATAACTAACGAGGCCAAGAATGGCGTTAGTATCAAATGGAAAAAAAGCTTTACAAGTGGTTTTTATTACAACGCAGCAAGAATTATCCTATAAATGGATTAATTTTGAAAGAGAAAGCTAAGGAGTTACATGCCAAATATAGCGAGAATGGCTCAACTTTCTTTGCCAGCGATGGATGGCTACAAAATTTTAAAAAACGGCATGGCATAGGATTGATTTCAATCTCAGCGGAAAAAGTATCCTCGCGACCAGAGTTAGTGGAGCCTTTCAAAATTCAGTTACAAGGTAAAATTCAGGAGCTTGAACTATGCCCAGAAAAAATTTACAACGCAGATGAATCCGGGAAACTCATACGTTTCTAGAATGGAAAAGTAGGCACCGGGAAACAAATCTGAAAAACAGCGCATCACATTTCTGGCGTGTGCGAATGCTACTGGGAAACACAAGGTTAAAATGCTTGTCATTGGAAAAGCCAAAAATCCGAGTACATTTAGGCATTTTAACTGCCCAGTGGAGTACCGAAGCTCAAAATCAGCCTGGATGACATCAACTCTGTTCCAAAATTGGTTTCACTTTTCGTTTGTACCACAGGCAAGGCACATTTGACTACAAACTAAACACCCTTTAAAAAACCTATTTTTTTTTATTACTTAGGTGAAAACTTATTTAAAAAATATAGGACTGACTACCACCTTCGCATCCAAACGAGGACACGTTAAGATCCGAAGATGGTTTAATTCGGGTGATGTTTATGCCGCCGAATGTAACTCCTTTGATTCAACCAATGGATCAAAACGCAATAAAAATAACAAAGCTACATTACCGAAATTCTCTCTTGGCAGCTATTTTCTCCGATTATTGCGATTTGATCCAGGACAGGGCTGGTTTTCATTAGTTCGAGTTTTCGCGAGTGCACTGTATATTAATATGTATGGCTGTATTGAACTCTGTCGGTGCAGATAGTAAAATCTTGGTGATTTCTATGTCCCCGAATGGCTATTGAATGGGGTCTGATGAGCTGAATCCTAACACACTGGTGCAAATCAACTTATAACGTAAATTCATACAACGGCCACCTAGCTAGCGTGGATGCCAGCTGTCATCACGACCCTTTTGAATCAACGGATTGTCTAATAAAACCATCTGTTTCCCAACTTTCTTCTCCTAAGGATTGTAACTGTCTCTTGTGTGAGCGCCAATTCAAACTTCTATTTTAGCGCTTAACACTCTGGCGGACTTGCCGTCCAAACCCACAGTGCACTAACAAACTATGACTATCTTTTTTTGTTTGGGCGCCATTAAATATCTATGTCACGTACACGTACATTCGGTTCCTGGTGGTGACCCTAGCTAGTTCAGTAAAGGGTGGGTAGTTGTTCTCAACCCTCCACCTTCGGAACCGGACGGATATATATTTACCTGCATTTTTTTGTTCACCTTCCTTCGTTTACACAGCTTTTGCTCACAGGAAGCCCACCCTACCTTGGACCGCTCGCATGCTTCATCCTGCCCAGCGATCTCCCTTAAAACACTATAGACTCCTTACTCACCTCATCGCCATACCATCTGCACCTCCCGCTCAAAAGGAAACTATTTCATCATTCCAAATATCGTTACAAAAATCAAAATATGTATAACAAATTTATTGATCATTTCGAGATACATAATAATTATTTGTCCAATGACCAAAACGCCCTACCGCTAAGATTATAATATTGGTAAACTAAAAAAAAACGATTTAAAAAGAAGGAATCGGAAGTAAATTCCAAACAGGTGGTTTGGGAATGCCTACCTAACAGAGCTCTATTAGAACTCTTCCCTATACCTTTGTATATAAAAAAATGTAAATTGATTTTTGTTCTTTTTTTTTTAGGAATCCTAATTAAATGAAAACCAGTCCAACGTGGGGAACACCCACCCCGACATCATTCCAAAGAGCATGTATATGTATTCATACATGCTATTTGAAATTTTGACTGAAAAGTGTTCGGTGACACCAATCATTTGCAGGGAGATATCGCATTTTGACATGGTAGTAGTATGATGGTTTATTAGTATTATACTCTTTTCACAATCTTTGGTTATATTTTCAAAAATAAATAAATAATTAATAGCATTTTTGTCTTTTGCTCATTTATCTTTAATTTGTTCATACTGAGCCATTCATTTACCCGCTCAATGTCTCTAGTTATTTTTAATTTGCACTCATCTAAATCCGTACCTTTTACGTATATTAACGTGTCATCCGCGTACATGACAATTTTCGAATTATTTATCACCAAGGGCATATCGTTTATATATATAATAAACAACAGGGCGCCTAACACCGAACCTTGAGGGACACCAAATTCAACAATAAGACTTTCAGACATCGCCCCATTTACTCTCGTTATTTGAAATCTTTGGTCAAGGAAAGACCTAAACCAATTAATCTCGTTTCCTTCTATACCATACATTTGTAATTTTTGCAACAGTACATTCCTATCGATTGTTTCAAACGCTCTTTTAAAATCTAAAAAAACAGCAATAGTCTTTTTTTTCGAATCATTGGATTTAAATTCGTTTAACACGACATTGGCTGCACTCTCGCACGAATGGTTTTTTCGAAAACCTGACTGATATTTTGAAAATAGACAGTTATTTTCCATATAATTCTTCAATTGTTTTTTCACGATAGTCTCAAGTAACTTTTCTATGGTCTTAAGGCCATTTATCGGTCTAAACTCTTCATGTTTTCTAGTACTTTTAACTTTTTCAACCGGCGTTATAATTGATGTTTTTAACGAGTTTGGGAATTCACCAGACGTGATTGACTTATTTACGATATTTGTAATGGTATCACCAAGTATTTGTCAGTTATGTAGAAGAATCTTAGGACTTACTTTATCACAGTCGGCGTTGTTTTTCAATTTCTTACAGGTATCAAACACTTCGCTGTTCGTAACTTCCTTAAATCTGAAATTGTTGTTTGTACTTGGAATAATATTGGTATATTGCACCTCGGGTATAGAGTCTCTTATGTTGCCTACACTATTTATAAAATACGCATTAAATTTATTGGCTATAACGCTATTATCATTGCACTCTTCATCTTCGAATTCCACTGCTCTAATATTATTTTTTTCTTGTTTCAGCACCAGATTCTTAATGTTATTCCACATTTCTTTTTGGTTTTTTGATGTACCAATTTTTTTCATTA
Organism: Merzomyia westermanni; assembly: GCA_949987695.1. Classification (NCBI taxonomy): domain Eukaryota; kingdom Metazoa; phylum Arthropoda; class Insecta; order Diptera; family Tephritidae; genus Merzomyia; species Merzomyia westermanni. The sequence goes on along the minus strand of OX465289.1, from coordinate 160,860,588 downwards.
TGTAACTATTTTTCGCACCAGTGATATAGGATTTATAGACGTTTCTTATTTCTTTATACTGAGCCCTATTTTTGTTTTTTTTAAATTTCTGACATTATAATAACCCAGCACTGAGAATTATTATTTATGTTCACTTTTTTTTATAATTATATTCTTCTTTATAACGTCTGTTAAGCATCTCTCTAAGTTTTCCATATTTTGATTAACACTCCTGGTGTCTTTGTATGTGGTGTCATGTGATCCTAAGTGTTGTGCGAACGTATCTCTTTTATATTTAAAATATTCTACTTCGCGAAGGGTGTGAATTCTAGTCGAATTAAAAACTGGAATATTAATTTCGATTGCCTCATGATCTGTTATTTTTTTGCTTGTATTCACTTGTGCTTTTGTTTCATTTATATTAGTTATAACGTAATCGATTAACGTCTTACTGTTGTGCGTTATTCTGGTATATTCGTTTACCTTTTGCTTCAAACAGTTATCGTTCAATGTCCTTATTAATTCTCGTTTATAAATGCTATTTTTGTACCAATCAATATTTATATCTCAAACAATTATAATTTTACCCACTTCATGTGACACTGCTTCAACCGTTTCTAGAAATATATTAAAGAACTCTCTCTCAGAGCTATTCGGTGATCTATAAATCGCGATTTGGTTTCCGAGATGCTGACAATTGCATGCAAGGATCCATATTTTTGATGGAACCATCCTCTCAAACCATACAGCAGCATTCAGATCCTTTCTTATATACGAGGTGTGTTCAAAAAGTATCGCGAATTTTGAATTTTCGCTGGTTACGTATATTCGAATTTCGAATTTTTTTGTGGCGTTATGTTGGTACTCATGTCTCTCACTCATGCCGACAAGCTCGGCCATTTTGAATGTTCAGTTAATTGTTGACAGCTGCTTTGCTTGCGCGTGTTTTGGATCGTCTTCGATTTTTACGCGAAATTCGTACCAAAATTGCTCAATTGTGACCAAAAACAGCATCGCATGAACATTGCTAATGAGATGTTAAACTCTGTCCGCGACGACCCAAATTTGCTCCAGAGGGTCATAACTGGTGACGAATCGTGGGTTTATGGTTATGACGTGGAAACCAAAGCTCAATCATCTCAATGGAAGCTGCCGCACGAACCAAGGCCGAAAAAAGCGCACATCGTTGCTTGTGCGCGACTTTTTGGCCAAAAACAACACACTAATGATGCCGCAGCCACCGTATTCCCCAGATCTGGCCCCCTGTGCCTTTTTCTTGTTCCCTAAACTGAAGAGGCCCATGAAAGGACGACGTTACGCTTCTCTTGACGAGATAAAGACGGCATCGAAGGAGGAGCTGAACAAGATACACTAAAATGATTTTTTGAAGTGCTTCGAAGATTGGAAAAACCGTTGGCACAAGTGTGTAATATCTCATGGGGATTACTTTGAAGGGGACAAAATAGATATTCATGAATAAATAAATAATTTTTGAAAAAACACAAAATTCGCGATACTTTTTGAACACACCTCGTATATTGTCACACCACCTGTCCTCACAGAATTAGAGAGGCAACACAAATGTTCATAGTTATTGAAGTGGATTTCAGATCCTTCAATATCACTCGTGACATGTGTTTCCGTTAAAACTAGAAAATCGTATTGCAAACTATCAGCTATAACTTCGATTTCATTAAAATTATTAACAAGTCCTTGGATATTTGTATAAAAGCCACAGAGTTGCTTTGGTTGCTAGTAACCGATCTTTCTTCGCTTCAGTTCTACTTTGTTTAGATATACCGGGCATAGCCTACTCTGTATTGAGTGATTTATGTCAACATCGAGGTTAAATTTCTCATTTGCACGGATACAGTTCATACATTTCTGTGTAACTAATTTTTTACACTGCTTTGATCTGTGTTTCTCTAGACATTTAAAGCACACTTCTTCATTTTTGCAATCCACTGCCTTATGGTTGAAGCCTTGACACTTATAACATCTCATAACTTCTACACTATCCAAAACTTTACATCGTTCCCAGCCAATGTTAATTTTTTCATTGTTCATCACAGCCGGGAAGCTCTCTGGATCAATTTCCAGAACTGCATTATAGAGAACCCTGTTCTCCTTCTTTACAGTTTTTACATCACTATTTTCAAGTATTTTGTTTTGCTTCTTTAGTTTCTCCACTAATGAATTTTCATCGTGCTTGTATCTCATTAACGATATCAAAAATCTGGGTTTTACTTAGGTCTGGAATCACCGATTTGTCTACACTTGTTTTCACCACATTTGCATATGTCGTTTGGCTATAATCAGTTGTTTTCTTTTTAACACTTATTTCTTTGATTTCATTACATATCTTTGCATTTTGATTTGTGTTTGTTTCTATTTCCTTACATATTTTTTCGCTTTGCTTATTCAAACCAGCAGATATTTCACTAATTTTATGCATTTCTCGCACACTTCGTTCACAGACTTCTTGTTCCTTTTGCATTGCTTCTATTCTTTCGCTATATTTTGCTTCAATTACTTCCAGCAGGTTTTTTATTTCTTGTTCGTTGGTTTTAAGCGCGCTTTCAAATTCACGCCTATATTCCGACAGAAGTATACCATTCCTTTCGACTACATTCTGTATATCTTTAATAGCAAAGTCAACGTTACTAATGTAGGCAACACAATCATCACAAATATATCGAACGTTAGGAAATTCATCCAATTTATTCAGCATGCATTGGTCTATTACCGAGCATTTGAATTGCGAATGATAGATCTTGCCGCATACACCCGCACATCTTATTCCCGTCTCTCCGCGGATCTGCACCTTGCACCTTCTGCAATCCATTGATTGCTTATGTGAGTTATTTTTTGTTTATCCAAAAGTCGATTTTCTTCATATATGCATACACAACACATACATGCATCGCCCCTTTGGCGAAAAAAAAAATATATATATAATTTCAACTAATTTTTGTTACTTTTGCAATTTTTTTTGCTCGAATTTATTACTCCAGCCTGGGGAGTTTTATAAACTATGGTTTTTTTATATTTTTGGTAGGGAATCAACAATTATTCCTCACTAAATAATATTTTTTCACAGAGCATAAATTTTCACAACTTAACACTTGTCACTTGCAGTAACAAGAATATAAGAATTTCAAATTTACTGTAAATAATGCCTTAACTGTACTTGACACTAGCCACTGTGAAATTATCAAAACAATATTAAATAAAAGTTGTAAGCATTCACATTTCAATTTTGCACAATTTTTTTAAATTTTTTTTGTTTTGATAACATTAAGTTTTTTTTTGATAATTTTAAGAAACATTTCTGTAATTGTTTCTGTTTATTCTTTCGAAATTCTTTGGTGGTACATTACATTGGGAGAGAGAGTTGCAAAGTTCTGCGGGGGGATTTCACTCAGTAAAACTTGCAAGTGAAAAAAAGCTGATCGTGACATAGGAAATCAACAACAAAAACTTAAAAATTTTAGCTATTACCTAATTAAAATAGCAACAACTGTTTTGCTTGCAAGTTTTTACTGATTCCTGTTCGGTGGAAACTTCATTCTCACTTCACTGACACTTCTTTCCAAGTTTTGTCACCGAACACAGCTCTAAAAGATAGAAAGATAATCTGCAGTATGTCCTTAAGGCGACTTAGATCCTTTTCTTAAATTCAAAAATATTTTATACGTATAAAAATAGTATAACAAAACACGATTCTTTAAATGATTTATTATGTAAATATTCAATACAAATAATTTACATACTTAAAATATACTTTAACATAAATGTTTGTACACAATAGATGGGCGAATAAATAGGGACCAATATAAAAATAGGGAAAGCTTTTGGGTTTACATGTTTTGCACTCGATTCAAAATACTTTTCAACTCTAAACTGAACTTATAACTCGAATACATAATTTAATTTAATTTAATTTCAAAGCCTCTTGTTTTAGCTGCTGTGATACTTATGGCGACGGTATGGTAGGCAAGCCCAATTCTACCAGTATGCCTACCAAACCGAAGGCCCTAGCAGGAACAGATATCCTTAAAATGATTTGAAAATGATTTTTTTTAACATGGGGTGATCACTCGGCATTGGTCAACAACCCTCCGAGTATATTTTGCCTTAAAAAAAACTTTTCGCCAAAAGTTCCCATGTAGACAAGGCGGTTCGACACACATACATATATTATTTATTATGATAGTTTCTTAGTTTTCACTGACTTCTTTCATAGAGGAAGTTGTAGCTTCTATAAGTAAATTGTAGTCTAGCTCGTTTAGACTGGCTTTGGCTGTGAGAAGGTCCAAAAACGAATCTAATGGTGACAACGTTTCAGCATCATTGCCTGAAATGGGATACAAGAAATTTAAATAAAGCTTTTGAAATACAATTTGTCTAGTGGGCTCCACAGAAAGCTTGGTAATACCTATGATACTACAGTATCGATACTGTAGTTTAGAGTATACTACAACCAGCCTACAACTACTCGTGGTATGAAGGTGATACATATGTGGTATGGATCGTGGTATTGATACTATACTACAATGTGTGTCCCTGCTATAAATAGTTGACGAAATAAATTGTTTAACTACTCTGTAACTTCTTCATTGTGTTTTTGAAAAAAAAACTATATTTTTATTTAACTTTAACCAGATGATGCTTTGTGTTTGTTACACCTTTAATGCATATAAAATGATAAATTAACTTTTGTGAAATAATTCATCAAATCGGACAAATATAACAGAAAACGTTTTTATAGTTTGGACTTTTCAGTAAAATTTTATCCGAAGACAGTTAATACCGAAACTCCGAACACAGTTAATACCGAAAATTTCGAGAAATAAACCCAGCAAACTTCGCCTTGTCAAAATAGAAACGTTGTAATTACATGACGTTGAACACAATCGACATCTAAACGAAAATTCTCCCCATACCATAGATTTATTTCCATTGTCACCGCCTGGAGTTGACGGCATTACATGGCAAAGGTGATCGCATTTATTTGATAACAAAATGAAAAAAGAAGCTAAACATTTTGCTCTTCAAACTGGATATACATATATTTTCATGCCGTTTATTAAAATAAAGTAGTGCAAGGTAGGTCCTTAGTTCTAAATATAATGCGAGAAAAATGCTGTATTCCCCCCCCACCTATTCCGAGTGTTGTTCTTGTTGTTGTTGTTTGTAACGACAAAAACACTGACGGAATGTTTTGTGGAGTGTTGCCGGATTCATACCCGGTAAGCTCCGGTACTGTTGTTGTTGTTAACAGTGCTTCGCCCTGCCCCAGATTGGACAGGGTTACACTGAAATAACAGCCCTTGGCCGGGTGAAAAAACCCGGGTCATTCCGGTGCGATAGAACCGGCTGTTGTGGGAATGAAGCTCCGGTACTCCCTTGCGGTACATGTCCGATTATCGCGAGAGCCAATTGGTATGAACAGTGCAACATTCTAGGTCATGTCACCCCTCCCTCCGTAAGAAAGGAGAAGATGGGTAATAAGAGGTATCATATCCATAGATCAATAATCGGGTTGCACGTCATTACCTTTGTGCATTTTAGTTGCCTCTCACGACAGGTATTCCTACCTCGGGCATATTCTGAACCCCTAACCCGCAGGGGTATATTCCGAGTGTCGTTCGCAGTAGATAATGGGGAAAAGTAAGTTACGTCTATGCGTCGAAAAGTGAAAAACGTATTTATTTTAGGATAAAAATGTAAAATGGTTCAAATATTTCAGGATGAATTTTCCCAATATTGAAATGAAACGCACTAATCTTGATAGACAAACTACGATTTTATTTACAAAGGGCACTCGAAATAGGGGGGATTTTGTTTAATGTGCTCGAAATAGTTGGGCATAATTTGAGCAATGACAGCGCCGGACGGTTATTCGCGGCACTTCGGTATTATGTTTGAAGCTTTAATACGTACTTTTTACTTTTGAAAAAAAAAAGTAAAAAAAAAATTACATTGAAATTAAAGTCAACGCTGGATGCTATCTTCAACAAATAGTTTTTGTCATGATATTCTAATAAGGCAAAGTCAACTCTACAGCAATAACATACTGGCGTAAAGATTGTCAAAATCAACTGGCTAGTGTTAGCGAATGAAGGGAAGAGAGCCATGATTTTTGTAAAAATTATGAAATTTGAATATAAGCCGACAATACATTTTATGTGTAACGGATCCTACAAAAGTAAATAATCTGTAGATCAATTTGTTTTCATGTTTTCATATGACTAACTTGAATGTTTAATAATTGAAGTCAAAAAATAATAAACCATCAATAATTATGTAAGATATTGTTCAAACTATACTGAAGCATAAAAATGATGACGATTCCTTTGGAATATCAGGGTCTGGCAAATGAATTTGTGAAATAAGTGATTTCAAAAAAATTCAACAAATAAATGTGGCGTTCTTCGGTTAGCAACATTTGACCACATATCTGCGTGGAGAACGTGTCTTTTGCCAAATATCTGAGTATCTTATATATTTCTGTACTGTGCCTGCGCGCGTGAGCGATTTAATTATACCGAGCTACAACTATCTAAACTCTGCAAAGCTTTTTTTCGTCAATGCTATCCGCATATGGAACTCTATACCAAATTATATTCGCAATAGCTTAAGTAAAGGCAACTTTAAGAATGTTTTATATTCTTCCGTTAATATATACACAAATATCAACTGTGCTCAGCTACCTATTTCCTGTAGTCTGTACAATCATTGTTTTGTTATGTATGTTAACTATTTTTTGTTATGCGTTTTTCTCTTCTTTTACTCTTATTACTATATTCTTACTTGTTATTGTATCTAAGGATAATAAATACATATTAAGTTTTGAATGTAATATTAACCCACTTTTATGAACCGATTGTTGTGCTATAAAAGGTCATATAGGATCTTATTGTGCTAATATATAGTTTCAATAAATGAAATGAAATGAAATGAAAATGAAATAAAGTCTTAAAAGTTTAAATCATTTAAATTTGTTTAGAATTAACTACTTCTCAAAGTTGAACGGCTATGCGGGTTACTATTTGTGCCACCACTATTGCCCCGTTGTTGAACGGGCTGTCCAGATAATATATTGGCTGCATGCTCTCGGCCGCGTATCATTAGACTTTCTGGATGCGACCAACTCTTTAGTAAACGCTGTGCACGAGATTTTGGAAGTGATGAGAGTAAAGAGAGTTTTTTCTCAATACCTTCGGAGGTGTCATCAACACCTATAAAAAAAATAAGTAAAGTTACACACAATTTCAAGTATAAAAAATAGCCCCTCACCATTAATAATTGTTTTCATTACATCAACTTGCAATTCGAACACATGATTTTCAACATACTGTAAAAACATTTCAAATGTTTGCGCTCGATAACCAAGATAAGTGAAAAAAGATGCAAAGCCTTGTGGCAAAGGAAACGCAATAGAATCCACTGCCAAACAATAGCGTTCCAGAATTAAGAAAAGCGAATACTGCTGCCCATTACTCATTTGGTCTCTGATATAATCAAACATAACTAGTACATTTTTTAGAATAACAAGTACAATAAATGTATATACTTACATTAATTGGAAGCCACGCAAAGTTTCATTGCGTGCATCCAAACCAGCTGCACGGCAAACAAGTGAGCAAAGTGATCGTGATAATTCTAGCTGTGAGGCCACATATTGCGTAGCAACAGCGTGTACGTGGGCTGGTGCCTGAGAACGTTCGAAAAAAGTTTCCTTCAACCAACGAAATCCGGTATTTGGTTTAACTGAATGTTTGACTAGATGTACGCTTAACTCTCTCATATTCTGTATATGAATCAATAAACAATTATAAATGCATATCATTAAAATATTGTTCATACTGAAATAAATACTTGCCACAGATATAACATGCTCTTGTTTTGTAGCTGTGCATGTTTCCATTTCGATAAATGGCAAAACTTCGTTGCAGTTGCGCTTATTGAACGTTGAAATATCGTTACAGCTATGACCTACTGTACTGCTCGGTGTTAGTGGTGTGGTACAACGTGAAAGTGCCTCCGGCTGATAACATGAGAGTGAAAATAAAAGTTTCTCGCTCACTTGAACTGAGTTAAAGCGATGCTTTTCTTTTTGTCCAGCTGCAATCAAATGATCCCATAGTCGTGTCCAAATATCGGAGTTATATGGCGACAAACGTTGATGTGGTGATAATAGCATCATACTCATATTATATAGACTTTCATGCGATAATCCTACACTAAGATCAGCTACTCGCGCATGAATCGGCCGACTTGGATCAGCAGTTGTAAGTGGTAGAAATCTACACATTGAAGCAGCATCGACCGGCAGACCACGAACTGTTGCAGCATAACTTCCTGAAACTAATGCTTCTTTGATCAAAGCTACAGTATCCAGTGATAATGGTCTCTCCATGATAATACTGAGTAGCTCTGCGAGCACATCCATATCATTTGAATGTATGAGAAAATAATGGATAATACTAAGACGATTATCAACAGATGTGTCGTTGCGAAAAGCTTCAATCAAGTGAGCGCGTGGTACAGTGAGCGAAACGAGATCTAAAGTCGCTACGTCGTAAGCAAGGGACCCCCATTTTTGGCACGGCACAAGTTGTGTTAATGGGTTGCGGTTATGTGCTGGACATACTATATGACAACATGGCTCATGAGTTAAGCCAACATCCAATAAATGCACAAACAAATCTGGTTGGAAGACAAGCAAGTGATGACCACCATGCAACGCAAATGTAGGTTTCAGTAATCGTGCCTTTTCCCATGACACACCTGGCATAACACAATGCACAACGCATCCGTGATGAAGGAGTGTTACTGAGTAGGCGAAGTGAACATTAACTTTCTGAGCGGAACCTACTGCATCTGCTGCATCGTCTACATTTTTAGGTTGGATAGGTTGATACAAATAATAGTGGCAAACAAATAGCATGCCCGTGGCTTTGGTTAATATAATTAGATTAAGTGAGGAATCGTGCACTCTCAATGGAACTGCGTCGTCTTCATACACGGGTTCACTATCGAAAGACCCTTGTGGCAAATTTGGTAAATTCAGTGGTATATTTAGCTGAGAAGTTTGATATTTTGGTGAAAAGAATAAACTTTTAAAACTTAAAGTTTACGGTTTTTTGTTGGCTGTAGTGCGAATGCTTCAATATTACTCAAGGTACTTACCACTGTCTCTGTTGGTAGTTTTTCGTTAAACTGAAAAGCTGAGAGGGTGGGACTCAGTTCGTTCTCCGGTGGTTTCTCGGCTTCATCGCGCTCCATTAAACTCAAACTTTTTGTTTTAGGCTTGAGGTGAATATAATACAGTGTCTGGTTGTCAGCATCCCATTGAGCCCAACTAAAACCTTTTGCAATCGTCTCGGAAGTAAGCATAGTTGTGCCAGAAAACAGATAAGCTGAGGATATAGCATTTGAAGTTGTTGGACTTGTGTCATTGGTTTCATGTTGTTTTGAATAACAGACAAATAGTTTTATACAAGTTTCGTGAATTAGCAGCAAAAAATTTTCCTGACTAGATGGTTTTTCTATTGCTTTTTCGGTTTGCCATAAAAATTGTGTCATTACTTGACGCCGCGATGGTGCTTCTAATAAAGGAGTCGGTGACGTACAAACCTCATCTGGACTTATTTCGACAATAAAAGCTTGGTATTTTGAAACACTTTCCTCATTATCTGAAGAAATTGTTTTCTTTTCTACGAATACCAATAAAGTAACACCACTATTAGTAGTGGCTTGAATTATATCACGGCATTCATTTTCAAATCGATACAAAATTCGCAATGTTTTCGCTACAGCATTAAAATGGCCTATGCATGTTTCTGGGAAGGCGGAACTCACATCTTCGAACATCCATGAAGTTAGCATAGACCCATCGCGCTCTTGACCAAGGATTCGCCATTCTATTGCCTTTTCTAAACAATGCATTTCTTAAGAGTGAGAAATATATATTACCTATAAATACCTTTAAACCCCTTAGCCGCCAGCAAGCCACAGAAATTTGCTGCTAAATTCTCTTGTCTTAACATATTTTATCTTTAAACAGCCAACGGCATTGTACAACGCTACTAGACCTTTACAGTGGCCAAGGGTGAAAAATATGCTGAAAAAATCAATAAGATGCAGCGTTGTATACTTTGTTTTTGTTTACATATTGTGGCGATTATTCTCAAGCATGTACCATCCCTAACTCAATAACACTCCCACCACTAGTTAACACACAACTGAGATAACGATGGCTACGCTTATGCATGCAAGCGTATAACTAGGAAGAGGAAGAGAGATGGCGCGAGTGTTTGCGAATACGATGCAAAGAGGAGATGCTAATAAATAAGACCGACCCTTCCAGAACACGAAAAGCGAACAACCAAGAAAGTTCTCGGTGCGTAGGCAAGCACCCTGTTGGACTATATAAGGCGGTGACCAAGCAAGGCAGGTTGATCAGTTTATTTTCAAGCGTTCAATAGTGAACTACTGTAAAGTTACCAAGCTCTTAAAATTGTTTTGCGTTTATTACTAGTAAATAAAACTAGCTATTACTTACATTATCTGTGCGTGTGTTTATTCGACTTTATAGTGATCGAACCCAGGATTGATAATCAAGGAATCATCGAATTCGTCACAATTGGTGTCAGAAGCGGTATTGTTGAATAAATACCAGTGAATTTAAGGATAACAAGGACATGGCGAAGCTGAATGAATTAAAGATTCAGCAACTCAAAAATGAGTTGGAACAACGGGGACTAAACACTACAGGCAATAAATCAGAGTTACAGTCACGATTGCGAGAGGCTATGGAAGCAGAAGGAATCAACGTTGATGATCATGTTTTTCATCTTGTCGAGGAGGCACCGACAAAAATGGAAGAAAGAAAGGAGTCTTCGAGTCCAATAGCAACCGTCGACACAAACATGATATTGGCTGTATTAACTCAGATGTCGACTAAAATGGAAGAACAAGAGACTCGTTTTTTGGAAATGTCGACGGAAATTTCTACCCAGGTTTCATCACAAATCTCTGCTCAACTAGAAGAACAAAGGACTTATATGTCATCGCGGCTGGAAACACAAGATGCAAAAATAACAGAAGTGCAAGAGATATTCAGAGAACGGCAGGACAAAATTGAGGCCGAAGTGGATGCTTTGAAGGGCCGTATCCAGGAATTGCAACTAAATCGCACAACTGCTTTAGCGAATACTCCCAAGGTAAAATCACCTTCCTTTGATGGTTCTGTTCCATTCCAGGTATTTAAGCTGCAATTTGAGAAGACGGCTGCGGTGAATAATTGGTGCACTGAAGATAAAGTTGCAGCACTATTCGTGGCATTGAAGGGACCTGCAGCAGAAATCTTACAGACTATTCCCGAGTCCGAAAGGAACAGTTATGATGCATTGATGGGTGCAGTTGAGAGACGCTATGGTAGCGAACATCGGAAGCAGATATACCAAATAGAGCTACAGAATCGCTTCCAGAAACCTAATGAGACTTTACAGGAATTTGCATCGGATATCGAGAGGTTGGCCCATCTAGCGAATGCAGACGCACCTGTAGAGTATACGGAGAGGGTAAAAATCCAGTGTTTCATAAATGGAATACGCGATGTGGAGACGAAGCGGGCCACATATGCAAACCCGAAAAGGACATTTGCTGAAACGGTATCGCATGCTCTGACGCAGGAAACAGCCTCGCTTTTGAGTAAACCTACATACAAGGCTCATCGCGTAGAAGTGGACACTCCGGCTTGGGTAGACAAAATTTTGGAAGTGTTGAACGGAGTACAGAAAAAAAGTGATGGTGCCATTAAATGCTTTAAGTGCGGAAAACCAGGTCACATAGCATGTTATTGCGGCACTGGCTCCAGTAATCCTGGCAATTTAAGTGGAAGTAAACGCAAAGCTGGAGAAGATGAGCAAGATGAATGCCCTATAATCTCTGTGTCACAACTCGAACGGAAAACGGGTAATGTTACTGTTGAAGGCAACGTGGACGGGAAAGAGCGCTTGCTGACTGTGGATACGGGTGCATCACATTCCATCATTCGGAGTGACTTGGTCAGCGGGAAGGTGAGACTATTGCGGAAAGCTAAATTGTGGACAGTAACTGGTGAAAGCAAGCAAGTCCTGGGAGAGGTGACATGTAAGATTGTGATTGGGAATGTAGCTACTTATCACAACTTCTTGGTAGCGAATATTGTCGACGAAGTCATCATTGGCGTTGACTTCTTGGCTGAGAGAGACATTCACATCAACGTAAGGAACAGGGTTATGACTTACAACGGCCAAGAAGTTCCTCTGGTCTTTGGACACAATAGTGGCTATACCACCAAGGGAGTGATCTTGAAGATGAAGCAACAGAAGCCTCGTAAAGCACCGGTAGCTCCTCGACCAAAGGCTTTCATGGACAGGTGCCTCCTGAAGAAGATTCGGCAAGGCCAGGAGGAAGATCCAGATTTGGCACGTGTGTTGAAAGGAATAAAGGAAAACAAACAGCCAAGAAGAGGAGAGATGATTAGAGAGAATCGCATCGCAAAAGCATACTGGACACAATGGAGTAATTTGAAGCTAATATCTGGTTGTTTGCATCGGATATGGGAAAGTGAAGATGGCCGGAATCATCAAGCACTTATTGTTGTTCCCAAGGCAAGAATTCCAGATGTTATCAAAGCGTCGCATAGTTGTCCAGATGGAAGGCACATGGGAATAAAGAAAACGCTGCAAGAGGTAAAGCGGCGGTTCTATTGGATCGGTTGCAAACAAACTGTGAGGAAATGGATTACTAAGTGTGCAGGGTGTGCTGAGGATAAAAGACGAACATCTGGTGGTTATGTTCCGAGGAAGCAACGCAACTTAGTGGATAATGTGAACCAGTGCAATGGGCATGAGAGAACGGAACGGAATCCTGAAGAAACGAGCTGCAGGAATGTTTGCCGGGTACCACTGGGAACGAAAGTGAAGGCACAAATCCATTCGGGATTAAGAACGGACAAAATGGTTGGAATATGTGACACTGCAATACATTGTGGGAATCTCTGCAGGAGAGGATTGATGTCGGAGTTTCAATCACTGGAGGAAATGAGGTTTGGTAAAGCAGTGCCAACCATTGAGCGTCTAGCAGCGTTTGGTTTGGGAAATGTGTCTGATCGGGACGATCAGACTTAGGTGGAGGGCAGTGTGGCGATTATTCTCAAGCATGTACCATCCCTAACTCAATAACACTCCCACCACTAGTTAACACACAACTGAGATAACGATGGCTACGCCTATGCATGCAAGCGTATAACTAGGAAGAGGAAGAGAGATGGCGCGAGTGTTTGCGAATACGATGCAAAGAGGAGATGCTAATAAATAAGACCGACCCTTCCAGAACACGAAAAGCGAACAACCAAGAAAGTTCTCGGTGCGTAGGCAAGCACCCTGTTGGACTATATAAGGCGGTGACCAAGCAAGGCAGGTTGATCAGTTTATTTTCAAGCGTTCAATAGTGAACTACTGTAAAGTTACCAAGCTCTTAAAATTGTTTTGCGTTTATTACTAGTAAATAAAACTAGCTATTACTTACATTATCTGTGCGTGTGTTTATTCGACTTTATAGTGATCGAACCCAGGATTGATAATCAAGGAATCATCGAATTCGTCACAATATGTTCATCAAACACATTGTGAATACATACAAGTGGCGAATGTTTGACAGAAGCATTCAGAATAGATAACAGCTGTGATCACCTGAATCCCCGCAGTGAAACAGTTAAGATTAAGATATATGTTTATGAGCACAAATGTAATTCTATACGACCGTACGTAACTGCTAATATACGTCCAAAAATATAGGGAAAGGTATCAAACGACGCGTTTTGACCTCTGTATCAATAATCCGAAAGCGGAAAAGAAATATTTATTTCAGTAAAAAGTTATTAGCAAAAAACCAAAAAATTACCTAGGTCAGATCCCAAGTAGGGGGCGTGATGCAAGGTATTTATGTGCAGAACACCTTTCTGCGTAGACGGCCTTTGGCCGCGCTTCAAAAAAATAAACCTTAGCCGGTCCAACATCGGGTACGCGGGCCACAGTATTTCTGCGCAGAACACACTTCTGCACTTTTCGGCACACCCCACATCTGTGATTACAACAACCACGTATAGAATTACCAAATGTGAATATGGTTAACTTAGAAAATACCGGTCCTTAACTAGCATTATCACCTTACACATTAGTAAGAAAAACCTGAAAATATTATAATAAATTTTCTTTAACTTCGTGATATACACGCATTTATTAGAAAAAAAATTTCGTATGATCTACATTAACTGGCAAATATAAATTTTCGACAGTTGGGTGAGGGCACAGAAGAATTGCCAAACATTTTCACTTGTAGGAAATTTCTATGATCTAAGGGCCGTTTAATCAATGTCTGATTAACTGCTTAATCAAGACCTTATCAGAGGTTGGCTCAAAAACCATTTACCCAATGTCTGATTATCGACGATGCGCTGATTATCTTCTGATAAAAGTTATCAAAGGATGGATTGTGATTATATGCTTAGCAAAACAAAAAGTGACAGCTGAAAGTAAAAGTCTGATTTTGTGATAAATTGTTTTGCTAACAAACTTTGCTAGTAAGAAAATTTAAATATATAATAATATCCATATTTGGAAATACCACAATCAAAGCTAGTACGGTTTGTTTAAAATTTAAAAAGATCAGCTGTCACTTTTTATTCGCTCATGATACAACTTTTGTGAATTTTCTTCCAAAAACTTTCACAATGACCAACTTTATCATGATAACTTAATCAGTAGCCCGATTCTGTAACTTTTAACCACTCGCCGAGCGTTAAGCTTATCGCCAAATTTCGGTGTTAGCTAACACTTTTCGTGTGGTTAAAAGTTAGTGAATAGGGAAAAGCGTTAAAAATGGTGTTGAGCGAAGTTAACGCTAACACCTGGCGTTAAAATACTTGCAGAATCGACCTACTGGGCCCTTACTCTGTAGTTATATTCGAAAGGCTGTTCTACTCGAAAGCAAAAAGCGATTCTAATACACATAGGCACTCTGTAGTTCGTTAGAATTTACTTTAGAAAATAATCCATAATAGTAGCATCACTGTTTCACAAATTTCAAGCGCAAAGCAACATACAAAAAAACTTTGCATAAGTCTCAAGTGCGGCATTAGGCAGCGCAGTTTTACATGTCGCGGTAGCGTAGGTGATAAGAATCTCGACTACCACGCGTGCGGTTGCAGGTTCGAACGCAAGTGCTTGCACAAGTAATTTTAATTCTTTTATTTTATTTTTATTAAATAAAATTTAATTTTTTTATACATGTTAATACTTCTAATCTGTAAAAATTTTGTTTTATTGAATTTTTCCAATTTTTTACATAGAATTCTTCAATTATTTTCTGTCAACAGCGATTGCTTAACTCTTCCTGCTATAAAAGTTACTTCTTTATGAAAAAAATACTAATTGTTTTAATATAATCATTAGAAAATAAATTTTTGTGGATTTCCGTTTGCTAAATTGTTGTCGAATAGAATTTTCTAACTTTCGACCATTGTGGCATATGTTTTCGAAGTAGTGAGTACCAAATTTTCTACAATAAAAAGGGGGATAAGTCAAATCCGAAGGGAACAGAATGGAACTCGAACAACGAATGCGTTCTACTCGAAAATTTCTTACAGAGTACGAATCACTCGAAAGCGAACAAATTTTGTTTCGAATAGAACTACAGAGTGAGGGCCCAGACTTTTACGTAAACGAAAACGTCATTCTGAGACAAGCCATGATTATGTTATCATGTGATAAAGTTTATCCTAACCAGACATTGAGTAAACTGCTAAAACACGTCCTCGGTATCAATAATCCGAAAGCGGAAAATACAAATTTTGTTTCAGCGAAAAGCTATTGGTGTCGATGGGGTTACACCCAAACACTTTCTTAAGAATTTGTTTTGTAGCGTCCGTATTTTTTGGCTAGCTGATTTAGCACAGTTTGCTGTTGTAGTGTTGCAGTATTCAATTTTGGATCTTACTAGAGTTTTGTAGATGTTTAAAGCCTTTTACGTGTGGATTCCGAATTTGATGTTGGTAACGTACTTGAAGAGGTTGATGTTAGTTGAGTTTTTGTCGTTATGTTGAGAAACTGTAAGGGCCGGTTTCACAAGAGTTTTTCACTTTTTCAGTTTCACCATCTAACTTCACTAAGTCACAACTTAGTCAGCCTACCAGCTGACTTATTCTCGACTAAGTCAGTGTTGCTGTCGTTCAAAACCTAAATGTCAGTAATACTCCTAATTTGTTTTATACAATGTCCCAGCCGGAAAATTCGTCAAGCATGACTTTAACGCCGTTTGCGTAGATGCAAGTGAACGCTTGTTTTCGAGCATGCAACCATTACGAAACTATCGTTTCTAATTAAGCGCTAATTTTAGTAACTTCCAACTAAAAAGAAATGGGTTTAAGATCAATACATTCCTTCGTGTATGGCCATACACGCCCATTTCGCACTGGGGTTTTGGGATGCGCAGAGTTGTCTAGTATGAAAAAAAGACTACTATGCATAAAACAGCTGATCGGGTTGTTGTGCTCAAAATTATTTAAGTCGCTCAGTTGGTGAAACCCAACATTAAGTTAGTCTCGAATCTGTGCTAACTTAAGTCACGACTAGGTTTTAGTCTTTGTCGCGTTGGTGAAACCGGCCCTAAGTGATTTGTTAATAATACGGGCTAGTAATCTGATGCTGGATACTTGCTCAAGTCTGGAGTTCTTTATTGTAATGTTAATTTCTTTTTTGGATCCTTTGCTGACGTGCATGAATTTAGTTTTGTTCGGGTTGAAAGTTAAATTGAGACCACTGCATTCTTCCGTGAAAAGTCTAGCATATGTTGTAAGTAGTTGTTGGCTTCTTGAAAGTTTTGACCGAAGGCTACAAAGAAGAAGTCATCGGCGAACTGATACATTTCTGTGTTTGTTGCGTTGTTGAGAAGATTTCCTGATGAGCTGTATGAACTTTACGCAGACGCCGACATAGTTCAGCGAATTAAAATACAGCGGCTTCGTTGGCTAGGCCACGCAGTGCGAATGAGCGAACATGCTCCAGCCCAGAAGGTATTCTTATCGGCACCCGCCGATGGAAGCAGAGGACGGGGGAGACCACCAGTCCGATGGAAGGACCGAGTGGAGACCGATTTGCGATCCCGCGGTGTCTCAATTGGCGCAATGAAGAAACGACTGGCGAACTATGTTGGACGGTCAAAATCGCCCGGGCGGTTAAATGACCATTTAAAGAAGAAGAAGATATATTGAAGAGAAGGGGAGAGAGACAGCTTCTTTGCAGTAGCCCTTTGTAGATCTCTGTAGTTGTTGTTGTTGTGGTAACGACAAGAACACTCCCAGCAGGTTTTGGGGAGTGTTGTCGAATTAACAGCCCTTGGCCAGATTTGAACCCGGTACTCCCTTGCGGTACTGCCCGACTGTCGTGCTAGCGATTTATGACAAGTGAAACCTTCTAGGTCATGTCACCCCTCCTTCCGTAAGGAAGGATAAGATGGGTAATGAGAAGTGAGAGGCATCATATCCGTAGATCAACCATCGAGTTGCACGTCATTGCCTTTGTGCATATTAGTCGCCTCTTACGACCGGTATGCCTACCTCGGGCATATTCTAAGCCCCTAACCCGCGAGGGCATCTCTGTAGTGTTGTTGCCCAGTTTCAGAATTCTGAGTGCTAGGAAATTAATGATCCAGTCAGTGTATAGGTCTTCAATGTTTAAGTCTATTGTAAGCATTTGATATGTCTGTTACACAGATTATGACTGGTTTGCTTTGGCTTTTAAGTAGTTGTATTTGCTGTTGAATCTGATTAAGACATATGGCTGTGGATTTATTTTTCCCATAGGAAAAATCATTGTTCGGAAGAAGATTGATTTTTTCAATGTACGAGTCAAGCCGGCTTTTGATGCAGGAGTTGATAACTTTAAGTAGTACCGGTATGAGTGCGATTGGTCTATAGTTTTCATACATATTAGGGTCTTTGTCCCTCTTAGGTATGGGTACTATCTTGATAGATTTAATAATTCCATATGAAATTCGGTCTACGCCTGCTGCCGTGTCTTTTTTGCTGTAGATGGTAGATGTTATTTCTTCGAACGTGAGTTCTAAATTTGGACTTGGAGTTGTAGGTTGGTTAATTTCCAGTGTAGCTGTATGGTCGCGCACTTGGTTTTTGAGCATTTCTAGGAAGTCTTCATTATCTTCGTCATTCCATGTGGAGGTATTAGGTTGCTTGAAGTCACCTCTCAGTGCCTTGACAAATCTCCATGTTTTTTCACCCATTTTCTTTTTTGGCATTTTTAATAGTTTTCTTCCATTTCTTACGTTGTTCAATAAGCTGTTCAAAGTTATCTGGACAAGGGTTCGTTCTGGCTTTTTTGTCGGCAATTCTGAGGAAACGATATGCTTTGTCAACTTCGTTCCACCAAGGTTTCGGTGAACGTTTGTCTTGGATGGTGTAGGTGGCATTTTTAATTTCTCCTGGAATGTCTCCGATGTGCGGTTCGAATTGTAGATCCTTGATCGAATTTAAAAGTTGTTTTTTAGCTATAAATTTGGTGATTTGTTTATGACAACTGCCAGTTTCCATTGTCACCGGAAAGTGGTGGCTTCCCCCCTATTCTAGTCGTGTCCACAACCCTGTTGCACTGGGAGTTGCTGTTGGTGAAAGCGATATCGATAACTGATCCATTATTGTGCGCTAGGTTTTGCTTGTATGTGTAACCGCCTTGGTTTGGTACGCGTAAATTTGATTGTTATATGTAGTTTACCAGATGCTTGCCTCTATTGGAATCGATGCTGTCGCCCCAAATCACTGCTCGCGCATTGAAGTCGCCTAGTAAGAAGACATCTTGTAGTGGTTTAATAAAGTTTAGTATCCTTTGGATTTTCGTGTTGAATTCGTTGATGCCCAGATTGGGGAAAAATATGCACTTCCGATGACAATATTTGGGGTTAGGTTCGTAGTTTTAATAAAAAGAATGTCATATTTTGAGTTATATTGCATTTTTTGGAATTTAATGTCGCGTTTTAAGGCAATGGCCACACCTCCATACCCGT
Organism: Merzomyia westermanni; assembly: GCA_949987695.1. Taxonomy (NCBI): domain Eukaryota; kingdom Metazoa; phylum Arthropoda; class Insecta; order Diptera; family Tephritidae; genus Merzomyia; species Merzomyia westermanni. The sequence goes on along the minus strand of OX465289.1, from coordinate 160,841,475 downwards.
CATTCCTACATTTTTTGATAGTGGTATAATTCAAAAGTTTTTTATGGGGTGTGTTGTGGGAGTAAAAAATTTCATTTAAACATACTATTTGGTAATCATGTGTATTAATGTAATATTCTAAACTTTCTAAATTAGCTTTAAGGGATTGCACATTATATTGCAGAATCTGTTGGAATAATAGATGAATTTATACAGCAGAGCAAGGTTATTTCGATTTAATAAAACACGTGCGGATATTATACGTCTTGCATACGTGAAGTTTTATTCGAGAAGACGGAAGTATACGATATATCGGAAGCTTACAAACTAGAAAGTGTAATGATGAATGTTATCGAAAGCATACATAAGGCTGGGTTCACAATATTCAACAGAATCGTCATGACTAGAGTCGTGAATTAATGACTCCACAAGTTTCAGTTCATCTCTTTGGACAATGAATGATTTGAATCTACTCTTGCTAGATTGGATGTCGTTGAATGCCTCAGAGTTGTTTTGCTCAAGTGAGAGCTTTTGTGTTATTTTGAGAATGTCGGTCATTAGTCTCTCGAATTCCGAAACTAGACCTTTTTGGTATTGCGCAGTGTTATACACTGCGTTAGTTGGTTTTTTGTTGTAGACACGTTTGTTGTTGGTGTCAGTCTTGGTAGGTGTAGGTCTGGTTGTTGGTCTACGTACGATGTGACTATAGTTGTGTTCCAATCAGCTATTCAGATTAATATCACGGTCAAGATCTCACGGGGACGATACGGATCAGTTGCATGAGAGTTGTTTGTGTATATATATGTGTTTATATATAAAGGTCTGTGCTACCAAGCAAATGGGGGTTGGCTGTCTTCTACTACAAAAAACTAAATGAACAGAGCTACGGATCCGAAATTGATCCAGATAAATACCAAGATCACAACACTGTTATATTTACATGCCAAATTTCTATCTGGATCTGGATAACTCCTGATTGGAACACGCCTTATACGATTTTTTGTTGATGTGGTCTTCTGCGTCGAAAGTATCATGACAATCATTGTTGAGAGTGGGGAAGGTCTCGTCCTCCACATCTAGAATGTCTAATCTGTTTGAATTTTTGGGGAAATATTGATCCATAACTTCGCGACTGGATAGTTTTTTTATTGCTTTAATGCTATTAATCTTAATCTCCTTCTCCCATTGAGGGCATTCATTCCTCTCTTTCGCAGTGTGGTTTTTCCTGCCACATAAATGTATTGCAGTCGCCTTTGCACGCTTGATTTCCGCAGTTAATGCAACGATGTTTACTCTTGTACGACATCTTTGTGTGGCCAATTGTCACATTGTCTATGAGTTGGTATGTAGGGTTGTACGTTTAGTCTGGTGTAGTTATACACTATATATTTGGGCAATTCCTTCCTTTCAAAGCCTATTTTAATAGTAGTTGTAGGTAGGTATGTGTTTTCTGATTCACCTTTCTTGGTAAATCGTCGCGCGGATCTGACTAATGTTGTTAGTAGATTATAGCATAATTTCTTTCTCACTAAAGCATGTGGGTCTACCTCTCACAATGCCATAAATTTCAAGGGCAGTCCGTGGGATGAAAGGTCTGAGACCACGTTTGAGAAGTCGATTGTCAGTTACAAAACTATTCGCAGCATAAGTGTTTTGGAAAATTACTTTATATAAATTATTCCCTATTGCTCGTAAATTCATTATGTTTTTAAATCTAAAGCTCTTAATTTGACTAAACAAAGTAAGGCCAGATGTGTTCTTTTCATTTTTCATGAAAGGGGTTTCAGACGAATCGACTAAAACAAAAATATCTCCCAGGCAGTCATGTGGGTAAGTAACCGCAGCGTCCTTTTGAACAGTTGTGCTGTTAGAACCAGCATGTTCTACTGTAGGTGTATTATCTTTATTGTGGCTAGTGTCACCTAACCTCACTTCGGTATTTATATTACCGCTATGTGTTGGCACATTGTCGTCAATATGCATATCATAAGATTGTAACGGTTGGTTGTTGTTTGGGTACGCCTTTAGATTTTCACCTAACCTCACTGTTGGCTCAATAATTTTAGGCTTTTTATTTAAAGTAGTTTAATTTTTACCAGACTTAGACGTCAACGAATGTTTCGTCGACGCCGTTTGCCTCTTGCCTTTTGGTTAAGAGCTGCACGCAGTTGCAGCTTTTTTTTTCTTCTTAAGAGGCAACTAGAAATATTTTCGTAACTATTGCAGTTTGAATATAAAAGGAACCGATATGTCTCAAAATCACTTACCAATTTAATTGGTTTAAAAAGCTGCTGATAAACACATATTACTTTTGATGAAAAGTTAAATTGTACAGTTAAACAGACAAGGACAGAACACTTGAAAAATTTTCGCGCACGCGTCCAAACTCACCAGCTTCCAAAGTCAGAATCGATGATGAGTTGGCGTACTACCAAATTACTGTTTCCTACAAGAAATATATGTCACTTGCTATATTTCTTGCGGAAACCTGTGTTGCCGTACTCAAATTTCACGGTAAAGTAGTAGTAAAGTTTCGTATTATATTTCTTGCGAAGTGGATACCGCCGCAAGAAAACTTGCCAAGGAAATTTTCTTGAGCATTTCTTGAGCGTTTTTTTATATGAAATTTTTACTTTCTTGTGAGGTGGATATCGCTCTATAAGCGTTAGAAAAACCACGAAATTGCAAATGCAAATCACACTTGTTGACATTTTGCTGGTTTAGATTCTGCTGTTTGCATCTCCTTCTGGCAATGTATACGCCAGTGTGTTTAAAATTATTCAATCAGCTGATGACATGACACAACCTTATTATTGAACCATGCCACTTGATATATTTCTTGCGGAAACTTGTGTTGCCGTACTCAAATTTCACGATAAAATAGTAGTAAAGTTTCGTATTATATTTCTTGAGAACTGCGTACTACCTCAAGAAAATTGAACAGAAGAAATTGTAAATAAGAAGCGGCTTAATTTTATCACGCCAATTGTTATTATTTTTTTTTTTTTACTTACATACAAACTGTTTCATTTATTCCGAAATAAGAAATAGAATATATGAGAGATTTTGAAGAGGATCGTAGATATATTAAATAGGCAATAACTTTGCATAAAATAGCTTTACATAATTTATATTTCACTTTTAAAGTTTCCGTAAACAAAGAAGTCCAAAAACTTATAATTTTCGAAAATGGGTGTGGCCCCGCCCCTTTTATAGTGGACTATTCCACAAAACTTTTTATGCCAAAACTCCGCCAAAAATTGATTTGTCGAAACGAAATTTGGTGATAATGTTCTATACGAGGTGTGTTCAAAAAGTATCGCGAATTTTGTGTTTTTTCAAAAATTATTTATTTATTCATGAATATCTATTTTGTCCCCTTCAAAGTAATCCCCATGAGATATTATACACTTGTGCCAACGGTTTTTCCAATCTTCGAAGCACTTCAAAAAATCATTTTTTTGTATCTTGTTCAGCTCCTCCTTCGATGCCGTCTTTATCTCGTCAAGAGAAGCGTAACGTAGTCCTTTCATGGGCCTCTTCAGTTTAGGGAACCAAAAAAAGTCACAGGGGGCCAGATCTGGGGAATACGGTGGCTGCGGCATCATTAGTGTGTTGTTTTTGGCCAAACAGTCGACATGAGTACCAACATAACGCCACAAAAAATTCGAATATACGTAACCAGCGAAAATTCAAAATTCGCGATACGTTTTGAACACACCTCGTATATAAAGGTACCTGTTTGCTGTAAAAATGGGAGAGATCGGTTAATGTCCACGCAAGTTATATCAATCAGATTTTGCACACATAATAAGCTTTTTAAGAAAAACTCGACTGCAAACAAATTTTGTCACTTTTGATGAAGTAGGCGTGGCGCCGCCCACTTTTCAGCATAAAATTTCTGTTATTTTCAAAGGCAATCCCTTATAATTCAATCTTGATATTTCAATCAAAATTGGTCAGCTTCTTCTCAGTAGTATGTATTATACTGCCACAAATTAGCCAAATCGGAAAACACACAAGCAAAATATTCTGGCACGTATTTAATAGCCCACTGCAATAGCGAAGTTATAAATCTTTTTTGATTTTCATACCATTCATAAACATTAAATGTATTTAAGTATGAGAAGAAGAAGAGCAAAGTTCACTAAAATGATTAGCACGATGAGTGGAGTTGATTTAGCCATGTCCGTCACTCCGTCCGTCTGTCTGTCTGTCCATCTGTTTATTTGAACGCAAACTAGTCGCTCAGTTTTACAAAAGAATGCTTAAATTCGTTGTCCGCTTTCGCCGTTTTATAATATACTAGCAAACCCGGTAGCCGTTGTTTCGACATTTTGATACATAGAGCACACCTATATATAAAATGTCATTAACTTGAAACAAATAAATTCCTAGCTATACCGAACTGCAGGTTTGTATAAGCTGGGGGCTTTTCAAAAGATATATACAGACTGTGTCGTACCCAGCGAACTCCTGAACCTATCGTGAAAGTTCAAGAGCAAAAACAAAACGCAAAATATGTGTGCATGACACCGCCCACTTTTTCAAAATTATGTAGATAATGACTAAGTGACACATATATCAAAATATCATTAATTTAGACCAAAAAAGTTCGGAGTTATGACGAATTGAAACTTTATATAGCCTGGGGGCGTATCTTCACCCACTTTTCAAAAACTATATACTGTCTATGCTGTACCCAGTGAACCCAAGTATATATTGTGAAAATTTGATAAAGATCGATTGAGTACTTTGGCGCCTATAAAATACACACATTTTTTATATCTATTTTTGTTACGCACACAATGTATATTACTTTATTCGGCATAAACGAATCGAGATATATATTTATTAATGTATATCAAAACGTTCAGGATGAAAAGTAAAACATCCGGGCAAGTAGTTAATACCCCAGTGCAAGAGCGAAGTTGTATTTCTTTTTTGATATTCATACCTTTCATAAACATGAAATGTTTGTACGTATACTGAAATGATCAGGAGGATGAGCTGAGTCGATGTAGCCATGTCCGTCTCTCTGTTTGAACCCAAATACGAACTGAAAGTATCAAAAAAGTCCTGCGTAAATTGGGATGCCATAATAGATCACTACTAGGTATATAATGTTCGGTTCCCCACTATTAGACTTCCTTACTTGTTATATTCTATATTGGTCTCATCCTGCATCGTTTTCTATCGTTAGAAGATAGGAGTTCGCTTTGTACCGGATGAGTCGATATATTGAAGTGCCTTAGATGTAAACAATAACTCCATGTTGATGTGCCTTTGACAGATAACATATCACACTTGTTTGATACACAATGACACCAACTGATCAACCTGCCTTGCTTGATCACTGCCTTATATAGTCGAACAGGGTGCTACCCTACGCACCCAGAACTTTCTTGGTTGTTCGCTCTTCGTGTTTTCGAAGGGTCGGTGTTATTTATTGACATCTCCTCTTTTGCCTTGTATTCGCAAACACCCGCACCATCTCTCTTCCTCTTCCTTGGTACACGCTTGCATGCATAAGCGTAGCCATCGTTATCTCGGTGGTGTTTAACTAGTGGTGAGTAAGGGATGGTACGTGCTTGAGAATATTCGCCACAATACAATTCCTGGTTTTCAAGTAATCGAAAGTTTTACAACCTAATAGACGTGATCTCCACCTAGATATATAGTCAAACTTGGCTAAGCCGAACACATAACCATGTTAAAATACTATATCAATTTTATGAGCTGACTGAGAACTAAGTTTACTGGAGACTAGTTCAGAGTAACATATGATTAACTGTATAACAAGCTTTTTCTTAACATTGAATTGGATATAAATTGCAGGCGCACGTAAGTTTCTTAAGATGTTGCAAACTTTATTAACTTTATTAAAGGTTAGCCACTTTTGACATTAGCTTGAGGCACTTATCAGCAATGTATAAAACCGGAATACTTGAAAAATGTACTCGTTTTTTAGCTATCACTATTAAAGGGCCTTTTACACGATATGTTTTTTTTATATGACCTGCCACTTTTTCTTCACTCACGTAATGTCGTATGACTTTCAACACTTCCAACAGTTCAATTTATCTAATTCATTTTACACAGCAAATAAATCACTCCAAAAAAATTTAAATCAGAAAATTAAAGAACAGCTGATTCTAAATGTAAATCAGGCAAAAAAAAAACATTTCTATATCGTATGTGCGTTTTTCTGACTTGTACAAAAGCAAAATTTGGTTTTCATACGTAAAATGTGACATATACACATGACAAAACCATATCGTGTAAAAGGCCTTTAAGATATAATTCATTTCTCTTGGCCCATGCAAAGATGGATGCTAAGTCATTGTTTAACTTTGTAGATACATGTGTCATTTATCTCCTCATGATTTCCAGATATATATAGCTGGACATCATCAGCATATGCATGCATATGTACATGTTGGTACGCATTAAATATGTCATTTATAAACATGCTAAATAGTAGTGGGCCTAATAGGGATCCTTGTGGTACCCCAGCCAGCAATGATTTCAGACCAGAAGATTCGGAGCCAACTTTGACACACTGAGATCTCCCTGTCAAATAGCTTCGCATGAGACGCAAAGCGGAGTCCCGAAACCCAAAATATTTTTTTAGCTTAATGGAAATCAAGTCATGACTCACTGAGTCAAAGGCTTTTAAGAAGCCAAGTAGGCATAATACTGTCAATTGGTTTTTGTCAAAGGGGACCCCGAAGGGGACAGCAGGGTAAACTTATTAATGTGAAGTTGTTATACTATGTTTTATGATGTGTTTCAAATTTGGCAGAATGTACGGTGCAATTGTTATTATTAACACCGATTGCATTAGACTTTGTTTTATACATGCACTTTGCCACATCTAATTCCGACACAGCTTGGAACTCAAAGACTCAGGTTTTTATGAGATTTGTTTGATAAATTACTTTTATTTTAGGTATGCATTGTTACCATAATTTTAAGACATTTACTTGTGATATTTTTCCAAAATGCACTATGTCAAATTGAGTAATTTCTTTAAAGTAAAATATGTTGGCGTCTATTATTAATTACGAGTGAGCTCACGTCGCAAAGGGAATGTATTTACCAATGCGGGAAAATTTGTATTGGCCATTCCGACGGTTTCGTAGTTAGTGTTGCCAGCTAAAATTTAAACTTCGAATTAGTGCCGCAAGTTTTTTACTTTAGATCAGCTGTTTTTTGTTGTGAAAATAAAGACGTTTGAACACAATTTTAATTAAAATAAAATAAATAATAAAATGAACTCTGTTGCGGTAGCGGCCATACTTTTGGAAGAAGAGCATGGTGAATTAAAATGTTCGAGAATACAACGAAAAAATTTAAGAGATGCTTGTGATCCCTTTGATTTAGACGATAAACTGTAAGTATTTGTCCAGAAACCAATGCTTGACAATAATGGAGGAAAAATTATGTTCTCAATGGATCAATCTTAAGATGACAAGCGAAGAAACAAGAGAAACAAAACTCGATTTTTTTACTAGAAGCTGTTTTCCAGTAGTTGTCATGTGCGTCAATAGGATAGCATCAATGCAATGCTTGTAAGGCCCTGTTCCAATCGGTTGAAAATTGTAAATTTTGACAGAGCGGAAGAAAATTCTGACATTTATAGCGATGAGTATGAACGTCAGAATTTACCCTAGCCCATGGGGCTAGGTAAAATTTTGACTACTACGAATGTGTACACATATATGAATTCGGTATTGCCAATCATATTATTTCAAATGAATTTATATGCCATTACGTTATTAAACGATAAAATATAATTTAACGAAAAAATACATACATTTGTAAATTGTATTATTGTATTCCGCAAGATTAAATATAAAACACGAGGATATTTATTTAGGCTGTAATCGGTTTTATTCTCTCGATAATCCCCCAACCGGAAGTTCGCCATTTTCTTTTTTTCTTTTCTTTCTTATTCTATTACATTTGCCGTTCTCTTTCTTATTTTATTACAATTTGTTACACGGTTGCATTTCTATCTTACAACTCGGCCAATCTGACAATGTAATCGACCTTGATACATTACAACTTAAGTACTAACTATCTTCAAAATATCTTCATCTGGTTCCTCTACACTTCTTTCAGGTGATTGAACCCAGTTTTTAATTCTATACGCCTCGACCACTCCATCATAAGGTAGTTGGGTGAGTTGGCAGTTATCAATATCCCTTATAACGTACCTATCGTTACCAAGTACTTTGTGTATTACATAGGGACCTTTGTATAAGGGAGTGAATTTCTTATTACTTCCGCTAGCTGTATCAACATTTCTTATAACCACATAATTTCCCACATCATACTTTTTGGTCGCCGTCTTACCCTGAGGCGATCGACTGATATCATATTCTTGTTTAGCTACTATTCTACTAGATGCGTCTGCACGTATGAGATCAAAATTCCTATCACTGTCCGGACACAGTATGTCCTGAAAATATTCAGTGAACTCATCCACTACTACTCCTCTTTGCTCCACCCCAAATAGTAACCTACTGGGTGTCTCTTTGCATGTACTATGTATATAATTGTTTATTGCGTATTCAACCTCTAATAATTTTTTAACCCAGTCATCATGATTTATTTCATTAGCTAATTTCCCTAACATTGCTTTCAATACCCGATTCACCCTCTCCACTTGTCCATTGGCTTGGGGTGATGCTACTGCTACTTTCACATGACCTATGTTATTTTTTAATAAAAATGCAGAAAATTCGAGGGAGGTGAAACTGGTTCCCCTATCGCTTACTATACGTCGCGGCCGGCTGTAATAAGTAAAATATTTTTCTAAAGCGGCTGTGACCTCTCGAGTGCTCGTAGAATTTGTTGGGTATAACTTGACAAATTTAGTAAAAGCATCGACTACCACTAATATGTGTTTACGTTTGGACTTCAATGATGGTAATGGTCCAAAATGATCAATATGTAAAGTGTCAAAAGGTAAGGGCATCTTTGGAATCGGATATAATGTATTTTCCCTAGAGTGAGGAGGACTATCATAAATAATACATTTCAGACAATTCCCGATAAATTTCTCTACCTTCATTCTCATTCGTGGAAACCAGTAATATAAACTTAGTTTGCTGAGAGTTTTCTCTACAGATAAGTGACCCATTTTATCATGTATTAACTGTATAACGTTATGTTCCATTTCATATGGTACGTAAAGTGCGTTTTTGCCATCCGGCTTGCTTTTATATACTATTCCATTTATTAGTTTATAATCTTTAAGTTCCTCATTTTCCAACTGTTTTCTCACTGCTTGAATATCATCATCTCTTTCTTGGGCTATCTGAATACGGAATTCTACTTCGTCGGAACTTATGATTGACGCTATCTGTCTTCTGCTTAAAGCATCTACATGAGCCATTGATAAACCTTTTCTATGCTGTATTTTATAGTTATAATTCTCGAGTTAAAGAGCCCATCTGGCTATCCGAGGATTCAACTGTTTTCTGTCTAGGATCATAGTTAAAGAGTTGCAATCAGTAACTAACGTAAATGGTATGCCTTCTAAATAATGCCTAAATCTTCTTAATGCATATATTATCGATAGTGTTTCCAGTTCGAAACTGTGATATTTCGACTCCGAACTTGATGCGGTTTTAGAAATATACGAGATCGGATGGAATTTGTTATCTTCCTGACGTTGCAGTAAAATCGCCCCGAAACCGATGCTACTAGCATCGCAGTGTAACTCAGTTTCTTTTTTAGGGTTATAAATAGATAATATAGGGCTCTTAACTAACCTAGATTTCAATTCCAGAAAAGCTTCGTGGCATTTGTCGTCAAAATCAAATTGGGTATCTTTTTTAAGTAAATTTTGCAAAGGCTTAGCGATTTCCGAGAAGGACGGCACAAATCTACGGAAGTAGGAGAACAATCCCAAACATGATTGTAATTGCTTCGAATTCGTCGGAGCCGGAAAATTTTGTATGCTTTTTATGTGGGAATTACTAAGTGTTATTCCTTCATGGTTGACCCTGTATCGTAAATAATCGATTTCCTCATGTCCGAACTTACACTTACTGGGGTTAAGTTTCAACTTTCGTAATGAAATTCGTTCTAAGACTGATTTTAAAAGTTTAGTATGCTCATCAAAACTTTCGGTAGCAACAACTATATCGTCCATATATATAATAATTTTTTTTTCTTCTATCATGTCTCGAAAGATATTGTTGATGAATCGCTGGAATACTGCCGGGGCATTCTTTAACCCAAACGGCATTTTTAAAAACTCAAATTGCCCGTGAGGGGTTACAAAAGATGTAAACGGTATACTTTCGGAAGCCATGTGGACTTGGTGAAATCCACTTTTCAAATCTAATACTGAAAAATATCGTTTATTTTCTAAATATTCGATGCAATCGTCAATTAGTGGCAACGGGTAATTATCCCTAAGAGTTAATTTATTAAGTGCTCTATAATCTACGCACATTCTATTTTTTCCGTTTTTCTTCTTGACTAACACGATCGCGGAAGCATAAGGAGGAATCGCCCTATACCTGAAATAAACATATCGACCTTTTGGGAGGCTTCTGTTACCGTCGCATTACCGAACCACTGCAACGTAAGTGTCTCACTTCGACCTTTTAAGCCTAGATGTTTTGCCAGGTCACTGTTAATCAACGATACAGCCGAGCCTTCGTCTAAAAACGCATATGTTTTAATTTCCTTTCCGTTGGCATAAAGTACTACGGGCAGTATTTTAAATAGAAGCCTCATCGGTGGACTATACCCAACTGTACTAGTGAATACCTGTCGAGACTGTAATTCCGTTCGTGGCTCGTCCAACTGCACTCTATTTTGCTGCACCTGATTCGATGTTGTGCCGTTACGCTGATGATTGCTATCGTGCAGCAAGCCGTGTACCTTGCGCGTGCAACTGCGATTGCCACATTCGTGCTGTTCCGAGCATGTATTGCTACGATGCTGACCTCTTAGACAATTAAAACATAATTTTTCACGTCGAACTAGTTGCCATCTCTCTACATTGTTCATCCTTAGAAAGTCATTACATTTGCTGAGTGGATGTCTTTCGGAACAAACCGAGCACCTATCCCTTTTGTTGCCCCTAGCATTATTTTCATTCGCATAAAAAAATCTCGTGCGCCCTTCTACTCTACTCGAACGTGAATCTAAACTTGAAAACGAACATGCGGAACTTATAACTCTAGAGAGCTCTTGCAGCCAGGTGTTAAAATGGCTAATTGTTGGCCTAGGAACAATTGAAGCTGCATGTCGTGCCCATTCAATTCGCCTTTGAACAGGTAACTTCAATAAAAGCTCTTCCATTAGCGTCGGGTTGGCGAGATGGTGGTCGCAGTCAGCTGCTTCAAGGAATGACGCCAGATTCTGAACCTTTGTTGCAAATGTTGTTAGCTGCTCTAAACGATTCTCAGATATGGGCGGAATACCCCTAATTCTACTTATTTGGCTTTTTACCAGCAAATCAGGTCTACCAAAACACTCTTGCAATGTGCTCATAATTTGAGGCACATTCCTACTATGTATCAACAGGCACTCTACAACCTCACGTGCCCTACCTTTAATCGCCTTTTGTAGCCGCAACATATTTTGTGGATAGCTGTAATTATACTCCGCAGTTGTCATAGCGAATGTTTCCTTAAACATTGGCCAATCCTCCGGCCGACCATCAAACTCAGGCAAATCGTACAATTTATGCAGTCTTCCCGTGTTGGAACCATGTAGAGGTGGTACGACTTCGCTTGACGCTGTACTTATTATGTCTCCGCTTTCCGACCCCGCAGTATTCGGCGCCTGGTTCGTTTGAACATCATTTTGCGGTGGCCTCATCCGCTGCACTTCATCTTGAAGACTTCTTATTTGCACCATAATCTCGCTCAGCCTCATCTCGATTGTCGGTTCACTCTGCATATTCCTTGGTGCTTGCTCATAAATTGTGTTATTCATTTCGTCGCTACTGTCCCAGCCTCCGTCTTTACTAGCTGCCGAATGTGTAAGAGGCATATTGAAATACAAGGAAGAAAATAATGACCGCTTCCCACGTTTTCGATAGCGGGCTTAGTTTTGAGGTTATGTCGCACCAATACCAGCAACACCACGTTACAAAGGCGAGGGCTCAAATTTAAGGTTATGTGACGACCCGCTACGTGACAATCCACTACTCGCGCCAACCCCAATACAATAACTCATAAGCACTTACCGAATCTTACTTCTGCTTTTATTTTTCGCTAACTCCAATGCGTCGATACAGCCTTAGCTCATTAAAGCAATTCCTCTTTAATATTTAGTATAAAATTTGTTCTTCATTACGGGCGCCACGTTTCACTTTGCCAAGTAAAAGTGAAATAAAATGTTATTGATTCCCGACCTGGACTGGATGCAAATAAAACTACCCTTCGAATTTCGGGTGATGGCGTTTTATTTCCTGTGGAAATTACAATGTTCAATACATACATATAATTTACCAAGTTTCTACTTACACTTTTGTGTGGTTCTTCCCTCGTCCAGATCGCAAATGGCAATTTTCGCTTATAGCGATTACATCGGTTTATCGGTACTTCATTTGCGAATTGGATATGGGAACAAAGTGAATTCAACAAATAAATAACAATTTAACAATACGTATGGCAAGGTGATAGTTACAACATAAATCGATACTAAGGCTATGTATATAGTGCGACAACACCGCCTCTGTTTGAAGCGGTTGTGGCTCAGTTCCACGGACCTTCTTATTGCTTTCTCGTACCATATGCGCCCTTGTAAACAGTTAGTATAACTTCATAAAAAATATTACCAAAAAGAACAATGTGAATCAGCTGCAGTTTGGACAAAGCTCAAAGCTTTTTTGCCGACTCCGAACGGCATCTACAAAGGAGACGAATTTTTGCTGAAAAGCCTGTCATGGCAGAAATACACTCGGAGAGTTTGCCAAACCACTGCTGTTGTTGTTGCTGTTGTAACGACAAAAACACTCCCCGAAGGTTTTGGGGAGTGCTGTCGAACTGACAGTCTTTGGCCGGATATGAATCCGGTACGCTCCGGTACTCCCTTGCGGTACTGCCCGACTGTCGTGGTAGCGATTTATGACCAGTGGAACCTTCTAGGTCATGTCACCCCTCCCTCCGTAAGGAAGGATAAGGTGGGTAATGAGAGGTGAAAGGCATCATATCCGTAGATCAACCATCGAGTTGCACGTCATTACCTTTGTGCATATTAGTCGCCTCTTACGACCGGTATGCCTACCTCGGGAAAATTCTAAGCCCCTAACCCGCAGGGGCTCCAAACCACTGCTAATTTGTTTCAGTGAAAAGTTATTAGCAAAACACCCAAAAATGGCCTAGGTCCGATCCCAAATAGGGGGCTTGATCCAAGGTATTTATGTGAATAACACTTTTCGGCGTAGGCGGCCTTCGGCCGCTCTTCAAAAAAATAACCCTTAGCCAGTCCAACACCGGCTACGCGGTCCACAATATTTCTGCGCAGAACACATTTCTGCACTTTTCGGTACAACCTAATCTGTGATTACAAGAACCACATGAAAATGACAAAAAAATTTCCCCTTTGATTGCAAATATCTCTGAACATACATAAAATATCGAATTTCCGCTTTCGGATTATTGATACGGAGGTTAAAACCCGTCGTTTGATACATTTCCCGAGATTTTTGGACGTATATTAGCAGTTACGTGCTGTCGTATAGAATTACCTGAAATACTCACCTTCTCCTCGATGTTGGCACATCTAAATTCTAAATCGCATTGTTTTTGAAAATTTTGTGTAGCATGTCCATGACATTTGTAATAATAAAATTTTGGTTAGATTCTAATCTTTTAACGATCTTTTTTATGTCACCTTTGTTATTGTTTACATTATCCTCACGCTCTGTGATCTTTTCCGGCTGGTTAAATGTTGTCGAAAGCTTGACTCGCTTTCGGATCGGCAAGGGCGTTTTGTCTATTTTTTGTTGATACAATCTCGAAGTTGAGGGTCCCGAACCACCGAAAATTATGTTTTTAATTTCCTCATTATCCATGTTCTTAAAAGCGGTAAGATAAATTATAAAAATATTAATTAGTAGTATAAATGCTGATGTATATAAAGAAATGTTAATATAAAAACTAGTTTGAAAAATCGTGAAAGAGGTGGTGAAGGATCGGAATTAAGATAAAATTATTTTCAAAAGGAACCGCAAAATATTTGTACAAGGTGGCGCAAAAGTAAGCTTCGGATGTTCAGCTTATCGGTTGTGGCACGTGCAGTGTGTGCTGTTGCACCGTCTTGTTGGAACCACATGTTTTCCAATCCCTGTTCATCAAGTTGCGGCAAAAAGAACTCGTTGATCATTGCTCTGTAGCGCTCACCATTCACAGTAACCGTTTGGCCCCGACCGATTATTGGTCAAATAAATAGTCAGCAATATTCCGCGTTCTGGAGCAGTGTAGCGTAACATTGTTTATTAACGTGTATTTCGCATGTGTTTACTACACAAATGCCAAAACAGAACTGACTTTAGGGGCCAATCGCAAAATGTATAGTATTTTCTGATAGGAGGATTACTTTTGCGCAGTAACCGTTTTTCACCGACCGATTATTGGTCAAATAAATAGTCAGCAATATTCCGCGTTCTGGAGCAGTGTAGCGTAACATTGTTTATTAACGTGTATTTCGCATGTGTTTACTACACAAATGTCAAAACAGAACTGACTTTAGGGGCCAATCGCAAAATTTATAGCATTTTCTGATTGGAGGATTACTTTTGCGCCACCTTGTACTTAATTGGGATCAATAGACATCATTGCAGTGAACATAAAGGTATAAGAATTACGCTTATTATTATATATTATATTGTTTAATTATGCTATGCCATCCACAGAACACCTTTTTGCGTAGGCGGCCTTCCCCACGCTTCAAAGAAATAACCCTTAGCCGATCCCATTTTGGCTACGCGAAAAACAGTACTTCTGCGCAGAACACATTCACCACAATAATATCTATCGATCACCACACTTTTTTTTATTTACTTTGGGAGTTGGGGAGCTATACTCCATTTATGCCAAAATTATCGTGTGCATAGACGGACATGGACAAATAACAATGGCAATTGTTTACGCCCGGCACCGAGTGCAAAAACGCTGCCAAAAATATTGGGAGAGGTATAAAAAGACGCGTTTCGATCCAAGAAATTCGAAGTCGCCTTCATTTGTGATCGACCCTGGGTAATAATAATAATGCCAATAACTTTTTACTAAAACAAAATGTCTTCCCCTTTCGGATTCTTGTTACAGAGGTCAAAACGCGTCTTTTGATACCTCTCCCGACACTTTTGGACGTGTTTTCGCACTCGGTCGTAAACAATTCCCAATCTTTTATCACATATCACATAATTCAGCACATATTTTTTTGGCAATTGTTTCCTTTAGAAGACAACTGCTAAAACGCGCCCGAAAATTCTAAGAGAGGTACCAAAGGAGGGGTTTTGAACTCGGTATCATTAATCCGCTAGCGAAAGTTCGACTTTGTATATCTAGGAAGAGATATTTGCAATTAAAGTTGACAATTTCATGTGGTTGTTGTAATTACACATTTGGGATCGGACCTGTAGCGCGATTCACTAACTTTTTTAACACAATTTGTCAACGATAAATTAACTTAACAACAATTTTAACAGTTTTGCGATTCACTAACTTTTTTAACACAATTTGTTAACGATAAATTAACTTAACAACAATTTTAACAAACTATGCTATTCACTTACTTTTTGTCTACTATAAATTCGACAATTTATCGTTGTCGATTGGTAAATTGTTATTTTATCACAGATTCTTTTTGTGCTGTTAAGGGTTTGTTTACTTTTGTTTTGTGTGGGCAATTTATTGTTATATTTATATTTTATGTTATGTCATATTTTATCACAGATTCTTTTTGTGCTGTTAAGGGTTTGTTTACTTTTGTTTTGTGTGGGCAATTTATTGTTATATTTATATTTTATGTCATGGTATTCGAGTTTGTAGCGTCCAATATGACACGGATTGCAGCTGCAAGGAGCGCAACAGTAGATCGAAGGTTACTTGGGGACAAAGATGATCCCTTTGACCCAGCTCCATCGGAGTTTAGAAAGTTGTACCGGGTGGGTCCTGAAATTGCGGCAGGTGTTGCGAAGCTGCTGCAGGACCGATTGCAAGGACGGAGGATCACTGCGATATCGTCGCTATGCAAACCTCGGAACCCAATAGAAAGGCTATTTAGGGTCCTCAAAGCAACTTGGCGATGTCTGTCGAGACAGCGGGTTCTCTTGTGCGCCACCTTACATAATGTTCGTTTAGCCGAGCGATCAGACGAACTTAACAATGTCAGCATAGTCTTAGACATGCACACCAATGATAATATTAGCAATTCAAGTTCAGTATCTTCCGCTGGCAAACGTGTCTTAATTTTTGATAACATAATTTTATTACAATTAATTTAAATTAAAGCAAATATTTGTGAAAATCGCAAAAAACGACTGCATAAACATATCCGCCACTGTATATATTTAAGCCATATTAAATAATTTAATTTGGTTTTTTGTCCTACGCTTGTGAAACAAAGTAAAATATACTACTTCTGTAGATTGAAAATTTAAATTTTTCTTATTTTATTGTGGAAGAAGTAAGGCACATATTTCAATCCTTAAAACATTTATTAAAAACTACAGGTACACGGTTGTTTGTTCGGCTTTTTAAATCACGCCAGAGCTGTAAATTAACTGTAAATATATTTCTGAAGTTCACTGAATCAAAGTGGGCAGACTTTCTATTATGGGGCCCTGATTTTTCATGTTTTGCAAAGGTAGCT
Organism: Merzomyia westermanni; assembly: GCA_949987695.1. Lineage (NCBI taxonomy): Eukaryota > Metazoa > Arthropoda > Insecta > Diptera > Tephritidae > Merzomyia > Merzomyia westermanni. The sequence goes on along the minus strand of OX465289.1, from coordinate 160,824,639 downwards.
CGACATAATGGAAAGCCAACCCCACTAATATACATACTTATTGGCACTTCTGCGGAAAAGCGTGTCAAATATAACGTTGCAAGTACTCTTCACATTACACCATCTATACTGTGTAAAATGCATATATTCATGCAAGTAATAAACTTTTAAAAAGCACTGACAAAGCTACACACGGTGCACCATTCTATAGAATTGGTTGTAATTGTTGCCTTTAGGAGACAACTTCTAAAACACGTCCGAAATTATCGGGAAAGGTATCAAACAACGGGTTTTGACCTCGGTATAAACAATCCGAAAGCGCAAACTCGATTTTATATATCTGTGAAGAGATATTTACAATTAAAGTTGAAAATTCTCTATAATTTTCATGTGGTTGTTGTAGACACAGAAAATTTTGCCAATAACTTTTCACTGAAACGAAATATTTCGTTTCCGCTCCCGGATTATTGTTACTGAGAGCAAAACGCGTCTTTTGATACCTTTTCCGATAATTTCGGAAGTGTTTCAGCAGTTGTCTCCTAAAGGAAACAATTACCGAATCGGTTAGTAACATTTCGTTCACTTAGTACTTACCGTAGTCCATTGCTCCACACTTTTAAATGCTCCTCCAATGGCGTTGAGCTACTCCGGCATTTCCTTCCACTTTTTTTGGTGCTCCAACTTGCCGTGCATACGTTGGAATCTCCCAGATGCCAAACCAGGCGTTTCTCCCAGAACGTCCACCATCTGGCTGCTGCAGCACTTGTTGATGCCATCCTACAATTAAAAATAAAGGGCAGTAAATGGCTAAAAATACAATAAATATCACAAATACTTCCCATTGCTGAAATATCTGCACAAACAATCGACGCGAACAATTATTTTTGTTCTATTCCTCTTTGAACTTTTCGTAAATTTTGACATTTCAGTATCAGTGTTGCCACTTTTTCTCAAATTGAAAACATTGATAACAAGTGTTGTTAAATCTGAGATAGTGAATCGCACAATCGTTAATGAAAGCAATATACGTTTACGGTAAAAATCTCGATTGCCGAATCGTTAAAAGTTAGTGAATCGCGCTACAGAGAATAGTAGTCAAGTTTTGTTAAGAACAACAGACTTCGAATCACACAAGAACAGCTATTAAGTCACGATTGACCTTAGTAAGTATATAAGTATCAGGGACAACATTTCAAGACAGCCGTTGCTACATACCGGAATGTTTCTAGTTTTAAAAGTCCACGATGGCACTACACCCCCAAAAGTCGATCTAAATAATAGTGGAAATTAATTTTCTGAAAATAACTTATTTAAAATGTAAATGACCATTTCTCAGGCAACAAGACGGCTGCAATTGTCAAAATATGTCACTAGAGAACTAACCTTCAACCATACAAGCACACTGACGGTCATTTGTCACAACATCTGAGAGTCAGTGCTGTCATTCTAAGTAGCAGGGATTTGCATCATGTTCTTATAGCAAAAAATGATGTCGGTATGATGAGTACGGTATGTTCCTTAGTTATTGCCCACGTAGCTTCGGCCTGTCCGATTCGTGTTCTTTCCCTTGGTTCTTTGTGGGTGTTGGCAACAACGGACACCCATGTGCTAGGAAACAAACATACTAGTATTAAAGTATCAGCATTGACACATAAAATATCATGACTGTCAATAAAAAGGGTGTGTTAGTAAAGAAATCAGCGTTTCTTGTACGGTAGTCATTGAATCGTGGTACGAAATGATCGACTGTAAAACAAACTCGGTACTAGACTATATACTACTATCAGAACATCACTTGTATTTAATTTGGTTAACTTACGTGCTTTTATACAAATTGCTATTCAAATGGCTAAACGAGCTGCCGGGCTTGTCATATTTCGCCGTATTGATGAACAGATTCAATATCTGTTACTACGCGCATCCTACGGTGATTTTCACTGGAGTTCTCCTAAAGGACACGTTGATCCAGGCGAAGATGATTTTACAACCGCTCTGAGAGAGACCAAAGAAGAAGCCGGGTAAGTGCTTCAAGTTTAATTTGTTTTAAAGATAAGATGGCTACCACTGCAACATAAATTTAATTTTCAGATACTTTGAGAAAGATTTAATTATATATCGAGATAAGCCAAAAGAATTGCACTATATAGTAAAGGGAAATCCGAAAGTTGCAGTATATTGGTTAGCCCAATTAAGAGATGTCACCAAGGAACCAAAATTATCAGATGAGCATACCGAAATGAAATGGGTTACTAAGGATGCTGCAAAGGAAATAGTGGGATTTAAAGATAACCAAGATATGATTGAAGAATTCCATGAATTTATACTTGGGCTATGACGTTACAGGAATTTTTCATAAAAGATGGTTTTTTTATCAACCTAAAGTGATCAATAACGTACAACCAAGGGAACAAATGCAAAATACCGCAAACTCTGGTATAAAGAACAAAAAGTTGTAATTTTTTACGACAGCCACCGAGTGCTAATTTTAATCCAAAAATGGCGATATGGGTATCAAAACACGAGTTTCGGTCCCAGTAATTAGAATCCGCCTCAGGGGAACAAATATTTTAATTATTTTCAAAAATATTTGCGAAAAACCGAAAAGTTACCTTAGGCCGATCCTAAATCGGGCGTGATCCATATTATTTATGTGTAGAACTCCTTTTGGAGTTGGCGGCCTTGGGCCGCGCGTCAAAAAAAAAAAACAACCCTTAGGGTCCAACACCGGCTGCGCGATCCACAGTATTTCTGCGCAGAACACACTTGCACTTTTCGGTACACCCTTTATATGTGATTACAACAAGCACATAAACATGTCAAAAAATTTTCAAATTTGATTGCAAATAACTCTTCACTGGAACAAAAACTAGAAAATCCGCTTCCGGACTTCGAATATGCCCGAGGTAGGCATACCGGTCGTCGCAAAGGACTGTCACTTACGACAACACCCCAAAACCTTCGGGGAGTGTTTTTGTCGTTACAAACAACAACAACAACAATATATGGTTCGTGTCATGAGGAGACGCCTCATGCCGGGCAGACATTTAGCATGTCAGGGTTCAGTCTGCATAGGTGAGAGCTTAGTGAAGGCTAAAATGACTCTTGTTTGTGTAGACAAAAACACTACCCGAAGGTTTTGGAGAGTGTTGTCGAAATTGACAGACCTGTAAGCTTGAGTGCCAGGGCTCATGGTGTGCGTTAAACTCTCCGAGGATTACACGATTATGGCCTTTGAGTTACGTACGAATGCCATGGCAGTATTCACTCGGACAACAGGTTACAGGAGGTATATCAATGTTAATTATCTCAAGATCGACATCGTCTGACGGGACAACCATGCCTTGACGTTCTAAGGCTTTCCCTTAGGGTCGCCATCAGGCTCAAATAGACGGTATTGCGCTGATTGGTGAGTGATGAAAGCAATTCCGCCCCGGGTTCTTTCGCTGGGTCGCGACGTTGGATGTTATAGCCGTCACAGGTCCGAAGATCTGATCGGGCACCGATCTTTCTCACCTGAAACGCAGCAATCTTGATATTTTGCCGCTTCATAAAGTTCACTATTTCACTACCCTTGCCGGTTAGGTCGTTGCATTTCTACTGCAGGACACGGAAGGGCGAAGGGGGATAAATCTTCACGCGGGGAGTCAAATACTGGTGCGTATGACAAGGTGAAAGCAGGCTAGATAGCGGGCGTCGTCGCAATCTAGAGAACGAAGGATCCGGACCACCCGAAGTAGGCGAATCAGTCGATGTCATTCCCACAACAGCCGGTTCTATCGCACCGGAATGACCCGGGTTTTTTTACCCGGCCAAGGGCTGTTATTTGAGTGTAACCCTGTCCACTCTGTCCCGTCCCACCCTTAAATTGTCATCCTCGGAGCAAACCCTTGCAGCTGGGAAACCTCCATTGTCTCTTGTTACGGGCTGGGGTCGAACCCAATCCTGGACCAAGAGACTGGATCTGCTGCGTTTGCTGGAAGAATGCGCCAAGTGTAAGAGATGGTTACATAAATCTGGATGTTCAGGGCTTAACCCTGCCATCCACAGACCCCGTACTTTCTTTGTTGTTTTTGTTGTTGTAGTAACGACAAAAACACCCCGAAGGTTTTGGAGACTGTTGTCGAATTAACAGTCCTTGGCCGGATTTGAACCCGGTACGCTCCGGTACTCCCTTGCGGTACTGCCCGACTGTCGTGGTAGCAATTTATGACCAGTGAAACCTAGGTCATGTCACCCCTAAGCTGGGTAATGAGAGGTGAGAGGCATCATATCCGTAGATCAACCATCGAGTTGCACGTCATTACCTTTGTGCATATTAGTCGCCTCTTACGACCGGTATGCCTACCTCGGGCATATTCTAAACCCCTAACCCGCAGGGAGGCCGTACTTTCTTTAGTACTTTTGAGGCACCTTGCTGTACACGTCCAAGGACGTCCCGCGGTAGTCGCCGCTCTGGCACTCCCTTACCGCTTCTACCTACTCCCAATAGTGACAATAGTGGCTCAGTCTATCCGACTGGCAGCACCGCTGCCATCCCTGCCTCACCCACTCCCGACTGTCGCTCACGCACACCAGCGTCTCCATCTCACGCGGCCGCTCACCACTCCTATCCCCTCCGGAATAGGTCAGATATGAGCATCGCCGAGCGTCAGTCCCCTCTGTCTATGCCCCTAATGCCCCCCCCTGCTTCCAGCCTGCACGTGGGTCAGGAACACCACCTCCTAGTACCTTTCACTACGTGCACCGTTTGTCGGCAAAGATTATATACGCCTGCGACATCGGTCAAGTGCAACAATTGCCTTGGCCTGTGTCACACCCTTATGTGCTCTGGGCTCGAAAACGGTAACCTGTGGACGGATTCGTTGTTGTTGTTGTTGTAACGACAAAAACACTCTCCCCTGTTGCAGTACACAGCCGCCCTCCACGCCAGACAACATCGGCCATGGCGCTGTCAACTCTAGACTGCGACATAGTTTAGGCCTTAGCCTACCTCCACCTAGGCAAACGCATCCGTCCCTCACGCCTAGTATGTCCCCCGTTTCCCCCCCTACACACTTTAAAATTCTGCAGCTGAACTGTAACGGATTAGCTGGAAAGATCGCGGAGATAACTGACTTTATGAAGACGCACAACATCAAAATCGCCGCGATACAAGAGACAAAACTGAACACGAGATCGGACTTACGAACTTGTGATGGGTACAATGTACATCGTAAAGACCGTCCCAGCGGTCTTGGGGGTGGCCTTGCGTTCATTACACATCACTCTGTACAATATAATCTATTTTCACCTGACGTCGACCCCAGGGACTCTACCTTAGAATGCCAAGGCATAGCAGTCCGGTCAGGAGACGCCGACCTGCAAATCATAAACATCTATATTCCTCCTGTCACGTGTTGTCCTAGAGATTATCATCCCGACATTAGTGCGTTGCTAAGGGGCGATAACCGTCTAATCCTAGGCGACTTCAACGCGCATCACGATCTCTGGCACTCCAACTTGCCAGCAGACAGCAGAGGACACGCAATTGCAGACCAAATAGATAACTCAGCATTCTGTACAGTCAATGGAGATGCCCCCACCAGGGTGGCAGGTAACTGTCACAGTTCGCCAGACATCTCCATAACGAGCGCGGGCCTTATCAACTTTGTCATCTGGCGACCGATGCTTACATTAGCTTCAGACCACCTACCCATCTTAATCTCTGTTGAACGACCGTAAGTGCTTCAAGTTTAATTTGTTTTAAAGATAAGATGGCTACCACTGCAACATAAATTTAATTTTCAGATACTTTGAGAAAGATTTAATTATATATCGAAATAAGCCAAAAGAACTGCACTATATAGTAAAGGGAAATCCGAAAGTTGCAGTATATTGGTTAGCCCAATTAAGAGATGTCACCAATGAACCAAAATTATCAGATGAGCATACCGAAATGAAATGGGTTACTAAGGATGCTGCAAAGGAAATAGTGGGATTTAAAGATAACCAAGATATGATTGAAGAATTCCATGAATTTATACTTGGGCTATGACGTTACAGGAATTTTTCATAAAAGATGGTTTTTTTATCAACCTAAAGTGATCAATAACGTACAACCAAGGGAACAAATGCAAAATACCGCAAACTCTGGTATAAAGAACAAAAAGTTGTAATTTTTTACGACAGCCACCGAGTGCTAATTTTAATCCAAAAATGGCGATATGGGTATCAAAACACGAGTTTCGGTCCCAGTAATTAGAATCCGCCTCAGGGGAACAAATATTTTAATTATTTTCAAAAATATTTGCGAAAAACCGAAAAGTTACCTTAGGCCGATCCTAAATCGGGCGTGATCCATATTATTTATGTGTAGAACTCCTTTTGGAGTTGGCGGCCTTGGGCCGCGCGTCAAAAAAAAAAAACAACCCTTAGGGTCCAACACCGGCTGCGCGATCCACAGTATTTCTGCGCAGAACACACTTGCACTTTTCGGTACACCCTTTATATGTGATTACAACAAGCACATAAACATGTCAAAAAATTTTCAAATTTGATTGCAAATAACTCTTCACTGGAACAAAAACTAGAAAATCCGCTTCCGGACTTCGAATATGCCCGAGGTAGGCATACCGGTCGTCGCAAAGGACTGTCACTTACGACAACACCCCAAAACCTTCGGGGAGTGTTTTTGTCGTTACAAACAACAACAACAACAATATATGGTTCGTGTCATGAGGAGACGCCTCATGCCGGGCAGACATTTAGCATGTCAGGGTTCAGTCTGCATAGGTGAGAGCTTAGTGAAGGCTAAAATGACTCTTGTTTGTGTAGACAAAAACACTACCCGAAGGTTTTGGAGAGTGTTGTCGAAATTGACAGACCTGTAAGCTTGAGTGCCAGGGCTCATGGTGTGCGTTAAACTCTCCGAGGATTACACGATTATGGCCTTTGAGTTACGTACGAATGCCATGGCAGTATTCACTCGGACAACAGGTTACAGGAGGTATATCAATGTTAATTATCTCAAGATCGACATCGTCTGACGGGACAACCATGCCTTGACGTTCTAAGGCTTTCCCTTAGGGTCGCCATCAGGCTCAAATAGACGGTATTGCGCTGATTGGTGAGTGATGAAAGCAATTCCGCCCCGGGTTCTTTCGCTGGGTCGCGACGTTGGATGTTATAGCCGTCACAGGTCCGAAGATCTGATCGGGCACCGATCTTTCTCACCTGAAACGCAGCAATCTTGATATTTTGCCGCTTCATAAAGTTCACTATTTCACTACCCTTGCCGGTTAGGTCGTTGCATTTCTACTGCAGGACACGGAAGGGCGAAGGGGGATAAATCTTCACGCGGGGAGTCAAATACTGGTGCGTATGACAAGGTGAAAGCAGGCTAGATAGCGGGCGTCGTCGCAATCTAGAGAACGAAGGATCCGGACCACCCGAAGTAGGCGAATCAGTCGATGTCATTCCCACAACAGCCGGTTCTATCGCACCGGAATGACCCGGGTTTTTTTACCCGGCCAAGGGCTGTTATTTGAGTGTAACCCTGTCCACTCTGTCCCGTCCCACCCTTAAATTGTCATCCTCGGAGCAAACCCTTGCAGCTGGGAAACCTCCATTGTCTCTTGTTACGGGCTGGGGTCGAACCCAATCCTGGACCAAGAGACTGGATCTGCTGCGTTTGCTGGAAGAATGCGCCAAGTGTAAGAGATGGTTACATAAATCTGGATGTTCAGGGCTTAACCCTGCCATCCACAGACCCCGTACTTTCTTTGTTGTTTTTGTTGTTGTAGTAACGACAAAAACACCCCGAAGGTTTTGGAGACTGTTGTCGAATTAACAGTCCTTGGCCGGATTTGAACCCGGTACGCTCCGGTACTCCCTTGCGGTACTGCCCGACTGTCGTGGTAGCAATTTATGACCAGTGAAACCTAGGTCATGTCACCCCTAAGCTGGGTAATGAGAGGTGAGAGGCATCATATCCGTAGATCAACCATCGAGTTGCACGTCATTACCTTTGTGCATATTAGTCGCCTCTTACGACCGGTATGCCTACCTCGGGCATATTCTAAACCCCTAACCCGCAGGGAGGCCGTACTTTCTTTAGTACTTTTGAGGCACCTTGCTGTACACGTCCAAGGACGTCCCGCGGTAGTCGCCGCTCTGGCACTCCCTTACCGCTTCTACCTACTCCCAATAGTGACAATAGTGGCTCAGTCTATCCGACTGGCAGCACCGCTGCCATCCCTGCCTCACCCACTCCCGACTGTCGCTCACGCACACCAGCGTCTCCATCTCACGCGGCCGCTCACCACTCCTATCCCCTCCGGAATAGGTCAGATATGAGCATCGCCGAGCGTCAGTCCCCTCTGTCTATGCCCCTAATGCCCCCCCCTGCTTCCAGCCTGCACGTGGGTCAGGAACACCACCTCCTAGTACCTTTCACTACGTGCACCGTTTGTCGGCAAAGATTATATACGCCTGCGACATCGGTCAAGTGCAACAATTGCCTTGGCCTGTGTCACACCCTTATGTGCTCTGGGCTCGAAAACGGTAACCTGTGGACGGATTCGTTGTTGTTGTTGTTGTAACGACAAAAACACTCTCCCCTGTTGCAGTACACAGCCGCCCTCCACGCCAGACAACATCGGCCATGGCGCTGTCAACTCTAGACTGCGACATAGTTTAGGCCTTAGCCTACCTCCACCTAGGCAAACGCATCCGTCCCTCACGCCTAGTATGTCCCCCGTTTCCCCCCCTACACACTTTAAAATTCTGCAGCTGAACTGTAACGGATTAGCTGGAAAGATCGCGGAGATAACTGACTTTATGAAGACGCACAACATCAAAATCGCCGCGATACAAGAGACAAAACTGAACACGAAATCGGACTTACGAACTTGTGATGGGTACAATGTACATCGTAAAGACCGTCCCAGCGGTCTTGGGGGTGGCCTTGCGTTCATTACACATCACTCTGTACAATATAATCTATTTTCACCTGACGTCGACCCCAGGGACTCTACCTTAGAATGCCAAGGCATAGCAGTCCGGTCAGGAGACGCCGACCTGCAAATCATAAACATCTATATTCCTCCTGTCACGTGTTGTCCTAGAGATTATCATCCCGACATTAGTGCGTTGCTAAGGGGCGATAACCGTCTAATCCTAGGCGACTTCAACGCGCATCACGATCTCTGGCACTCCAACTTGCCAGCAGACAGCAGAGGACACGCAATTGCAGACCAAATAGATAACTCAGCATTCTGTACAGTCAATGGAGATGCCCCCACCAGGGTGGCAGGTAACTGTCACAGTTCGCCAGACATCTCCATAACGAGCGCGGGCCTTATCAACTTTGTCATCTGGCGACCGATGCTTACATTAGCTTCAGACCACCTACCCATCTTAATCTCTGTTGAACGACCGTAAGTGCTTCAAGTTTAATTTGTTTTAAAGATAAGATGGCTACCACTGCAACATAAATTTAATTTTCAGATACTTTGAGAAAGATTTAATTATATATCGAGATAAGCCAAAAGAACTGCACTATATAGTAAAGGGAAATCCGAAAGTTGCAGTATATTGGTTAGCCCAATTAAGAGATGTCACCAATGAACCAAAATTATCAGATGAGCATACCGAAATGAAATGGGTTACTAAGGATGCTGCAAAGGAAATAGTGGGATTTAAAGATAACCAAGATATGATTGAAGAATTCCATGAATTTATACTTGGGCTATGACGTTACAGGAATTTTTCATAAAAGATGGTTTTTTTATCAACCTAAAGTGATCAATAACGTACAACCAAGGGAACAAATGCAAAATACCGCAAACTCTGGTATAAAGAACAAAAAGTTGTAATTTTTTACGACAGCCACCGAGTGCTAATTTTAATCCAAAAATGGCGATATGGGTATCAAAACACGAGTTTCGGTCCCAGTAATTAGAATCCGCCTCAGGAGAACAAATATTTTAATTATTTTCGAAAATATTTGCGAAAAACCGAAAAGTTACCTTAGGCCGATCCTAAATCGGGCGTGATCCATATTATTTATGTGTAGAACTCCTTTTGGAGTTGGCGGCCTTCGGCCGCGCGTCAAAAAAAAAAAACAACCCTTAGACCGACCGACTTAGTGGAAAAGGTGACAGGTTAGACAGGGTAGAGTCGAAATAACAGCCCTTGGTCCGATGTAAAAATCCGAGTCATTCCGGTACGTAGAACCGGCTGTTGTGGGAATGACCGACCGACTTCATAACGACTGATAAGATAACATACATCAACTTCACCAAAGCGGACTGGGACCGCTTTACTGAATATACAGAGCGCTCCTTCGCTGCCTTACCCACTCCTACGGACGTGGCCTCGTGCCCCTTTATTCCTGCTGGCAGAATACCAGAAATTCGTCCGAATTTTCCGGCAGAAGCTGCGGCGATGGCAAGAGAACGTGACCAAGTGAGACTCATCAATCCCGCAGATCTCAGAATAAAAGATCTCAATGCGGAAATTCGTAGGATCGTCAACGGACACAAGCTGACCAAGTGGAAACAACACCTCGAGACATGCAACCTCTCCGGCGGAGTCGGCAAATTATGGTCGACTGTCAAGGCCCTATCCAATCCGACCAAACACAAAGACAAGGTCGCCATTGTTTTCGGAAATGCGCGAGCTCCTTTTGCCGGCTGTTTATAATGCATCCACCTGCGGATAGGACTAAGAGAAGAGCCTTCCGACGTGCGCGCAAACACAAACACTCTACTGCGCCCATTGCCGTCTCAGTCGCAGAGGTTAAGGAAGCCATAATGAAGGCCAAACCCTCAAAATCCATCGGACCCGACGGAATCGCCATGAAGATGATCAAACACCTTGGCCACGAAGGACAGAGTTATTTAGCGGCTCTCTTTAATCTCTCTCTAACTACCTTCGTTATACCTGAGATATGGAAACAAGCGATTGTAGTCCCCCTATTAAAACCAGGGAAGCTGGCGAGCCTAGGAAAGTCTTATCGTCCGATATCCCTCGTTTCGCCGGTAGTGAAATTACTAGAGTCCATTCTGCTTCCTTACTTTATTACAAATCTAAAATTGGCCGATCAACATGGTTTCCGCAAAAATCACAGCACGACATCCGCTTTGAACGCCATTACAACGCAGATTAATAACGGTTTGAATCAACACCCACCAAACCATAGGACGGTTCTCGTGGCACTTGACCTGTCAAATGCATTTGACACGGTCAATTACGCCACACTCCTCCGAGATCTGGATGAGACACCGCTCCCTGCCGGCTTTAAGAGGTGGACCGCTAATTAGCTCAATGGTCGACAGGCAACAGTCAAATTTAGGAACAAGAAATCTAGACCACGAAGAATAAAACAAGGGGTGCCGCAAGGTGGTGTTCTCTTCCCTTTTGTTTAATTTCTATATTTCGAGACTTCCCCCCCCACCAGAGGGAGTCTCCATTGTTTCCTACGCTGACGACTGCACGATAATGGCCTCAGGCAAGGGTCCCTCCATTGATGAACTCTGTATTAGAATCAACAGTTACCTCCATGACCTTTCCAGCTTCTTCACCGAGCGTAATCTGACCCTGTCTCCGACTAAATCCACGGCGACCCTGTTTACAACATGGAATGCGCAGATGGGGCAAGCGTTAAATGTCCACGTAGACGGAGTACCTCTACCTACTGTCAACCACCCAAAAGTCTTGGGTGTGACATTTGACAACGGCCTCACCTTCGCTGGTCCTGCCGCCGCAATAGCCTCAAAGGTACAGAGCCGCAATAAGATCCTCAAGTCACTGGCCGGCAGTACTTGGGGAAAAGACATATAAGGCTATTGGCCGGCCGGTTATTGACTATGCTGCGCCTATATGGTCGCCCAATCTTTCTGACACCAACTGGAGGAAATTGCAAGTCTGCCAAAACACCGCCATCAGAACTGCTACGGGATGCCTGCTTATGTCATCTGAGTCTCACCTCCATCAAGAGGCAAAATTGCTCAATGTTCAAGAGCACGCGAAACTCTTGAGTAGACAGTTCCTTCTGAACTCTCATAAACCTAGTCATCCAAACCGCCCCCCAGAGACATAAGGAGACATCTCGATGAGATCCGGCATCATATCTCTTTGCCGATCTGCGAAACCATAGAGGGGCTCTAAATGACCTCCACACCGAGTCGGTAGACAGATCTCTCAGATCTCGGCCTGTGAATCCCGTTATTAATACTCAACCACCTGAATTGGATGAGGCGTGTACTTCCGAGGGAGACTAGAGTCATACTGGCACAACTTCGCTCTGGATATTGTAATAGGTTAAACTCTTACTTATCCAGACTGAACCCCAACATACCAATTACATGCCCTGCATGTGGTATGACCCCTCATGATACCATACATCTCTTTTCCTGTTCAGTTGAACCCACTCTTCTAACACCCACATCACTCTGGTCCAACCCTGTGGAAACTGCGCATTTCCTCGGACTTCCGTTAGAAGAGCCTGATGACAATTTAGAGTGATCGAGCCCATTGGGCAGGGCGAAGCACTGTTAACAACAACAACAATCAGTCGACGTTGTAGGTTGCGCAGCTCCGCAACGTACGTATTAGTCCATAAATTCATGTTTCCAAGTTCAGAGCAGCATATAAGCAGGTGATAAAAGCCAAGACAAGAGTTGCATTTGACTGATGCCGCCGGTGAATATTATCTCAACCGACAAGCAGTGCACGGGACCAGGGGCCGAGTTACGACATCCGTTCCGTGATCGTTAACCGTTTTTCAAGTCACGATAACTTTGAAACTGTCCAACTTTTTAAAAGAGTAATAATGCATAATTGAACAAACCGTTATTCCACCCAATTGCTCACGTATGCCATCTTTCCGCATTATGAGCTTGGAGCTACGTATAACGTAATTCGACCTGAGGAGCTGGTGGCTTTGGCTTACATTTCTGCTAGTGCTGGAAAAAGAAAGGGAAGTTGTGTGCGGAGGGATCTACCCGCAGCAACTTGTTTTATGCAGCCCTTTCGACGATTAAACCCGGTCGGGTTCATTCCAAGCTTTACCAGAGCGCCACACATCCTGCAAAAGAATCTTTAATCCTATGGTATAGCAACTAACAAAACCTAGTGGATCAAATGTAAATGTAATGACTTCACAACGAAGTCTTGCAAAACGACAAACGTATTTGAAACTATGACATGTGGGATCCCAAAACATCCCAAGAACCTTCGTTGTAGAGTTCCTTTCTTCAGCAGTTTGAGTCAGAGTACAATTTCCTTCCGGGTTTTTTAATACCTCTGGTGAATTTGAGGCCCAACGTCGTATATTAAACCCAGCGTTGTGGACTTTCCGGACTTTCTGAGCTAGTGCTAGCAAAGAGAATAGATTAATAAGAGACGTCAATTCCCTACTTTGAACTAGTTGCTCGCTGAAAGCTGCTAAAAAATTGGGTGCCGTTTTGTCTCAGGGTTTCGGTCCTTTCTTTTGCACATTTTCGTGTATTTGACAACCAGAGCTGGGTAAATTCAATTCCATTGCAATTACATTCCTCAGTAATTTGTAAAAGTAATCAATTCCTTTGCTTCACACAAAAGGAATTGATATCGTTTCAATTCTTCAAAAAATTTTACCAATAGTATTTTTCAATTTTCCAATTACATTACAAGGAATCCCAAAAGTACTCTCGAATTTCCCATTACATTCCTTAAAGGAATTGTGATTATACAGAATGGCTAATGAAAGCCGCTACCAAAAAAAAATTAAATAACTTTTTTTCTATTTAATGAATCTGGTTAATTTTTTTTTTATTTTGCAGATTGACTTTTACATTTAATAAAAATGGATAACTGGGACACTGAAACAAGAATTTGGATTGTCCGCCGCTATCACGCACTGGAGTCTGTAGTTTCGGTTCAAAGAGAGTATAGGCGCACGTTTGGCGGCAATCCTCCGAGCAGATGGACCATAATACGACTTGTAAACAATTTTGCCGAGCATGGGACAGTCAACAGAAGACCTTACCATCGAAACCCTTCAGTTCGAACGGAGGAAACAATCGCTGCTGTAGCTGCTGCCATACAAAACAATCCACGTGTTTCGACAAGAAGCTTATCTGCTCAAATGGGTGTAAGCAGACAGTCATTACAGTCAATTATGCACAAAGATTTGGACTTATTCCCATATAAAATTCAAATGGCCAACAAACTGAACGCTGCAGACTTGCCGATTCGCTTGGAATTTTGCCAGAAGATGCTTCAATTGGTGGAAGAGGATGGAAACATGTTGAACTGTCTTTTCATGTCTGACGAGGCCCATTTCGATTTAAACGGCAACATAAACAAACAAAATTGTCGAATATGGAGTGCTTCCAACCCACAGATACTCCATGAGACGGAATTGCATCCACTTCGTGTCACAGTGTGGTGTGCAGTTTCATCACGCTGCATTGTCGGGCCCTACTTCTTCGAAGAAAACGGTCACACCGTTACGGTTACTGGAGACCGTTACTTGCGCATGTTGAGAGAGTTTTTCTATCCAGAATTACGCCGAATGAGAATTTCTTTCAACTCTGTGTGGTTTGAGCAAGATGGTGCAGCTCCTCATATAGCCCAACCTGTTATGACAGAATTGCGACGAAAATTTCCCAATAAGCTGATATCCAGAAACTCCACATTCCGTTGGCCACCCAGGTCGCCTGACCTTACTGCACCGGACTTTTTCTTGTGGGGTTATTGCAAACAGGAAGTCTTCAAAGCAAAACCAACAAATTTGAATGAACTAAGGCAATCCATTCGAGAAACAATTGCGGCTATTCCTGTCTCAACTCTCCAAGCAGTAATGAACAACTTTTTGGTAAGATGCCGCACATGCATCGACGAGCAGGGGGGGCATTTAAATTCCATTATTTTTAAAACTAATTAAGCTATATTTAATAAAATTTAATGAGCTTTAACATGAATAAAAGAAAAATGAATTCCATACACTGAAAAAAAATTATTTGAGTTTCTTAATGTAGCAAAATTCATCAGCCACCCTGTACTTGAAAAGCGAAAAGTTAATTCGTGTATAAAAACGTATTTCAATAAATGTTGATGGACTTTTCGGGCAATATTTCTCATTATTTCAAAAGGGATCTCTTCAAAGCGATAGTTACCCATTCGAACAAACCGGGGAGCATAAAGTCGCCCTTATTGATCCAGCCAAGTAGAGGCTTCCTCTTCCCTCTGTTGTCAAAGGCGTGTGTAGATAGGGATTTTGCGGATGAGTAAATTTTCTTGGAATTCATAGCTTAAACAACCAAAATTATGAGAACCTTTATCTCTAATACTACAAGGCTCATATGCTACTGAACTCTTTGACCCTATCCGCCTCATGCCGCTTTATTCCTGCTGGCAGAATACCAGAAATTCGTCCGAATTACCCGGCAGAAGCGGCGGCGATGGCAAGAGACCGTGACCAAGTGAGACTCATCAATCCCGCAGATCCCAGAATAAATTCGTAGGACTGTCAACGAACACAAGCTAACCAAGTGGAAACAACACCGTGAGACATGCAACCTCTCCAGCGGAGTCGGCAAATTATGGTCGACTGTCAAGGCCCTATCCAATCCGACCAAACACAAAGACAAGGTCGCCATTGTTTTCGGCGACAGCGTCAAATCGGACGCCAGGAAATGCGCGACCTCCTTTTGCCGGTAACACGAGGGACAGAGTTATTTAGCGGCTCCTTTTAATCTCTCTCTAACTACCTTCGTTACACCTGACATATGGAAACAAGCGATTGTAGTTCCCCTACTAAAACCAGGGAAGCCGGCGAACCTAGGAGAGTCTTATCGCCCGATATCCCTCCTTTCGCCGGTAGTGAAATTACTAGAGTCCATTCTGCTTCCTTACTTTATTACAAATCTAAAATTGGCCGATCATCAACATGGTTTCCGCAAAAATCACAGCACGACATTCGCTTTGAAAGCCATTACAACGCAGATTAATAACGGTTTGAATCAACACCTACCAAACCATAGGACGGTTCTCGTGGCACTTGACCTGTCAAATGCATTTCACACGGTCAATAACGCCACACTCCTCCGAGATCTGGGAGACCCCCTGCGGGTTAGGGGTTCAGAATATGCCCGAGGTAGGCATACCGGTCGTAAGAGGCGACTAATATGCACAAAGGTAATGACGTGCAACTCGATGGTTGATCTACGGATATGATGCCTCTCACCTCTCATTACCCATCTCTCCTTCCTTACGGGGTGACATGACCTAGAAGGTTCCTCTGGTCATACCAAATCGCTACCACAACAGCCGGTTCTATCGCACCGGAATGACCCGGGTTTTTTCACCCGGCCAAGGGCTGTTATTTCAGTGTAACCCTGTCCAATCTGGGGCAGGGCGAAGCACTGTTAACAACAACAGGTGAGGCATCATATCCGTAGATCAACCATCGAGTTGCACGTCATTACCTGGCCGGCAGTACATGGGGAAAAGACAAAGAAACATTGCTACATATAAGGCTATTGGCCGGCCGGTTATCGACTATGCTGCGCCCATATGGTCGACCAATCTCTCTGACACCAACTGGAGGAAATTGCAAGTCTGTCAAAATATCGCCATCAGAACTGCTACGGGATGTCTGTTTATGTCATCTGAGTCTCACCTCCATCAAGAGGCAAAATTGCTCAATGTTCAAGAGCACGGGGACTCTTGAGTAGACAGTTCCTTCTGAACTGTCATAAGCCTAGTCATCCAAATCGACATCTTTTGGATGTAGCACCGCCCCCCGCACTACGATGAGATCGGGCACCATATCTCTTTGCCGTTTGATCTGCGGAACCATGACCTCCACACCGAGTCGGTAGACAGATCTCTCAGATCTCGGCCTGTGAATCCCGTTATTAATACTCAACCACCTGAATTGGCTGAAGAGGAGCGTGTACTTCCGAGGGAGACTAGAGTCATACTAGCACAACTTCGCTTTGGATATTGTAATAGGTTAAACTCTTACTTATCCAGACTGAACGCCAACATACCAAACACATGCCCTGCATGTGGTATGTCCCCTCATGATACAATACATCTCTGTTGTTGTTGTTGTTAACAGTGCTTCGCCCTGCCCCAGATTGGACAGGGTTACACTGAAATAACAGCCCTTGGCCGGGTGAAAAAACCCGGGTCATTCCGGTGCGATAGAACCGGCTGTTGTGGGAATGACCATACATCTCTTCTCCTGTTCAGTTGAACCCACTCTTCTAACACCTACATCACTCTGGTCCAACCCTGTGGAAACTGCGCGTTTCCTTGGACTTCCGTTAGAAGAGCCTGATGACAATTTAGAGTGATCGAGCCCATTGGGAAGGGCGAAGCACTGTTCACAACAACAAAATATATAAACATTGACGACGAAGAAATACTCATATCCTTGGACGATGTGTCTTATTCTAAGAATATTCAACCGATAACATACTTACGAGAGTTGTTAAGAAATGCATTCATGTCAGAATACAATCCATACATTCCCATTCACTGAATAACAATTTTGAATTGAAGCCTTTAATCCATTTTTTGTAATAAGGAATGCAAAATTCACAAACGTTGCATTGTGAACGCACATAATCAGAGGTCCATCCTTTGAAAACTTTTATTAGAAGATAATCAACGCATCGTCGATAATCGGACATTGAGTAAACGGTTTTTGGGCCAACCTAAGCCTATACACGTTTACTAGTATTTTCAGACCTTCTAAGAAACTCACCAGGCTTTCAAGACGATGAAACCGGTTTCAAGATATGCGTACACATTGGTTCTGGGAGTAATAAAATAACGGACCGAAATAATACGCAAATTTTCGCCGTCTGGAATTGTTGAGCTAAAACTCTACGCTCTTATCTCTTACGTCTATAAAAATCCGAATTCAGACGGTGCAGGCTCATTAATTTAATCAGAGCACACAGCGGCGGAAAAATATATAGCGACGAGAATTTTTTACACGTTTTTTATAAAAGTATAGCCCATTAACTAATAAAAAACATGCAAGAACAAATTTCTCCCAAAAACGTTTACAATGACCAACTTTATCATCATAACTTAATCAGAGTTTAGTGTAAACGAAAATGTCGTTCTGAGGCAAGCCATGATTAGGTTATCATGTGATAAATTAACCGATAATTTCATATATTCATAAAATTGCACTTTGTCATTAGTCTAAAATAAGAAAATTACAAATCAGATAAAATGGTATTGTGTTATTAAATCAAAATTAAAATACTACTATTATTTACGAAGGGAGTTATCTATCTCCGCCACCCCCTGTATACGCCGCTGTGGTAGATGATGTGGTATTGTACCGAAAACACCGATGTTTTTACCGATTTTTCAAAGACGCGTTTAGTCAAAAGACGCGTTTCGGTTGCATCAATTATATTTCGAAGGCGGAAAGATGATATTATTAATTATCTAAAAGATATAACTAAAAAACTTAAGGGAAATGCTCCTGTATCAGCACCTTTATAACTTTTAAACTATTAATAAAATCACTCTGGCTTATGATTCCTGGGACAGAAACATCTGTCGATACTTCTCCTGACATTTTTCACGAGCTTTAACAGTTGACGTAAGTAAAGAAATGCCGATTTTTCCAATAAAAAAAAATCAGAATAACATTGTATTTTTATTCACATTTTTATTTACAAAGGTATTTTACAAAGTCAAATTCCATTCAATTCGGTAAATAAAACTACTTTCTTCAAGAAAGTGATTTCAAAACAGGTCAGGAGAGCGTTACCTATTTAATTGCAAGAGTTATAACCATGATCAAATAATTTATCATTAAATCATGGTTATAACCCAAAACTTTAAACTGGTTGGGTCACCTGACGTTTTCCTTTCTTCACTTCACTGAGCTCTAAAATGCGATTCTGATATGTGCCATTAAAACTGTTTTCAGAAACACATTTTGAATTGCATTGGAACAAGTTGTTCTTTCTTATTATAGAATTGTAAGAATAAAAGTAATTTTTATCATTGAAAATGTTTAAATTTGTAGAAAATCGGATTTTTTGAGTTTTTTTAGAGTTTGGCGTTAACACCAAATACTATATAGTGGCGTTAACTTTTTTCACTTCACTTCTAATCGAAAATTTGAAGTAAAACGAAAATCGTGGTGATTTGACGTATTTACTTGACACTTTGATATACATAAGTCAATAGTTGCATTGCAATCAGCTATTCCGATCAGTATCACGATCAAGATCTCACGGGAACGATACGATAAGTTGTATGAGAGTTGTGTGTGCATATACGTGCGTTTATAAATATATATTTGTGCTACCAAGCAAATAAGGGTTGGCTGTCAAAAAATCTACTACAACGAACTAAACGAACAGAGCTTCTATACGGATTTGATCCACATAAATATCAAGATCACAACGTTGTTGTTGCATTTACATGCAACATTTCTATCTGGATCTGGATCACTCCTGATGGGAACACGTCTAATATCTATTAACTCAATTTGTTTATGCCGGTCCGCGCTTTCGTCGAACAAAACCAATAACGTTGTGAGAATAGCACTACGGGATATAAAAATTGCCTATTTTCCCATTTAACTAAAATGGAACTTGTTCTATTCTCTAGAAGATACAAAGTCCCGAAATCAGGGCAAGGTATATATCGTGGAGTTTCTGCGTTACAAAACCTATTTTTGTGCTTGAAACGGATTAGGTTTCGTTTTTATTTACAAATAAGAATAACTGTTAGGGTATCAGTTTTGAAAACTTGAGCAGTTTCAAAAGGCTACGGTAACGATTTGGTTCCATTCCTGGCGCTCAAAGTAAAAAGGACGTGTTATTGAGTAGTCATAACCGCGCAATGTGATTAAAAAGAGGCTAAATCGGCAAAAAAAAAGTTAGAAAAGGCTAAAATTAAGAAAAAAAGAAGCTAAAAAAAGTCAGACTTTTTTTACGAAATCCATTTCAAATTTTTATTTTAGTTTAAACTATTTGTATATAAAGCTGTAGACATAACTTGAAGGAACTATTCTTGGTTCAACACATATCAGGAACTTTTTCCTTGACTAGGAATTTTTTCAAAGAATCAGAAGAGCTTGAGCCTGCGTACAAATTTCGGTATTTATCATAGAGATGAGATCACGGTAATTTAAAAATTAGTGCAATTCTAATATTAAGCAGCGAGTTAAGCATTTTAATTTTTAATAACTATGTTCCTTAATGTAGAAATTAATAGATGTGCAGAATATCTAATCCTGATGATATTCAGCTGCCTAGATCTTTTAGATTAAAATCAAAGAGTGTGTGGGTATTCTGTGAAATTAAAATTTCGAGAGATATATTTAACACGTGTTTAATGGTGGAAAGATTTTACAAGAGTGCCGGGGAAAGAAAATATAACAAGCCAACTTCAAATGACATTTCTACATATACATATGTATATATTATATTGTTAAATAGAATAAAGACGTATTGTGATTGAACGTTAGAGATGGTAAAATACTTTTGCTTATATCCAACACTTAACTAAGTTTTTAAAATGTTAACGAACTAAAAATTCTTTCAGCTTCCGCATTACTGAAAGGTCATACCAAAACGGTAAATACGAATTCGACCAGTTCTAAAAAAGGGGGTACGTTTAATGAATTTTTATGTTCTTGGACTTCCGCCCAAAATTCTATGGTAGAGGTCACACTCGTCCACTGTACGGTTATTAGCTTTCGCCACTGCAGCCCAATCAATGCTACTTGACTTGGAGAATACCTAGAATTTTCTTTTTGAAAGTGAGAAAATACATCCGGCGTTGTAACTTTCAAAGAATTATCAACTGAAAAAAAATGTATCTTTAGTAAAGAGTGCATATTATCAGGTAGGCGATTTCGCAATTGGGTTATCAACACCATTAAAAGTAGTTGACAATTTTCCCTACCAACCATGGCTATCCACTTTTTGTAATGTGACGAATTCGATGATTCCTTGATTATCAATCCTGGGTTCGATCACTATAAAGTCGAATAAACACACGCACAGATAATGTAAGTAATAGCTAGTTTTATTTACTAGTAATAAACGCAAAACAATTTTAAGAGTTTGATAACTTTACAGTAGTTCACTATTGAACGCTTGAAAATAAACTGATCAACCTGCCTTGCTTGGTCACCGCCTTATATAGTCCAACAGGGTGCTTGCCTACGCACCGAGAACTTTCTTGGTTGTTCGCTTTTCGTGTTCTGGAAGGGTCGGTGTTATTTATTGGCATCTCCTCTTTGCATTGTATTCGCAAACACTCGCGCCATCTCTTTTCCTCTTCCTAGTTATACGCTTGCATGCATAAGCGTAGCCATCGTTATCTCGGGTGTGTTAACTAGTGGTGGGAGTGTTATTGAGTTAGGGATGGTACATGCTTGAGAATAATCGCCACACTGCCCTCCACCTCCACATTGCCGGAACCAAACGCAGCTAGCCTTTCCAAATGGACCACCTTCATCTTATTCCTTGGCCTTCCCATAGTTTGTATGCGATATACCACATCGTTGATCCGTTTTATGACTTTGTATGGGCCTTCCCAGTTACATTGTAGTTTTGGGGACAAACCTTTCCTACGCTGTGGGTTGTATAGCAGCACTAAATCTCCTTCTATAAAACCTTTCGAATTTATTGCTTTGTCGTACCTGGCCTTCATCTTATCGCTCATGATCTTAGTGCGTTGTCTCACAAGGTCGTGAATTTCTCTCATTTCTTCTTCCAATACGCTAGTAGATTTCCGAGCATTTACTCCTGCATCAGCGTTTATCCCAAACTTCAAGTCAGCTGGCAATCGAAGATCATTCCCGAAAATTACCTTTGCCGGAGTCTGACCAGTTGTTTCATGTACTGCAGAGCGATATGCCATTAGGAATAAGGAGATGTGAGTATCCCAATCCTTCTGGAACTTATCCACTACTTTCTTCAGGTGCTCTTCCAAGGTTCTATTGAATCGTTCCACCATGCCATCTGACTGAGGATGTAGTGCAGTTGTTCGAGTTTTCCGAATGCCCAATGTCTTGCACATTTCCTGGAACACAGCTGATTCGAAATTTCTGCCTTGGTCAGAATGTATCTCCATCGGTGCACCAAACCTAGGTACCCAATTGTTAGTAAACACTTCTGCTATGGTTTCTGCCTCTTGATTTGGAATAGGGTACACTTCTGGCCACTTGCTGAAATAGTCCATAACTACCAGGACATATTTGTTTCCGAGTTTGCTAGTAGGAAATGGACCAGCTACATCCATGGCTATCCTCTCAAATGGCGCACCTGAGTTATACTGTTTCATTTGGCCATGGCTCCTTGATTTCGGTCCTTTAGCTTTGATGCATACTTCACAGTTGGCAATCCACTCCGCGACCGATTGACGGCAACCAACCCAATAGAATCTTTGCTTGACTTTTTCCAAGGTTTTGGTGACTCCAAGATGACTTCCGCTTGGACCGTTATGTAATTCATTGAGTACATCAGGGATTTTCTTCCTTGGGACGACAATTAGCTTTCGAACACATTGACCATCCTCACTTTCCCATATTCGATGCAAACAACCGGATTCTAATTGCAAACTATTCCACTGTGCCCAATATGACTTGGCAACAGGACTTTCTGCTGACATCTCCTCTCTTGATGGTCGCTCGTTTCGTTCGATTCCTTGCATTACACGTGTAAGATTTGGATCTTCGTGCTGAAACCTCCTTAATTGATCCGTGTCCCATTCGTCCGTAGATGTTATAGTCATGAGCCGCACATCTATAATGTCTTCCTTGGCCTCAGCTTTGGAACAATGCTTGCATTCCAAGTTACATGGTCTTCGTGACATTGCATCAGCATTTCCGTGGGTGCTACCTTTGCGATGCTCTATGGAAAAGTCATAACTTTGCAGTCGCTCTATCCACCGTGCCAATTGACCTTCCGGATTACGGAACTGTAAGAGCCATTTCAACGCTGCGTGGTCTGTCCTGACATGGAATCGCTGCCCATAGAGATACTTGTGGAAATGCTTAACGCACTCTACCAATGCCAACAGTTCTCTCCGGGTTACACAATAGTTCCTTTCAGGCTTCCCAATTGTTCGGCTATAGTATGCAACTACCTTCTCCTGTCCATCAACAATCTGGGACAAAACACCTCCTATAGCATAACCACTCGCATCTGTATCCAGAATAAACTTTGAACCTGGAATTGGATATGCTAACATCGGGGCAGTGCATAGTCGTTCCTTCAATGTATGAAAAGCCACCTCCTGTTCCTTCTTCCATTCAAAACTCATATTCTTCCTTGTAAGGTCATGGAGACTACTAGCTACGCTGGCAAAACTTGGTACAAATCGGCGATAATACGTGCACAGCCCAAGGAAGCTCCGTAACTCATGCAAATTTCTCGGTCTTGGCCAATCCTTTACGGCTTCGATCTTTTCCTTAGCAGTGCAGATTCCCTCCGTAGTTACCTTGTGACCCAAATAACTTACTTCCTTTTTAAACAAGGAACACTTCTTGGGACTTAGTTTCAGACCAGCACCAGCTATTCTTTGGAAAACTTCATCCAAGTTCTTTAGGTGTTCCTCAAAGCTTTTTCCCAGCACGATAATGTCGTCGAGATACACCAAACATGTTTGCCAGTGCAATCCTTTTAGTATCTGGTCCATGAGTCTCTCAAAAGTAGCTGGAGCATTGCATAGTCCGAAGGGCATTACCGTAAATTGCCAAAGCCCTTCTCCAACGCTGAAAGCCGTCTTCTCTTTATCTTCATCCTTTACCTCCACTTGCCAGTAGCCGCTTTTCAAGTCCAGTGTGGAAAACCATTTCGTGCCAGATAACGAGTCCAGAGTATCGTCGATTCTTGGCAATGGATAACTGTCCTTCTTCGTTACGTCGTTCAATTTCCGGTAATCCACACAGAACCTCATTTTTCCATCTTTCTTTTTCACTAGTACTACCGGTGAGCTCCATGGACTAGCTGATGGTTCGATCACGCCGCTGTCACTCATTTCCTGTATAATTTCTTTAACTACTTGGCGTTTGGCCAATGGAATACTACGAGGAGCTTGGCGGATGGGCCTTGCATCACCAGTATCAATTTGATGCTTCACAACTTTGGTCCGACCTGGTTTAGAACCATCCTTGTCAAATATGGTCGAGTACTTTGATAGAAGTTCCTTTGCCTTTTTCTGATGATCTTTTTCGAGGCCTGCCGTCCACGACGTGATATCATCTGAAAGATTAATCTTGATGGTAGCATCATTTTCCTGAAGCTGTTCGCAATTGATAACTACCTCGACCTCTTGGCATTGTCCCAATATTGCTCCTTTGGAAAGTTTAATCGGCGATTTGAACTCATTAAGTACTCTTACCGGTACACGCCCATCTTGTTTTGTCATGGCCAGGGTTTTTCCTACTAATATGTTCGTCCTTGATTTGTTTGCTGCCTCGACAACCCACAACTTGTTTGTCCCATAATCTCCATCAATCTTTGCCCATATGATTGCTTCCGACTTCGGTGGAATTTGTTGGCTCTCCTCCACAAGCACTCGCTTACTAACGTATTTGTTTTCGTAACCAAAATTTAATGGCACATCCATGTTCTGGTAATTCATAATCCTGTTTTGCATGTCGATCTTGATGCCTTGCTCGCTTAAGAAGTCCACACCAACTATGATTTCGTCAACAATATCTGCTACTATAAAACTGTGTAGAACGGCCACGTTCCCAATTGCGATTTCACATGTTACTTCTCCTAGGACATGGGTGTCCTCACCAGTGGCCGTACGTAACTTTGCTCCATGCAATGGTCTCACCTCCTTGTTGACTAAATCAGATCGAATTATGGAATGCGATGCGCCTGTATCCACAGTTAGTAAGTGCTCTTTTCCATCCACATATGCAACAACAGTAACATTACTAGCTTTCCTTCCGATCTGTGAGACAGAGATTATGGGGCATTCATTTGCGGGAGCCAGTCCACGCCCCTTTCGGCTGACTCGATTTAGTTTAACGACTGATTTGGTTGGGAAATTTGCTCATCTCCTTCAGCTTTGCGTTTTCGTCCACCTGAATTGCTGAGGTTACTGGAGCCAGTGCCGCAATAACGTGCTATGTGACCAGGTTTTCCGCACTTAAAGCATTTAATGGCACCATCACTTTTTTTCTGTACTCCGTTCAACGCTTCCAAAATTTTGTCTACCCAAGCCGGAGTTTCCACTTCTACACGATGAGCCTTGTACGCAGGTTTACTTAATAGCGAGGCTGTTTCCTGCGTTAGAGCATGTGATACCGTTTCAGAGAATGTCCGTTTGGGGTTTGCATATGTGGCCCGCTTCGTCTCTACATCGCGTATTCCATTTATAAAACTTTGGATTTTTACCCTCTCAGTGTACTCCACAGGTGCGTCCGCATTTGCCAAATGGGCCAATCTCTCGATGTCCGATGCAAATTCCTGCAAAGTCTCATTAGGTTTCTGGGATCGATTCTGTAGCTCTATTTGGTATATCTGCTTTCGATGTTCGCTACCATAGCGTCTTTCAACCGCACCCATCAATGCATCATAACTGTTCCTTTCGGACTCGGGAATAGTCTGTAAGATTTCTGCTGCAGGTCCCTTCAATGCCACGAATAGTGCTGCAACTTTATCTTCAGTGCACCAATTATTCACCGCAGCCGTCTTCTCAAATTGTAGCTTAAATACCTGGAATGGAACAGAACCATCAAAGGAAGGTGATTTTACCTTGGGCGTATTCCCTAAAGCAGATTGACGATTTAGTTGCAATTCCTGGATACGACCTCTCAATGCATCTACATCAGCATCGATTTTCTCCTGCAATTGTGCAATTTTTGCATCTTGCACTTCTAGTTTTGATGACACCTTTGCTTCCTGTTCTTCCAACTGCGATGAGATATATGCCTTCTGTTCTTCCATTTGAGATCTCATGTATGCCTTCGTTTCATCTAGCTGAGCTGAAATCTGGGATGTCATATGTGTCTTCTGTTCCTCGAGCTGAGATGCCATTCGAGATGTAATACGTGTATCCTGTTCTTCAAGCTGAGATGCCATGTGTGCCTTCTGTTCTTCCAGCTGAGATACTATACAAGTTTTCTGCTCTTCCATTTTAGTCGACATCTGAGTTAATACGGCCAATATCATGTTTGTGTCCACGGTTGCTACTGGATTCGGAGACTCCTTTTTTTCTTCCATTTTTGTCAGTGCCTCCTCCACAAGATGAAAAACATGATCATCAACGTTGATTCCTTCTGCTTCCATAGCCTCTCGCAATCGTGACTGTAACTCTGATTTATTGCCTGTAGTGTTCAGTCCGCGTTGTTCCAACTCATTTTTGAGTTGCTGAATCTTTAATTCATTCAGCTTCGCCATGCCCTTGTTATCCTTGAAATCACTGGTATTTATTCAACAATCCCACTTCTGACACCAATTGTGACGAATTCGATGATTCCTTGATTATCAATCCTGGGTTCGATCACTATAAAGTCGAATAAACACACGCACAGATAATGTAAGTAATAGCTAGTTTTATTTACTAGTAATAAACGCAAAACAATTTTAAGAGTTTGATAACTTTACAGTAGTTCACTATTGAACGCTTGAAAATAAACTGATCAACCTGCCTTGCTTGGTCACCGCCTTATATAGTCCAACAGGGTGCTTGCCTACGCACCGAGAACTTTCTTGGTTGTTCGCTTTTCGTGTTCTGGAAGGGTCGGTGTTATTTATTGGCATCTCCTCTTTGCATTGTATTCGCAAACACTCGCGCCATCTCTTTTCCTCTTCCTAGTTATACGCTTGCATGCATAAGCGTAGCCATCGTTATCTCGGGTGTGTTAACTAGTGGTGGGAGTGTTATTGAGTTAGGGATGGTACATGCTTGGGAATAATCGCCACAGTAATTTTCTTATCGAATCCCAAGACCATCTCTATTTTTTTTCCTCCTCCATACCAACACCAACGCATATTTCTGGGATATTTTTCTTAAACAAAAATCATTATGATTTTTCACTATTGCTATTTCTATTAGTGTGAATGAAATAGTAAGATTTTAGTAACTAAAAACAAAGCCATAACAAAGGGAAATTAAACAGCTGTTTCCATGAATTAAAGCTTCTGTCAAAATAAGAAATATATTTTAAAATGTTTGTTCAAAATTTGTTATTCAATAAAAACAATCAAGTAAGTACTATAATTTGAAGCCATTATTAATAATAATATTAATATTGCTAATAAATTCTATGATTCTACAGGGGGCAACTATTGGGGGCAGTCGAAGATAAGCGATAACGGCCTAAATTCAACAGCCAAGATGTAGAGGCGGTTAGCAGTCGTCCGTGAAGTGCGTCTATCTTCGCAATTGGTAAGAGCTAGTCGAACCCTTTAACGTTATAACGAGTTTACGTATATACGCACCGCGCTGGACATTTTGTAGGCTGTTAAGATATTGGTTCGTTCCATAGGCTTTCTACCATACCATAGAGCCATATGTCAGCACCGGTCGCATCTGTAGTACCGTCTTCTGTTTAAGACGCCATTGTCATTAAACATCTATTTATAATTATGGAAATCTATTTCTAATTATGGAATAATGGCCTTGGAATAGCAGTGCCCATATACACAACGCCACCTAAACTTTGTGGTGTCCTTCACACAGCGTACCTGTTGCGTAGGAGGAGCGAATAGGCATCGTACGAATTGATCTTCAAGGCTCGTTGGAGTCCAAAGGGGCCTTATTAGGGGTTTTGTTTTCTTACACAAGTATTTTTAAGTAAGTTTCTATATTTAATTGGATCCTAACTAATTTTTCTTCTCTTTCTCTCCGTATAGAGAAGTGACGTAATGGAACCAATGACCCCTTTGGTTTAGCCTTCCAGCTGGTCACCCTCTCCTCCATAGCGGGTGCTCTTGTAATTTAGTTTATTTTCATTTTGTTTGTTTTAATTCTTAAGATTTCATTTGATTTCATTCCATTTCATTTCATTTTTTACATTTCATTTGATTTCACTTCACTTTATTTTATTTCGTTTGATTTCATTTCATTCCACCTGTTTTCGTTTGATCCAATTTCATTTCACTTAATGTCATTTCATTTGATTTTTGTTTATTTCATTTAATTTTTTTACATTTCATTTCATTTGATTCCACCTCATTTTATTTATTTCATTTGATTTCGTTTCATTTAATTTAATTTCATTTTATTTTATTTTATTTTATCTTATTTCATTTCATTTAATATCATTTAACTTCATTTCATTTCATTTTACTTTATTTATTCAACTTTGGTTTAGTTAGGTGTCTATGTATTATATATGTAAATATTTACTATGTGAAATACATTTTTTTATAAATAAATAAAAATATCAAAAAAAAAACCTTTTTTGAAAATAGATTGGAAATTTTTTTATAGATTTATGGGTATAGAATTTAAGAGGATGGCAACCCATGCAGTGCCTAAAAGTATGCAATCTTTGCTGTGCTATCAGGTTTGTTTTGGGAAATTTTTTAGTTAGAGAAGTGCAGCTTTGTTATTTCTTAATGGCGTTTCAGAATGAGTGCGAGTGCGATGCGTAATCACATGTACACGCCATATGCAAGGGGAAAGTGGATAATATCTGCACGCCGCCCATACAAAACTATCCACTTTTTTATCTTCATTTCTGGATAGCGCGACCTATGTTTTATCCATTTTTTTATCTGCGTATGGTTGGTAGGGTTTACGAATAATTTTCTGTATTTCGTCATCAATACTACCTTCATTCAACTTTAATTTTATATATTCCTCGAATTTGTATGAAAAATATAGTGTTGGGACCAGAAAAGGTTTGGAGTAAAAAAAGGCTAGAAAAAAGCCACGAAGCTAAAACCAAAATTATGAGGCTAAAGGACAAAAAAAGGCTAAATCTAGCCTCGAAAAGGCTAACCTGGTCACACTGCTGACTAGTATGCCGCTCATTTCTTTTCTGATACAGTCACATGTTGCGCAGAGATACATATGCACAATGTATGAATGATATAACGGTGTGAGGGCCTTTTGCGTGTACTTCCGAGGGAGACTAGAGTCATACTGGCACAACTTCACTCTGGATATTGTAATAGGTTAAACTCTTACTTATCCAGACTGAACCCCAACATACCAAACACATGCCCTGCATGTGGTATGTCCCCTCATGATACCATACATCTCTTCTCCTGTTCAGTTGAACCCACTCTTCTAACACCTACATCATTCATTCCGTTAGAAGAGCCTGATGACAATTTAGAGTGATCGAGCCCATTGGGCAGGGCGAAGCACTGTTAACAACAACAACCCTATCCGCCAGAAATAAGCATAAACTCGGGGCTCTTCAGTACATTATTTATCTACGCCCTCGCGCTGGAGGGCTAGAAGTAATACGAGGAAAAGAAGTCCTATGACAATTACATTTTCAATTCCTTTCCAAAGTATTGGGGAAGAAATTACATTGGCGCAAATTATATTTTTTTTTTCAATTACAAAAAATTAATTTTTGTATTCGATCCTCAAAACGAGGAAATTGTTTTTGGTAATTTTTCTTCAGGCATTGAAATGTACCCAATTCCTTTTGTGTGGGGAAACGGTATTTATTTTCCGATTACTTGTAATTGGGGATTGAGAGTAATTTGATTCCCAAAGAAATTATTACTACCCAGCTCTGTTGACAATTACTCAATTTTATTTTAGACTCACGGAATTGACATTTGTATATATTCATTTTGAGCCGTTTGCTACTTGTGAGTTTATATGAAGCTGGTGATATTTGCTTATCGACTGCTGAGTGGAAGATCACCCTATTTCAAAATTGTTTTCAATAACGCCCTATTGTAAAATTTGATTTAAGAACGCCCTATCTGAACGAAAATTCAATACATTTTTAGCTGAGATAGGGCGTTTTTGAATCAAATTCTCAGATAGGGCGTTGTTGAAAAAAATTCTGAGATAGGCCGTTTTTGAAAAATATTTTGAAATAGGGTGATATTCCACTCAGCAGTCGTTATATTGTGTAGATATTCCTAAATTTCACAAAAGTTGGCTTTTATGACATATTTATCTAAATTTAATATTTTATGAAGAAAAACATATGAAATACCATAAACATTTAAAAATTTCAAAAAATGTATGGAAAAATATATGCAAGTAATAGGATTGCCGTCGGTGAATAAAACAAAAACGTTGCTATTATTATTTAGTTAAAATATTGCACAAGTTTGTTTATTTTGGTATTTAATATAATAAATGGAAAATAATTATAATATGGTAACTGCAACCAAAATTAAATGGCTTTTTAAAAGCTACAAGTTCTATTTATTGATTGCCTTATTTTGGTTGTGGGTGTGTATGGGTGGCATATGCATGATTTGCCATATTCATTTTTGATCATCCAAATCCAATGCAAAAGCACCCGATCGGAGCAAACAAAAATCCACCCTTATATATATGCGTACTAATGTACACATGCATGAATGCTTCATTGTACAACTCTACAAGTAAGTTATGTTTGTTCCTTTCTCTTTCTAACACACAGTCTTTTGACACTGACGAAAACGTCAAACCATTGTACAACTCTACAAATAAGTTATGTCGGCATCCCTTTCTCTTCCCTCTCTCTCTAGCTGATAGGCGTTTGACACTCACTCACATGTCAAACAAGCATTTG
Organism: Merzomyia westermanni; assembly: GCA_949987695.1. Classification (NCBI taxonomy): domain Eukaryota; kingdom Metazoa; phylum Arthropoda; class Insecta; order Diptera; family Tephritidae; genus Merzomyia; species Merzomyia westermanni. The sequence continues at coordinate 160,793,969 of OX465289.1, read as the reverse complement.
ACACTCACTCGTGGCTGGGTTGTTGGTCAGCTAACAATGAAGGGATGCAAAGGCTTAGTGCAAAAATGGACTGAATTTTACAGCTGGGCTGCTGTGTTAGTTAATTTCTTTAACTGAATTTAGTATGAAAACGTGTTTATAAATTTGGAAAATAACTAATAATAAGCTCTAACTGAATAAAAATAAATGGTAATTCTATACGACCATACGTAACTGCTAAAACACGTCCAAAATTATCAGTAGACGCGCTTTGACTTTGGAATCAATAATAATCCGAAAGCGGAAACTCGATTATATATTTCTATCAAGAGATATTTGCAATCAAAGTTGAAAATCTTCTGTCATTTTCATGTGTGTCAAGAAATACTGGGGATCGCGTAGCCGGTGTTGGACCGGCAAGTGTTATTTTTTTGAAGCGCGGCCTACGCAGAAAGGTGTTCTGCATATAAATACCATCGATCAGACCCCCCGTTTGCGACCGGACCTAGGCCATTTTTTGGTTTTTGTCCAATAACTTTTCACTGAAATAACATATTTTCCGCTTTCGGATTATTGATACCGAGGTCAAAACACGTCTTTTGATACCTTTCCTGATATTTTTGGACGTGTTTTATCAGAATTACCGTTGTTTTCGTTGTTAATAAAGTTATTTCCATCTAATTATATGATTAACTTATTAGAAATATCTGGATTATTTGCAATAACTTTTCTTATGGTAATATTACTGAGGCCGTGTGCTAATCGGAAACATTTTACTCAAAGGAAAAATAAGGTGAACTTATTTTCTATGGAGTAAAAATATTTTTCATTTCGCTGTGCCAAATGAAATGGTAAAATTTGACAGTTGTAAATTTTGACATCTGAAAAAATCACGCGCGAAAGCAAATAGTCTGTGAATTAATTTTAAATGTACTTATTTTTTTGCCATTATGTTTCGTATTTTTTGCGTTAAATTACATTTTGTCGTTTAATAACGTGTTGGGATATAAATTCATTTTAAATAATATGATTGGCAATACCGAATGCATATATGTGTAACACATTCGTAGTTGTAAAAATTTTACCTAGCCCTATGGGCTAGGGTAAATTCTGACGTTCATACTCACCGCGATAAATGTCGGAATTTTCTTTCGCTCTGTCAAAATTTACAATTTTCAACCGATTGGCACAGAGCCTGGAAAAGACATCTTTACCATGGAAAAACAGTTCAGTAACTGCGAACTTGTGAAGCCCCCTTAGCTATTATTTTTTAAAGTAGTTTTGTTTAGTAACTCTTACTTTTTTTAAATAAAAAGTTGAATTTATTAATTTTATTTGTAAATATTGCGTCAGTTATGTATATGGGTGATAATAGGCCTACAGGGGAACGGCACACCCAATAAAATTTAGATAGCGGACCTACATTGCAGCCTCCTGGAGCCCGATTCTGTAAATTTTAACCACTCGCTGCAGCTAATAGTGAATAGGGAAAAGCGTTAAAAATGGTGTTAAGCGAAGTTAACGCTAACACCTGGCGTTAAAATAGTTACAGAATCGACCTACTGGGTGGTGTGGGAAAACAATGGTTAGCAAAGTGTCTAAAAGGGGTCTAATGAGAAGCGGGTGACTTCCTAACATGAAACCCCAACCATCGCGTGCAAAACGTTTTAATTTTTCTCTAATATCATTCAAATATGACTTCTATAATCTTTTCTAAAAAAGTTCACATAAGCGCGCCCTTATATGTACGCTTGGTACACACCATGCACACACAAAAGAAAAACAAGAAATAAGCATGCGGATTTTAGGAGACACACTTTAAACAGTAGGGAACTTTATTAAGATACGATATAAATAAGAAAAATGCTTCTTAAGTTGAAATATTTGAAGATAATCATCAAATTAGCACGTAAAGAAGAACAAGCGAATTGCCATGACAACATCAACTATATGGTTGTTTTTATAGGTAGCACAGAAATTTTTATAAAGATTTCAAAGATATCAAAAACTGGTACTTAAATAAGTAAAACTATTGCAAAAATAGGTCTACTGGAAATTATGCGCTTTAAACAATAATTTGCTGCAACTAATTTCTCTTATTTATTTATTTATTGTATATGTTTCAATAGCATCGTCTACTTTTTGTCTGCTGCCAATGAGTACGACTCTGCGTTTAATGGCTTCTGAATGACAAGCTCTTTACATGGTGGGCACAGCTGTGGACGAACAGCTGATACATATCTTACTTGTAGACCTTTACAATGCGTCAAACCAGCGGTTTACACTGACGAAAATGTAAAAAAATAACCTGGTGCAGCAGCCCCAGTCGTAGCAGGGATGTAGTTTTCAATCAAAAATGGAGCGAAATTCCAGTGTAGGGTTGCTGTGTAGGTTAAATTTTTAAACCAATTTAGTATGAAAATGTTTAACCAATTTAAATGTAAGACAAATTTTTGAACTAAAATTGTCGAAAAATAAATGGATTTTGTAGTTTTGATGAAATTTAATAACTCTTAAGATAAGGAAATTTATTTTTGGAGCAACTGGAAACTTCAAGCAACCTTTCACAGCGTCTTCGGAACAAGTAGAACTCTTTGAGGAAGCTGAACGATTGCTTAATTCTTTGAAAGTACATGATAAAGACGGTCGTGACACCACGAATGCCTTTAGCTTCATTCAAGACTGGCTCCTAAATATTAATAGCTTACGACATTTGGGGCGATTCTGGTCAGGTAAGGGATTCAAACATTTAACGACCCGAAAATTTAAAAAAAAATAATAATTGGTGCTATATATACCTCCTGCGGAGTTTAAGGCCGAGCTTCTCCACCAATTTGTGGTGTGCTGCTTCTAATTTTTCCTACAAATTCGCGGGACCTACAGTTTTTTGTCGATTCGGAACGGCATTGCAAAGCAGATGAATTTTTGCTGAGAAGCCTTCCATGGCAGCCTGTAGTGATGATTTGGTCAGGGACACCAGCTAGCAAACATTTCAAGGTCTACCTAGACCTAAGTTAAGGTCTTTTCAGAATGTTCATATTGATATATCTGTTCATATAGATGGAAGCAGTTTTCTTCGTCGTAGTGCCTTCGTATATTTTTGTGATTAATTTATATTTTAAATATTTGAACATTGCTTAATGCCTTTGCCCATATTTAATGGTGGTGTTAGTGGAAATGACTTCCTCTTTACAATGGAGAAACAGTTCGGCAACTGCGAACTAGTGAAGCCGCCTTTTGAATTGATTCACTTTATTTCACAATTCCAAAAAATGTATGCGGATAATTTCGAATCCTCTTGCCATAGAGTTGGTTTTACCCAAATACTCTTCGAGATAATGGTTGACGTTGCGAAACTGCAAACCAGACGTCATTAAGGGCCGTTTACTCAATGTCTGCTTATGATAAACTTTATCACATGATAACCTAATCAAAAGTTGCATTTCGAACGCATAAAAAGTGACAGCTGCTCTTGTTTAAAATTTTAAATGAATCATTTTGGCGTACAAATTTCGATTGTGATATTTCTATATATGGACATTATTACATTTTCAAACTCCATTACTCGCAGATTTTGTTACCAAACTATTTATCACAAAATCGGATGTTTACTTTTAGCTGTCACTTTTTGTTTTGATAAGCACATAGTCAGAGGCCCATCCTCTGATAATTTTTATAAGAAGATAATCAGCGAACTGTTGCTAATCAGACATTGAGTAAATGGTTTTTTGGTCAAGCTGTGATAAAGTCTTGATTTAACAGTTAATCATACATTGAGTAAATGGCCCTAAAGCGTGTTTTCAACACTCAGTGGGTGCCGTAACGAGAAAGCATTGTACTTGTTGAACCTGTTGCTGTTGCCTGCTCCAATGTACTCCTTTTTCTTAGTTTATTGTGGTGTTTGACCTTCACTGTCGGCAATTTCTATCCGTCCAGACTGCAAAGGGAATGTATTCTATCCTTTTGATGCCATGTGAATATGTAAAATGCTCACTTAGCTAAACGAAAATATAAAGCAAATCTTACAGGGTGACACTGCATTTTAAGCAATACCTAAGGACGTATGCGCTTTCTTTTTGTTGGCAGATATAGTCACTCATGGACACGGCTAGTTCTTCTTCCATTAACTTGCACTGTAAAGATGTAAAATTGTTTATTATACGAAATATTTTTTTTTTGTTTTGGATTTGGTTGAATGGGCAGGTGTATCCCAACGCCATGTTGTACTCTTCAGATTGTTATGTCTTAGCACAATAAGATCCATGATCTTTTATAGTACAACAAAACTTTAAATGTAAACAATGGTAACAACAAAAATATTGCATTGCAACAACAAATAAAAAAAAATAAATTAATTAAAACTAGAAGTTATGATAAATAAATTTTAATAATAACACAGTGGATATACTCGTATATATTGGCTAGAAGGCAGGTATTATCTTATAGATAGCGAAACTAAAAGACATACAAGGTGGCGCAAAAGTAAGCTTCCGATGTTCAGCATATTGGTTGTGGCACGTGCAGTGTGTGCTGTTGCACCGTCTTGTTGGAACCACATGTTTTCCAATCCCAATTCATTAAGTTGCGGCAAAAAGAACTCGTTGATCATTGATCTGTAGCGCTCACTATTCACAGTAACCGTTTGGCTCGGACCGATTATTGGTCAAATAAATACTCAGCAATATTCCGCGTTCTGGAGCAGTGTAGCGTAACATTGTTTATTAACGTGTATTTCGCATGTTTTTACTACACAAATGTCAAAACAGAACTGACTTTAGGGGCCAATCGCAAAATTTATAGCATTTTCTGATAGGAGGATTACTTTTGCGCCACCTTGTACTTATAACTAACTGAAGTATATATAAAGATATTTCTTAAAATTGCTTTACTCAGACTGCTGCGAGTAGATACTGGAATAGAGTTTCATATACGAATAGCATTCATGAAGAATAGGCGTGAAGATGCCAAGTAGTTGTAGGTTGGTATGATTAAATCATTAGTTCGAGCAGACCTGGGGAAAACCAGTTTCTCATATAATTAGCTGGGCTCTTTATATATCATGAGTCGGTAAAGAAAAATACAGTTTCTGGCTTTGAGGTAATCCGAAATTTGACATCCTAATAAGCGCGATGTCCAATCAGATATATGGTCGTACTTAGCTAGCCCAAACACATAACGTGTAACGTGGTTAAACGCTACATCAATTTTGTACGCTGACTGAGAACTCATTTTACTAAAGACAAGCTCAGAGTAGCTAATGATTGGCATAATTAGTTGTATAGCTAGCTTGCTTCTAATATTGATGGGTGTGTGAATTGCAGACATGCGCAGGTTTCTTAGAATATTATAAACTTTACGGATCACCGAGTTAACATGATCATCACGGGTTAAGGCTGAGTTAATTATGAACCCAAGGTTGGTTACCTTGGATACGAGTTTTAAAGGTTTATCGGCAATATATAAAGGTGGAATATTCAAAAAAACTTCTCCTTTTTTAGCTATGGATAGCACATATGATTTATCGCTGTTAAGACATAAGTCATTTTTTATCGTCCAGTCATAGATGGATACTAAGTCATTATTTAACTTCGAACAGATTTCACTTGTCTCTTCGTGGTTTCCGGATAAGTATAACTGGACATAATCAGCATAGGTGTACACCCCTGCGGGTTAGGGGCTTAGAATATGCCCGAGGTAGGCATACCGGTCGTAAGAGGCGACTAATATGCACAAAGGTAATGACGTGCAACTCAATGGTTGATCTACGGATATGATGCCTCTCACCTCTCATTAACCATCTCTCTTTCCTTACGGAAGGAGGTGTGACATGACCTAGAAGGTTCCACTGGTCATAAATCGCTACCACGACAGTCGGGCAGTACCGCAAGGGAGTACCGGAGCGTACTGGGTTCAAATCCGGCCAAGGACTGTCAGTTCGACAGCACTCCCCAAAACCTTCGGGGAGTGTTTTTGTCGTTACAACAACAACAACAACAAGCATAGGCGTGCATTTGCACATGTTTACAGACATAAAATATATCATTTATGAACATACTAAATAGTAGCGGGCCCAGTATTGATCCCCAGAAAGTAGTGGTTTTAAACCAGAAGTTTCGGAGTCAATTTTGACACGCTGAGATCTACCTGTTAGGTAACTCCGCATAAGGCGCGTTGCGGAGTCGCCAAAACCAAAGTAATTTTTCAATTTCATGCAAAGCAAGTCACAATTCACAGAGTCAAAGGCTTTCGAGAAGTCAAGTAAACATAATAAACTAAGTTGGTGTTTGTCAAAAGGTACTCTAACATCGTCTAAAATTTTTAAGACAGCCATAGAGCAGCTGGGCTTTGCTCTGAAGCCTGATTGATAAGTGGACAACAAGTCAAATGTATCAATATGATCATGAATTTGCTCGGACAACAACATCTCGAAGACTTTTAAGAGTGCAGGCAAAATGCTAATTGGTCGAAAATCACTGGGAGTGTTGGCAGACTAGGTTTTCGCTATGGGTCGCACAGTGGCAATTTTCCACATATCAGGGAAGCATGAGGTTGTAATACTGTGATTAAGGACATGTGAGAGAGTAGGTAGAATGTAGGGTGCTATTATTTTTACAAATTTTATCGGTATCATATCCTCTCTCTCTTACTATGCACCTCGCCACATCAAATTCGGACACGGCTTTAAATTCAAGGGCTCGGGAAACGGGCTCTACAGAGGAAGGACAGGATGTGGAACAAGTATTAACACAATCAGGAGAAACACGGCACACAAAAGCATCGTTCAGGTCTTCAGGACTAAGGGAACAATTGGGACTGTCACTTACATGCACACGAAGACTTTTCAGGTTGCGCCACAGAATATGATTCGGCAACGATGTATCTAACATCCTACTATAATACTTGCACTTCTCTCGCTTTAAAAGGACAGTGGTCTCATTTCTGACTAGCATATAAGTATTCCAATTGGTTTCACTACGGTTCCTTTTCCAGCGGGTGTATGTCTATTGCGCTTCCTGATCATAGCTTGAAGCGAAGTGGTGAACCACGGACAATATATAGGTCGATTACGGTAAGTGCGAAGCGGAACATGGGCTGTATATAGATTTAATATTTTTTCATTTAAGAAGCTTAGTTTCTTATATACTGAACTCACTCCCCAACAGGCAGACCAATTAATTCGGGATATATCACATAAGAGGGTATTTAAGTCCAGCAGAAGATAGTCTGGTGAAATAGATGGACTAGCCACCACATTAAGGTCATTAAGCTTAATGTCAAATGAACAAAAAATTAGATCATGATCAGAAATACACGACATTTGGTCAAACTTTAAAACAATAGACATATCAGACACGAGAAAGTAATCTAAGAAGCTAGACACTTCAACTAACAAATGCTCAGTAACGCTGCCGGATCTTCCTGATACTAACCGAATTTTAAGATGCTTTTTACAATAAATTGCTACACCACCACCCTTTTTAACCCTCCTATCCATCCTATAAAGGACATAGCCCTCCATGTCAAAATGAGCGTCCTTTACCTCTGGCCTAAACCAGGTCTCAGATACACAGATTATATCGACGCCAGATTGCTTAAATACGGTCCTAACAACATCCATCTTTTCAGGGTTCAGACTACGCTCATTAAAGTGAACCACATTTAGGCCATTGTGACGTTTGCACAGAATGTTCAGCAAAGCACGACTATTATCTTCAATGCCATTCGCATCACTATTGTTACCAAACATTTAAAATAGTAGAAGTAAAAGCAATTTTAAGGTACAAAAAATAGCAGTTTAGAAAATAAGCCTGCGCTATCATTAAATATGAGTAATAATAATAAGAAATAAAAAGCAGAAAGAACAAATGTATACGATTTGGACCATCGAAACTGATCAAGGTCCTCTTCGCACGAGATTTTAATTGGCTGTTTCACCTTATTGTGGTCATTTCTCACATACACGCAAACACGAAGTGTGAATGTTGCCTGCAACTTCCCCTCACGACGCAGTTTATCGCTGATTGCAGAACAAGCCTGTTTTCTTTAGTCAGGCTCTCAAATATATGAAACTGACCCTGTATTCCAATCGAATCCAGCGGAACAGCGGTTTTCAAGCACCTGCGACAATCACCAAAAGCACGAAGAACACGATTCCTATCCAGAGGCGAGTGAAATTTAATCACAACCGCACCGCTAGAACTAGAAGGCGAAGATCTACACGAAAGATGTCACGTATTTGAGGGGAGTGAAAACCGATTGATAGGCAAATGATATTAAAAACCATTTTCAGATTTTCTCCCTCCGTAAACGGAATCCCGAAAGCATTATGCCTTCGGGAATTATCTTTTTGGTTGCAATAATTACAATATGCTCGTGTATATATCAAGTATAATACAGTTTTTAATTATTTTATTATTATTATAAATATAATATAGTTTTTTATTATTTTTTATTTTAAAGTTCTTTAATTTAAAACGATACCAAAAATATTTGGTTATATTAATTTTTTCCACGTGATTATGAAGACGACATCCCCATATGGTCACTATTCCGTTTTTGGTAATTCCCGTTTTTTGCTGAGATTCGTTATCTCAGTTATTCACATTCTATCTATCTCTATGGCGCGATATACAACAGGTATATCATCATAAACCTCCTAAGAGATTTTTGCGCCAAGCTTCTCTTCCAATTTGTGGTGTGCCGATTTGAATTTTCCCTACAAATTGGTGGGACCTACAGTTTTTTTGCCGACTCCGAACGGCATCTACAAAGGAGACGAATTTTTGCTGAGAAGCCTGTCATGGCAGAAATACACTCGGAGAGTTTGCCAAACCACTGCCGAGGGGCGACCCCGTTTTGAAAAACTTTTTTCAAATCACTTTTGATGTTACCTGTACCAGGGCTCGAACCATGGACCTTCGGTATGGTAGGCCGGCAACACTACCTTCACACCACGGCGGCCGCTATTACATTAATCAGTAAATAATTGTAAATTTTCTTTAAAATCGAGATTTTATTGTATTTATTAGGATTCAGTTCGGCGGCCGCCGTGGTGTGAAGGTAGTGTTTCCGGCCTACCACACCGAAGGTCCATGGTTCGAGCCCTGGTACAGGTAACATCAAAAGTGATTTGAAAAAAGTTTTTCAAAACGGGGTCGCCCCTCGGCAGTGGTTTGGCAAACTCTCCGAGTGTATTTCTGCCATGACAGGCTTCTCAGCAAAAATTCGTCTCCTTTGTAGATGTCGTTCGGAGTCGGCAAAAAACTGTAGGTCCCACCAATTTGTAGGGAAAATTCAAATCGGCACACCACAAATTGGAAGAGAAGCTTGGCGCAAAAATCTCTTAGGAGGTTTATGATGATATACCTGTTGTATATCGCGCCATAAAGAGAAAGAGAGAGTTCCTAAGTTACATGATTTTTTTAGCTTGATATTAGTGTATGTTTAACGATAAAACTATTTTGGAGACAGCAAGAAATATTCCTGAGGTCCAATAATTTTACCTCATCCAAAAGTACAGTCTGTTTTTCTTATTTGGTTGGGATGTAGGAATATTTTTGCTGACTCTACGCGACGACCTCTAAAACCGAAGTGATACGAAAAATTTAATAATTAATGATAAAATAAAGAAAATAAAACATACTGCTGGCCATTTTATTGTAAACAAAGAAGAAGAAGAGAAATGACATGACATCACGGTTGCTTTGTTGAGTATCACATAAATTTTTATGATGTTTTACAAAATTCCATAAAATTATCCAAAACCTTTGGAAATTTTTGCTTAAACTATTCTAGTGTAAATAACACACTACAAAAAACAATTTTTAGCACATATTTTCTTTTATTTATGTAGTTTTTATATAGTTTTCTATATCAGTTAGCACTTTTTTTTGGTATCAATGATTAAGACTGATTGATAACTTACTTGTAGACCTGAACAATGGTCAGCTGGACTTGAGTGAAGTCGTCGGTGATCAAAAGTGTTGCCGCACACAGTTTGTTCCCATCTTTCAGCCACTCCCAAAAAATTTAGTAGCTTTTCACTACTTAAGTAATATTAACTTAGTTTTTTTCTTGTGTAATGGCATGGAACTTTCTTACGGATATTAATTCATATTATATTATGCTTTGACTAAGAAAGTTATCTAAAGTCGCACATAATGTTGATAAGGAGTCAAAAAAGCAAAACTTTCAGTACATAGTAGTGTATTTAAAGCTTCAAGTGCTACTTCTATGCCTGAACGGCAACACTTTAGCCAAAAAAAACATGGCTGACCATATTTGCGATTGAAATACACTAACAACAACAAAAACTCAGGGTTTCTAACGAAAAGTGACGAAAGCAATATCAGTTGCGCAAATAAGCAAACTGCCTCTTGAATAAGGACAACTTTTTATCATATACGGGGGAACTTTCATTAAATAATTAAAAATACTTATGCCCGTATGACACTACGTATTTTTCTTGTATTTTTTTATGTATTTGGTGCGAAAGAAACGGTCTTATACAATTTTCATATTGGTGCAAAAGGGGCGAGCTATGTTAAAAAAAACTAACTAAATACAATAAAAATACAATCTAGGCTATTAAAAACAAACTAAAAAGTTTGTATTTCGTTAGCTTTTTTCGACAGTTTACTGTTTTTAGTAAGTTTTTTCTGACAAATATTTTTGTTTTGAAAGAAATAAATATTTGTTTACAAAAAGAAATGGATTTGGAAATTTTAAATATTGCAACAAATTGCTTCTAAATGCTCCTGTTTTACTAACAGATTTAAAAGAGAAGCGCAAAAAGAGAATATATTGTTCGCACTATGAATTCTATTTATCATACATACGCGTCTTGCCATTTGAGCTTAATTTTTAGTTCGAGCACAAAAAATATCAAAATCAAATCTTTCAGTTTAATTTTTTATTTGTTTATTTTTAAATTTGATTTTCGCTCAGCTTTCAACTAAACGTCGACCCAATTGACATTACAGGCACTGTTTGTTCCCCTTCAACTACCGTGAAATTGTTTTTGCAATTTGTTTTTCGGTAGGTTTTCGTCATTATTTCAAACAAAAAAATACAGCAAATATACAAGAAAAATACGTAGTATCTTACGGGCATTAGAGAAACTTTTTCTTCATGATTTTTATGAAAAAGTTTGGATCTGTTGCTGGACAATAGCTGTATATTTTTATTTTATTTTTTCTTCAATATACCTGGTTACCTAAGGCAAATCAAAGTTCTAATGCGAACTTTTGTTCGGAAAATCACCAAAGTGCACCCTTCATATGGATTGAAGTTGGATGTTATAAAATCGATAAAAATTTAATATTTTGTTGCGTTGTTGCAACATTTAATTTAAGATTCCTCGACAAATGATTTTATATATTTTTATGAATGGCTGGTTTTTGGTGTTGGAATCAGATTTTTGTGCCTACAAATGTACTTTGTTGGCGTAGGTCAGTGGGATGAAGATTTTTTATCTTAACATCGCTGTCTAATCTCTCATTACTGTGGGGCATGTCAAACCGATAGCGGTTTCCTTCCAAGCCCCTGTAATACTGAAACTCTTCAGAAGTGAGGTCAATGAGCGGAGATCTTGCTGGCTTCATTGGTTCCTGACCTAATGAAGGAGCACTTACGCTTGCCACAATGGTATCTTGCTCCCAAAAAATGGTTGGATAAGATTCGTCCATAAGTCTCTTTCCGATCTTAGTGTTCGTAGCAAAATGACGGTCGCAAATAAAAACAAGTTTGTTGGCTACCTCAGAAATAGACATATTACATGCCATAACCCAAGTATTCCTACTTATTCCTGTTTTGGGAAACTCGTAGAGGACGGCATCCTCAGCAGGAATACACCCAGTTACGCAGCAATATCGCTCCACCTTTCGAGTCTCCAAAAATGTCGTTTGGAAGTACCTTCGTATCCTTAAAAAACAATGCAAAAAAATGCAATTCAAATACACTGCTCAATACATGTTTTGCCCAATTGTTACGAGCATATAAGCTAACCCAATTTTGGCGCATTTGCATGAGGGTATTACCTGGACATTTATTCCTGGAACAGTTATAACTTTTCGCTCATTTCCTTTTTTTATGGTGTCAACAAAACATTTTTGAATGCATACAATATTGCAGAGATTTTAGATATACGACTGCAAATAATATCTGCAATGCATATCCGAATTGCTATTAATAATGTTGCACTTTTCAATAAATATTGATTTATTACATTAATGTACAATTGGACACTTTTCTAATTACACAAACACCATTTTTTGTCACAAGCCACATCAAATTTTTGTACAAACAAGCAAAAATACCTTTGTAATGTCACCACGGACAGAAGTCAAGATAGCTGCTTGCTTGGTTTCAATCAAATTAACGACTCACTCTCTTTAATGAATATATATGTAATAATGGTTTTACATTTGTATCAAAATGAACATTGGCACAATGAATATATGAATGACATGAATAGGTAGAATGTAAATACAAAGAAATAGAAAAGATGCCACATCAGATCAAGTTACTGATGACAGTAAGAACAACACAGTCTTCAAATTTTAAATACTTTAATTAAACACTAATTAAATTCCCTTTCCTTTATTATTTTTAACAATTTCTCATAATTTTACACTTATTCGAATAAATTTTACCACTTTTTATATGATCACTTTTTGAGGTTTGACCAAACTTTGACACTCACTAACAATATTCCTTTTCACTTTTTGACATTTCAAGTTTCTTGCTCAAGATTTTACTCAAATCTCGGACAGAAAACAAAGAGGAATGGCTGAAACCCTGAGACAAAACACCGAGTAGTGCACAATCTAGCGATCAACAAAATTTTTATACTCGCCGAGTAGCGTATTGAAGTCTCTTATTAATCTATCCTCTTAGGTGCTAGAGCAGATTCTGCATCACCCTCGCTATCGATATAGTCGTACACGTAGTGATTATACTTCACTGCTTCCACCGCTCGAGGGCACTCTTAGGCAAAGCTATTGAGTCCAAATGTCGTTGCTTTTATGACTTTGGCTCTCGTAAATCGTCTAGTTTGTCATACCACAAAATCTGTAGACGTGTATGTCATTACCACGGATTTGAATTCGGTGAAAGATCTCCGCGTTATCCCCGCAAATCGCTACTCCGCCAACTCTAAATGATAATAAAATGTCGACAAGCGAATTGAGCAAGTCCGGACCGCTAAGTAACAAACCATTAAGTGATACTGCATTTCCCTTTGCAGCTGCGTCCCATACCATTCGAACTTTACCCGGCTTGTTAGGATTGGTAACGATAAATATTGGTAAGTATTGTGGCGATTATTCTCAAGCATGTACCATCCCTAGCTCAATAACACTCCCACCACTAGTTAAACACAACAGAGATAACGATGGCTATGCTTATGTATGCAAACGTGTAACTAGGAAGAGGAAGAGAGATGGTGCGAGTGTTTGCGAATACGATGCAAAGAGGAGATGCCAATAAATAACACCGACCCTTCCAGAACACGAAAAGCGAACAACCTAGAAAGTTCTCGGTGCGTAGGCAAGCACCCTGTTGGACTATATAAGGCGGTGACCAAGCAAGGAAGGTTGATCAGTTTATTTTTCAAGCGTTCAATAGTGAACTACTGCGAAGTTACCAAACTCTTAAATTTGTATTGCGTTTATTACTAGTAAATAAAACTAGCTATTAGTTACATTATCTGTGCGTGTGTTTATTCGACTTTATAGTGATCGAACTCAGGATTGATAATCAAGGAATCATCGAATTCGTCACAATTGGTGTCAGAAGCGGTATTGTTGAATAAATACCAGTGAATTTAAGGATGACAAGGACATGGCGAAGCTGAATGAATTAAAGATTCAGCAACTCAAAAATGAGTTGGAACAACGGGGACTAAACACTACAGGCAATAAATCAGAGTTAGAGCCACGATTTCAAGAGGCTATGGAAGCTGAAGGAATTAACGTTGACGATCATGTGTTTCATCTTGTGGAAGAAGCATTGACAAAAATGGAAGAGAAGGAGTCTACAATTCCAGCCGCAAGTGTGGACACTGCGTTGTTGACTGTATTGGCTCAGATGTCATCTAGCATTTCAACACAGCTGGAAGAACAAAAGACACACATGGCATCTCAATTGGAAGAACAGAAGACTTGCATGGCATCTCAGATTTCAGCTCAACTAGAGGAACAGGAGGCTCGCTTGTCGTCGAGAATTGCATTGCAGCTGGAGGCACAGGAAGAACGAATGGCATCACAGCTAAGAATGCAAGACGCAAAAATAACTGAAGTGCAGGAGGTATTCAGAGAACGGCAAGACAAAATTGAGGCCGAAGTAGCTGCATTGAGAGGTCGCATCCAGGAGTTGCAGCTAAATCGTCCAGCTGCTTCAACGAGTATTCCCAAGGTAAAACCCCCCATCTTTTGACGGTTCTGTTCCTTTCCAGGTATTCAAGCTACAGTTTGAGAAGACGGCAGGTGTGAATAATTGGGGCACTGAAGACAAAGTTGCTGCACAATTCGTGGCATTGAACGGACCTGCAGCTGAAATTTTGCAGACTATTCCTGACGGAGAACGGAACAATTATGAAGCATTGATGGGTGCAGTTGAGAGACGCTATGGTAGCGAACATCGGAAGCAGATATACCAAATAGAGCTACAGAATCGCTTTCAGAAGGCTAATGAGACATTGTAGGAATTTGCATCGGATATCGAGAGGTTGGCCCATCTAGCAAACGCAGACGTACCCGTATAATACACTGAGAGGGTAAAAATCCAAAGTTTTATAAATGGAATACGCGATGTAGAGACGAAGCGGGCCACATATGCAAACCCCAAAAGGGCATTCGCTGAAACGGTATCGCATGCTCTGGCACAGGAAACAGCCTCGCTTTTGAGTAAACCTGGATACAAGGCTCATCGCGTAGAAGTGGACACTCCGCCTTGGGTAGACAAAATTTTGGAAGCGTTGAACGGAGTACAGAAAAAAAGTGATGGTGCAATTAAATGCTTTAAGTATGGAAAATCTGGTCATATAGCACGTTATTGCGGCACTGGCTCCAGTAACGCCAGCAATTCAGGTGGACGTAAACGCAAAGCTGGGGAAGATGAGCAAGATGAGTGCCCCATAATCTCTGTGTCACAACTCGGACGGAAAGCGAGTAATATTACTGGTGAAGGCTACGTGGCCGGGAAAGAGCGCTTGCTGACTGTGGATACGTGCATCACATTCCATCATTCGGAGTGACTTGGTCAGCGGGAAGGTGACACGATTGCAGAAAGCTAAGTTAAGGACAGTAACTGGTGATAGCAAGCCAGTCCTTGGAAAGGTGACATCCATGGTTGTAATTGGAAATGTGGCTACACATCACAACTTCTTGGTAGCGAATATTGTCGACGAAGTCATCATTGGCATCGACTTCTTGGCTGAGAGAGACATTCACATCAACGTAAGGAACAGGGTTATTACTTACAACGGCCAAGATGTACCTCTGATCTTTGGACACAATAGTGGCTATACCACCAAGGGAGTGATCTTGGAGATGGAGCAGCAGGAGCCTCGTAAGGAAGGGGTAGCTCCTCGACCATTGGCTTTCATGGACAGGTGCCTCCTGAAGAAGATTTGGCAAGGCCAGGAGGAAGATCCAGATTTGGCACGTGTATTGAAAGGCCTGAAGGAAAACAACCAGCCAAGACGAGAATAGAATATGCAAAAGCATACTGGGCACAATGGAGTAGTTTGAAGCTAATATCTGGTTGTTTGCAGATGGAAGACATATGGGAATAAAAATTGCAAGAGGTAAAGCGACGGTTCTATTCGATTGGTTGCAGACAACTTGTAAGGGAATGGATTAGTAAGTGTGCAAAGTGTGCTGAGGATAAAAGACGAACATCTGGTGGTCATGGTCCGAGAAAGCAACGCAGCTTAGTGGATAAGGTGAAACAGTGCAGTGTGTGCCGGGTACTACTGGGAAGGAAAGTGAAGGCACAAATCCATTCGGAATTAGGAACGGACAAAACGGTTGGAATATGTGACACTGCAATGCATTGTGGGAATCTCTGCAGGAAATGATTGATGTCGGATTTTCAATCCTTGGAGGAAATGAGGTTTAATAAAGCAGCTCCAACCATTGCGTGTCTAGCAGCGGTTGGTTCGGGCAATGTGCCTGATCGGGAAGATCAGACTTAGGTGGAGGGCAGTGTGGCGATTATTCTCAAGCATGTACCATCCCTAACTTAACAACACTCCCACCACTAGTTCAACACAACTAAGATAACGATGGCTACGATTATGTATGCAAGCGTGTAACTAGGAAGAGGAAAAGAGATGGCGCGAGTGTTTGCGAATACGATACAAAGAGGAGATGCCAATAAATAACACCGAGCCTTCCAGAACACGAAAAGCGAACAGCCAAGAAAGTTCTCGGTGCGTAGGCAAGCACCCTGTTGGACTATATAAGGCGGTGACCAAGCAAGGCAGGTTGATCAGTTTATTTGTCAAGCGTTCAATTGTGAACTACTGCGAAGTTACCAAACTCTTAAATTTGTATTGCGTTTATTACTAGTAAATAAAACTAGCTATTAGTTACATTATCTGTGCGTGTGTTTATTCGACTTTATAGCGATCGAACTCAGGATTGATAATCAAGGAATCATCGAATTCGTCACAGTATCATATCTTACCCCTAGATGACTCAATTTCTTCCTACCTAAGCTTCGTAGCGTAGCCCTTGGCAATCAAGTTATCTATTTAGTTTTGTATTGTTAATTTTAATAAGGGTTCTTTTAAGAACTTTATTATTAATTAATTAAACAATCTATCCGGCAGAACGGGGTTACAATCACGCCATACTAACTTTTTGATATGTGTCATTCCAAGCGAGTCTTGGAGGCTATTGGCTATGACCATGTTCCTTCTCTTATTTTTAAAGGAATCGCAAGTTTCCAGTTATACACGCCGATCAAGATGGATGGTTTCACGTTCTCGTATGATGCGAAGGGTAGTCCTGCCAGATGTGGGTACATTTTCTGGAACTCGAAAGCGTCGATTGATTGCGGTGGTCTTCAACGGTGTGTATGTTCTTCAAGGCATACTTGCGGCTATTTGCAGTACTTGAGATCCGAATTGTTGCTTTAATAGAATTTCGCTCAACGCGTGTCGTGTTTCCGGTCCATCGGACACACCGGATAATTTTCGCCATCCAAACCTATTTCGTTAAATACCTTTCTGTCCATTAACGTTACCGATGAGCCCTCGTCTAATATTGCAAATATTTTAAACATTTTACTTTTAGAATATACATGAATTGGCACAATTCTAAACAGGGGGTTCTTTCTCTCTAAGTCATCGCAGTGGGTGTGTACCGGTACATTTAAAACATCAGCTGCAGTGCTGACTAGTTCAAATTGAGTGGCTGATTTATGAAGTAAAGGGTGATGTTTGAATTGACAACCATCCTTATAGCAGATTCTGTTGAGGTAACACGCCTGTGTGGGTGAGACATTGTCGGAAAAGGTTCTTTGCCCTCACTGCTTTCCACTTTCGCTGAAGTGAGAGGCTTTCAAATGCCTCATATTGCGCTACTTTGTGATCATCTCTTTTACAAACTGGGCACTTCTTACCTTGGTACGTTTTTTGTTCTATTTGAGAATGGTCGGGCGTCTTTTCGATTGTATGCGTATTGATCATGTGGGTATTATTTGGTGCTAAGCTTAACACCATTGTATACCATGTCAAGTGTGATATCTAACAGAAGACGCCAAACCTCCAAAGGTTCCGTCACCTGTTTTTTTATATTCTGTATTGATTTCATCCTGCATCTCTTTCTATCATTCGTTAGAAGATAGGAATTCGCTTTGTACCGGATGCATCGCCATATTGAAATGCCTTAGATGTAAACAATGACTCCATGTTTATGTGCCTTTGACAGATAACATATCACACACAATGCTTAACACTGTGCTTGCAGCGTCGGTTGAATCTTGATGGTGGATTCTCGTTCAAACCAAATTGGTTTCATATTGGAATTAGTTCATAATTTTTTTAATTGACTTGAGATATTCGATAACCCCCCCGGTTTAAGTGAGGTGTGGTGAGATTTTGTTGGAGGACAGCCCCCATTTTTAAGTTTACGTAATTTATGATTGCCCCCTAATGTCATCTGAAAGATCAATTTTACTGGTAGAACTATTTTCCCCCAGCTGTTCACAATTAATAACTATCTCGACCTCATGGAATTGTCCAATATAGTTCCTTTGAAATGTTTAATCGGCGATTTGACCTCATTCAGTACCCTTACCGGTAAACGTCCGTCTTTCCTACTAACATATCCGTCTTGATTTGTTTGCTGCCTCCACAATTTTTTTGTCCCATAATCTCTATCAACCTTTGTCCATATGATTGCCTCCGACCAGTGTGACCAGGTTAGCCTTTTCGAGGCTAGATTTAGCCTTTTGTTTGTCCTTTAGCCTCATAGTTTTGGTTTTAGCTTCGTGGCATTTTTCTAGCCTTTTTTACTCCACCCCTTTTCTGGTCCCAACACCATATATTTCATACAACTTCGAGGAATATATAAAACTAAAGTTGAATAAAGGTAGTATTGGTGACGAAATACAGAAAATTATGCATAAAAATTTTCAACTATTTTTAATGGAGTTGATAACCCAATTGCGACATCACCTACCTGATAATATGAAGTCTTTACAAAAGATACATTTTTTTTCAGTTGATAATTCTTTGAAAGTTACAAATGTATTCTCAACGCCGAAACCGGTTTGTCTCAAAACCAAATTTGACAAGGGATGACGAAAAATCGTTCCGAAATACATCAATGTATTCTCACTTTCAAAAAAAAAAAGTCTAGGTATTCTCCAAGTTAAGAAGCATCGAACAGATTAAAAATTAAAATGCTTAACTCGCTGCTTAATATTAGATGTTCGTTAAAACGTTTATTCAAATGTTGCACTGATTTTGAAATTACCGATGATCTCATCTCTATGATAAATACCCAAACTTTGTGCGCAGACTCAAGCTCTTCTCATTCATCAGACAAAGAAAATATTATAAAATTAATTAGTTTGTAGTGATTTTTCTATAGTATGTATTTCTTTGAAAAAATTCCTAGTCAAGGAAAATGTGCCTGATATGTGTTGAAACAAGAATAGTTCCCTTTAGTTATGTCTACAACTGTCTATGCAAAAAGTTGAAACTTCTTCTTCTTTCTTCTTTAAATGGTCATCTAACCGCCTGGGCGATTTTGACCGTCCAACATAGTCGTTTCTTCGTTGCGCCAACTGGCGCCAATTGGAAACACCGCGGGATAGCAAATCGGTCTCCACTTGGTCCTTCCATCGGAGTGGTGGTCTCCCTCTTCCTCTGCTTCCACCGGCGGGTGCCGATAAGAATACCTTCTGGGCTGGAGCATCTTCGCTCATTCGCACTACGTGGCCTAGCCAGCGAAGCCGCTGTGTTTTAATTCGCTGAACTATGTCGGCGTCTGCGTAAAGTTCAAACAGCTCATCATTAAATCTTCTTCGGTACTCGCCGTCGCCAACGCGTAGAGGTCCACAAATCTTTCGAAGAACCTTTCTCTCGAATACTCCCAGAGCCGCCTCATCAGATGTTGTTAGTGTCCATGCTTCTGCACCATATAGCAGGACGGATGCGATGAGTGACTTGTAGAGTGTTATTTTCGTTCGTCGAGAGAGGACTTTACTTTTCAATTGCCTACTCAGTCCGAAGTAGCATTTGTTTGCAAGAGTGATTCTTCTTCTTTCTAGGCTAACATTATTGTTGGTATTAATGCTGGTTCCCAGGTAAACGAAGTCCTTTACTATTTCGAAATTATTGCTGCCAACAGTGGCTTGGTTGCCAAGGCGCGAATGCGCTGACTCTTTGCATGATGACAGAAGGTACTTCGTTTTGCCCTCGTTCACCACCAATCCCATTTTCTCCGCTTCTTTTTCTTATTTGGAGTAAGCAGAAGTTACGGCGCGGTTGTTAAGGCCAATGACATCAATATCGTCAGCATATGCCAACAGTTGGACGCTTTTATAAAATATTGTTCCAGCGCGGTTAAGTTCTGCAGCTTGTATTATTTTCTCCAGCATTAAATTAAAGAAATCGCACGATAGGGGGTCACCCTGTCTGAAACCTCGTTTAGTTTCGAACGGCTCGGAGAGGTACTTCCCAATTCTGACCGAGCTGGCGGTGTTGCTCAAGGTCATTTTGCATAGCCGTATAAGTTTTGCGGGGAAACCAAATTCAGACATAGCGGCATAGAGGCAGCTCCTTTTCGTGCTATCGAAAGCGGCTTTAAAATCAACAAAGAGATGATGTGTGTCGATTCTCTTTTCACGGGGTTTTTCCAAGATTTGGCGTATTGTAAAAATTTGGTCGATGGTAGATTTACCAGGTCTGAAGCCACACTGATAAGGTCCAATCAGTCTGTTCACATCAGGCTTCAGTCTTTCGCACAATACGCTTGATAGGACCTTATATGCGATATTCAAAAGGCTGATTCCGCGATAGTTGGCGCAGTTTGCAGGATCGCCCTTCTTGTTGATTGGGCAGAGAACACTTAGATTCCAATCTTCAGCATGCATTCATCCGACCATATTCTGCATAGAAGCTGATGCATGCGCCTTACCAGCTCCTCGCCTCCGTGTTTGAATAGTTCAGCAGGCAAACCATCAGAGCCAGCTGCTTTATTGTTTTTCAATCGGGATATTGCTATTCGCACCTCATTATAGTCGGGTTGTGGAACGTCAATTCCATCATCTTCGATTGTGGGCTCGGGTTCGGCATCTTCTCTGGTTTCTTGCTCAGTTTCTCCATTTAAAAGGGCAGAGAAGTGATCCCTCCATATTCTGAGTGCTCTCTGAACATCGGCCACCAGGTCGCCGTTCTCATTCTTACAGGAGTTTGCCCCGGGTTTGAAACCTTCTGTCATTCGCCGAATTTTTTGATAGAATTTTCGGGCATTATTCCCGTTGGCCAGCATCTCAAGCTCCTTTATTTCACGCTTTTCTGCCTCTCTTTTTTTCGCCCGGAAAAGCCGCCTCGCTTCCCTCTTCAACTCGCGGTAGTGTTCACACACACTCCTCGTTGCATTCGATCTCAGCGTTGCCTTGTAGGCTTCGTCCTTTGTTTTCGTTGCAGCGCGGCACTCTTCATCATCATACCCGTTGTTTCTTCGCGTTCGCCGGAATCCAATTACTTCTTCGGCTGCGGTACGGAGTGCTCCTGAGATATGATCCCACTGCTCATGCATTCCACTAGGTTGAATTGTGCTCTCGGAGAGCAGGTGTGAGAGGCGATCTGCGAAATATTTGGCGGTCTGTTGCGATTGCAGCTTTTCAACGTCCAGCTTTCCCTGCGTTTTTTTTGTTGCACCTGGTTTGTCGTACAGAGGCGGGTACGAATCTTGGCTGCTACTAGGTAGTGATCAGAGTCGATGTTAGGTCCTCGTATTGTGCGAACATCTAAAACGCTGGAAGCATGCCGTCCGTCTATCACAACGTGGTCGATCTGGTTGCGTGTTTTTCGATCGGGGGACAGCCATGTAGCTTGATGGATCTTCTTGTGCATAAACCTAGTGCTGGATATGACCACGTTTCGGGCACCGGCGAAGTCGATCAGCCTGAATCCATTTGGCGAAGTCTGATCGTGGAGACTGAACTTCCCGACAGTGGGGCCGAATACACCCTCCTCACCCACCCTGGCGTTAAAGTCGCCAAGCACGACTTTGATATCATGACGGGGGCAGCGCTCGTATGCTTCTTCCAGGCGCTCGTAGAATGCATCCTTTTCCACGTCGTCCTTCTCTTCTGTCGGTGCATGAGCGCAGAAAAACGATATGGTGAAAAATCGTACTTTTATGCGGATTGCAGCGAGACGCTCGTTCACGGGTGCGAACGACAGTACTCGGTGACGGAGTCTCTCTCCCACCACAAATCCCACGCCGAATCTGCGCTTGTCTTCATGCGCACTCCAGTAGATGTTGCAAGGTGTTTTGATCGTGTTTCCTCGCCCCGTCCATCGCATCTCTTGTATGGCGGTGATGTCAGCTTTTGCTTCCCTCAGGACCTCAACCAACCGGGCAGCGGCACCTTTCCCATTAAGGGACCGGACATTCCAGGTACATGCCCTTTTCTCATAATCCTTATTTCGTTTGCGGGTGTTGTCATCTAAAAAAGGGGTTCTCATATCCGAGGCTTCGTTGTTGAATTTCATTGGAACGTTGTTTTATGTGGTGGGTCCCAAACCCAACGCACAACCCGTTTCACGGGAAGTTGAATTCTATTACACGTTTGTATAGCGAGCCGCTTGATCCAAGACAGACGCCCGCTCGCAGCCGCACCGCATGGTGATCAGACGCTGCTGTTTGAACCCCCCAGCAAGCCCTTAAACCGATTATGTCGGAGTGGGCTTACCAGGTTGTCGCCTTGTCACGTTTAGCTCACCACCAAACGGGTGTTCGGTGGTTACCCAGAGGATACTTGGGCGCAAAGCCCGGAAGTAGTGAGCTGCTTGAACCGCATGCAAAAGAATCGCTCTGGCCATTCCCAGGTGAATGGCGATCAGAAACTTTCCCCACTTACGTGGACTTCTGCACACGGCCCCATCCTCCGCAAAAAGTTGAAACTAAAATAAAAAATTTAAAATGGATTTCGTATAAAAATTTTTGATTTTTTTTAGCTTCTTTTTTCTTAATTTTAGCCTTTTCTAATCTTTTTTTTGTGCCGATTTAGCCTCTTTTTTTTCTATCACCTGGTCACACTGCATCCGACTTCGGTGGAATTTGTTGGCTCTCCATCACGAGCACTCGCTTACTAAGGTATTTGTTCTCGTACCAAAAATTAAGTGGCACATCCATGTTTTGGTTGTTCATAATCCTGTTTCGCATGTCGATCTTGATGCCTGCTCGCTTAAGAAGTCCACACCAATTATGATTTCGTCAACAATATCTGCCACTATAAAAATGTGTAGAACGGCCACGTTCCCAATTACGATTTGACATGTTACTTCCACTAGGACATGGGTGTTCTCACCAGTGGCTGTACGTAACTTTGCTTCATGCAATGGTCTCACTTCGTTGTTGACTAAATCAGATCGAATTATAGAAGGAGATGCGCCCGTATCCACAGTCGGTAAATACTTTTTTGCATCCACATATACCACAACAGATACATTACTAGCTTTCCTTCCGATTTGTGAGACAGAGATTATGGGGTATTCAGTTACGGGAGCCAGTCCACACCCCTTTCGGTTGGCTTGATTTAGTTTAACAATTGACTTGGTTGTGAGATTTGGTCATCTCCTTCAGCTTTCCGTTTTCGTCCACCTGAAATGCTGGAATTACTGGAACCATTGCCGCAATATCGTGCTATGTGACCTGGTTTTTCGCATTTGAGGCATTTGATGGTACCATCACTTTTGTTCTGTACCCCGTTCAATGCTTCCAAAATTTTAACAACCCAAGTCAGTGTTTCCACTTCTACTAGATGAGCTTTGTATGTAGGTATGCTCAAAAGCGACGCTGTTTCTTGCGTTAGAGCATGTGAAGCCGGCTCAGCGAATAATTCCTTTGGATTTGCATATGTGGCTCTCTTCGTCTCCACATCACGTACCCCATTTATGGAACTTTGGTTTTTTTAGCTCTTTGTGTACTCTAAGGGTGCGTTTGCTTAATGAGCCAACCTCTCGATGTCCGACCCAAAGTCTCATTAGCGTCCTGGAAGGGATTCTGCAGCTCTATTTGGTATATCTGTTTCCAATGTTCGCTACCATAGCGTCTCTCGTTTGCACCCATCAATGCTTCATAATTATTTTATTCGCCGTCAGGAATAGTCTGCAAGATTTCGGCTTCAGGTTGCTTCAATGTCGCGTTTACCTTGGGAATGCTCATTGAAGCAGTTGGACGATTCAGTTGTAACTCCTGGATACGACATCTTAACGCATCCATCGCCTCGATTTTCTCCTCAAACTGCATTGTTTTCTGCGTGCCTCTAGCTTCGATGACATCCGAGTTTCCTGCTCTTCCAGCTTTGTCGAAAGCTGCGGTAACTCCTGTGCTGAACTTTGTGATGATATTTCAGAAATACGTGTCTCTAGCGCGGATGTTATGCTAGTCTCCTGTTCCTCTATTTTTGTCCATATATGAGTAATTTGTGAATAAATTGTCGAAATAGCAGCGAGTATAGCATTCATGTCCAAACCAATTAGTGAATCTAGATTTTCTTGCTTTTCTTCCGTCGTCGAATTTGCCTATCAAAATGAAAAACATTATCATCAACTTTAACTCCTTCCGCTTCCATAGCCTCTCGCAATCGTGACTGTAACACTGATTTATTGCCTATTGTATATAATCCTAGTTGTATGCTGCCTTTTATAGTTCTTTAATTCATGTCCTTACTATCCTTGAATTCGATGACTCCTCGACGATTTATCCTGGGTTCGTTCACTATAAAGTCAAATAAATAAACGAACCAATACTGTTTACTAGTTATTTAAGGGCCTTTTACATGAAATTTTTTTTATATGACCTGCCACTTTTTTTACACTTACGTAATGTCGTACGACTTGCAACACGTTCTTTTACACAGTAAATAAATAACACGAAAAAAATTTAAATCAATAAACTAAAGAACAGCTGACTCTAAGGCCCGTTTACTCAATGTATGGTTATGATAAACTTTATCACATGATAACCTAATCATGGCTTGCCTCAGAATGACATTTTCGTTTACACAAAAGTCTGATTATGTTATGATAAAGTTGGTCATTGTGAACGTTTTGGAAAAAAATTCACAAAAG
Organism: Merzomyia westermanni; assembly: GCA_949987695.1. Taxonomy (NCBI): domain Eukaryota; kingdom Metazoa; phylum Arthropoda; class Insecta; order Diptera; family Tephritidae; genus Merzomyia; species Merzomyia westermanni. The sequence continues at coordinate 160,769,164 of OX465289.1, read as the reverse complement.
TTGCATTGTGAACGAATAAAAAGTGACAGCTGCTCTTTTGTCAATTTTAAACGAACCATTTTGGCGTACAAATTTCGATTGTGATATTTCTTTACATGTGTTGCGGCGGATTATCCCCTATATAGTGGAATATTGCGGGTTGTGGACTGTATGTATTTGAGCAAGTAATTTCTTACCAAGTTGATTCCGGTGAAATAATATGAAGCGGGTTGAGTTTACACTATTTAATGATAACGAATAGTACAATTTCAATTGCTTAACAAAGGCAGGCGGTTGCGATCACGACAGCAAGAAGAATAATAAAAAAAATGCCAAAACAAAAGAGAACACAAACGTCACCACAAACATGCTTGACAATGCTTGTGCGTAAACCCTTGTGATACTCTACATTTCCAAGGCTTAAAAGTATGCATTTTACATTAAGCAAATTCGAACTCAACATACCGCCGCCCTTGAACTATCTAAGTTACACATGATATGTTCAACTTATATTTAAGATACAACATTTGAAAGGTAGTGTAACTTGCTAAACTTGCCAAATGGAAAACAATTTTTAAGAGCTATTAAATTCACGATTTATTAAACATTAAAATTTACAGAGTATTAATCGTAGGCGTATTTAAGTAGCCGCTTCAATTATTCGTCGCTTTAAAACAATATGTTAACCACTGATTGACAAAATAACAATGTTCAATTATTTCTAGCTTACAATGTCTTTTATAAATTATTTGGTCGTCTGATTTTACCGTAATTGAAACAAGAAAATATTAATTTGAATTTACATACATTTTTACCCATACGTACATACCTACATACATACGGAAAACGTCGGTGACGTTTATGTATGTACAGGGTGGCTGTTGAAAGCCGCTACCAAAAAAAGATTAAATAACTTTTTTTCTATTTAATGAATCTGGTTAATTTATTTTTTATTTTGCAGATTGACTTTTACATTTAACAAAAATGGATAACTGGGACACTGAAACAAGAATTTGGATTGTCCGCCGCTATCACGCACTGGAGTCCGTAGTTTCGGTTCAAAGAGAGTATAGGCGCACGTTTGGCGGCAATCCTCCGAGCAGATGGACCATAATAAGACTTGTAAACAATTTTGCCGAGCATGGGACAGTCAACAGAAGACCTTACCATCGAAACTCTTCAGTTCGAACGGAGGAAACAATCACTGCTGTAGCTGCTGCCATACAAAACAATCCACGTGTTTCGACAAGAAGCTTATCTGCTCAAATGGGTGTAAGCAGACAGTCATTACAGTCAATTATGCACAAAGATTTGGACTTATTCCCATATAAAATTCAAATGGCCAACAAACTGAACGCTGCAGACTTGCCGATTCGCTTGGAATTTTGCCAGAAGATGCTTCAAATGGTGGAAGAGGATGGAAACATGTTGAACTGTCTTTTCATGTCTGACGAGGCCCATCTCGATTTAAACGGCAACATAAACAAACAAAATTGTCGAATATGGAGTGCTTCCAACCCACAGATACTCCATGAGACGGAATTGCATCCACTTCGTGTCACAGTGTGGTGGGCAGTTTCATCACGCTGCATTGTCGGGCCTACTTCTTCGAAGAAAACGGTCACACCGTTACGGTTACTGGAGACCGTTACTTGAGCATGTTGAGAGAGTTTTTCTATCCAGAATTACGCCGAATGAGAATTTCTTTCAACTCTGTGTGGTTTCAGCAAGATGGTGCAGCTCCTCATATAGCCCAACCTGTTATGACAGAATTGCGACGAAAATTTCCCAATAAGCTGATATCCAGAAACTCCACATTCCGTTGGCCACCCAGGTCGCCTGACCTTACTGCACCTGACTTTTTCTTGTGGGGTTATTGCAAACAGGAAGTCTTCAAAGCAAAACCAACAAATTTGAATGAACTAAGGCAATCCATTCGAGAAACAATTGCGGCTATTCCTGTCTCAACTCTCCAAGCAGTAATGAACAACTTTTTGGTAAGATGCCGCACATGCATCGACGAGCAGGGGGGGCATTTAAATTCCATTATTTTTAAAACTAATTAAGCTATATTTAATAAAATTTAATGAGCTTTAACATGAATAAAAGAAAAATTAATTCCATACACTGAAAAAAAAATTATTTGAGTTTCCAAACGTGAACCTATTAAAGCCGCTTGTAGTTCCAGACGAGGTATGGATATTGGCTTCAGAGGGGTGACCTTCGACTTCGCCGCCACAATTGATATATCGACGTCGTCATTAAGTTGAATGCGAAAATAGCATACTGCGGCGTAACCGTTCTCGCCCGCATCGACAAATGTATGCAACTGGACGCTCTGTCATTTTGAGCAGCTTTGAGTAACATCTAGGAATGGCAGTCGACGAGATTTTATCAAGGTTCGCAAGCCACGAACGCCATTTTGCATACAGCTCTCCGTTCAGTTCGTTGTCCCACTTTAGGCCTGAACGCCAAATGTCTTGCAATAGGATCTTTAGCCCAATTGTGTAGGGTGACAAGAAGCCAAGTGGGTCGAATATCGACATAAACACTTGCAGAACTTCCCTCATGGTAGGAGCTGTATCAGTTTGGAGAACGTCTCTCTTGAGCCTTGAGAATCTGAAATGGTACTGGAAAATGTCATTATTGGATTGCCAATACATACCGAGAATTTTCTCTGTAGCTCCAAACGGAGAATTGGAAGCCCAGTTCCTCATATGAAAACCACCTGAAGCGTGTATTCTTTTAACCTGGTTTGCCAATTCTATCGCCTCTTCCTCAGTGTCAACACTATCTATAAGATCATCCATGTAGTGATGGCTCTTCACTGCCTTAACGGCTCGAGGGTATAGGTTGCTAAATTCGTCTGCGTTCTTGTTGCGCACAAAATATATATATATGCAGGGTGCACAGCCAAACGTCAAGGCTTTCATCACAAACACACACGGTTTATATTGGCTGCCGTCGGCATCAAACCACAAGAAACGTTGAGCGTGCATATCTTCGTCTTTCACATTTATACGGTGAAACATTTCGGCTATATCGCCGCAAACTGCGATTTGTCCCACACGAAACTCGATCAAAATGTTGAAAAGCGGTGTGATTAAATCAGGGCCGCTAATTAAAAAATCGTTGAGGCACTTGTCATGGGATTTGGCTGCTGCGTCCCAGACTAACCGAACCTTGTCGGGTTTATTTGGGTTAATGGCAACAAAAGTTGGGAGATGCCATACTGGGCCTTTATGCGTAGACAATTCTACACTAGATACCTTGCGCGCGTAACCTCGGGAAATAAGTTGATCGATTTCCGCTTGCATCGTCAGCCGCAGCTTCGGATCTTTATGAAATTTGCTATGAAGGCACTTCAATCGGCGGCATGCAGCATAGTAACTTTCGGGCAACTGCAATTTCTCGTCCTTCCAGAGCAAACCCACTTCGAATAGCTGATTTATTTTTACGGCTGTTTTCTCAAGAGTTTTCATAGCGTTTTCGATAGCGACAGATAAAATATTATTCTCGTTAGGCACTTCAAGAGCAAAATATTCTTTTACTTCGTCGTGTAAAGCTTCATAGCGTTTTTCGCACTCACATGTGTGGATATTTAAAGAAAAAGTTGATCTGCGACCTTTGGCACCTCCCTGCAATGTCCAGCCTAAACGAGTTTTGGTTGCAATTGGTTGATCATGCCCGCCTTCTCGTATCTTCAAAGGTACTGCCACTCTCCAGTTGTTTAGCCCAATTAAAATCATCGGTTTGGCATCTGAATACGACTGCACTGGTAGACCTTTGAGATATGGATTTATCTTAGAAATGCTATCGAAGTTCAACGACTGTGTCGGTAAACCCAAATTGCTAACAGTATGGACGTCATATAGCATGAACCGTGAGTCAGCATTAACGCTGGACACTTCAATATTCACCTTGACTGAATCATCCTCAGATAGTGTAGTATCGCCGGTCCATCGTAACTCTAGCGGTTCACTTTCGCCTTTCAGCTTCAATTTATTGAAGAATGTCTGCTCAATTAAAGTTACTGACGAGCCTTCGTCCAGAAACGCGAACGTGTCGACATAACCGTCATTGCAATAGATTCGGATTGGTAGAATTCTGAAGTGCGACCCCAGTTCACCACTATGAGCATTCACTATCTCACTTCGTTCGGATTTTGCATTTGTATACTTATGTAACAATGGATGATGTTTTGCTGCACAGCCACTGATACTACACTGCTTATTAGAAAAACATTTTCGGCGATGAAAATTTAGGCATTGGCGACACAGCTTATTCTCTTTTACTATGTTCCACTTGGCGTCCAAATTTAATGATTGGAACTCACCGCAACTTTGGATTTTATGAGCCTCACCTTTGCACATGACGCACGTTTGCGTTGCTGGGAAACTTTGTTGATGAGTGTTTACAGATGCGTTTTTGTTTTGCCTATGGCAGGCGTCACAACTTGACTAGTTGCATCAGCTATGGCATATATCCAACCGCTGAATACTTTGACTATAGGCCCTTTCCCATCTTTTGGGTGCATAGCCCAATTAAGTTTGTGATTGTTTGGCAACTTATCAACCAATGTTTTTACGAGCATGGGGTTATTCAAATGAGCCACCATATTACACGCCTCCATCGTCGAGTGAATATTTCGGATAGTAAGAGCGTATTCGATAATGCTGTCCAACTTGTCTTTCAAAGGAGGAATTTTAGTAACTTTTTCGATCATAATATCAAGTATGTGTTCTGGTCGTCCGAAACACATCTCTAATGTTTGGATAATTTCACCTACCATTGACGGAATTAAAAGTTTGCTTTTCACCAATTCTTTGGCACGACCGCGAAGGCATGATTGAAGGCGCATTAGATTCTCGCCGTCACTGTATCCAGCCAACTCCGTACTATTTCTATAGTTACTAATGCCGTCAAATTTCGGAAGATCTTTAGGTATTACCTGTCTAGCAGCTATTTGTGCAGCCGTTGGACGACGTGATGAATAGCTATCTACTAGCGAGCACGAAAGTTGCAAATTGCTTTGTGAAACAATTTTATATTTTCTTTCTAAGTATTGGCGTTGAAGCTCCTTTTCTTCTTCCAACAGCTGCAACTGTTCATGAGAGGAAAGATTGCTGTCCAGCAAACTCGGTACGCTAGCCTTATGAAATTGGCGCTGCATATAGTCGTTGTTTTGTTCAACGACCGGCGAATTATTTTTCGATGATTGCATATTTTCTGATGGAATTGATGTTATGTTGCTAGGACCGTGATTAGTCAAACATGGTTGGTGTGCTTTTTTATATGCACCTTTGTCACGGTCAGCATCGACTTGGATCGGAAGTGGTGGCGTGGATGTAGCTTGCGTTCCGGTAGAGAAATCAGCGGTTGGGTGGTGTGTAGTTTGCGTCACGTTCTTTGAAGCCGCAGGGGCTGCGGGACAATTTGAACAATTCCAGCTTACGTTTGCAACGCTAGAATCTACCGCCACACACTCAAAATGATACCACTTGTCGCAAGTATCACACTGCACCATACGATCGGTGTCTTTCGAATCGCATTTATTGCAATTAAATTCGGTTTCTGGCATTATTTTGCTTAAATTAGAAACGCGATAATTATGCCGATGATTAAAAATTGTTTTAAAGAATTTGTAACTTGCTAAACTTGCCAAATGGAAAACAATTTTTAAGAGCAATTAAATTCACGATTTATTAAACATTCAAATTTACAGAGTATTAATCGTAGGCGTATTTAAGTAGAAGCTTTAATTATTCGTCGCTTTAAAACAATATGTTAACCACTGATTGACGTTTATGTATGTAAATATGCATGTATTAAATGCAAATAAAGGGCAAAGGAAAATATAAGATAACTTTAACTAACGTAAGTAAATAAGACAGGTAGTATTGAAGTGTACAGATTCAAAAAATATAATTTGATTTTGAGCACCCTCCCATGTGAGACGCGGTCGGATGATTGAAGCGCCACTCTATATTTGAATCGCCAAAAAATTTCTGAAGTGTAGCATCATCCATACACTGCTCATACATGATACGAAGCTCTTTTTCAGCGCCGACGAAATTTGTACCGTTATCGGAGAACATTACCTTGCAGTAACCTCTGCGATTGATGAAACGCTTGAATGCGTTGAGAAAAGCTGCCGTCGATAGGGCTCCTACGAACCCTAGATGCATAGAACCCGAGCACATACAAATAAAATAGCATATGTATCCTTTCGTGGATTTCACCCCTCTTCCTTGAGTGAACTTATACGAATAGGGGCCGGCGAAATCTACCGCGGTGTGTGTGAAACAGCGAGCATACGTAGTCCGAGATACAGGAAGGTCTCCCATTGACTATGTGGACGTGCTGCGGTTAAGGCAAGTGCATTTTACGCACTAATGATAGATGCTGCGAATCAGACTGCGGGCGCCAATGACCCAATAGCGACGTTGCAATACGACCTGCATTATGCGCGGCCCAGCGTGCAACGTGAAGTGAAGAATGTCATTGTGTTGAGCCGAGAAGTTTTCCTTCCATGACTGGTCCGCATTCTTGAAGAAGTCGGGGCCGTCTCACCACAGCTCTTGAAGGAGTAGATCGGAAGGCGATAATCCTCTGGACGCGCAGTCTGCTGGGTTCAACTCGGACCGTACGTGATTCCAACACTCTGGTGGCAAGACCTCTTGAATATCAGCAACGCGCTTAGCAATAAAGGTAGTCCATCTGCGGGGATGAGCTTGTAGCCAGGCAAATGTTATGGTTGAATCCGTCCAGGCATACAGCGGATATCGGAGATCGCACAAACTGTTTGTAACACTTCTCACCAACTTTGAAGCAAGATGCGCAGCACAAAGCTCTAAACGCGGAAGCGTCGTCGTTTTCAGCGGTGCCACTTTGGTCTTCGATGAGATAAGAGTAACCGTAACCGATCCGTCGTGTTGGAGGGTACGAGCGTAATTGGCTGCGGCATAAGCACGCACGGAAGCGTCGGGGAAGACATGCAGCTCTGTGAATGACCCAGCTTTTCCACATCCGAGCCAACGCTCCACCTTTAAGTCCTTTAATTTCTGGAGCCCGAACCGATGTTCCAACCAAGCCTTTGCAATTGTGTCCGGTATGGGATCGTCCCACTCAACTGAGGAGCGCCATACGTCCTGGAACCACATTTTTGATTTAATCGTTGCAGGAGCGGGTAGACCCAAGGGGTCAAACAGCGTACTAGCATCGGCCAAGAATGGCCTCTTTGTGAGTATTTTCGGTTCCTCCTTTAAATTGACTGCAAACGTAAACTTGTCTTTCTCGGTGTTCCATATAAGACCCAAAGCATGAACCTCCTTGCCGTCGACTACGTAATGCGAAATGTTCCTTGATGAATCGGATATACAAGGTGGCGCAAAAGTAAGCTTCCGATGTTCAGCATATCGGTTGTGGCACGTGCAGTGTGTGCTGTTGCACCGTCTTGTTGGAACCACATGTTTTCCAATCCCAATTCATCAAGTTTCGGCAAAAAGAACTCGTTGATCATTGCTCTGTAGCGCTCACCATTCACAGTAACCGTTTGGCCCCGACCGATTATTGGTCAAATAAATAGTCAGCAATATTCCGCGTTCTGGAGCAGTGTAGCGTAACATTGTTTATTAACGTGTATTTCGCATGTGTTTACTACACAAATGTCAAAACAGAACTGACTTTAGGGACCAATCGCAAAATTTATAGCATTTTCTGATAGGAGGATTACTTTTGCGCCACCTTGTACTCTTGTTCAGCTCCTTGCAATTCGTTGCCCACTTTCGCAGTTCGAAGCCACCTTCCTTTAAAATTTCGGATACATTTCGTTGTAAGGACCTCAGTTGAGCTTTACAAGATGCACCTGTAAGCAAGTCATCCATGTAGAAGTCGTTGAGGATAACCGAGACTGAGTTGTCGCTGGTGTTGGCGAAATCTTTAGCGGTTTGTTGCATGGCCTTTACAGCTAAATGAGACGCGACCGCCACTCCATATGTTACGCGTAGCATGCGGTAAGCTTGAACGGGCGAAGCGGAATCAGGACGCCAAACGGTGCGTTGTAAGTCAACGTGCTTTGGTGATACGCATACTTGGCGGTACATTTTCGCAACGCCAGCGGTTACCGAATACTGATGCGTTCGAAAACGCAGCAATATGGCGTAGAGTTCGTTTTGCAATTGTGGCCCCACAACCAGTGCGTCGTTAAGAGAATTCCCGGGAGCAGTTTTGACAGAAGCATTGAAAACCACCCTTAGCTTCATAGTGACACTGGACTCCTTCAACACTGGATGATACGGCATATAATATGCGGTGTTGCTCGTCATCGGGGATACAGCTTCCATATGGCCCATGTCCAACAGCTCCTCCATAAACTCATTATATCGTTTTCGCAGGTCATTGTCACGGGCCATCCTCCTTTCGATGCGCAGCAAACTGCGTAGAGCGAAGTCCCGTGATTCCCCCAACGGCACGTCACCTTTCAGCGGTAACTCCACTAGAAAGCGACCATCGGGTGTCCTTTGATGGGTAGAAGCGAAGTGGTCTTCGCAGAACCGCTCTTCATGTGTAAGGTGGGGCTTACATAGAGATTCCTCGAGCTCCCACAACCGCGTTAGCGCGCGATCGAGCTGAGCATCACAATGTAGCGACTGTACGTCAGCCGTTGGCGAAGCCGAAGTATCAATGCTTCCGCACAAGGTCCACCCAAACACCGTCTTTTGCGCCATAGGGGTGCCGGAGGGACCTTTACGCATCTCGGTACAGATGAGCCGACTCATTACATCCATTCCAACCAAAATATCGACGCGACCCGGCTTCATGAACTGCGGATCAGCCAGGAACAAACCCCGAATATGAGGCCAATCAGGAATATCCAGCGTCTGCGACGGCAAGTCACTCGTGATTTTTGGGAGTATTAAAGCGTTGACAGAATATCGTTCGTTCGAAAAATGCGATGAGAGTAGAAGCGATGTCTTGCCGCTACAGCAACCTCCCTGCGAGGAACAAATCCCTGTGACGAATACCGATGATGAAGTGCGGAGAAGACCTAAGCGCTGCACACACGACTCGGTGACAAACGTAGCATGTGAGCCCGAATCAAATAACAGGCGAGCTGTTTGCCATCGATCGGAGCTATCACGAATCCTTACTGATGCGGTAGACAACAACACGGTGTGTTGCATTACTGGTTTCGGAGCGCAGGCAAGATGATATGTTTGTAGCAGCGGTGACCATCGATTGGGTTGCGGACGAAGTGGTTTGTTGATTGGTGTCACATGCGGTGTTTGGAGTGGTGTGGGCTGTGTCGGCGACATGGAGCAGATTTTAAGCCCGTTGATGATACTGAGCGCGTCCCCTTTGAGGCAACTACGTAAATAGTGAAGCTTTTATCCGTCCGACAAAGCAGCATTGCCATCGACCAATGATACGAAGGAATCGTAGAACGCGATCCATTCTGTGGAGTCACCCGAAAACGTTGGTAAGTCCATTTTCGGCAATCGTATTGCTGCAAACACCGAAGCTGGTGCGGTTGCGGCTTGTGTTAACGTTTCGGAACGGCACTTTTGGACCCGTTTTAAAATGGCCAACGCTGTCGCATACCGAGTTACGTAGGTTGACATATTTGATTTTTCCTAATAATATATAGGCACTCTAATACAAGGTGGCGCAAAAGTAATCCTCCTATCAGAAAATGCTATAAATTTTGCGATTGGCCCCTAAAGTCAGTTCTGTTTTGACATTTGTATAGTAAACACATGCGAAATACACGTTAATAAACAATGTTACGCTACACTGCTCCAGAACGCGGAATATTGCTGACTATTTATTTGACCAATAATCGGTCGGTGAAAAACGGTTACTGCGCAAAAGTAATCCTCCTATCAGAAAATGCTATAAATTTTGCGATTGGCGCCTAAAGTCAGTTCTGTTTTGACATTTGTGTATTAAAAACACATGCAAAATACACGTTAATAAACAATGTTACGCTACACTGCTCCAGAACGCGGAATATTGCTGACTATTTATTTGACCAATAATCGTTCGGGGCCAAACGGTTACTGTGAATGGTGAGCGCTACAGAGCAATGATCAACGAGTTCTTTTTGCCGCAACTTGATGAATCGGGATTGGAAAACATGTGGTTCCAACAAGACGGTGCAACAGCACACACTGCACGTGCCACAACCGATATGCTGACCATCGGAAGCTTACTTTTGCGCCACCTTGTATGTTGTTTTCAAAGGGCGATTTGAAGGTACGAATTTTCGGTTAAAATGGAATGGAAAGTGTAGACGGCTTGCAGCGGACAATTGAAAGTCAACTTGTTGTTAAAAATATAATGGTTATATGAACTATTTATTTGAATTTTGTGCAGCGACAGAATTTAGCGCCGATATATAAGTAAGGTAGCTTGTACTTGCAAACGTTGCGAGTGTAGCGAATCCGGCTCGACGGACCAAAATTTTGCGGCGGATTATCCCTTTTATAGTGGAATATTGCGGGTTGTGGACTGTATGTATTTGAGCAAGTAATTTCTTACCAAGTTGATTCCGGTGAAATAATATGAAGCGGGTTGAGTTTACACTATTTAATGATGAAGAATAGTACAATTTCAATTGCTCAACAAAGGCAGGCGGTTGCGATCACGACAGCAAGAAGAATAATAAAAAGAATGCCAAAACAAAAGAGAACACAAACGTCCCCGCAAACATGCTTGACAATGCTTGTGCGTTAGCCCTTGTGATACTCTTCATTTCCAAGGTTTAAAAGTATGCATTTTACATGAAGCAAATTCGAACTCAACAATATGGATATTATTATAGTTTTAAATTCTATTACTAGCAGGGTTTGTTAGCAAAACAATTCATCACAAAATCAGTTTTTACTTTCAGCTGTCACTTTTTGTTTTGCTAAGCACATACTCAGAGGTCCATCCTTTGATAACTTTTATCAGAAGATAATCAGCGCATCGTCGGTAATCAGACATTGAGTAAATGGTTTTTAGGGCAACCTCTGATAAAGTCTTGATTAAGCAGTTAGTCAGACTTTACAAAAAGAAGTATATCAGTAAACGAGTACTCGTGGAGGAGAGCCGACAGATTCCCCCGAAAGTCAGAAGCAATTATATGGGCAAAAATTGATGGAGATTATAGGACAAACAAATTGTGGGTTGTGGAGGCAGCAAACAAATCAAAGACGGATATATTAGTTGGAAAAACCTTGGCTATGACAGAACAAGATGGACTTATTCTGGTAAGAGTGCTTAATGAGTTCAAATGAGTGAACAGCTCCAGGAAAATGATTTTATCAGCAAGATGGATCTTTCAGATGATATCACGGTATGGACTGAAGGGCTCGAAAAATACCATCAAAACAAGCTCTTCGTAGTGTTCCTTCAGCCAAACGCCAAGTGGTAAGGGAAATTATGCAAGATATGACCGATAGCGGTGGGATCGAACCATCAGCTAGTCCATGGAGCTTACCGGTAGTACTAGTGAAAAAAAAAGAATGAAAAAATGGGGTTCTGTGATGTGGATAAACGATGTTGTTTAACGCATACAAACTATTGGAAGGCCACGGAATAAGTTGTTGTTGTTGTAGTAACGACAAAAACACTCCCCGAAGGTTTTGGAGAGTGTTGTCGAATTAACAGTCCTTGGCCGGATTTGAACCCGGTACGCTCCGGTACTCCCTTGCGGTTCTGCCCGACTGTCGTGGTAGCGATTTATGACCAGTGGAACCTTCTAGGTCATGTCACCCCTCCTTCCGTAAGGAAGGAGAGATGGGTAATGAGAGGTGAGAGGCATCATATCCGTAGATCAGCCATCGAGTTGCACGTCATTACCTTTGTGCATATTAGTCGCCTCTTACGACCGGTATGCCTACCTCGGGCATATTCTAAACCCCTAACCCGCAGGGGTTACGGAATAAGTTGAAGGTGGTCTATTTGGGAAGGCTAGCTGCATTTGGTTCCGGCAATTTGTTTGATCGGGACGAGGACAATGTGGCGAATATTCTCAAGAATGTACCATCCCTTGCTCATTAACACTCCCACCACTAGTTAAACGCAACAGAGATAACGATGGCTACGCTTATGCGTACAAGCATGTACCAAGCAAGAGGAAGAGGAATCGCGCGAGTGTTTGCGAATGCGATGCAAAGAGGAGATGTCAATAAATAATTAAACTGACCCTTCTTGAACACGAAGAGGGAACAACCAAGTAACTTCTGCTCTTGGTATATGTCTACTAGTAGCGCAACTTACTCCGAATCTTCACACACACACCAACCACACAGGGTGCGTTGTATGCAGTAATAAAACAATCAAATTTAAATACTGCAATATTGATCATGAACACTTGAAACTCCCACATTATTGAATATAAAGCAGTTATAACACGTTATCAGTTCCTGCAGCATGTAAATTTCAGTTTAAATTGAAGTTTTTAGATGCAGTTTTTACTTTAAAACAACTCTGAACGCGATTTCCTTCATTACACTCTCTCGGAGTACCTTCATCCACTACCTTCCACTCCGATTCGAAAAAGAAGATGCCAAACTAGTACGAGTAAACAATGCTTCTGGTTGCGTAGGGTAGCACCCTGTCGGAATATATAAGGCAGTTACCAAGCAAGGCAGGATGATCAGCTGATACTCAATTGTCGGTAATTCTATACGACCGTACGTAACTGCTAATATACGTCCAAAAATATCTGTATCAATAATCCGAAAGCGGAAATTAAATAATTTGTTTCAGTGAAAAGTTATTAGCAAAAAACACAATAATGGCCCAGGTCCGATCAAAAATAGGGGGCTTGATCCAAGGTATTTATGTGCACACCACCTTTCTGTGTAGGTGGCCTTCGGCCGCGCTTCAAAAAAATAACGCTTAGCCGGTCCAACACCGGCTGCGCGGTCCACAATATTTCTGCGCAGAACACATTTCAACACTTTTCGGCACACCCTAATCTGTGATTACAACAACCACATGAAAATAACAAAAAAATTTCAACTTTAATTGCAAAATATCTCTGAACAGACATAAAATATGTATGGATTATTGATACGGAGGTTAAAACCCGTCGTTTGATACCTTTCCCGATATTTTTGGACGTATATTAGCAGTTACGTACGGTCGTATAGAATTACCCAATTGTTATACAGTGAACCTTCTGTGGAGTTACCTAACTCGTGAAATTGTATTGCCTTTATAACTAGTAAATAAAACCAGCTATTTATAAAGTGAGTGTGTTTATTTAAATTTATAGTGTACGAACCCAGGATTAATAATCAAGGAATTATCGAATTCGTCACAATACTGTGGCGATTATTCTCAAGCATGTACCATACCTAACTCAATAACACTCCCACCACTAGTTAAACCACAACAGAGATAACGATGGCTACGCTTATGCATGCAAGCGTGTAACTAGGAAGAGGAAGAGAGATGGCGCGAGTGTTTGCGAATACGATGCAAAGAGGAGATTCCAATAAATAACCCCGACCCTTCCAGAACACGAAAAGTGAATAACCAAGAAAGTTCTCGGTGCGTAGGCAAGTACCCTGTTGGACTATATAAGGCGGTGACCAAGCAAGGCAGGTTGATCAGTTTATTTTCAAGCGTTCAATAGTGAACTACTGTAAAGTTATCAAACTCTTAAAATTGTTTTGCGTTTATTACTAGTAAATAAAACTAGCTATTACTTACATTATCTGTGCGTGTGTTTATTCGACTTTATAGTGATCGATCCCAGGATTGATAATCAAGGAATCATCGAATTCGTCACAATTGGTGTCAGAAGCGGTATTGTTGAATAAATACCAGTGATTTCAAGGATAACAAGGACATGGCGAAGCTGAATGAATTAAAGATTCAGCAACTCAAAAATGAGTTGGAACAACGCGGGCTAAACACTACAGGCAATAAAACAGAGTTACAGTCACGATTGCGAGAGGCTATGGAAGCAGAAGGAATCAACGTTGATGATCATGTTTTTCATCTTGTGGAGGAGGCACCGACAAAAATGGAAGAAAAAAAGGAGTCTCCGAATCCAGGAGCAACTGTGGACACAAACATGATATTGGCTGTATTAACTCAGATGTCGACTAAAATGGAAGAACAAGAGACGCGTATTACATCTCGAATGGCATCTCAGCTCGAAGAACAGAAGACTTGCATGGCATCTCAGATTTCAGCTCAACTAGAGGAACAGGAGGGTCGCTTGTCGTCGAGAAATGCATTGCAGCTGGAGGCACACGAAGAACGAATGGCATCACAGCTACTAATGCAAGACGTAAAAATAACTGAAGTGCAGGAGGTATTCAGAGAACGGCAAGACAAAATTGAGGCCGAAGTAGATGCATTGAGGGGCCGTATCCAGGAGTTGCAACTGAACCGTCCATCTGATTCAGCGAATACTCCCAAGGTAAAATCCCCGTCATTTGATGGTTCTGTTCCTTTCCAGGTATTTAAGCTACAGTTTGAGAGGACGGCAGCGGTGAATAATTGGGGCACTGAAGACAAAGTTGCTGCACTGTTCGTGGCATTGAAGGGTCCTGCAGCCGAAATCTTACAGTCGATTCCCGCCGGTGAACGCAATAATTATGAAGCATTGATGGGTGCAGTTGAGAGACGCTATGGTAGCGAACATCGAAAACAGATATACCAAATAGAGCTACAGAGTCGCTGTCAGAAGGCTAATGAGACATTGCAGGAATTTGCATCGGATATCGAGAGGTTGGCCCATCTAGCAAATGCGGACGCACCTGTAGAATATACGGAGAGGGTGAAAATTCAGTGTTTCATAATTGGAATACGCGATGTGGAGACGAAGCGGGCCACATATGCAAACCCCAAAAGGACATTCGCTGAAACGGTATCGCATGCTCTGACGCAGGAAACAGCCTCGCTTTTAAGTAAACCTGCATGCAAGGCTCATCGAGTAGAAGGGAAACTCCGGCTTGGGTTGAAAAAATTTTGGAAGCGTTGAACGGAGTACAGAAAAAAAGTGATGGTGCCATTAAATGCTTTAGGTGTGGAAAATCTGGTCATATAGCACGTTATTGCGGCACTGGGTCCAGTAATCCTGGCAATTTAAGTGGACGTAAACGCAAAACTGGAGAAGATGAGCAAGATGAATGTCCCATGATCTCTGTGTCACAACTCGAACGGAAAGCGAGTAATGTTACTGTTGAAGGCTACGTGGACGGGAAAGAGCGCTTGCTGACTGTCGATACTGGTGCATCACATTCCATCATTCCGACTGACTTGGTCAGGGAAAAGGTCAGACCATTGCGGAAAGCTACGTTGTGGACAGTAACTGGTGACAGCAAGCAAGTCCTGGGAGAAGTGAAATGCAAGGTTGTGATTGGGAATGTGGCCACGTATCACAACTTCTTGGTAGCGAATATTGTCGACGAAGTCATCATTGGCGTCGATTTCTTGGCTGAGAGAGACATTCACATCAACGTAAGGAACAGCGTTATGACTTACAACGACCAAGAGGTTCCTCTGGTCTTTGGACACAATAAAGGCTATACTATTTACCAAGGGAGTGATCTTGAAGATGAAGCAACAGGAGCCTCGTAAAGCAGAGGTAGCTCCTCGACCAAAGGATTTCGCGGACAAGTACCTCCTGAAGAAGATTCGGCAAGACCAGGAGTCAGATCCAGATTTGGCACGTGTGTTGAAAGGAATAAAGAAAAACAAACAGCCAGGAAGAGCAGAGATGGTAGCAGAGAGTCGTATTGCAAAAGCATACTGGGCACAATGGAGTAGTTTGAAGCTAATATCTGGTTGTTTGCATCGGAAATGGGAAAGTGAAGATGGCAAAAATCATCGAGCACTTATTGTTGTTCCCAAGGCAAGAATTCCAGATGTTATCAAAGCGTCGCATAGTTGCCCAGATGGAAGGCACATGGGAATAAAGAAAACGCTGCAAGAGGTAAAGCGGCGGTTCTATTGGATCGGTTGCAAACAAACTGTGAGGAACTGGATTACTAAGGGTGCAGAGTGTGCTGAGGATACAAGACGAACATCTGGTGATCATGTTACGAGGAGGCAACGCAACTTAGTGGATAATGTGAAACAGTGCAATAGGCATGAGAGAACGGAACGGAATACTGAAGAAACGAGTTGCAGGAATGTTTGCCGGGTACCATTGGGAACGAAAGTGAAGGCACAAATCTATTCGAGATTAAGAACGGACAAAATGGTTGGAATATGTGACACTGCAATGCATTGTGGGAATCTCTGCAGGAGAGGATTGATGTCGGAGTTTCAATCCCTGGAGGAAATGAGGTTTAGTAAAGCAGTGCCAACCATTGAGCGTCTAGCAGCGTTTGGTTTGGGAAATGTGTCTGATCGGGACGATCAGACTTAGGTGGAGGGCAGTGTGGCGATTATTCTCAAGCATGTACCATCCCTAACTCAATAACACTCCCACCACTAGTTAAACCACAACAGAGATAACGATGGCTACGCTTATGCATGCAAGCGTGTAACTAGGAAGAGGAAGAGAGATGGCGCGAGTGTTTGCGAATACGATGAAAAGTGGAGATTCCAATAAATAACCCCGACCCTTCCAGAACACGAAAAGCGAATAACCAAGAAAGTTCTCGGTGCGTAGGCAAGTACCCTGTTGGACTATATAAGGCGGTGACCAAGCAAGGCAGGTTGATCAGTTTATTTTCAAGCGTTCAAAAGTGAACTACTGATTTATTGCCTGTGGTATTCAAGTCACGCTGTTGCAGCTCATTTTTGAGTTGCTGGATCTTCAGCTCATTCAACTTTGCCATGCCTTTGTTATCCTTGAAAACTCTCGGTATTTATTTAACAATCCCACTTCTGACACCAATTGTGACGAATTTGATGATTCCTTGATTATCAATCCTGGGTTCGATCACTATAAAGTCGAATAAACACACGCACAGATAATGTAAGTAATAGCTAGTTTTATTTACTAGTAATAAACGCAAAACAATTTTAAGAGTTTGATAACTTTACAGTAGTTCACTATTGAACGCTTCAAAATAAACTGATCCCGCCTTGCTTGGTCACCGCCTTATATAGTCCAACAGGGTGCTTGCCTACGCACCGAGAACTTTCTTGGTTGTTCGCTTTTCGTGTTCTGGAAGGGTCGGTGTTATTTATTGGCATCTCCTCTTTGCATCGTATTCGCAAACACTCGCGCCATCTCTCTTCCTCTTCCTAGTTACACGCTTGCATGCATAAGCGTAGCCATCGTTATCTCTGTTGTGGTTTAACTAGTGGTGGGAGTGTTATTGAGTTAGGGATGGTACATGCTTGAGAATAATCGCCACAATACTATGAAATATTCCCCACAGTACAATTACCCGGTACTCACTTGTATACTCTGATGGACAATCTGGATTATGCATGCGCCGTGGCTTAATAGTTATTGAAATTCACGAACACCTGTCACTAAGGCGAATTCAACGGACTCGCCTTGGTTGTCAACTCAATAAAATAACACTGGACTAAGATAAGCCCTGAAAAACAGAATTTGCTATTTGATTCGTAAGTTGTAATTGTTTTTGTAAAATTGTTTTTTACTAGAAATTGCGCACATAGTATATATCTTATTAGTCCTTGAATGATTACTTTAGCAAGTATACTTCGATGGGAAATTCAAACTCTAGGGGTGATTCCGGTAGCGATGTGCCACATATAGGATCAAACGGAACGAAGGAGAAACCCCCTAAATCAACATCCGCAGTGGGGAAGGGTGATGAAGATTCCTCTATTGTAAACAATGCTATGTTAAAAGCAGAGCGAACAATAAGTAGATCGGCATCGGGAGCAGATGTAACTGAGAAACATTTGACACAACTTGTACCAATTGAAAAGTTATCTCAAATACTGAAAGAGAAATCTAATAAGCATGGCGTTAATGGCATAGTTTTGGAAGTATTTGTGGTACATACATACTTATTAATGTATTTATTATTTGCCATGACATATCTTTCTTTATAGTCTCAAGTGTTTCCTTTGCATGGTGATTTAGGCAGACGGCTGTTCCGTCTAATGCATACGTTATCAAAGGCAACAACTTCCTATTTAGGAACGGTCGCATTTCGCCAGCAATGTGAGCGGTTCCTCGGTATAATGGACGATGAAAAGGTTTTGGAATGTTATATTAAAATGTTTGCCGACGAAGAAAACCCAGATTTTATCAATAAGGAAGGTGTAACGCGTTTACTATTTACTTGTTACACAATTGCCATGCAACATTCCGGCAATGCAGTGCTCTGTCCAGCAGTAAGTAAATTTATATATTTTTACACTAACCTCCGCAATATAAAAAGATGGCTTGATTCTTAGCTTTATTTTGTCTGTTAACGCCACTTGTTGATTGTAATACCTATAAAATCTGCATTGAAGGGAATATTAGGCATGAAAAATGTCATCCGAAAAAGGCGAAACTTGCTCAACTTATTAGAATTGGAATTGAAAATTTGGGCATCGGGATGATTCGGAAATATATCTGTGAAACCAATGCTACCACATTGCTTAAGATTTTGTGTACCAACGGTTGTTGTTGTAGTAGCAGTACTTATCCTGCCCAGTCGACAAATCCATCCATGAAGCAGAGGCTTTGGCGAAAGAACGGGACAAAGTGAGACAAATCAATCCCAAATTGACTAAGTGGAAACAAACCTAGACACTTGCAACCTATCCAGCGGAGTCGGCAAATTATGGTCAACAATCAAGGCCCTATCAAATCCGACCAACCACAATGACAAGGTCATCACTACCTTGGGTCAAATTGGACCCCAGGCGAATCGCGAGCTCATTTCGCCAACCGTTATAATGAATCCACCTGCTGACAGGCCTAGAGACGAGTCATCCGCGCATAAACACAAACACAACAAAGCGCTCATTGCCGCCTCCGCTGCCGAGGTCTAGGAAGCTATAATGAAGGCAAAGCCCCTGCGGATAAGGGGTTTAGAATATGCCCGAGGTAGGCACACCGGTCGTAAGAGGCGACTAATATGCACAAAGGTAATGACGTGCAACTCGATGGTTGATCTACGGATATGATGCCTCCCACCTCTCATTACCCACTGGTCATAAATCGCTACCACGACAGTCGGACTGTACCGCAAGGGAGTACCGGAGCGTACCGGGTTCAAATCCGGCCAAGGACTGGTAATTCTACAACACTCCCTAAAACCTTCGGGGAGTGTTTTTGTCGTTACCACAACAACAACAAGGCAAAGCCCTCAAGACGGTATTGCCATGGAGATGTTGAAACACCTAGTCACCGGTTGCGCAGGTATTGGAGACCACTGTGCTCCCCTACTACACTGCATACCTGCACTTGGCCCGACACCAACATATCTTCCGGAAATCCCACAGCACAACATCTGCTGTATATGCCATAACGTCTCAGATAAACTATGGTCTCAACCAACATCCTCCAAAGCATAGGACGGCGCACTTGGCACTTGACCTCTACAAAGCCTTCGGCAGGCGTCAGTGAAGTTTAAGACCAAGAAATCTACATTCCTACAACGGCCGGTTTTAAGTACCGGAATGACTCGGATTTTTCTTACTGACCAACGACTAACAGCACTAATACTGCCCAGCAAGTAGTGTGTAACCCCCGCTGCCACTCACGCCCACCGGCGCCAACACCTCACACAGCAGCTCACAGCTACTTTCTACGTAGCACTTCTCTTTTAGATGTGAGCAATGCTGAGCGTCAGCCCACCACACTCACACTTACAACCTCCCCTTCTTCCAGCACTAGCACAGATGTAAGCCAAAGCCACCAGCTCCTGGTCCCTTACACCATGTGCACTGTTTGTCGGTTGAGACTATATACACCTGCGATATCTATCAAAAGCAAATCTTGCATTGGCCTATTTCACCTGCTTATATGTTCTCAACTTGGTTACAGGAACTTATGGACTGATACGTACGTTGCGCCATGTTGTCGAGCTAGGCAACCTACAACGTCGACCGATTCGCCCCCTTTAGGGGGAGCGACCCAGCCTGCTTCCACCGAGACATACGCACCAGTCCTTGACTCCCAGCGTAATTATTTCTTCCCCTTCGCACTTTCGTGTCCTACAGTTGAACTGCTACGGCTTAACCGCCAAGGTTAGTGAATTAGTGAACTTCATGAAGCGGCAAAATTACAAGATTGCTGCGATTCAGGAAACAAAGCTCGGTGACCGATCGAATCTTCGGACCTGTGACGGCTACAACACCCATCGGCGGGACCGCGCGAGAGGACTCGAGGAACAAAACCTTAGAACATCAAGGTATGGTTGTCCGGTCAGGCGATGTCGATCTTGAAATAACTAACATTTATATACCTCCTGTCACCTGCTGTCCGAGGGATTACCACCCTGACATCCGTGCGTTACTCAGAGACGATAATCGTGTTATCCTGGGAGACTTTAACGTACACAATGGCCTCTGGAACTCGAGCCTACAGGTAGATGGTAGAGGACAGGAACTGACTGAACAAATAGATCATTCGACGTTCTGCACTGTGAACGGGGCTTAGAATATGCCCGAGGTAGCAACTCGATGGTTGATCTACGGATATGATGCCTCTCACCTCTCATTACCCACCTTATCCTTCCTTACGGAAGGAGGGGTGACATGACTTCACTGGTCATAAATCGCTACCACGACAGTCTGGCAGTACCGCAAGGGAGTACCGGAGCGTACCGGGTTGAAATCCGGCCAAGGACTGTTAATTCGACAACACTCCCCAAAGCCTTCGGGGAGTGTTTTTGTCGTTACCACAACAACAACAACAAGGGAAAAAACATTTCGCATGGGCATAGCTTCAGCCTCAAATCAATACACTCCGTCAAGTAGAATTAAGGAAGTACGTCCGTATTTCCCCGCAGAGACAGCGGCCCTGGCAAATAAACGCGGTCATGTGCGACGCTTGGACCCTACGTATCCCCAAATTCAAGCTCTCAATGCGGAAATCAGACGACTGTTTGATCAACATAAACGCGCCAAAGGGGAGGAGCACCTAAGGTCCTGCAACCTCTCTGCTGGTGTTGGCAAACTATGGTCCACTGTAAAATCCTTGTCTAATCCGACCAAACCGAACGACAAAATATCCATCACCTTTGGTGATAAGGTACAGTCGAAACCAAAGATATGCGCGAGCGCTTTCTGCCGGCAATTTGTACTGCATCCTCCGGTTGACAAGGAAATCAGGCGCGCCATCTGGGAAGCGCACAAACGCAAAAACAACCAAGCGCCCATTGCCATCACCACCACAGAGGCTCGGGAGGCCATACGGGGGTCCAAAAACTCCAAATCTATTGGCCCAGACGGTATATCCATGCTGATGCTAAAACATCTCGGAGATGAGGGAGTAAGGTACCTAACAACCGTCTTCAATCTGTCCATGACCACCTTTGTCATTCCAGAAAGATGGAAACAGCCCAAGGTGGTGCCATTACTAAAGCCCGGCAAGCCGGCAAACGTGGGGGAGTCATAACTGCTATGATCTTTATTATGAAATTCGCTATTTGATCATTGTTTTCAGATTTTTTTTTAATAAAAATCAACAATAATAAGTATCTTCAAGTTTTATTTTTTTTATTAAGGATAATGTTTATTTTTTGAATTTACTTTTTTTTGCTCGGAAATAAAACTTGAAAAAATAATACTTATTCCTTGAGCGATATTTTATGCTTCAAGAAAAAAAATAAAATTTTGAGTTAAAATTTTTTTTTCACTCAAAAAGCAGATCCGTCTTTTTGGCAAGTAATTGATCATAAATATTGGTGATATTATCTCGTCAACATATGTACTCAATTAAAACATATTTATAGATACATGCATATGTACATGTACATAGGTTGGCTTTTTGAGTTTTGCGAACTCTGAAAAAAATTAAAACTTAAAATTTAATTTTTGTCCTTGAAGGATAAAGCACCGCTCAAGGAATAAGTTTTACCTTCATTAAAAAAAAAAAATCAAACAAGAGTTTTGTTTTCGAGCAAAAAAAATAAAACTCAAAAAATTATGATTATTTCTGATCAAAAAAATAAAACTTAAAAAGATTGTTTATATGCAGTGGTGCTCAAATTATTTTATATGGAAGGGTAAATCACAGTACATATACAAAAATATGTGTACACTGAGATTTTCTTTTTGAAATTGAGTTTTCCTTTTTTGTTCAATTAAATTCGAGTACATTCAATTCTGAATATAAATTTTCCTCAGTGCCTCAATATTTTTTAGAAATTTTTCATTCATAAATTTGTTAGTGTAAATTTCTATATCATATGGAAGTGCCTGAGCTTCATACCGAATCGTTTTTGTTTTGCACTTTCATAAAAACTTAGGCACTTTCATATGAATTGTATTTATATGTGAGGGCATATGGGAGTGCTTTAATTTTTTTTTTGTAAAAGTGTAAATTTGTATTTGTGTCTATATTTATTTATTTATTTATTTGTCTACAGTTAGTAGGTACTTACAGACTCCAACTAGTTTAAAAAGATAAATATGCTCAATTTAAAGACGGAGATGCTGTCATTAAAATCTATTAAATGCGCGTAATTATTACAAAGGCGGATGCATCGCGCAATTGGTTCATTATAGTCATAATTAGTTCTGTGGGACGTTTCGACAAACAACCGATTATACCTTGACATGGTGTTGAAATTAATTAAACCGTGAAGCTCATCACAATCAATCCTGAAGTTAATTAAGTTATAAACAAACATTAGCGCAAAGTAAGTTCTACGATCCTCTAAGGACTGCAAGCCAAGAAGTTTCCGCCTACTTTCTTACAGCGGCAGACCACAGGGCCAGTGCAGTTTCTGTAACGCAAACCTAGTAAAGCTTCTTTGAACCTTTTCAATTTTGTTAATATACGACGAATAGTAGGGACTCCACACCAGACAACAAAAGTCCAGGTGGCTCCTTACTAAGGAGTTATAAAAAGATTTCAATGTGCAAGAGTCCTTAAATTCTTTCGAATTTCTTCTGATAAATCCCAGCATGGAAAGTGATTTAGACAGAACAACATCAACATGCCTACTGAAAGTTATTTTCATGTCAAAAATTACTCCAAGATTTTTAATTTCCTCCATACGGTTTCAACTAACGCTATTTATTGAATAATCAAACCTAATATGACTAAGTGCTTTGGAATATGAAACCACATTGCATTTGCTCGTATTGAGAAACAAATTATTGGCAGAACACCACTGCTGAAATATTACAAAGTCAGATTATAGACTTTGGCAATCGTTAAGACTACGTACCGGTATATAAACTTTGACATCATCGGCAAACATTAGGCACTTAGCGAACTTGAAATGCTGGGGTAAGTCGTTTATAAAGAATAAGAAAAGCAGTGGTCCACAGTGAGTTCCTTGCGGATTCCAGACCACGCATTTACTACGCTGTCCGATTTAGTTGGGCCAATTGTGACCAAAAGTTTTCGGTTTACCAAAAAGCTTGTGAAGAACTTCAAAAGTGAACCTGAGATTCCGTATAAAGAAAGCTTGAGAGTAAAATGGATTGATTGACCTTATCGAAAGCTTTAGAGAAGTCTGTATATATGACATCCAATTGATATTTTTGCTCTAGCGCCCTAACAATTTGATTTGTTATGATTAAAAGATTAGTGCAAGTAGATCTACCTGGAAGAAACCAATGCTGAAATTGGCATAAAAGGCCTTTGGAGTATTGGTAAAGTTTAATATTCAAAATATTATCAAATAGTTTAGCAAATGTACATTGCTTGACAATAGGCCTGTAGTTTTTGACGTCGTTACGATTCCCTGACTTAGGGCAAAACAAAAACAAAAGTGCTTGAAGTGTATAGGGATCGCGCAGCCCTGATTATATGTAATTTATATAGTTTCCGCTCAAATTTTCTTCAATCAATGCAGATTTCCGTTGAGCATGACGAGATATGCGCGTTCATATACCTTAAACTGTCCTCCGATACTGGGAAGCCTTTGATTTATTTCATTAAAAAAATATAAATTAATCATTATCGGGGCTCCCTGGTTTATAGCAACAAATGGGCTTGGCAACCTGTGAAGGTTTTCGTCAAAACCACTTGGTACTTAATGTGCTTGTCTCCATCGGAAGAATACGCTCCTCATCAGCTATTTCAGGTGGTTCGATGTCGATTACGGGGTTCACAGGCCGAGATCTGACTGACATGTCTACCGACTCGGTATGGAGGTCGTTTAGAGCCCGCCCACAGATCAACGGCACGGTAATGTGGTGCCGGATCTCATCATAGTGCTCACGGAGATGTTTCCTTATGTCTCTCGGGGGCGGAGTTTCATCCAATAGATGGCGGTTTGGATGACTAGGTTTGTGGCAGTTCAGTAAAAACTGTCTGCTCAACAGTTCCGCATGCTCGTGTGTATTGAGCATTTTGGCCTCCTGATATAGGTGAGACTCCGATGACATAAGCAGACATCCCGTGGCAGTTCTGATGGCGGTGTGTTGGCAGACTTGCAACTTCCTCCAGTTGGTGTCAGCAAGGTTGGACGACCATATTGGCGCAGCGTAATCAATAACCGGGCGGCCAATAGCCTTATATGCGGCTAGAAACGTTTCTTCATCTTTTCCCCAAGTGCTGCCGGCCAGCGACTTGAGGATCTTGTTGCGGCTTTGTACCTTGGATGCTATTGCGTTGGCACCACTAGCGAAGGTGAGGCTGTTGTCAAACTTCACACCTAGGATTTTAGGGTGGTTGACAGTAGGTAGAGGTACTCCATTACGTGAACGTTTCACTCTTGTCCCATTCTTCGTGGTCTAGATTTCTTGTTCCTAAATTTGACTGACTTGGAGGGTGGGGCCGTGTGCAGAAGTCCACGCAAGTGGGGAAAGTTTCTGATCGCCATTCACCTGGGAATGGCCAGAGCGATTCTTTTGCATGCGGTTCAAGCAGCTCACTACTTCCGGGCTTTGCGCCCAAGTATCCTCTGGGTAACCACCGAACACCCGTTTGGTGGTGAGCTAAACGTGAGAAGGCGACAACCTGGTAAGGCCACTCCGACATAATCGGTTTAAGTGCTTGCTGGGGGGGTTCAAACAGCAGCGTCTGATCACCAGGTGGTGCGGCTGCAAGCGGGCGTCTGTCTTGGATCAAGCGGCTCGCTATACAAACGTGTAATAGAATTCAACCTCCCGTGAAACGGGTTGTGCGTTGAGTTTGGGACCCACCACATAAAACAACGTTCCAATGAAATTCAACAACAAAGCCTCGGATATGAGAACCCCCTTTTTAGATGACAACACCCGCAAACGAAATAAGGATTATGAGATAAGGGCATGTACCTGGAATGTCCGGTCCCTTAATGGGGAAGGTGCCGCTGCCCGGCTGGTTGAGGTCCTGAGGAAAGCAAAAGCTGACATCACCGCCATACGAGAGATGCGATGGACGGGGCGAGGAAACACGATCAAAACACCATGCAACATCTACTGGAGTGGGCATGAAGACAAGCGCAGATTCGGCGTGGGATTTGTGGTGGGAGAGAGACTCCGTCACCGAGTACTGTCGTTCACACCCGTGAACGAGCGTTTCGCTGCAATCCGCATAAAGTACGATTTTTCACCATATCGTTTATCTGCGCTCATGCACCGACGGAAGAGAAGGACGACGTGGAAAAGGATGCATTCTACGAGCGCCTGGGAGAAGCATACGAGCGCTGCCCCCGTCATGATATCAAAGTCGTGCTTGGCGACTTTAACGCCAGGGTGGGTAAGGAGGGTGTATTTGGCCCCACTGTCGGGAAGTTCAGTCTCCACGATCAGACTTCCAAATGGATTCAGGCTGATCGACTTCGCCGGTGCCCGAAACATGGTCATATCCAGCACTAGGTTTATGCACAAGAAGATCCATCAGGCTACATGGCTGTCCCCCGATCGAAAAACACGCAACCAGATCGACCACGTTGTGATAGACGGACGGCATGCTTCCAGCGTTTTAGATGTTCGCACAATACGAGGACCTAACATCGACTCTGATCACTACCTAGTAGCAGCCAAGATTCGTACCCGCCTCTGTACGACAAAACAGGTGCAACAAAAAACGCAGGGAAAGCTGGACGTCGAAAAGCTGCAATCGCAACATACCACCAATTATTTCGCAGATCGCCTCTCACACCTGCTCTCCGAGAGCACAATTCAACCTAGTGGAATGCATGAGCAGTGGGATCATATCTCAGGAGCACTCCGTACCGCAGCCGAAGAAGTAATTGGATTCCGGCGAACGCGAAAAAACAACTGGTATGATGATGAAGAGTGCCGCGCTGCAACGAAAAGAAAGGACGAAGCCTGCAAGGCAACGCTGAGATCGAATGCAACGAGGAGTGTGTGTGAACACTACCGCGAGTTGAAGAGGGAAGCGAGGCGGCTTTTCCGGGCGAAAAAAAGAGAGGCAGAAAAGCGTGAAATAAAGGAGCTTGAGATGCTGGCCAACGGGAATAACGGTCAAAATCGCCCAGGCGGTTAGATGACCATTTAAAGAAGAAATTTGACTGACGCCTGCCGACCGTGGAGGTAGTTAGCGGCCCCCCTTTTTAGGCCGGCAGGGAGCGGTGTCTCTTCCAGGTCTCTTCGGAGTGTGGCCTGGTTGACCGTGTCGAAGGCTTTGGAAAGGTCAAGTCCCACAAGAACCGTCCTATGGTTTGGTGGCTGTTGATTCAAGCCATAGTTTATCTGCGTCGTTATGATGTTCATAGCGGTTGTCGTGCTATGCGACTTCTGGAAGCGATGTTGGTGTTCGGCCAACTGCAGGTTTGCAGTGTAATATGGGAGCAGAATGGTATCCAATAAATCTCTCCCTCGTGGCCTAGGTGTTTCAACATATTCAGGGCCGTCGGGTCCAATTGATCTTGAGGGATTGGCCTTCATTATGGCTTGCTTGACCGCCCTGTGTTGTGTTTGTGCGCCCCACGGATGGTTTGTCCCTTGGCCCTATCAACAGGTGGATGCATTATAAACTGTCGGCAGAAAGATCTTGATCGTACGACCACCTGCCCGACGGGGCGAGCGCAGTGGGTTAATCTATATAATGGGTAACTTAATCGGTACTCCTCGACAGAGAACCTTGCCGCGCTAAGGCCATCGTTACTCCCCAAGATGGCCCGTTATTGGGAAAGCGCCGTTATAATACAGCCGGTGTTGTAAACCTCCTGGCTGCAATCCATTCAATGGACACGGTGACGTAACACCTTTGATGAGGAAGTGACAGTTCTTAGTTGCCCATCGCATGCGACTCTGACTAATGAGGTTGACATTGTTTCGGCCTTATCAGCCCCTTAGCCAGTATCGGATGCATTCGACGTAAGCCTCTACACCAACGTCAAGGTTCCTGTCCTCTTAGAGGCCGGTCTTAAGGGGCGACTAAAATGCACAAAGGTAATGACGTGCAACTCGATGGTTGATCTACGGATATCATGTCCCTCATTACCATTCTTCTCCTTCCTAGGGAAAGGAGGGATGACATGACCTAGCAGGTTGCACTGGTCATAACAAATCGCTACCACGACAGTCGGGCAGTGCCGCAAGGGAGTACCGGAGCGTATCGGGTTCATATCCGACCAAGGACTGTCAATTCGACAACACCACCCCAAAACCTTCGGGGAGTGTTTTTGTAGTTACAAACAACAACAACATGCAAGAGTCAAAATCCGTCGCCAGCCAACGCATTTACAAGGCCTGTAGCCCGTTTTTGTAACCTTTCGATAAGAATTTTAACGCAAAGTGCAACCCTATTGTGGCGATTATTCTCAAACATGTTCCATCCCTAATTCAATAACACTCCCATCACTAGTTAAACACAACCGCTACGCTTATGCATGCAAGCGTGTAACTAGGAAGAGGAAGAGCGATGGCGCGAGTGTTTGCGAATACGATGCAAAGAGGAGACGCCAATAAATAACACCGACCCTTCCAGAACACGAAAAGCGGACAACCAAGAAAGTTCTCGGTGCGTAAGAAGCACCCTGTGGACTATATAAGGCGGTGACCAAGCAAGGCAGGTTGATCAGTTTATTTTCAAGCGTTAAACAGTGAACTACTGTGAAGTTACCAAACTCTTAAATTTGTATTGCGTTTATTACTAGTAAATAAAACTAGCTATTAGTTACAATATCTGTGCGTGTATTTATTTGACTTTATACTGATCGAACCCAGGATTGATAATTGAGGAATCATCGAATTCGTCACAATTGGTGTCAGAAGCGGTATTGTTAAATAAATACCAGTGGTTGCAAGGATAGCAAGGACATGGCTAAGTTGAATGAATTAAAGATTCAGCAACTCAAAACTGAGTTGGAACAACGGGGACTAAACACCACAGGCAATAAATACGAGCTACAATCACGACTACGGGAGGCAATGGAAGCGGAAGGAATCAACGTTGATGATTATGTATCGACGATAATGGAAGAGAAAAAGGAGCCTCCGAATCCAGTGGCAAGTGTGGATACAAACGCGTTGTTGGCTGTATTGACTCAGATGTCGTCAAGCATTTCAACACAGCTGGAAGAACAGAAGGTACATATGGCATCTAAGCTTGAAGAACAGGACACGCGTATTACATCTCGAATGGCATCTCAGCTGGAAGAACAGAAATGTTTATATAAGTGTGGTTAAAATGTGTTTTCGTTATGGAATTCGATAAAAATAACGATGCATTATGTGTAAATTTTTAATGTTATTAAAATTTATTAAAAAGAAATTCAAGTATTCATGAAACGAGCTGAAGGCCAAGAATAATAATTTTTCACTTTTTGAATTTTTATGAAAATTATTATTGTTTTTATTTATTAATAATCATTTTAATTAATTATTAAAAGTTTTTTCATTGAATAGAGTAGGAAAAATGTTTAGAGACAACTGCCATAGCTTTTCTTATAGATCCATTTCGGAAGCTGCTAGACTTCACTCATCAGAGAAATTTTGGCACGCATTGCTAACCATTAAGCTAACAATGCGCTGGTTTTGATGTCATCTAAACTCCTAGTTCTATTCTTCTTTTTACCATATGTATGAACCACTTCCGCCATTTGACAGCTAGTCGTGTGATCATGATGGAAAAATGTTTAGAGACAACTGCCATAGCTTTTCTTATAGATCCATTTCGGAAGCTGCTAGACTTCACTCATCAGAGAAATTTTGGCACGCATTGCTAACCATTAAGCTAACAATGCGCTGGTTTTGATGTCATCTAAACTCCTAGTTCTATTCTTCTTTTTACCATATGCATGAACCACTTCCGCCATTTGACAGCTAGTAGTGTGATCATGATAGATTTTTGACAGATCTGTTTTATCATCAGAACTGCTTTACCGTGTGCTCTCGGTTTTGTTATTGATTTTTTATACCAACAATTTTGTTGATTTACGGCCTGTACATTTTCAAGTATTCATGAAACGAGCTCAAGGCCAAGAATAATAATTTTTCACTTTTTGAATTTTTATGAAAATTATTATTGTTTTTGTGGGAAACACTCTCACTAATTTCTACTTTGTTTTAAACTTGTTTATAGATTTTTTATCTTTGTAAGTTTTGTCATTGAAGAAAATGTTTATTATTAAAAATTCCTTTCAAACGAGGAATTAAATGACGCATTCGAACATTGCAAGGATAGTATTGCCGATGCATTAATATTAGTACATCCTAATCCAAATGTAGAAATTTGCCTTAAAGTCGATGCCTCTAATGTCGCTGTTGGGGCAGTTGTTGAACAAAAAGAAGGTAACGATTGGAGACCTCTAGGTTTTTTCTCAAGAAAATTGTCTCATGCTGAATGTAAATACAGCACTTACGATAGAGAGCTTTTGGCAGCGTATTGTGGTGTTAAATATTTTCGTCATATGTTAGAAGCTAGAAATTTCGTTTTGTATACAGATCATAAGCCACTAACTTATGCCTTGAAGCAAAAGAGATCTGAAAACTCAACTCCACGTCAGTTTCGCCATTTAGACTTTATTGCACAATTTACAACAGATATACGACATATTTCGGGTAAAGATAATGTTGTGGCAGACGCATTGTCGAGAATAGGAGAAATAACTGTAATAAACTATAAACACATAGCACAAGCTCAGAATGCTGATAATGAATTGCAGATGCTATTACAAAATCCAAAAGGACTTCAGTTAAAACTTTTTAAAATACCTGAATCTGAAGTTGAATTATTTTGCGACGTGTCAACCAAATACGTAAGACCTTACATTCCATTGCAATTTAGAAGAATAATTTTTGAAAATATGCATAGCTTGTCGCATCCTGGTATAAAAGCAACACAACGCTTGTTGACTCAAAGGTTCGTATGTCCTTCTATTAACAAGGACTGCAATCAATGGATAAAGCGATGTTTAAAATGTCAAGCAGCAAAAATTTATCGACATACCAAGTCGCCGTATGGAGTTTTTGTTGGGCCAACTCAACGATTTTCTTGTATACATTTAGATTTAGTTGGACCTTTGCCTCCTTCGGAAGGAAAAAGATATCTGTTTACTATGGTAGATCGATTCACTCGCTGGATGGAAGTTATACCACTTAGTACAATTACTGCAGAGGAAATTTGTCGCACATTTTATGACAATTGGATTTCTCGTTTTGGGTGTCCAGGTTCTATTCATACGGATAGAGGCAGACAATTTACGTCTAATGTTTTCATCAGTTTTGCTAAAACAATGGGATCCAAACTTTATCATACTACGTCTTTTCATCCGCAAGCAAATGGAATGGTAGAACGTCTACATCGCACATTGAAAGCAGCTCTTATTGCGCAGGAAAACTTGCAATGCGAAAACCCTTTCAACGGTATTGTTGGGTTTGCGTGCTTCATTTAAAGAGGATATTCAAGCATCAGCAGCGGAGTTAGTTTATGGTGAAACAATTAATTTGCCTGGAGAGTTTTTTAGTGATAATATTTGCGAACGTTTGGAAACGCAAGGCGAAGTTTTAAGCAATTTACGACGTTTCATGGCAGAAATGAAACCTATTCCTGGAAGTAATCACTCAAGTTCCAAACCTTTTGTTCATAAAGATTTGCAAGATTCTACACATGTGTGGGTGAGGTCTGAAATTCGAAAGGGACTGGATTTTAGATATGCCGGGCCTTTCAAGGTTATTGAGCGGAACCCGAAATATTTCAAACTTCAAATTGGTAACAAGAATGATACAATTTCCATCGATAGATTAAAACCAGCATTTTTAGAATCAATTATGTCGTTGAATCACTCTAATTTTTCAAATTCACAATTAGTTTATAGTAACACAAATGCTAAATCTGTATCGTTTAATTTATGTTAAACTAGGAAGGGAGTAATGTGGGAAACACTCTCACTAATTTCTACTTTGTTTTAAACTTGTTTATAGATTTTTTATCTTTGTAAGTTTTGTCATTGAAGAAAATGTTTATTATTAAAAATTTCTTTCAAACGAGTAACAACACGTTTCTTTAAAATATATTTGACATATTTTTATTTATTAATAATCATTTTAATTAATTATTAAAAGTTTTTTGATTGAATAGAGTAGGAAAAATGTTTAGAGACAACTGCCATAGCTTTTCTTATACATCCATTTCGGAAGCTGCTAGACTTCACTCATCAGAGAAATTTTGGCACCCATTGCTAACCATTAAGCTAACAATACGCTGGTTTTGATGTCATCTAAACTCCTAGTTCTATTCTTCTTTTTACCATATGCATGAACCACTTCCGCCATTTGACAGCTAGTAGTGTGATCATGATGGATTTTTGACAGATCTGAGAACGAAAATCGACACTGATGATGGCACAACGCCGAAACCGGGTTGTCTCAAAACCAAATTTGACAAGGGATGACGAAAAATCGTTCCAATATACATCAATAATCATCTAATTAATTATTAAAAGTTTTTTGATTGAATAGAGTAGGAAAAATGTTTAGAGACAACTGCCATAGCTTTTCTTATAGATCCATTTCGGAAGCTGCTAGACTTCACTCATCAGAGAAATTTTGGCACGCATTGCTAACCATTAAGCTAACAATACGCCGGTTTTGATGTCATCTAAACTCCTAGCTCTATTCTTCTTTTACCATATGCATGAACCACTTTCGCCATTTGACAGTTAGTAGTGTGATCATGATGGATTTTTGACAGATCTGTTTTATCATCAGAACTGCCTTACCGTGTGCTCTCGGTTTTGTTATTGCTTTTTATACCAACAATTTTTGTTGTTTTACGGCCTGTACATTTTCAAGTATTCATGAAACGAGCTCAAGGCCAAGAATAATAATTTTTTACTTTTTGAATTTTTATGAAAATTATTATTGTTTTTTTTTTTTTATTTATTAATAATCATCTAATTAATTATTAAAAGTTTTTTGATTGAATAGAGTAGGAAAAATGTGTAGAGACAACTGCCATAGCTTTTCTTATAGATCCATTTCGGAAGCTGCTAGACTTCACTCATCAGAGAAATTTTGGCACGCATTGCTAACCATTAAGCTAACAATACGCCGGTTTTGATGTCATCTAAACTCCTAGCTCTATTCTTCTTTTACCATATGCATGAACCACTTCCGCCATTTGACAGTTAGTAGTGTGATCATGATGGATTTTTGACAGATCTGTTTTATCATCAGAACGCCTTACCGTGTGCTCTCGCTTTTGTTATTGCTTTTTATACCAACAATTTTTGTTGATTTACGGCCTGTACATTTTCAAGTATTCATGAAACGAGCTCAAGGCCAAGAATAATAATTTTTCACTTTTTGAATTTTTATGAAAATTATTATTGTTTTTATTTATTAATAATCATTTTAATTATTAAAAGTTTTTTGATTGAATAGAGTAGGAAAAATGTTGAGAGACAACTGACATAGCTTTTCTTATAGATCCATTTCGGAAGAAATTGTTATAAAAAAATAAAAACGAAAATTAAATGTAAGAAAAAGTTGAAAAAAAAAATTTTATTTGCCACGATTCGAACTCGATTCTCCCGCTAGTTAGAGCAATTTCTTATCTACTAGGCTATTGAGACCATTGTGCGGTGTGCGTCAAATGTTTTATTTGTCACCTAGGCCTTTTGGCCTATCATTTTCGAACATAGCGCAAGGTGAATTTTTTTCATACAGAAACGCTTTTGATAACGAAATCGTTACAAGCCATGCGATACATATAATCATTCGTTATTATAACGAAAGGTTACAGAAACTGGCTACCGGGGGTCAATTCTGGTTGGGCGTTATCGTGAAGTATAAAAAATCTTTTCACTTCAGTTATCAGTTGACGTTTTCCATTCTTCACTTCACTGAGCTCTAAAATGCGATTCTGATATGTGCGATAAAAACTGTTTGCACAAGAACATTTTGAATTGCGTTGACGCAAGTTGTTCTTGCTTATTATAGAATTGTAAGAATAAAAGTAATTTCTACCACTTAAAACGTTTAAATTTGCAAAAAATACGATTTTTGAATTTTTAGAAATTTTGACGTTAACACCAATTTTTTATTGACCCCCTGCGCCTGTAAAGCCTAGCGAACTTGAACAATTTACCGCGACTCTTCTGGGGCCATCAGGCGACGTCGACCTTGAAATCATTAACATTTATATACCTCCTGCCACCTGCTGTCCGAGAGATTACCACCCTGACATCAGTGCGTTACTCAGAAGCGATAATCGTGTAACCCTCGGAGACTTCAACGCACACCACGATCTGTGGCACTCAAGCCTACAGGTCGATGGTAGGGGACAGGAATTGGCTGAACAAATAGACGATTCGACGTTTTGCACTGTGAACGGGGACGCCCCCACGAGAGTTGCGGTAAATTGTTCCAGTTCGCCAGACCTCACAATTGTCAGCGCAGGTCTCATAAACTGCGTTGAATGGCGACCAATGCTTACTCTTGCATCTGCCCATTTGCCGATAGTCCTCTCAATCGATCGCCCCAATGACTTCGTTACTTCTGAGAAGCGCACCTTCACTAACTTCAGTAAAGCTGATTGGGTTGGTTTTCTTAATTTCACTGAGATCACCTTCGCTGCTCTTCCCATCCCGTCTGATGTACGAGAAGGGGAAAAGCGTTTCGCATGGTCATAGCTTCAGCCTCCAATCAATATATTCCGTCAGGTAGAATTGAAGAGATACGTCCGTATTTCCCCGCAGAGGCAGCGGTCCTTGTCTAATCCGACCAAACCGAACGACAAAATATCCATCACCTTCGGTGATAAGGTTCAGTCGAAACCAAAGAGATGCGCGAGGGCTTTCTGCCGGAAATTTGTACTGCATCCTCCGGTTAACAAGGAAATCAGGCGCGCCATCAGGGAAGCGCACAAACGCAAAAACAACCAAGCGCCCATTGCCATCACCACCACAGAGGTTCGGGAGGCCATACGGGGGTCCAAAAACTCCAAACGGTATATCCATGCCGATGCTAAAACATCTCGGTGATGAGAGAGTAAAGTACCTAACAACCGTCTTCAATCTGTCCATGACCACATTTGTTATTCCAGAAAGATGGAAACAGGCAAAGGTGGTGCCACTACTAAAGCCCGGCAAGCCGGCCAACGAGGGGGAGTCGTATCGACCGATATCACTCCTCTCGCCAGTAGTGAAGACCCTGGAGACGGTCTTGCTCCCTTATTATACCGGTAACCTGCGGCTAGCCGAACATCAGCATGGATTCCGCAAAATGCATAGCACTACCACCGCGCTAAACGCCATCACTACACAGATAAGTGTCGGTCTCAACCAATCTCGCCCAAATGACAGGACCGTGCTAGTTGCGCTTGATCTGTCGAAAGCTTTTGACACTGTTAATCATGCACAACTCATTGACGACCTGGAGGATTCAAACCTTCCCCCCTGCCTAAAGCGTTGGACCGCCAACTATCTGAGTGGCTGGCAGTCATCGGTTGAATTTAGAGGCGAAAGATCAAAACCACGTATAATTAAGCAGGGGGTGCCACAGGGTGGTGTCCTATCCCGCTTCTGTTTAATTACTACATATCGAGGCTCCCTTCCCCACCAGAAGGCGTCTCGATGACTGCACGATCCTGGCGACTGGACTCTCCGTTGATGAGCTCTGCTCGAGAATTAATTCCTACCTTCCAACCCTTTCCAGTTTCTTCGCTGCACGGAACCTGACATTGTCACTGACCAAATCCTCGGCCACCTTATTTACGACGTGGACAGCGCAGGCGAACATGGAATTAGACGTCTACGTCGACGGCATTAAGCTTCCGACTGTCACACACCCCAAAATCTTAGGGGTCACGTTTGATAACATGTTCAAATACGGTGCTCATGTAGCCGCGATTGCCACCAAAGTACAAAGCCGTAACAAAATCCTCAAGTCACTAGCTGCCAGTACTTGGGGGAAAGACAAAGAAACGTTACTGGCAACGTACAAGGCAATCGGCCAGCCGGTTCTGAACTACGCGACGCCCGTTGGGACTAACCAGAAATTGATACATCGTTATCACAATGTCTCCACAAACGCTAATCGCTAAGCATCCAACAACTCTCAAACCGAAACAAAATAAATATCAATTTTCAGACCAAAACGAATTAATCTGACCAAGCTTCTTAACTTAAAATCTAGTTGTCCGATGAATGTATTTTTTTGTTACTTGCCTTATATTATACTTATTTTTTTTTGGAAGCAGAGACTTGTAACGAAACCTTTTATAGAAACGAAATTTCGTTTCTGCTGTTATTTTATATAAATATTGAAACATAAGTAGAAGTCGATTGATTGGAACAGTTCCCAATGAGTAACAGAAGACAGACCCCTGCGAGTAAGGGGTTTAGAATTTGCCCGATGTAGGCATACTGGTTGTTGTTGTTTGTAACGGCAAAAATACTCTCCGAAGGTTTTGGAGAGTGTTGCTGAATTGACAGTCCTTGGCCGGATATGAATCCGGTACGCTCCGGTACATCCTTGTAGCGATTTGGTATGACCAGTGCAACCTTCTAGGTCATGTCACCCCAGATGGGTAATGAGAGGTGAGAGGGATCATATCCGTAGATCAACCATCGAGTTGCACGTCATTACTTTGTGCATATTAATCGCCTCTTACGACCGGTATGCTTACCTCGGGCATATTCTAAACCCCTATCCCGCAGGGGGTCAAGGCATAGCGGTCATAAGACGCGACTAAAATGCACCAAGGCAATGACGTGCAACTCCATGGTTGATATGCAGATTGGGCATAGTCTAAACCCCATCCATTTAAAGATTAAAGTTTTTGTATCTATAAAAAAAAAATATGCATACTTACGCTTCCACTTCGCCCAGCTTCTCAATTGCAATAAATATGTAAATATGAAAAGCATCAACAAATTTTGTAATGTGCGATTTGCGCATCTGATGCACCGGGAGTGCGGATTTGACGATTGCGCATCATCGACTTTTTAGTTTAGGAACATTTGATTTTGCACTAATGCGACGCAACTGACGTTTGGAAGTCAGCCTTTCTGTAAAGAAACGAAACTAGCAATGTTTCTCGTGATCGAAACTATAGACACAATACTAGTAACGTGCTTTGCGTACCGAAACTGTAACAAACCCCTATGCGGTTTCTGCTGTTGAGTTGTTATTTATAATTATGTATACATATGCAATTTTTATTACTTTTATCCCAGCCAGTATTTCTTGAAAATTTTGAACAAAATGTATTCAAATATCATTCTCCAGATTAAAAACGATCAAATTTAAAAACATTTTCCAATCGAATATTAATGTACCGTCGGGAGAAAAGTGTACCCTAAATATGACTATCCATGAGCAATCATTAATGATTCATATTTTGGAACACTTTTTAAAAATTTGTTTGTCATATTCAATATCATTGGAAAGTCGAATTTAATTCCTTTTGTGATCACATTTGACTGCGTTTCGCAATAATTTTGTGATCACTTTTAATTTGATTTCAGAAACAAAATTGATTATTAATTGATATTAGAGGAAAAATTACAACGATATGCACAGCGATGGTATGGAATGACATGTTTCGAAGTGCCCAACTTCTCATCAGACCCCTTCTCGGACCCTGGGATATGAACCCAAGTGTCTGCACCAAAGCCGCTGTTAGAGTACTCTAACAACTAAGCTATGATGCCCTGTAGCGTCACGATGCACTTTTCCTCTAATGTGCCATTTGCTTATTCCTTTTATACATTCTTTGGTACATATATTTTATATGTCAACTCAAGGAAAGCGGAATATTTTTAGGCGCGTTCATAGAACAGGTTTAGATACAGAAGGGCTTTTTTGCATATCAACCTGTAGCGTCACGATGCACTTTTCCTCTAATGTGCCATTTTCTTATTCCTTTTATACATTCTTTGGTACATATATTTTATATGTCAACTCAAGGAAAGCGGAATATTTTTAGGCGCGTTCATAGAACAGTTTTAGATACAGAAGGGCTTTTTGCATATCAACACTTCCGTGTTATTTGTTATGCACCCGCACTGTACCTGTATCAATTATAGTTATGGTGATTTGTTGTTGGAGCAAAGCTCGAATTTTTTATGTCTGTTTGTTAATTGATATTAGAGGAAAAATTACAACGATATGCACAGCGATGGTATGGAATGACATGTTTCGAAGTGCCCAACTTCTCATCAGACCCCTTCTCGGACACTGGGATATGAACCCAAGTGTCTGCACCAAAGCCGCTGTTAGAGCACTCTAACAACTAAGCTATGATGCCCTGTAGCGTCACGATGCACTTTTCCTCTAATGTGCCATTTGCTTATTCCTTTTATACATTCTTTGGTACATATATTTTATATGTCAACTCAAGGAAAGAGGAATATTTTTAGGCGCGTTCATAGAACAGTTTTAGATACAGAAGGGATTTTTTGCATATCAACACTTCCGTGTTATTTGTTATACACCCGCACTGTACCTGTATCAATTATAGTTATGCTGATTTGTTGTTGGAGCAAAGCTCGAATTTTTTATGTCTGTTTGTTAATTGATATTAGAGGAAAAATTACAACGATATGCACAGCGATGGTATGGGATGACATGTTTCGAAGTGCCCAACTTCTCATCAGACCCTTTCTCGGACACTGGGATATGAACCCAAGTGTCTGCACCAAAGCCGCTGTTAGAGTACTCTAACAACTAAGCTATGATGCCCTGTAGCGTCACGATGCACTTTTCCTCTAATGTGCCATTTGCTTATTCCTTTTATACATTCTTTGGTACATATATTTTATATGTCAACTCAAGGAAAGTGGAATATTTTTAGGCGCGTTCATAGAACAGTTTTAGATACAAAAGGGCTTTTTTGCATATCAACACTTCCGTGTTATTTGTTATGCACCCGCACTGTACCTGTATCAATTACAGTTATGGTGATTTGTTGTTGGAGCAAAGCTCGAATTTTTTATGTCTGTTTGTTAATTGATATTGTTAATTATATTGATTATCTTTTATGAATTCTTTGTAGTTACTTTTTGATCATATTTGATACAATTTTGTAACTAAAATGAATGTACTTTTATAATAAGATTTTAAATTGTTTTCGACTCCTTTTCGTAACATTTTTTAATCTTATTTGATATTATTTTATGGTAAATTTTTAGATTAGATATCGTAATATTTTTTAGTAATATTTGATATAATTTTATTATCACAATAAATACCACTTTATGATCAAATTTCAAATTATTTTTTACTACTTTTTTTAATAAGTTTTTAATCATATTTGGTATTATTTTATGATCACATAAATATATTTTTATTATCAATTTTTAAGTCATTTTCTACTACAATTTATAAGTTTTTTTTTTAAATCTTGTTTGTTATGTATTGTTTTGTTTATTCCTAATCGTTATACATACATACCTTTCCATAATCCTTTTTCTAAATAAAAACTCTGAATTGTTTCTTTTATAGTTTGAAATTTATAATTGCATTTAGTATTTTAGTACTATAAATATATACAATAATTATATAAATTTATTAATTTAAGCGTTATTTCATACAATATAATTAAACAACAGTAAGACAAATATGACCTTCACGACAAAGTATACGCCACTACGGGTTAGGGGTTTAGAATATGCCCGAGGTAGGCATACCGGTCGTAAGAGGCGACTTATATGCACAAAGGTAATGACGTGCAACTCGATGGTTGATCTACGGATATGATGCCTCTCACCTCTTATTACCCATCTTATCCTAATAAATTTTTTTATTTATTTTGAAAAGTGCTTTGTAAGGTTGACAGCGGACGTCCAATATATTTTTTATATTAAAGAGGTTTTGCGAGCATACAAGTAACTAAAAAGGTTATTATTCACAGTTTTTAATTACTTTAACTCCTATCGTAAGCTTATAAGATTGCATTACCTTTTTTTGATGATGGGAATGTGCTTATCCGGGACGAAATGCAAGGATGCGATAGGTTGTCAGCAGACGTCCAATATATTTTGTATATTTAAGAGTTTTTTTCGAGGACTACTGCGTACAAGTAACTAAGGGTAATATTCACAGTTATTAAACGCGTTAACTCATATCGTAAACTTATAAAATTGTATTACCTTTTTTTGGTGATAAAAATGTGTCTTGTCCGGTACACAATGTAAAAGTTCAACGTATGCTTGTGGTGCAGATTTTTCAACCGACAAATTTTTTATATTAATTAAAATTTTTCTGAATTTCATGACATAAAAACTGTGTTGAAACCGAGAAAAATACAAATTTTTTTGTAAAGTATAATTTTATAAGGTGGAAAATACATTGTTATCAGTTTTTGATAATCAGAGATGAACCTATTTGATTATTCATTTTGTTTCATATAAAGGGTGTTTTTTTTAGGGGTATAGAACTTCGAATTGAAATAAAACACAAGAAAATCGTTTTAAGGTCCATCAATTTGGCTTTATTGGAAGGATAATTTTATGCCATTAATGTTTAAATATGATTTCGGGCATGTGGCCGCCGCGAAATTATGCGCTCATCGAATGTTTCCTTCAATAAATCGATTGTGACGTGCGCTGTGTGGCATGTAGCGCCGTCTTGTTGGAACCACAACTCATCCACATTCATGCCATCCAATTCGGGAACAAAATAGTCGGTTATCATGGCTCTATACCGGTCTCCATTAACGGTAGCTGCCTCTCCAGCATTATTGCGGAAGAAGTATGGCCCAATGACTCCACCAGCCCATAGAGCACACCAAACAGTCAGTTTTTGTGGATGTAATGGCGTTTCAAGGGTCTCATGTGGATTCTCTTCACTCCAAATGCGGCAATTTTGCTTGTTGACGTAGCCATTCAACCAAAAATGAGCCTCATCACTGAACAAAATTTTGCGATGAAAATCAGCATCGAAATCAATCTCATTTTCGGCCCATACACCAAAATCACGACGCATTGCATGGTCTCGCGGCTTTAATTCTTGCACAAGCTGGATCTTGTAAGGTCGCAAGCCAAGATCTTTGCGCAAAATCTTCCATAAACTTGATGGACAAAGCTCCAATTGCTGTGCACGGTGGCGAATCGATTCATTCGGGTCCTCTTCAACACTTTGCTCTACAGCGGCAATTGTTTCTTCGGTGCGCACTGTTCGACGTCTCTGCGGATGCGTATTATCACATAGAGTAAACGTAGTGCGAAAACGATCCATGGTTAACCGAATTAATTGCTCTGATGGACGATTATGTCGACCATAAAATGGACGGAGCTCACGGTAAACTTCGCGAACTGAACCATTATTTTCGAAATAAATTTGCACGATTTGCAAGCGTTGTTCTTTTGTCAACCTGTTCATGATGAAATGGCAAACCAAACTGAACATAAATGACATTAGAGTTGCCAGATTTGACCACAAAATGCCAACTTTATCTCTATTCGAAAAACAAACCTGTAAAAAAAACACCCTATACAAGGTGGCGCAAAAGTAATCCTCCTATTAGAAAATGCTATAAATTTTGCGATTGGCCCCTAAAGTCAGTTCTGTTTTGACATTTGTGTAGTAAACACATGCGAAATACACGTTAATAAACAATGTTACGTTACACTGCTCCAGAACGCGGAATATTGCTGACTATTTATTTCGGTCGGTGAAAAACGGTTACTGCGCAAAAGTAATCCTCCTATCAGAAAATGCTATAAATTTTGCGATTGGCCCCTAAAGTCAGTTCTGTTTTGACATTTGTGTAGTAAACACATGCGAAATACACGTTAATAAACAATGTTACGCTACACTGCTCCAGAACGCGGAATATTGCTGACTATTTATTTTACCAATAATCGGCCGGGGCCAAACGGTTACTGTGAATGGTGAGCGCTACAGAGCAATGATCAACGAGTTCTTTTTGCCGCAACTTGATGAATTGGGATTGGAAAACATGTGGTTCCAACAAGACGGTGCAACAGCACACACTGCACGTGCCACAACCGATATGCTGAACATCGGAAGCTTACTTTTGCGCCATCTTGTATATTTGGTCTTCAGAAGTAATCAAATGTGATTCAAAAAAGTGATAACAAAATTACTATCAGTTTTTTATCATCAAAAATTAACATATTTAATTATCCATTTCATTCAAATTTATGACTCCACAAGTATTTAGTCAACAGAAGTGATCAAATATAATTCGAAAAAGTGATAAAAAAAAAGGTTTCCAGTTTTTTATCTTTAAGAGTGAACGTATGTATTTGATTATTCCCCCTGTTCAATTTTATGGTTACTCCGAATTTCATTACCAGAATTGTTCAAAATTGATTGCGAAAAGTAATTTCAAGATGAGGATAAGTTTTTAATCATCAAAAGGAATCATATTTGATTATACCACGTGTTCAATTTTATTGAAACTCAGTATTTAGTCCCTAAAAATAATCAAACTGCAATCAAGTGCAGATATTTTCAAAATTTATTCATCCAAACGCTGTGTGGGATATTAAGTAGAAACCTGTAAAATTTTGTGAGACATTTTGAAACAAAAAGCGATTGAAATATTTTTTTTTAAATCACCAGTTTTGCCACTGAAATATCGTTGCCGTTGTCAAATGAAATTTTTCCAATCTATGGTACCATAAACAGGTAGACGCGTCAGAGTTGCATTTTTTTTTCTTTCGAAGTCATATTTTAATTGCCAAACTTTGTTTACTTTTTCGGGTTTGTTTACATTTTTGCCTTCACGCAGTTCCGAAAAATTCTTTCACGACATTTACGTACTTGGCGCCGCCTACATACCAATTAATGTAAATCGTTCGGTAAGCTACGAAATTAACCGTTTTCTAGTCCTAACCGGATTTCATGAAAGCAGTCCGTAAAGGCAGATATTAAAATTGGTTTCCAATTTTCGTATTTTTTTAATGTAAATAAAAAAAGTGACGCGAGAATGTCGTGATCCTGACCAAAGTGTATTCAATAAAGTGTGATTGCCAGCCAAATATGATTCTCTTGTAAGGGACTATTATGTCAACTGAATGTAAGTAAATGAATTAGCCCTTTGAGGTGCATGTAGCTTTTCACCATCTATAAGTTTTTTTTTTGAATTTTTTTTATATTTTACTTTATTCGACAGCAATGTCAAAGATGACGAGAACAAATTAAAGGAACTATACGTCCAGATAGAACAAGTGCGGGGATATAGAATGCCACAAGTTACAGATTATTCTATAATAAATAAAATCATTTGTTACTTTAATAAATCACATTTAAAAAAGAAAAAAACCCGTTTTGGCTTTGATTAAAAACGTTTTGTGCAATTCAGCATCCATTTAAATATTGAAGTTTTTTAATCTATACATTATTTGGCACTTATTTTATGTTTCCATTCAAATATATGAGTGAGCTCGGTTCTACTACTTTAACTTTAGAAATTTTATCATTCTTGCTATTTTTGGCCATAAACTTTCATAAAAACAGTTTAAAGCTGTTTTATCGTATTAAGAAATTAGTTATTTGGTTTCCTAAGGCTCCCATCCGAAATTCGGGGTATACATTCATACACATGCGACGTAGTTTGCTCATATTGGCCAAACCCCATTTTTCGAATGATGGTACTTACTTCGCAGTATATATCGCATTTGGAAGTTCTATGTGTATATCGAGTACTGGAAGCTCTTTGAAGAAATTCTTTAAATATTTCGTCCATGGCGTCGTCTCACTTGTTTGAGGAATCCTCTCTGATTTCAACTCTTCTTTGAGTGTTTGTTGCTTTCATACTTCGTCTTGTTTCATTCTTTTCGGCCGAACGCCGAAACCGCTTTGCCACGAAACCAAGTGTGACAAGGGATAATGGAAAATTTATCATAGAATATTTTCAAAGATTCGGAGAGAAGACAAGTGTAAGTGTAGCTATTACTCTCACCCTATGAAAATTTGAATATTTTGAAAATCTTCACTTTTTTTTTTTGATAGGAAAATCTTTTCTCTCAGACTTCTTTCGATCCCACTTTTAATTTTTTTCATTCTATCATATTTGTGATTTTATTTATTTATTTCTTACATATTAATTAGGCCTAGCGTATACCTTATTACATTCTATTTATTATTAATATAAAAATGTATACAGGTTGCCAATTTGTATGGCTCATTGGTCTGAGGCTTTCAGATCATACAAACACAATGATAGTCCCAGTTGGCTGCAGAGTACAGGCCGTCTACGCGTGTGAAGTGGGTAGACAACATCTGGACGGCGGTGCACTGTTATATGGGAGTGATGAGTACCAGTATGAGTTTCGGCAGCGGAGAGCATATCTCTAACAGGTGTGTCATAACGCTTATTAAGGATACACCTCATGGCTCGGTTCTGTTGTTTTTGTAGATTGTGGATTTGACTGCCTTTCATTATAAAAAATATCGTTGGGCAATAGATAAAGTGAGGTTCGATTATGGATCCGTACAACCATGGCTTTATATCTTTTCTTTAGAT
This sequence comes from Merzomyia westermanni, assembly GCA_949987695.1. Classification (NCBI taxonomy): domain Eukaryota; kingdom Metazoa; phylum Arthropoda; class Insecta; order Diptera; family Tephritidae; genus Merzomyia; species Merzomyia westermanni. Next base: position 160,725,282 of record OX465289.1, on the reverse strand, counting down.
ATTTACATGTTCTTTGTGTAAAATACAGCTTTTTAGCAATTTTTCCCACGATATAATCAATGTGTTCATTAAAGCTTAGTTTGTTATCGATTTTTACGCCCAAGTAAAGGTGTTAACGATTTCAATTGGCTCGCTGTTTATTGTTAAAGGTTGCAACTCGCTGTTACTAAAATTGCGTCTTGATATAACCATACATTTTGTTTTATTAACATTCAATCTCAGTTTGTTCAAACATAACCAGTTATTGACTCTAGTTAAATCATCTTGTAATTTACTGTAAATGGCATTGACATTATTCCCCCTCATCATCAGAAGTGTATCATCAGCAAAAAGTTTAATATCAGAAAACTCGATACTTTTAACAATATCGTTATTATAGATATTAAACAAGATTGGCGCCAGTACGGAGCATTGTGTGAGTCCAATTGGTAAATGTCTTTTTACAGATATTGCTGATCCAATTATCATTCTTTGATATCTGTTCGTAATGAAATTCTCAAACCATTTCATAACGTATTGATTGGCCTAATTCCTTCTGCTCTAATAGTGTTTTTGATTTTCTCAATAGGTACAACTACAGAAGTCTTCCAGGGGTCTGGAACTATACCTGTATCAAGGCTTTCGTTAACAAGTTGGGAGTAAAAATATCCGGTGTACGTTATAGTCTTTCATGACTCCTTCAGTATAATATTTCTCCCTCCTATTTTATTTTTAAATTTGCAAGCCATATCGAGTATATCGGTTGTAGCGACTTCGAAATTTAAATTCGAGACAGCTATTTTCGGTGACCATGCTGTCAACTCTACTACATTCAATACTATGGCTTATTTCTACGATACTGTCAACAAAATAGTCATTTAATGTCTGCGCTATTTCACTTTCATTTGTGAATAGGCAATCATTAATCAATATCTTGCTAATAATATTGCTTTCTTTAGATAAAACTTTTCAGGTGCTTCCACATAGCTTTACTGCCCCCTATATTGTTTGTTATTTTGCGTTCCATATACTTGGCTTTTTTTAACCTTAATTAAATATATTTACCCCTGGTTGAGTTGTATTCTTCCCAACGGCCTGTCACCTTGGCGAGGTAGTACAGGATCAACTTGTGTTTGTTGAGAGCTGCTAACTCAGTATCGTACCACTTGTTCATGAGCTTAACACTGACTTCCTTCGAGTGTGTTAGAGTGCTCATGACATTTGCTATGTTATTAAATAATGTAAGCTTGTTCACGATACTCAGGTTATCAAAATCAAGATAGTTACACTGCCGCAATAGGCTGACGAGGTTATCACTAGTATAGTATTCCCAAGACGTTATAGTTTTCCTAGTTCTCATTTGCAATTTATTATCTAACTTGACTGTAAAGCTTATAGTTTCATGGTCGAGTTATCCGATATTCCTTCAGTCGTTTACAAGAGGTGGAGTCACTGTTCATAAGTAACAGATCAATCAACGTTTCAGAGTTGTGCCCATTTCTAGTATAGAAATCAAGTTTTTCTTCTTCTTTAAATGGTCATCTAACCGCCTGGGCGATTTTGACCGTCCAACATAGCTCGCCAGTCGTTTCTTCGTTGCGCCAACTGGCGCCAATTGGAAACACCGCGGGATAGCAAATCGGTCTCCACTTGGTCCTTCCATCGGAGTGGTGGTCTCCCTCTTCCTCTGCTTCCACCGGCGGGTGCCGATAAGAATACCTTCTGGGCTGGAGCATCTTCGCTCATTCGCACTACGTGGCCTAGCCAGCGAAGCCGCTGTGTTTTAATTCGCTGAACTATGTCGGCGTCTGCGTAAAGTTCATACAGCTCATCATTAAATCTTCTTCGGTACTCGCCGTCGCCAACGCGTAGAGGTCCACAAATCTTTCGAAGAACCTTTCTCTCGAATACTCCCAGAGCCGCCTCATCAGATGTTGTTAGTGTCCACGCTTCTGCACCATATAGCAGGACGGGTGCGATGAGTGACTTGTAGAGTGTTATTTTCGTTCGTCGAGAGAGGACTTTACTTTTCAATTGCCTACTCAGTCCGAAGTAGCATTTGTTTGCAAGAGTGATTCTTCGTCGGATTTCTAGGCTAACATTATTGTTGGTATTAATGCTGGTTCCCAGGTAAACGAAGTCCTTTACTATTTCGAAATTATTGCTGCCAACAGTGGCTTGGTTGCCAAGGCGCGAATGCTCTTTGCATGATGACAGAAGGTACTTCGTTTTGCCCTCGTTCACCACCAATCCCATTTTCTCCGCTTCTTTTTCTAATTTGGAGTAAGCAGAAGTTACGGCGCGGTTGTTAAGGCCAATGATATCAATATCGTCAGCATATGCCAACAGTTGCACGCTTTTGCGGTTCAAGCAGCTCACTACTTCCGGGCTTTGCGCCCAAGTATCCTCTGGGTAACCACCGAACACCCGTTTGGTGGTGAGCTAAACGTGAGAAGGCGACAACCTGGTAAGGCCACTCCGACATAATCGGTTTAAGGGCTTGCTGGGGGGTTCAAACTGATCACCAGGTGGTGCGGCTGCAAGCGGGCGTCTGTCTTGGATCAAGCGGCTCGCTATACAAACGTGTAATAGAATTCAACCTCCCGTGAAACGGGTTGTGCGTTGGGTTTGGGACCCACCACATAAAACAACGTTCCAATGAAATTCAACAACAAATCAAGTTTTTGCTCCATAGCAAAAGATCGATACAAGCCAACTAATTGTTTGCTATATGTCGAGCTTTTATAGAGATTTATATTAAAATCACCAAATACGATCGTATTATTTGTAACGCATTGGCTACACAGAATTTCATGCATATACGTATGCATCACTCGAGCTGGGTGAATGATATATAACACCTATTTCATATCGCGGAAAAATATTTTTAATTGATGACTATGACTATGCACCAGATGTTTTTATTAACTGTATTGTTATAAGATGTTCGGTATTCAATCGAGTCATGTACGTATGCTATAACTCCTCCAGTATGCCTACTATGAGAATCGTATCGTATGAGTTTGTAGGTTGGTATCCGTATCTCTTGATTTGTTATGTCATCGGTGGAGCAGCTCTCTGAACATAAGATCAAATGTGGTTTTCGCTCTTCTATAAGACGTTCTAGTTCACCTTAATTCGCGACAATACTACTAATATTTAGGTATATGCATTCCAGTTCCTTAATTTTTTGTTGCTATATGCGTACTTTATTTTTAGCCTGAGCTTGCTTTTTGAATGCTGAGCAATCTCGACATTAATAACTTTCTTTTGAAACAATTTGCTACAGTTTACGCATTTAACAATGTTTGAGGTACATACTTTACTATCGTGGGACCCAGCGCATTTGCCTCAAGCTACTTTATTTGTGGACTCGCTGGCTTTATGATTGTATCCCGAACATTTGAAGCACCTCAGAACAGTTACGTGCTCGTAAACTATACAAGTATCCCTTTCAATAAATACTCTCTTTTGCTGCATAATACTTTCATACGTTACAGCATCTGTTTCAACTAACTCATTATAACTTTCCGATATACGTTTAGCGTTGTCATACAGCTTTAGCACTTTAAAATCCTTCCCAGTGCACACATAATTCTGTTTAGTTAGACATTCTTCTAATCTATCGTTCCTTATTTTTTCTGTTAGTGCTACTATCTTCACGATCCTTTTTATTTCACTTTTGCCCTTTGTTTTCTCTGGGTCATATTCGGTTCTAATAGTCTCCCTAGCTTTTTGTTGCACATGTTCACAAGCGTCTTTGTTTTTGCATTCTACTATAATTACACCCCCATTTATCTCCTTAATAATCCTGACAAGACCGTCAGTAGGTTCAACTATCTTTTTAGATGCTTTGGTTTTTTTTTCTTTTTTGCTCTTGTTTTTAGGTTTGATAACTATCCTATTCTCCGTCGGTGCAGCCCCTTCGGCATAAGACATCTTTGACTTTACTGGCTCATTTACAACTTTCAGATTATTAAGCAAGTCGTTACTTTTTTTCAATTCACTAGACAAATCTTTTATTATCTCGCTTTTCATTGCGTTTAATTTTACTTCAATTTTTTGCTTCAAGAGCGAATTGAAGTCTGTTAAAATACTACTTTTTAATTGAGAGCATTTATTAATAAATATTTGCTCAACTATTTGCTTAACGTCTACGGTTTTCATCATCTTTTTCTCACATTTCATTATTAAATGTTTTATCTCAATAAACTTGGTATTAGTATCCGATAATGCACACTGATTACAGAACCATTTTAAGTTTATGTTATCCGCAAGTAACTTAATTTCATTTCTTTTAATGTTGCTACATTTCAAACAAGTTGTAGCCACACCCACCCGAACAGCCTACTATCTCATCTACTTGATTTACTTTTGGGGACCCGTGCCGATGCTGAAGGTTTGACTGAGAATTTTCAGATGTTAGTGCGCTCGGCAGTCCTCGTGTCACACCTACTTGCATTTGACTGGCGTCGTGTCTCTGCCGGCGATGATTGGCTAAACTCTAAATTTTGGATTTTTAAAGTTGACGCATAGTAAATTTGATCGTCTCGGGTCATGATTGACGAGCAGGGTACTAATGTTGTGCTGCGCTAGGCAATTGCGCCTACAGCGCAAGTGGAAGTTATTGCGCTAGAGGTTTTGGCGCAATTGCCTAGTGCAGCACAATATTACCACCCTCAAAAATTAAGAAATCCTAAATTTTAGATTTTAGCCAATCAACGCCAGCAGAGACACGACGACAGTCGAATGCAAGTAGGCGTGACACGATTACCGCCGAGAACATTAACACTTACAAATTCTCAGTCAAGCCTGCAGTATCGTCACGGGTCCATATAATATAGTGCTTTACAATAAAAAAAACATCACATTCTTTTTATTCCACAAAGCTCAAACGCACTTCAAGGACTGGCACAGAAAGTTTTGCAAATTTATAACTGCCCATAAAATTTTTAGTAATGATACAGTAGGCTTTTGACAAATTGTTTTTGAACTACTGTTTTATTACATTTTCAAAACTGTGTCGGTTCTCAAAGTCCGGAAAATAGCGACGAAAGAAATGAGTTCGAACTAAGAGCTTCGAAAAAAAATTGTGCAGGTTTGGACCAATAATCCTTATATCACATACAAAAAGTTGGCGAAACTCAGTGGATCATCTTATGACTCCGCTCGAAGGACGGTTATACGAATTAGGGATGGTGGCTCCCTGACGGACAAACCCAGAAGTGCCCGCCCAAAAGGCTCAGCAGAGGTCCAGCCGGAGAAGAATGTAGTAGCCATAATTAGGAAGAACCGCTCCATGCCAACAAGAGATGTTGCAAAAAAAGCTAAAACTACACATGTGCAGGTAATTCGTATCAAGAAAAGTAATGGTATTAAAACATACAAAAGGAAAAAAGTTCCAAAACGAAGCGAGCAACAGTCCGCAAAAAGCATTTCCCTTGCACGTAAGTTGTATAAAACTCGATTAGCAAACAAAAGCTTTTGCGTGGTTATGGACGATGAAACCTATTTGAAAATGAATTTGAGGACATTACCGGGTAACTAGTTTTATTGCTTGAAGCCGGGAGAACACATCCCAGATTCGGAAAAAACCATCCAGATAAAAGAGTTTTTATTTGGGAAGCCATTTGTGAATGTGATCATAGATCCACACCTTTCTTCACAATGGCAACCATTAATACTGACATTTACGTGAAGGAGTGTCTTCAGGAACGTCTTCGGCCCTTCCTACGTCACCATGATGATCCAACTCTATTCTGGCCGGATTTGGCTCCAGCACATTACGTCAATATTACCAAGCGACGGTTCGAAAGTAACAACGTACAATATGTTAACAGAAATTTTAACCCACCAAATGTGCCCGAGTTGAAGCCAATTGAGTGATTTTGGGCTCTAATGAAATCGAATATACTAAAGATGGGTAAACCGACAAAAACTGTAGATGAGATAAAAAGATTATGGTAAACAGCACCGAAAAAGGTGGATAAGACCGTTGTTTAAAACTTGATGACGAGTCTTTCAGGAAAAGTCCGTGCGTACGGACAGAAGCGAATTAATTGAAATAATTTATTTCTTTAATATACTTGTATCTCGATATTAATAAAATCAGAAATAGTAACATAGCAGCAATATGCAGGCAATGAACATTTTTTTATTTGCAAAACTTTCCGTACCAGTCCTTCCTATAAAAAAATATCACGTTCTTTTTATTCCACACAGCTCAAACGTCCTAATACAAGTTGCCACACTCTGTCTAACCCTCTAGTTCTAGTGTGGCAACAATATTCGGCATTAATGCAGAAACCGTTAATTTTAGATAAAATAAAAATTTCGGAGATCGATGATATGAACTATTCAAAAAAAAAGAACCGGTTTTTAAGATTTTGATATCCTTGGATAGGTAATTTAATTACCTTTTATCTTATATACGCTGTTTTTGTTTTTGAAGAGCAGCTGCAGGGGGTTACAATTTTTAATTCATACTCGCCGAACGAAGCTTATATTAATGCGCAAAACACCTTTCTGAATAGGCGGGTTATAGCCGCGTTTATAAAGTAACCGTTGGCCGACTCAAAAAAGGATTCGCGATTCACAGTATTTCTTCGCAGACTATCTTTATAAGTTTAAAGCATTAATAGCCTCTGAATTATTATTTCTTCGTGTTTCAGCAATTGACGGTAGATGTAAAGAATTACAAAATAATTTAAGAATTTCGTCTTTACAGATAAATCGAACTTTTGGAACAGTTACTAAGTCCATATTTTTCAGCCATGATAACCTTAGTATAGGTTTTGTTTGTCGTTGGTTTGAACAGAATCTTATTCGATTAGTTTTGCTGGTACATAAATATTGTGTACATACGTTGTCAACTTCGTATAGAGGTCTCGAACAGCAATCCTTATCATGTGGAATTGAGCTTCAAACTCCAGTATTGGAACAACGCAATCCATTTCCTGATGCGACAGGTGGTGGTGAAGTAGAATCAAGTTGTGAGTCCTTAATGCCATTATCGCAAGCATGGTTATTAGCTGGAGCACTTCCACCACTTTACTCTAAACCTCAAACCATACAATCAACAAATACTAATAAATCGTCAGCTGCACAAATTTTTAAAGATAAACTATCGATGATGCCATCACATTGGACTTTATTGTATGACTCAAATGATCATGGCTTGGGTGCTAATCGTTTTTTGCATCACGTATTAGGATATCGCGGTCCCACTCTTGTTTTAATTCATACCAAGAACGATCAGACTTATTGCGTTGCATCGCCAAGTGAGTGGAAAGAGACGCATTTGTATATGGGAAGTGAGGGAAGTTGTGTGATTCAACTTTTCCCAAAGTAAGTAAAATATTCGTTTTTTATTTCTCTGTAATATAAAACACTTTAATTCAAGATTTGTGATATTGGAGAAAAAACCGAACATCTTGTATCTTAATACAAGCATACGTGGTTATCCTAAAGGATTACGTGCAGGTTCGGACCCTCGAAAACCTGTTATTGCCGTGGACGAACATTTTGAAAACGTAGATTGCAAAGGATTAGCTGCGGTACTGCTCGCAATTGAGGTAATACGTTATTTAATTTCAAATAATTTTGGAGCAATTTCCCGTAATCCCTTGGCAATTATGTATTGAGAGAAAATAGTTTCAATTAAAAGTTTCACTCTACTGGAACCATCAACATTAATACTGAAGAAATAAAATTGTTGAAGTGTCGTTCGCATGAAATCTGCAAGCTCATTTGAATTTATTTATAGGTGCGTTCAGCGAGAAAACTTGCAAGCAACATATGTAAAAAGGAAGGTTTGCGCTAATCAAGAACTCTTAAAAACTTCTAACCGAAATAAATTTTGCGGGCGTGAGTAGCTCTCACACCTATAAACCACCTGCCAGCTGATTGTAAACGTAAAATCGGGATGGCACGCAAAATAGAAATTTGAAATTGAGAAAATTGCCGGAGTGCATTTATATTAGGTTGCGCCATGGTACAAGATATAAAGGTATTTCCACTTTGACGTAAACTGTTTTGGTTGACATTCGCACCTTTTGTCAGTTGTGCAAAGAGCGTTGGCACCTCAGAAATAATTTTTTTTGGTAATTTTTGTAATAAATATTTACGGGGGTGTTTTGAATATAAGAAAAATGAAAATACTTACAAATCGGATCCATACAACTGCTTTGAAATTTGTAAATGGCAAAAATTATATATCTCTGTTTCCAAGTCAACGTATATATTTGTATTTCGTCAATACTTAAATAAAACATTTTCAAGGGCTTTTAACGCCGAGACAAAGCTTTTCACATTTTTGCAACGCGATTTGTAGCTTTATTTTCATGGTTCATGTGGTGAGAAAACGCGTTGTATGTTAATGAATGAATAGATTAAGGATATTTTCTTACACTTGTAAACAAAAAGAACGTTCGGAAATAGCTTACCGTCAGAAAAAGCGCCATAATAACAAAAAAGTAAATTTTTTAGTAATTTTGTTGTAATTTTTTTCATTTTTTTTGGATATTTTCTGTTCAAATATCGTATTCTAAAATACGTCCTACCCAAATGAAATCGTTTAAAAATTTTATCTTATAAATTTACAAACTTTTTAGCATGAGAAATTAAATTTTCCATATATCCAGGAGAATCGTTCACCGGTACCGCCGGGAGTCGGAAAAACTTTACTTTCTTTGCACTTAGATCTTGTGTTTGCGCAATTTCTAAATATACAGATCATGTTGCTAAAAATAGTTTAAACTAAATAAATACTTTATTTATGTTCCTGCAAAAAGTAGACCATATTTTACTTACCTTTCGATTTATTTCACGAACATATAAAAAACTAAATTCAGAACTATCAATTCAGAAATCGGTGATTTTTTATAGTCATTGCGAATGTAAAAATACAAATACGTGGAAAAGAAGTTGCTAAAAACAAACAGAATTAAGTAAGGAAATTCTTTCCAACCTACGTCAACTGTTAAAATGCGTCAAAAACATCGGGAGGGGTGTCAAAACACGCATCTCGGTCCCAGGAATCATAATGCGGGGAAAAGTGATATCTGTGATCCATAAGAAAAAAAAACACTGCAGAAAAATGTTGACGCTGACGAGGTGATGTCGGAGATTTTACGTGTTTATAATTTTTTGAAATCGAAAATGAGGCAAACATACCAAATAAACGAAAAATTATGCAATATATTACATTACAAATGTGCAGAACACCATTGTGTTATGTTCTGTATATTACTTAAAATTTTCTGTCTAATCTATTTCTATAAAGTTTTTCCTACATCCTTATTCTACTACATCTGTAAATGGTCAATTATTTTGTCATTATTTATATGCCGTTCATATCAATGCGCAAGCCTTCCACCTAAAACTATCATCCTCCGAGCAGCTCCTTGCATGAGGGCTGCTCAATACTCTCTTGCTCCGGGCGGGTGTTGAACCCAACCCAGGACCAAGAGACTGGATCTGCTGCGTTTGCTGGAAGAAGATGTATGCCAAACGTTCACACTCCAATTTGCTCCGGGACAAATCCCTTCACACACAGACCCGCTAGTGTCTTAACAACTTTTGAGGCTCCTTGCTGTTCACGTGCTAGCGTCGTCCCGTGACCAACGTCGATCCAGTGTCGCACCGCCACCTGTTCCAGATAAAGTGACAACGAAAAGTCCGCGAATATCGGCCTGGGCGGCCACCAAAACCAACAAGATTGCCACTGAATCATTGCTTATTTATAATATTTCACTTTTTTTGTATTATGCCTATCTCTCTTCTGTCTTTTTTTCAAATACCAAAATAGTAAATTGATTCACGCAGTGCTATGCACTCACTTAAATCGGTTAATAATGTTGGTCTCAGACTATAGGTTATCGAGTTCCAAAGACTGTTTACGTTCATTGTTGCGCATACTTAGTAACGCGTTAAAGTTATTCATGTCAACGCACAAACTCTGTACAAAAACCCTTTTCGAAGGTGCTGATATCGTCGTCATATGCATTTCTGAGACCTGGTTTTTGGTGTTTATTTCAAATTCCAAAAATAATTTTATTTGATTGTAGAATAGAGTTCTTTATTTTATTAAGTTGAAAATTGAATGAAAATTTTTTGAAACATTTGTTGATACAAAAAATCAAAGTAACATAACAAATTTAATTGTTCAAACAAGATATAAAAGTAGTACATGGTTTTCCCCATACCAACTTTTCAGAGCTGATAGAGGTGGTCCCGGTGATGGTGTTGCTATATTTGTTAAAAATAGTCTGTCTTGTAAACTTTGTTGCAGTTATAGTCTCGGTGAGCTTTTGGTAAGCTTTGCATATGGACCTAATCGGCAAGTAAACTTCTCTGCTTTCATTTAGCTTTTCCAACCGCTACTTCTAAACTACGAAGATGTTATCATTGCTTGTGACTTCAACAGCAACCTGTTCGTAGATTCCATCTTAAAGCTAGGCATGGAATCTCTTGGAATTTTTCCCACGAACTCGTCTTTACCTACACACTTCATTAACTCTAGTTCTTCGCTGCTTGATTGATTCTTTGTGAACTTCTTTCTGAAATCGCTCCATTACAATCCACTATCTGCATCTTGCTTTTGAAAACATGACCTCATCTTCTTATGTTACGATTTTCAAACATCACGCTGTCCATGTACTTTCACGTGGAGTCGGTCGAATGGAATTTGATACGTGCGCCGACATTTGTTCACGATCAGGCACTGGTCCTACAAAATCACATAAATACGGTGTTTGACAACTATGTATCAGTGAAGCACAAGGTAGTTACACACACCCATCACCCCTGTTTTAATGCCAACTTACAGAACCTAATTTGCTTGCGTAAGCTTGCTTATGTATGGTGGAAAAGATACCGTACAACGGAAGCGCATAGCTGCTTCAAAGCTGCGGGGCTCGCGTCAACAAAGCTATAAGTTTGGCTTAGGAAAACTATTACAAAGATAAGTTTAGTTCTGCTCTAAATATGAAGGACACTTGGAACTCTATCAAGAATATCGGGATTGGCGAACCCAAAGGTGATCTATCTACTTTCCACTATATCGACGTAAACGAAATTAATAAAAACTTTGGAAGCTTGCCGATCTCAGCAGATAGCATCTCTGTCGACAACTACTGTGGCCGTGTAAATGTTGATGCCAGTACGTTTGGATTAGTTTGTGTTGACGACTGTAATGTTGTGCAAGCCATGCTTTCTGTTAAGTCCAATATTTGGTTCAATCTTGGCGACTTTTGTATTTCCCAAATGCTGAAAAGCTGTAAAGGTAGACCCGGCTCGAAAACAAGACAAGGAGTATAGGCCAATAGCTATACTACTGTTTCTGTCGAAGGTAGTTGAACGAGTTTTGCGCTGTCAGATCTCTTCATAAGTGCACGAACACAAATTTCTGTCAGACCGTCAGTCTAGTTACAGGCCAAAAAGAATATGTACAACGGCATTTCTATCTGTGATAGAGGACATTCGAAAACGGATTGACGATAACTATACCGTTTTCTAACCCTTCTAGACCACTCTAAAGCCTTTGACTCCGTTGACCATCCTCTACTCTCTAAGAAGCTTGAAAAATCTAGGAACTAGAAAGTCTGATTTCCTAAATGTTGTAAGAGGTGTCCCTCAAGGCTCAATTCTGCGCTGTCTGTTATTTGTTCTCTGTACATAAATGTCTTAACCCAAAGAAATCGAAATATGTAGTCATTCACAGGAAGTGGCTTGAAACTAACGGCTTAGATAACATAGTTTTTGACAGTTCTAACTTGGAAGTACTACATTTTTAGTACGGCAGGAAAAGTTTACGGGATGCTTCGTATACTGTGGTTAACTCAGTATTTCACTGCATTACATATTCGACTACTAAGGGCCGTTTTCATAAAAGCCGGTAACTGCTAACCGGAGTTTAATTGACGTATTTTGTACGGTTAGCTGTCAAATTAATCGCCGATTAGGCTTAACCGGCATTTATGAAAGTGGCCCTAAGAAGCTTAGGCCCGTTTACTCAATGTCTGGTTATGATAAGTTTTATCACATGATAACCTAATGATGGCTTGCCTCAGAATGACATTTTCGTTTACACAAAAGTCTGATTAAGTTATCATGATAAAGTTTGTCATTGTGAACGTATTTGGAAAAAAATTCACAAAAGTTGCGTTGTGAACGAACAAAAGTGACAGCTGCTCTGGTTTCAATTCTAAACGAACCAGTTTGGGGTACAAATTTCGATCGTGATATTTCTTTATATGGATATTATTATACTTTTAAACTCTATTACTTGCAGAGCTTGTTAGCAAAACAATTTATCACAAAATAAGACTTTTACTTTCAGCTGTCACTTTTTGTTTTGCTAAGCACATAATCCTAGGTCCATCCTTTGATAACTTTTATCAAAAGATAATCAGCGGATCGTCGATAATCAGACATTGAGTAAACGGCCCTTAATGTTTGCGTTTATCATTTACCAATCTGTGCAGTATCGTTGATTTGAGCCTGACCTCGACCCGAGGAAAGGCACCTTAGAACGCCAAGGTATGGATGTTCGGTCAGGCGATGTCGCTCTGAAGATTATTAATATTTACACACCTGTCACCTGCTTTTCTCAGAGGCGATAATCTTGTAATCCTCTCAGATTTTAATGCACACCATGACCTCTGGCACTCGAGTCTACTGGTCGATGGTAGAGGACAGCAGTTGGCTGATCAAATAGACGATTCGACGTTTTGCAGGGTGAACGGGGATGCCCCACAAGAGTAGCGGTAAATCATTCAAGTTCGCTAGACCACACCATCGCCAGCACAGGCCTCATTGACTTACCACCGATGTTGACTTTTGCACCAGATCATTTACCGGCTGTCCTCTACCGACCTTGTCTCTGAAAACCGAACCTACACTAACTTCAACAAAGCTAACTGGGTTGAGTTTCGTAACTTTACTGAGAGCTCCTTCGCTGCTCCTCCCACCCCGTCTTCCGTACGAGAAGGCAAACGAACGTGATTGTCGCACTTGGACCCTACAGATACTCAAATTAAGGATCTTAATACGGATATCAAAAGGCTGGTTGATCAACACAAACGCGCCAAGTGGGAGTAGCTTTTTGCAGGCAATTTTAAAAGCATCCTCCGGTGGACAAGGAAATCTGACCGCACCGCCACCAGGGAAGCGCAAAAGGCCAGCAAAAACATTCGGCTATTATTGTGGCGTAACATTCTGCGGCGTCAGCAACAATAACGCTCGACAATTTGTATGCAGTTATTATTTAAGATAATTGAATTATAAAATCAACATACATACACACATTTGAGTAACTTTCCAAACCTATCTTATTACACTTAAATTGATCAGAAAATCACATCCTTCTGTATTAAGTGTGTGATATGAAAAAGCTATAAAAGGATTGTTTAAAATGTGACTAAATAAATTTGAGTGTTATAAATTAAGTAGTATCGTGTTCACCTCCTACTTACCTGGGAATGGCTTCAATTTTCCTACTATGATCCACTGAAATGGTCCCAAAATGATTCCCAATTTGTATTTTCTTTGTGTTTGAGCTGTGCTAACAGAAACTATAATATTTGATAAGTACATTATATACATACTTATTTTCCCTTGCAGGTGTGGGGCTGTGGTGACAAAGCATTGCGTGACGTACAAATGGATATTAAGAAATGGCAAATTAAAGAAGCCGAACGACAACGTACAGTAAAATTAACTGCGGCTGACTGGATGGAACATCCTGATCGTTACCTTTTAGAATTAGGTGGTCGCACAAACTACAACAATTGAAATCTATAAACAATGATTTACGAAAGCATATATTTTACGTGCCTTGCAACGCTGTCATCAGCAATATAATGAACTATTTATATGAGCGCATAGTCAATCTATTTGTTATACGTATATATCAAATTAGCAGCAGTTGATTACCTTAATTCAAGAGAAAATATGATTCGAAATGACAAATGTTCGGACGTCAGTCAACAATTCCAGTGTCTTACTTTTATGTTGTATTCATTGATATTTTAATTAACAAATTATAGTTTGTCGATTAAAGAAAATGTATATTTGGTAAATATGTATGTAATGCATGTACGTAAGGATGTATTCTGTGGCAAACAATTTGACTATATGATATTTTGAGATGTGCTGTATACATATATTTGCAATATACGATAAATATGTTATTTTATTTTGTACGGACATGTCCAAAAATGTCTTTTGCAAAAGGGTGGTATCGCGTAATAATTTAACAGCCCCATGTATGTACTTAATATTCCAATATATATTTTTCTTAAGCAAGCGTCCATTTTATTGTTTGTTGTATAATAATAATAAATATATAATAAAGCGATAATAAAAACAAAAATATTTAAACTTATAGTACATCGAACCTTAAAATATTGCTAATGCGTATTAACAAATTATTGGCCTAAATAAACTGTTTTCATAGTTTCATGACGCAGCAACATTAACGTAAAATTTTAAGGTTTAAAGTGGAGGGAAATATTTTTAGTTTCCAGTGAGTTAACTTTACTTCAGACTTCATGGGCAGATAAAAAAAAAATAAATATATATTAAATGTATAAATGTGTTAATTTTTTTTACAAAATTTATTAAAAAATACAACTATAGGGGAAGGAAACGAAACGTGCCTATGTGTTAAATACAATGACCCGTAATCATAGCCGTTGCCTAAACCCTGTTTTAATTAAACCCTTAACTCAATTTAAAAAAAAGTGTTAAAGATTCAAGGTAATTCTAGACATTTTAAACACACGTTTTAGTTAAAATTAAGATGAGCAGTGGTGACAAATAGTGTTATGGATTATGCGCAATCGCCGATGACCGTTTTTTTTTTAGGCGCAGACGAAGATGTATATGCGTGTGAAAAAAACAGGGCTATTATTAAAAACGTAGCCCTATAGCCAGCACCACAATTAATATTGTTAACCAAAATTTTCATTTTAGCACATTCATTGTTCTGGCAAGACGGCGAAGATACGTACATATTTTGATTGTAGATACGTATGCCCATATATATTTATTTTAATTTTTGTTGGAGCAGTGACCGTTTTTAATTGATATTAGAGAAAATTTACAACGATTTATACAGTGATGGTATGGGATGATATGTTTTGATGTTGTATTTAGTTGACTTTGAAAAATGTATTACTATTAATTTCCTACTTTTTTGATTTTTCTCTACCACTTCCTTGAAATATGAAGAAAATAATCCTACTTTTTTTTCGTTCGCAAAAGAAGCTCGTACAAATTTAAAAAATTGAGGTGTCAAAAGTAAAAGTCAGCTAGAGAGCTACACCCCTATTGTGACTGTCGAACAAGAATATATAATCGACTATTAAGCGATTAGCGATCATCGAGCAATTGCGAGTGTCGAACCGATCGCTTAATGAACGACTGTGAATACTTAATCGATCATCTTTCTACTACCATTTTGCAGTCGCTGGAGTGTCGATGTGATTTAAAAAGTGATAATAAAATGGATAAAAAGTAAATTATTGCAAAAAAATTTAAAATATGTAAATAAACATTAAAAATATGCAGTTTTTGTTCGACCAAGTTACACAATACCAAAATAAAGTGTGATCGATTCAATCGAAAAGAGTCTATACTACTGCAAACCGACAATCGCAATAGGGGTGCTAACCTTCTTGTGATTGAACCATGACGTAAAATCATGTCAGTGACATTTTTTCCACTGACATTATGACTCGTCGCCATCCAGGCCAGAGAAGGCTGAACTTATGGCGCGATTGATGCAGCATGCAAGCGCTTGTAATTGATTAAGGCATTGCAGTTTAGCTCTGCTGCTCGAATTATCTTTTGCAGCATCAAGTTGAACAAATCGGACGATCGGATTCGGTTTATCTTAAGCATCGTTTTTGTTTCGAATGGCTCAAAAATGAATTACTGAATTCTAACGGCTAGTATTGGTCAACGTCACTTGGCATAGCTTTGCAGATAACTCCTTTTCCCAAAGGCAAAAACGGCTTTGAAATTGGCCAGTAGTTGGTGCGATCTAAGAGATCGGCTTTCTTATGGGTTGAACAGAGTACACTTAAGTTGCAATTCTTTGCCCCGTGTTTGAACAGCTCGGTGGGCAAAACCAGGAGCTTTATTGTTTTTTAGCCAAAACATTGCCATCCTAAATTCATAATAGTCGAGTGGTAAGACGTTCGTCAGGAATTGGGGTATCGGGTTGCTTGTCTCCCTCGCAATGTGGAGAAGCGTTCCCTCCATAGCTTAACCCAATGTATTTTCTAGGATTTCCCTATTTTTCAGTTTACTGCAAAGCTTCATAAGTCCATTTTTTAATTTTTGAAAATTTCTAAATTTTGACCTTGAGCCTGGACTCATTTTAATCAGAATTCCGCCTTACTTTGGATAGGGTAATATAATCTCATAATTTTTCTAAGTTGCGAGAAAAAACCAAATCAATATCTCTCATGACTTTGGGGATACGCCCTTTCAGGGTAAGCATGTTTTGTGGGTATTAAAATACCCATCTGGCTATAATGGGTTAGGTATGCTAGTTGTCAGATCTTGTTATTGTCTTTGCATTAATTTGACCCAGGCTTAATACATTTCGTCATCCGACGAGTCTTTTAGTAGAATTTTCGGGCATCGGAACAGCTGTTGTTCTTCCGAACAGCTGTTCTTCCTATTACACTACCCTTCCTTGCTATGCGCACCTTCTTCGCTGTAACAGCCGTGTGATAGCTTAGCTGCCACGAAATATTGGTCCGTAGATTTTGGGCCCCAGTTTTTGATCAGGCGACCTGAACCATGGCATTAAAGACACCTGGCACGATTTTTATATCATGTTGGGAGCAGCTATCTTATGGCTTCTGGGAAGAGGATTCGTACATATTTTGATTATACAACGATGGGCTGACATATTTTGATGTTGTATTTAGATGACTTGCAAAATGTATTACAACTATCTAAAATATATCTACTACCATTTTCTCGGCAAATGAAATAGATACTCCTGCTTATCTTGCGTTCGTAAAAGAAACCCGTACAAATTTAGAAAATAAGTGTCAAAAGTAAAGGTCAGTTAGAGAGCTAACCTTCTTGTGATAGAAGCATTTATTAACCAATGAGAACACAAATATTAATTGTCATCTTATTTTTCAAACAATCTGAATAAAAATATTGACTGATTTTGACATATATAGAGTACACGGCGCTATGTTCGTAACTGGGTAATTTTCAATGGAAACGTATAAAATAAGCATTCTTCAGGGATAAAATTAGTTTCTGATGTTAATTGGCTGGTCAAAAAAGCACATTGTTTTACTTTGATTTCAGTTTTTCAACTTCAACTTTTCTCAGGAGACAGTCGAGTTAAAATCTATTCAAACAAGTAAGGAAGTCTAAGTTCGGGTGGAACCGAACATTATATACCTAGTAGTGATCTATTACGGCATCCCAATTTACGCAGGTCTATTTTAATACTCTCAGTTCCTATTTGCGTTCAAATAGACAGACAGATAGACGTATCGAGAGACGGACATGGTTACATCGAGTCAGCTCATCCTCCTGATCATTTCAGTATACGTACAAACATTTCATGTTCATGAAAGGTATGAATATCAAAAAGATATACAACTTCGCTTTTGCAGTGGGGTATTAACTACTTGCCCGGATATTTTACTTTTCATCCTGAACGTTTTGATATACATTAGTAAATATATATCTCGATCCGTTTATGCCGAATAAAGTAATATACCTTGTGTGCGTAACAAAAATAGATATAAAAAATGTGTGTCTTTTATAGGCGCCAAAGAACTCAACCGATCTTTATGAAATTTTCACAATATATACTTGGGTTCACTGGGTACAGCATATAGTTTTGGAAAAGTGGACGGAGCCACGCCCCCAGGCTATATAAAGTTTCAATTCGTCATAACTCCGAACTTTTTGGTCTAAATTAATGATATTTTGATATATGTGTCACTTAGTCAATATCTACATAATTTTTCAAAAGTGGGAGGTGCTACGCCCACATATTTTGTGTTTTGTTTTACCCTTGAACTTTCACGATAGGTTCAGCACTTTCGCTGGGCACGACACAGTTTGTATATAGCTTTTGGAAAAGCCCCCAGGTTATGTAAAGCTGCAGTTCGGCATAGCTAGGAGTTTATTTGTTTCAAGTTAATGACATTTTATATATAGATGTGTTCTATGTATCAAGACGTTCTACGTATCAAGACGTCAAAACAACGTCTACCGGGTTTGCTAGTATGTTATAAAATGGCGAAAGCAAACAACGAATTTCAGCATTCTTTTGTTAAACTGAGAGACTAGTTTGCGTTCAATTAGGCAGACGGACGGAGAGACGGACATGGCTAAATCGACTCCGCTCATCATGCTGATAATTTTAGTGAACTTTTCTCTTCTTGTTCTCATACTTACATACATATAATGTTTATGAAAGGTATGAAAATCGAAAAAGGGATATAACTTCGGTATTGCAGTGGGCTATTAACTACGTGCTCGAATATTTTGCTTGTGTGTTTTCCGATTTGGCTAATTTTTGGCAGGAGTATAACACATACTACTGAGAAGCAGCTGACCAATTTTCATTGAAATATCAATATTGAATTATAAGCGGATTGCCTTTGAAAATAGCAGAAAATAGCGGCGACTCGCCTACTTCTTTAAAATTGAAAAACATTTTTGTGCGGTCAAGTTTTTCCTAAAAAGCTTATTATGTGTGCAAAATCTGATTGATATAACTTGCTTCGTTGTAGAAATATCGCTTTTTAAATTTTACAAAAAAATTTTTCAGAACGGCTAATGAAAGCCGCTACCAAAAAAAAATTAAATAACTTTTTTTCTATTTAATGAATCTGGTAAATTTTTTTTTTATTTTGCAGATTGACTTTTACATTTAACAAAAATGGATAACTGGGACACTGAAACAAGAATTTGGATTGTCCGCCGCTATCACGCACTGGAGTCCGTAGTTTCGGTTCAAAGAGAGTATAGGCGCACGTTTGGCGGCAATCCTCCGAGCAGATGGACCATAATAAGACTTGTAAACAATTTTGCCGAGCATGGGACAGTCAACAGAAGACCTTACCATCGAAACCCTTCAGTTCGAACGGAGGAAACAATCGCTGCTGTAGCTGCTGCCATACAAAATAATCCACGTGTTTCGACAAGAAGCTTATCTGCTCAAATGGGTGTAAGCAGACAGTCATTACAGTCAATTATGCACAAAGGTTTGGAATTATTCCCATATAAAATTCAAATGGCCAACAAACTGAACGCTGCAGACTTGCCGATTCGCTTGGAATTTTGCCAGAAGATGCTTCAAATGGTGGAAGAGGATGGAAACATGTTGAACTGTCTTTTCATGTCTGACGAGGCATCCACTTCGTGTCACAGTGTGGTGTGCAGTTTCATCACGCTGCATTGTCGGGCCCTACTTCTTCGAAGAAAACGGTCACACCGTTACGGTTACTGGAGACCGTTACTTGAGCATGTTGAGAGAGTTTTTCTATCCAGAATTACGCCGAATGAGAATTTCTTTCAACTCTGTGTGGTTTCAGCAAGATGGTGCAGCTCCTCATATAGCCCAACCTGTTATGACAGAATTGCGACGAAAATTTCCCAATAAGCTGATATCCAGAAACTCCACATTCCGTTGGCCACCCAGGTCGCCTGACCTTACTGCACCTGACTTTTTCTTGTGGGGTTATTGCAAACAGGAAGTCTTCAAGGCAAAACCAACAAATTTGAATGAACTAAGGCAATCCATTCGAGAAACAATTGCGGCTATTCCTGTCTCAACTCTCCAAGCAGTAATGAACAACTTTTTGGTAAGATGCCGCACATGCATCGACGAGCAGGGGGGGCATTTAAATTCCATTATTTTTAAAACTAATTAAGCTATATTTAATAAAATTTAATGAGCTTTAACATGAATAAAAGAAAAATGAATTCCATACACTGAAAAAAAAATTATTTGAGTTTCTTAATGTAGCAAAATTCATCAGCCACCCTGTATGTTAAAAAAGTGGACGTGGACATTAACCGATTTCGCAAATTTTTACAGCAAACAGTAACCTTTATATATAAAACATTATCATCACATTTCGTTTCGATAAATCAATTTTTGGAGGAGTTATGGCATAAAACGTTTTGTGGAATAGTCCACTATAAAAGGGGCGGGGCCACGCCCATTTTCGAAAATTTTAAGTTTTTGTATTTCTTTATTTACGGAAACTTTAAAAGTGAAATATAAATGATGTAAAGCTATTTTACGCAAAGTTATTGCCTATTTAATATATCTACGATCCTTTTCAAAATCTTTCATATAAAAGTGGGCGTAGACCTTAACCGATCCCGCCCATTTTTACCTGGAACATTCCTTGCATACCTGGAAACCTGCGTGCTGAATTTCGTTTCGATATCTTGAACGGTTCTTGATTTATGATTAATATTATTGATGTATATTGGAACGATTTTTCGTCATCCCTTGTCAAATTTGGTTTTGAGACAAACCGGTTTCGGCGTTGTGCCATCATCAGTGTCGATTTTCGGTCTGATCTGTTGTGGTCGTTTGTCTTGTATTTATAGTAGGTAGCAGGTAACGTCAGCATGGGTGTCTGTTTGTGTACGTGTGGGCATGTGTTGTGTGTGTACATTCAGAAACGGGGGTGGTTTTGCATCGATCGGTTTTTTGTGTGGTTGACTGAGGCAGGTAAAAGTTGGTAATTTTTGTTGTTTGACCTTTTTTGCTTGTTTGTTGTTTTTGATCTTTTGCTGTTTTGTGCTTATTTGTCGGTGCGTGTGTGTTTGTGGTACCTGAGTGGTTGCTTTGTTTTTTGTAAACCAATTTTAAAGGTTCGAATATTGTGTCGGAAACAGTGTTTGTCTCGTTTATTATTCTACCGTCGAATGTTTTTTGTTTGTAGATTTCCATGTTTTCGAGTACGTTCAGACGTCGGCCTTTTGCTTGTACATGTAGGACCTTGACTGTTTTTTTGATGTTTCCGGGGGGGCATTTATTCTCCGCCATGTGATTCGAAAAGTTGGACTCTGGTATGATGGTTGGATTCCGTATCTTTTTGTTGTAATCTCTAATGTGTTATCTGAACCTCGCTCTTACTTGTCGTCCGGTTTGTCCTATGTAACTGTGCTGGCATTCACAAGTGAGCTTGTATACACCATGGCTGCTAAACGGATCTTCTAAATTAGTTTTGGTTCTTAGCTTCCGTCCTAAATTGTTCGATGTTTTGAACGCTGTGTTGATGTTGTGTTTTCTAAGGAAATTTGCTAATTTATATGTTGCCCTTCCAGTATATGTCATTGTCGTCCAGGTTTGTGTACTTTCTTCTCCATTGTTTCTTTTTTGTTCTCTAAGGTCTCTCCTGAGTTTATCTACTAGTGCTTTTTTATATCCGTTGTTTGTAGCGATGTTATATATTATTCCAAGCTCTCTTCTATATGCCTCTTGTGTAAGAGGTGTTCTTTCCAATCTTTGTACTAAGTGCTTTAGCGCTGCATTTTTATGTTGTTGTGGGTGGTTCGAGGTATTATGTATTATTGTGTCGGTGGCCGTTGGTTTCCTATATATGTCGTAGTTGAATTTATTGCTAGCTTTATCAATACTTATTGTGAGGTCCAGATAATTGCCTCAGTCAACCACACAAAAAACCGATCGATGAAAAACCACCCCCGTTTCTGAATGTACACACACAACACATGCACACAAGTACACAAACAGACACCCATGCTGACGTTACCTGCTACCTACTATAAATACAAGACAAACGACCACAACAGATCAGAACGAAAATCGACACTGATGATGGCACAACGCCGAAACCGGTTTGTCTCAAAACCAAATTTGACAAGGGATGACGAAAAATCGTTCCAATATACATCACACGCTCAATACTGTAAAAAATAGCTGGTTTTATTTACTAGTGTAAACACAATACAAATTTCAGACTTTGGCAACTTCACAGTAGCTCACTGTTCAACGCTTGAAAATAAACTGATCGTCTTGCTACCTACGCACCCAGAACTTTCTTGTTTGTTCGCTCTTCGTGTTCTCAAAGGGTCGGTGTTATTTATTAACATCTCCTCTTTGCCTTGTATTCGCAAACACTCGCGCCATCTCTCTTCCTCTTCCGTGGTACACGCTTGCATGCATAAGCGTAGCCATCGTTATCTCTGTTAAGTTTAACTAGTGGTGGGAGTGTTATTGAGCTAGGGATGGTACATGCTTGACAATATTCGCCACACTGCCCTCCACCTAAGTCTGATTGTCCCGATCAGACACATTGCCCGAACCAAATGCAGCTAGCCTTTCCAAATCGACCACCTTCAACTTATTTCGTGGCCTTCCAATAGTTTGTATGCGATAGACATCGTCGATCCGCTTCATGACTTTGTATGGGCAGTCATACATTGCAGCTTTGGAGACAAACCTTTCTTACGTTGCACATTTCCTGGAACACAGCTGATTCGAATTTTCTGCCTTGGTTAGAATGTAGATCCATCGGTGCACCAAACCTTGCCACCCAATTATTAGTGAGCACTTCTGCTATGGTTTCTGCCTCTTGATTTGGAATTGGATACACTTCCGGCAATTTGCTGAAATAGTCCATGACTACTAGTACATATTTGTTTCCGAGTTTGCTAGTAGGAAACGGGCCAGCTACATCCATGGCAGTCCTTTCAAATAGTGCACCTGAGTTATACTGTTCCCTTTGGCCATGTCTCCTCAATTTCGGTCCTTTAGTTTTGATCCACACCTCGCAGTTGGCAATCCACTCCGCGACCGATTGACGGCAACCAACCCAATAGAATATCTGCTTGATTTTCTCTAATGTCTTGGTGATTCCAAGATGACCTCTGCTTCGATATTTATGTTATTCATTAAGAACATCTGGGATTTTCTTCCTTGGGACGACTATCAGATTGCGAACGCATTGACCATCCTCACTTTCCATATTCGATGCAAACAACCGGACTCCAATTGTAAACGGTTCCACTGTGCCCAATATGACTTGGCAACAGGACTTTCTGCTAACACCTCTCTTGATGGTCGCTCGTTTCAATCGATTCCTTGCATCACACGTGTAAGATCTGAATCTTCGTGCTGACACTTCCTTAATTGATCCATGTCCCATTCGTCCGTAGATGTTATAGTCATCAGCCGCACATCTATAATGTCTTATTTTGCCTCAGCTTTGGAACAATGCTTGCATTCCAAGTTAGAGGGTCGTCGAGACATTGCATCAGAATTTCCGTGGTTGCTACCTTTGCGATGTTCTATGGAAAAGTCATAACTTTGCAGTCCCTCTATCCATCGTGCCAGTTGACCTTCTGGATTACGGAACTGCAAGAGCCATTTCAACGCTGCATGCTCTGTCCTGACATGTAATCGCTGCCCATAGAGATACTTGTGGAAATGTTTAACGCACTCCATCAATGCCAACAGCTCTCTCCGCGTTACGCAATAGTTCCTTTCAGGCTTCCCGATTGTTCGTCTATAGTATGCCACTACCTTCTCATGTCCATCGACAATCTGGGACAAAACTCCTCCTTTAGCATAAACACTGGCATCCGTATCCAGAATAAACGTTGAACCTGGGATCGGATATGCTAACATTGTTCTTAGACCTTTTCCTTAGCAATACAGATGGCCTCCATCGTTACCTTGTTACCCAAATAACTTACTTCCTTCCTCAGAGCTTTTTCCCAGCACGATTATGTCATCCAGGTACACCTAACAGGTTTTCCAATGCAATCCTTTTAGTACCGGATCCATTAGTCTCTCAAAAGTAGCAGGAGCATTGCATAGTCCGAAGCGCATTCTCCAACGCTGAAGTCTGTCTTTTCTTTATCTTCATCCTTTACCTCCACTTGGCAGTAGCCGCTTTTCAAGTCCAGTGTGGAAAACCATTTTGTACCAGATAAAGAGTCCAGAGTATCGTCGATTCTTGGCAAAGGATAGCTGTCTTTCTTAGTTACATCGTTCAACTTCCGGTTATCCACACAGAACCTCATTTTCCCACCTTCTTTTCCACTAGTACTACCGCACAGCGTGCTCCTGGCCTAAGTAGGCTTAAAAAAAATTACGACAAAAAGTCGAGAGTACCAAAATCAGTTTGAAGTAAAATCGCGCCGGCTCGTTTTCGCAAAATATCTCGCATTAATTCTTATGATGCTCAGTGAAAGGACGAGTTTTATGATAAAAAGTTTTCAAAAAGATTTTTTTTATTGTTGTTGGAGCAGTGCTCGAATTTTTATGTTTGTTAATTGATATTAGAGGAGAAATTACAACGATATGCACAGCGATGGTATGGATGACATGTTTTTTTGGTTTCATCGGTATATACTGTTTCTATTACTGACGTTTGTCTCTAAGAATGGAAATTTAAAAAAAAAATTTTAAAACTATAACTAAATTAAATAATTTATTCATTCTTCAGACATTAATCACACTGCCCTCTTTTAGTTATGCAACTAAAACAAACATATATGCTTCCTTAAGTATTTTTCACACTGAGCTCGAATCCGTGCTCAAAAATGTGACACCATGTATAGCTTCAGAGAAAAGCGGAAATCCCGAAATTGGAATAATTTAAACTATCGCCCCTATCGAAATATTCTTATATTCTCCATTCAATAATAATTTGAAATATTTAGGATTTTTCTCAAAAACTTCAAAAGGTCCTTCATAAGGGCTGTTTAAACCAGATTTTTTATTAATAGTTTTAACAAAAACCTGTTTACACGTTTTTAAATTGCTTGGCATACACATTTTACCAGAAGTATTGTGATGTGATAAATTTGAACAAAAATTTAAAAAAAAATTTTCAATTTAATTAATAAGTCTATGTGATCAAACTCCTTCTGAGTATCAAATACAAGTTCTCCTGGTAACCGCAGATTTTGACCATAGACCAATTCTGATGGAGTTGCCCATAAATCCTCTTTAAAACAAGACCGTAATCCCAATAAAACTATCGGTAGCTTCTCTGACCAATTATCTGTATTACCAAGAGCAATAATATAAGCTTTCAGCTGACGGTGAAATCTTTCTATCATTCCATTCGCTTACGGGTGGGATGTGGAAATTGTAATTGACTCACTTCCAATATATTTTGCCATTTCACGAAACATATTTGAAGAAATTGTACACCTCGGTCACTTGTAATATGAGACGGTACATCAAAACGTGGAATATATTGCTGAATAAATTTTTGAACAACGGATTTTGCTGTTTGTGTTTCTGTCGATAATTGTTAGAAAATAGCGATAACGGTCCGCCTATATCTGTATGTATATTGTGGCGATTCTTCTCTAGCATGTACCATCGCTAACTGAATAACAGTCCCACCACTAGTTAAACACAACAGGGATAACGATGGCTACACTTATGCATGCAAGCGTGTACCAAGGAAGAGGAAGAGAGATGGCGCGAGTGTGTGCGAATAAAAGCAAAGAGGAGATGCCAATAAATAACACCGATTCTTCGAGAACACAAAGAGCGAATAACCAAGAAAGTTCTCGGTGCGTAGGCAAGCACCCTGTCGGACTATATAAGGCAGTGCACAAGCAAGGTAGGTGGATCAGTTTATTTCAAGTTTTGTTCAGTGAACTACTGCGAAGCTACCAAACTCTTAAATTTGTATTGCGTTTATTACTAGTAAATAAAACTAGCTATTAGTTAAAATATCTGTGCGTGTGTTTATTTGACTTTATAGTGATCGAACCCAGGATTGATAATCAAGGAATCATCAAATTCGCCACAATTGGTGTCAGAAGCGGTATTGTTGAATAAATACCAGTGATTTCAAGGATAACAAGGGCATGGCAAAGCTGAATGAATTAAAGATTCAGCAACTCAAAAATGAGTTGGAACAACGCGGACTAAACACTACAGGCAATAAATCAGAGTTACAGGCACGATTGCGAGAGGCTATGGAAGCAGAAGGAATCAACGTTGATGATCATGTTTTTCATCTTGTGGAGGAGGCACCGACAAAAATGGAAGAAAAAAAGGAGTCTCCGAATCCAGGAGCAACCGTGGACACAAACACGATATTGGCTGTATTAACTCAGATGTCGACTAAAATGGAAGAACAGAAAACTTGCAGCTGGAAGAACAGAAGGCACACATGGCATCTCAGCTTGAAGAACAGGATACGCGTATAACATCCCAGATTTCAGCTAAACTAGATGAAACGAAGGCATACATGAGATCTCAAATGGAAGAACAGAAAGCATATATCTCATCGCAGTTGGAAGAACAGGAAGCAAAGGTGTCAGCGAAACCAGAAGTGCAAGATGCAAAAATTGCACAATTTCAAGATAAAATAGAGGCCGAGGTAGATGTGTTAAGGGGGCCGTATCCAGGAGTTGCAACTGAACCGTCCATCTGCTTCAGCGAATTCTCCAAAGGTAAAATCCCCGTCATTTGATGGTTCTGCTCCTTTCCAGGTATTTAAGCTACAGTTTGAGAAGACGGCAGCGGTGAATAATTGGGGCACTGAAGACAAAGTTGCTGTACTGTCCGTGGCATTGAAGGGTCCTGCAGCCGAAATCTGACAGACGATCCCCGACGGTGAACGCAATAATTATGAAGCATTGATGGGTGCAGTTGAGAGGCGCTATGGTAGCGAACATCGGAAGCAGATATACCAAATAGAGCTACAGAATCGCTTTCAGAAGGCTAATGAGACATTGCAGGAATTTGCATCGGATATCGAGAGGTTGGCCCATCTAGCAAACGCAGACGCACCCGTAGAATACACAGAAAGGGTAAAAATCCAAAGCTTTATAAACGGAATACGTGATGTGGAGACGAAGCGGGCCACATATGCAAACCCCAAAAGGACATTCGCTGAAACGGTATCGTATTCTCTACAGGAAACAGCCTCGCTTTTGAGTAAACCTGCATATAAGGACACTCCGGCTTGGGTAGACAAAATTTTGGAAGCGTTGAACGGAATACAGAAAAAAAGTGATGGTGCAATTAAATGCTTTAAGTGTGGAAAATCTGGTCATATAGCACGTTATTGCGGCACTGGCTCCAGTAACCCCTGCAATTCAGGTGGACGTAAACGCAAAGCTGGAGAAGATGATCGAGATGATTGCCCCACTTTCTCTGTGTCACAACTCGGACGGAAAGCGAGTAATGTTACTGTTGAAGGCTACGTGGACGGGAAAGAGCGCTTGCTGACTGTGGATACTGGTGCATCACATTCCATCATTCGGAGTGACTTGGTCAGCGGGAAGGTGACACGATTGCAGAAAGCTAAGTTGAGGACAGTAACTGGTGATAGCAAGCCAGTCCTTGGAAAGGTGACATGCAAGGTTGTAATTGGAAATGTGGCTACACATCACAATTTCTTGGTAGCGAATATTGTCGACGAAGTCATCATTGGCAGCGACTTCTTGGCTGAGAGAGACATTCACATCAACGTAAGCAACAGGGTTATGACTTACAATGGCCAAGAGGTTCCTCTGATCTTTGAACACCATAGTGGCTTCAGCTACAAGGGAGTGATCTTCGAGATGGAGCAGCAGGAGCCTCGTAAGGTAGAGGTAGCTCCTCGAAGAAGATTCGGCAAGGCCAGGAGAAAGATCCAGATTTGGCACGTGTATTGAAAGGACTGAAGGAAAACAATCAGCCAATACGAGAAGAGATGGTCTCTGAGAGGCGCATTGCAAAAGCATACAGGGCACAATGGAGTAGTTTGAAGCTAATATCTGGTTGTTTGCATCGGATATGGGGAAGTGAAGATGGCCGGAATCATCGAGCACTTATTGTTGTTCCCAACGCAAGAATTCCAGATGTTATGAAAGCGTCACATAGTTGCCCAGATGGCAGGCACATGGGAATAAAGAAAACATTGCAAGAGGTAAAGCGGCGGTTCTATTGCATTGGTTGCAGACAACTTGTAATAGAATGGATTACTAAGCGTGCAAAGTGTGCTGAGGATAAAAGACGAACCATGTTCCGAGGAAGCAACGCAACTTAGTGGATAAGGTGAAACAGTTCACTGGGCATGAAAGAACGGAACGGAATCCTGAAGAATATTGCAGGAATATCCCTTGGAGGAAATGAGGGTTAATAAATCGGTGCCAACCATTGAGCGTCTAGAAGCGTTTGGTTTGGGAAATGTGTCTGATCGGGACGATCAGACTTAGGTGGAGGGCAGTGTGGCGATTCTTCTCTAGCATGTACCATCGCTAACTGAACAACACTCCCACCACTAGTTAAACACAACAGGGATAACGATGGCTACACTTATGCATGCAAGCGCCTACCAAGGAAGAGGAAGAGAGATGGCGCGAGTGTGTGCGAATAAAAGCATAGAGGAGATGCCAATAAATAACACCGATCCTTCGAGAACACAAAGAGCGAATAACCAAGACAGTTCTCGGTGCGTAGGCAAGCACCCTGTCGGACTATATAAGGCAGTGCACAAGCAAGGCAGGTGGATCAGTTTATTTCAAGTGTTGTTCAGTGAACTACTGCGAAGTTACCAAACTCTTAAAATTGTATTCCGTTTATTACTAGTAAATAAAACTAGCTATTAGTTACAATATCTGTGCGTGGAATCATCGAATTCGTCACAATATGTTCAAATCTTTTCATAACTGGAGATTTAACATGCTTATGAACCTTTGACTTCTGACATTTAATACACGCTTTTGCCCACTCATTCACTTGTTTTCTTATAAAAGGCCAGAAGAATTTAGAAGTTATTAATCGTCGCGTAGCTTTGATACCTGGATGACTAATATTATGCAACTTTTCAAATATCCCTGTCCTTGAACTAACCGCTATGTAAGGTCTGGTATTCCCATTACATTCTTCGCAATAAATGTTTAAATTTAAAGATGTTATTTTAACTTCTACTATCTTATATGGACATTTTGAAATTCGAATAAGGTTCTTCTTTCATTTGTTCATCATACAAATTTTTAAGATTAAGTTCCTGTTCTAGCGCATCAACCTCTGGGATTCTCGAAGTGTATCTGCAACAATATTATTTTTCCCAGAAATATGTCGAATATCATTATCTAGGACTCTTTTCTGTTTTTGAATTTAAAGCATAAGTTAAAGGCTTATGATCTGTGTACACAATAAAATTTCGCCCTTCCAAAAAATGTCTAAAATGTTTTATAGTTTCATAAATTGCTAACAGTTCTCGATCAAATGCGCTATACTTTGATTCTGTATAAGTACATTTTTTTGAATAAAATGCTAACGGTTCCTCCCCATGCATAGTACACTGTTGTAAAACTGCCCTGACTGCTATGGTGGATGCATCTGTCGATATAGAAAGTTTGGTATTGCTTTTTCGATACCGTTGTTGTTTTGATGTACCAAATCAACAGAACTAATATTATATTTATCAACAACTTCCCACAATTCGTCAGCCAATTTAACCATTTCAAGTATATTGGTAGTTCTTGAAGATATAAGGGCAACATTCAAATTTTGTGGAAGTTTTTGAAGCCAAAATTTCTTTAGAAGTTCTGTATTAAAACTCGAACCTGCAAGAAGTAATAATGAGCGATATAACTCAGATGGCTTCAAATCTCCCAAGTCTGTATTATACAATATTTTTTCAAAACTTTCACTTTCACTTAATGAAAAATGCTCAATCAGGACACGTTTTAAATTCTCGTATTTGTTATTAACCAGGGAATTTTGAATTACATCAAGCACTGTCATTATGACTTCTTGCGGTAGAGAAATTAGTAAATATTCATATTTTTTATCTAATGTAATACATTTCGAAATAAATTGTGTTTTGGAATGGACGAACCACGCTTCAGGATGTTCTTGCCAAAAAGAGGGCAATTTAACAGAATGAAGTTGAAATTTCCAAATGTGATTGTCAACACTAGTTGTACGAGGCGAATGAGCCATCATTTTGTATAACAAATAAATAGTTATTATAATAGCTATTTATGATACCGTTATACTTTTACGTCGTTGAATGACACAAATTTCGAAATAGTCCAAGTATGTATGCATATCTACAATATAATGAACGATGTTGTAGTAAAGGTGACTTGAGAAAATTGTTTCAAATAGAAGCAAATTGTTATTTGTTAGTTGGTCACGAAAAATATTGCTGATGATCCTTTATAAGGTTGAAATTCTGGCTTATCACTTGAGTCAAAGGAGGATAAATTCAATTATATTGAACTTTCTTTATCGTACAACAGCACTTATAATAAGAATTGTAAACACGTTTTGATTCTGAGGGCTTTTATGTGGATATTGAGTTAAATCGCTTTTGATTCTGTTTCCATTTATGTTCACGATTTACATTTCTTAAAATCCTTCTGCAGGGCTGTTTCAAGATCAGCTCCTGGCAGGATCGCCAACAAATGTAGTGAACTAATTGAATATTTTATAAAAATGTATTTTATATTAAATGTATTTATATTCAATTTCTTCAATATAAAATTCACAACGCAGAATAATTAAAATTTTTCAACAATGAAATTTCTTTGAATATAAAATCTAAACATGAAACAATATTTAAATTATAACAAGTATCAAGGAACTAAAGTATATGGTATATATATACACATATATATTTATACTAAGTTATACACTACAATACACCTGAGTCACTAGATTTTGGATCGTTATCCGTATCTGAAGAAGCTATAATTAACGGTATATCCTCGCTACAATCCTCCTTGAAAAATTATATTGATAGATTGTCATCTTTTTTGTTTATAATTTCGTAGCAACTTTAGGTGTGCCACAAGGTAGCATCCTATGTCCTATTTTATTTATAATTTTTATTAATGATGTTGGCTTATGCCTACACAACTCAAATTATCTACTTTATGCAGATGACTTAAAAGTTTTTCGTAGGATCTCTTGCACATCGGGCGCGTTGTGTTTGGAGGACGTTAATACATGGGCTGCCCAAAATAAATTACGTCTCAATATTAGCAAATGCTGCCATATGACGCTTTTTAAATCAATGAATATGCTCTCATTAACCTATTTCGGTTCCAAATGTTGCTCTTGCCCCAGTTAATGAGTTTCCTGATTTGATGTAATTTTTGCCTCATCTTTTACCTTCGGGAACCATGTAAATTTTATTATACCGAAAGCTTATTCTAACTTAGCTTTTCTGAGCCGTTACGCGAAAGGCTTCAAGGACCCATACACTAGAAAAGTCTTGTATAATGCTCTAGTGCGATCGAAATTAGACTATGCCTCGGGTTTTTGGAATCCGATTTACTCCTCACACTTTTCAAAAATTGTTGTTGTTGTGGTAACGACAAAAACACTGCCCAAAGTTTTGGGAGTGTGGTCGAATTAACGGTCCTTGGCCGGATTTGAACCCGGTACGCTCCGGTAATCCCTTGCGGTACTGCCCGACTGTCGTTGAAGCGATTTTTGACCAGTGAAACCTTCTAGATCATGGCACCCCTCCTTCCGTGAGGAAGGATAAGATGGGTAATAAGAGGTGAGAGGCATCATATCCGTAGATCAACCATCGAGTTGCACAACATTACCTTTGTGCATATTAGTCGCCTCTTACGACCGGTATGCCTACTCGGGCATATTCTAAACTCCTAACCCGCAGGGGTCAAAAATTGAAAGAGTTTAATGGAAATTTTTACGCTTTGCTCTTCTACCTCTCAATTTTGATAACCCCCCGCCGACTTACAATGCTAGGTGCATGCTTATCAATGTCCAGCTGCTTGAGGCTAGACACTTTGTTCAAAATATAATGCTTATTTATGACAGAATCAGTGATGCCATTGATTGCCCGGCTCTTCTTGGCCAGATAACTTTCAATGTCTCAAATAGAGCTCTCCGGTCTCATATTCCATTTCGTATTGAAGTTCTGCGATCTAATTACTTTAGCTTTGCCACTCTTGTAAGAGGGCTTGCAGATTTTAATAGGCTATCTAAGAGTCTTGACCTTGACTTTGTCATGCCTAGGTCTCTGTTCAAGGCACGCGTTGAGTCCATTTGCTTAGCACTTTAAGTTTCCCCTTAATCATAAATTAGTATAAAGTAAGTTTTTAATCTAGTCAGTAAGGTTATTGTTACCATTGACTTAATAAATATAAAGAATACTACAAAAGATAGTTTTGTCATTAGGCCTACATTTTAAAATAACTTTTTTATTTATATTTTAAATTAAATTTAAATTAACTCATTTAAAATTTAAAAATGTATGAGATGATATCTAAACACGATACCAGCCCGCGCATAATTTTTTCATTTGCAACCCCGAATTTCCTTCATTCTTCACTTGTTCGTGTGGTGAAATTCCTCCATTCTTATGTCATTCGCGGGGCGAAATTTCGCCTTTTTAATACAAGAGTTTCTCCCTTTCCCTAGGTGGATCGACTTTAGGCATCGTACCAGTTGATCTTACAACAGTGCCTTGTTAACGATTTTCTCTTTTTATCTATTTTAATTAAGAGATTTAAAATTTTTATATTTAAATAAATCCGAACTAAAGTTTATTCTCTCTTTCTCACCCCTATTGGTATTTGGCCTTCCAACTCTTCTTCCTCTTCTCCAAAGCTGGCGCTCTAATCATTTTATTTCATTTAATCTAATTTTATTTTAATTCGTTTTATATCATTTCTTTTCGTTTCATTTCACTTCATTTCACTTAATTTAATTTCATTCAGATTTATTTTATTATTTGAATTTCATTTAATTTGTTCTGCTTATACTTTGTAAATATTTAGTACATGAAATTAAGTTTTTTATAAATAAATTTTCCAGGTCTTTAAAAAGTCAACAGGATGGCAACCAAGGCAGCATATTTTTAGCCTTTACCATGCTGTCAGCTTTGTTTGGACAATTTTTTAGCTAGAGCGGTGTAGTTATATATTTATATAGCATACAAATTTATCCACTTTTTCACCCTCATTTGTGGGTCGGGCGACATAAGTTGTATACGCCTATGTTGGGAGGGAATTTTCACATATTTTTACACCTACAAACACAAAAAATAGCGCATGCGCACAGCTTATATTTGAGTTGTTTCTGTGTACGAGTATACATACATACGAGTATATGCCTGTGCTACCAATAAATCATTGGCGCTATATACCTCCGAGAAGATTAAGGCCGAGCTTCTCTACCAATTTGTGGTGTGCTGCTTCTAAGTTTTCCTAAAAATAGGAGCGACCTGAAGTTTTTTGCCGATTCCGAACGGCATCTTCCAATCAGATGAATTGTTTGCTGAGAAGCCTTCCATAGCAGAAATTCACTCGGAGAGTTCACAAGATCATAGTTCCGCAAAGAGCTTCGTCTCGAGAATAGCTCTACCTCCTCTGGAGAGAAGTGACTAAGATCTACCACGTCCCAATCCAGGGTGTTATGCGGTGCCATGCCCATTGGACATTTGCAGCCGAGAGGTTAATCGTGGCTATATTCATACGGAGCCTCTCTGATATGCACCGCCTCTGCCGCGGCGGACGACAACTTTCCCCTTCTTTAATCTTTGACCATAAGCTAGCCTTGACCAGCAAGTGGTAGGACGAGCGCAAGCTCTTAAGGCACATTCATGCCCAGGGGCGCTTCGGGGAGTGAGCAAAACCCTCCCCCCAAAAGGCACCAGAATCACCTTGGGGTAGGCAAGCCAAGCTTTGCCGGGGTGGCTTAAGGACCGTATTCTTATTGGTATGTTGGACCGCGGAAATGACCGTGGTACCATATCGAAAGACCAGTGGCCGTACGTCCGGAACGCCATCGGCAACGCCGTTCTCGACGTGCTAACGGAGGCTCCGGGTAGTCCGCGGCGAGATGCTGACGCGGGATGGTGCCAGGTTCAGATTAAGATCCTAGTTTACGAAGATGCAAGAAAATAAAGGTCGTCGACTGGAAGGACATTCCAGCTCGGCTAAGGGCAAGGGCATGGGTTCCAGCGATCCCAGCGGAGCCTGAAAGGATTCTCAGATTGATGCAGGTCATGAACCCCGCTCTCCCGACTGGAGCACCAGTCAGGTCGGGGACGCTGTTGGGCCCAGAAGAGAAGTTGCTCTGGCCATGAATAGGGAGGCTCTAGAACCTTTAAAGCGGGGTGATGGGCGTGTAGCGGAGCTCTCCGACGCGGAAAGCATGGTGTCGGCCACGTCAAATTGTGCAGGTGGTAGGGGAGTCTGAGCACACTCACGTTGTGAACAACTCATAGATCTGCGGACTGGAGACTAAGGATTTTAAGCTCATCCGAGCTGACACATAAGGTAAAGTTAGAACCTGCATTTTGGTTATGTCTAAACTAATCACTTTTCTGCTACCTTACTAAGGCAATGGCCACGTCGCAGCGACCAAACTCTTAGTTGGCGACCTCCGGTTGCCGATAGGCTCGGTTTATATGCCCTATGATGCGGAGGACCCTCCACCGCAAGTTAAAATAGATGGTGGCCAACTGCAGCATGGACCACTTACTTATTGGATCAGACGCAAAAAAAATAAATGCTCGGGATGAGTCGCTATTTGATTTTCTTTTAACGACTAACCTTGTAGTTTGCAAAGTAGGTAATGAACCAACTTTTATTACTAAAAATCTAAGGGGGGTCATTGACCTTACCATATGTAGCGAAAGCGTTTATGGGTTAGTTAGGAAATTGCGTGTTCTTGATGCCACTCATTTTCGGACCATCGCTGTATCGAAGTTGTTTTAGACTTTGTCGTTGAACAACCCATCATAAGACGCAACCCACGTAACACGAACTGGGAATTGCTTAATGAGTTTTGATTATGTTGATCCGTATTTTATTGTTATTTATTGTATGTATTAGCGTAATGGATCATGATTCTAAGTGCAAGTAAAAACTACATTTTGCTCCACTTTTTACCCACCGTTTCGCTAGCGATTTCTAGCTTCTTTAAGGGTAAATAATCTTTGATGACAGGCAAGAAAAGTATACATTTAAAGTTAAGTATAAAAACTACATAAAATTTTGGCTAATATATCACAAAAAACTCACATTAAAAAAGTTGAAACAAGTTCTTCACATACATATAAATAATTTATCTTTAACAGCATCGGTACCAGTACGCTTCGGTACACTTGTCATACTCAATTCTTGTTTATAAACATCGAGTAACGAGCTGTGATGTCTTTGGTGTCTTTTTTTATGTTGACTGTTCGTTCCCTTTCTTGTAATATTCGAAGGTTCTTCATCATCCAGCTGTGTGTCCATTGTTTAGAATATGTTGTAATAGTGCGGTGTTATTCTTCTTTTTCCTTATTTCTGCTTCGTGTTCTTATAACCGGACGCCTAAAGCTCATTTTGTTGTGCCTATGTAACACCCCTATTGCGAGTGTCGATTTGCAGTACAATAGAAATTTTTCGATTGAATCGATCGCAGTTTATTTTGGTATTGTGTAACTTGATCAAACAAGAACTGCATATTTTGAATATTTATTTATATATTTAAAATTTTTTTTAATGATTTACTTTTTATCCATTTTATTAGCACTTTTCAAATCACATCGACACTCCAGCGACTGCAAAATGGTAGTAGAAAGATGATCGATTAAGTATTCACAGTCGCTCATTAAGCGACCGGTTCGACACTCGCAATTGCTCGATGATCGCTAATCGCATAATAGTCGATTATCTATTCTTGTTCGACAGTCACAATAGGGGTGTAAACCTTGTTACAGTCTTCATTTTCGTTGCCTTTGCATGCTATTTTATAAATCACGTTTGGTTGTTGTAGTTCTATCGGGCTTTTTATTTTTGTGAAAATCGAAGATAAGACGTGATTGGGTTTGCAAACGAGAGTTATGTCATGTTTGCTTTTGTTTAAGTCGTGATTGACTTTCTCAGTTAATTTTGGGATATATGTAACGCTGTAGGATTGTCTTTTTCCCCTATTTGTACTTATTGGTGTTTGTTTCTTATGTTCGCTGTTCATCGACATTAGGGTTAGTTGATAACTTTGTCGGAAAGTTATTGCTTCTTAGAATTTTATGAATTTTCTTAATGTTTGCTTCTCTAAACTTATCATGGCTAATATTAAATATTTTACGTATTAAATTTAGTGCTGTGTTTATTTTATATTTTAGTGGTTGAGCGTAATAATAGTTTCTTAATCGGCCAGACGAAATTGGTTTAGAGTACCAGTCGAGGATGATATGGTTGCGTTCCCTGTGTATTTTGGCATCTAAAAAGGGTATGCAGTAGTAGTGGGACTATTTTCGAATATTATTCGTTTGACAATTGCGAAAATATTGTGACGAATTCGATGATTCCTTGATTATCAATTCCTGGGTTCGATCACTATAAAATCAAATAAACACACGCACATATATTGTAACTAATACATAGTTTTATTTACTAGTAATAAACGCAATACAAATTTAAGAGTTTGATAACTTCGCAGTAGTTCACTGAACAACACTTGAAAATAAAATGATCCCTGCCTTGCTTGGTCACTGCCTTATATAGTCGAACAGGGTGCTTGCCTACGCACCGAGAACTTTCTTGGTTATTCGCTGTTCGTGTTCTCAAAGGATCGGTGTTATTTATTGGCATCTCCTCTTTGCATCATATTCGCAAACACTCGCGCGATCTCTGTTCCTCTTGCTTGGTACATGCTTGCATGAATAAACGTAGCCAGCGTTATCTCTGTTGTGTTTAACTAGTGGTGGGAGTGTTATTGAGTTAGGCATGGTACATGCTTGAGAATAATCGCCACAATATCATCAACATACTTAACAATTAGCTTGATGTTGATGTTATGATTGTTTCGTAGTTCTGTGAGTGTGTTCTCTATCAAATCGTCCATGACAATGTCCGCAATTGTTGGGCAAAGTGAGTTTCCCATTGGCATACCATAGGTTTGAGAAAACATAGAATTTCCAGAGGAAGTAAAATGGTTACTTTCTCTCGGCAGAAAATTGCGTTAAAATAATCGCAGAACTAGAGCAAATAATGCAAGAGACAAATAACGAGATAGATAAAAGAGAAGTAGAAAGAAGCAAAGTAAACACTACAAACTTAGAATTTAAGAGAAACATCAAAGGCAATGCAGAGGATAGATTTATATCAGAAGAGTTCACTAAAACAAACATGATACTAAATAAACACAAAGGAGATATTATTGTTACAGACTCTGACAAAGGCAACAAAACAGTGGTAATTTACAAAGAAGACTGCGAAAAGAAAATTGACGAACTACTCGAAGACAAAAACAAATATAAAATACTAAGGAATGACCCGACAAACACACTACAAAAGAAAAACAACATCCTTGTAAACGAACTATACTAAAGCAAGCTAATAAACTTAAGAAAGAAGTATAGAATGAATAGTAGCACAGCGATTGCCCCTCGTCTATATGGCTTACCAAACATCTACAAGCCAAATTTACCATTACGACCAATATCATCATCTATCAACGTGCCCTGTCACGGTTTGTCCAAATTTATAGGAAACGCACTGAACAGCCTAATATCTGATAAATTCAATATTAGATATCTGATAAATACATATCTAACCACCAAAATAATAATGAAAAAGTTTAAGGATAAGATGGGTAATAAGAGGTGAGAGGCATCATATCCGTAGATCAACCATCGAGTTGCACGTCATTACCTTTGTGCATATTAGTCGCCTCTTACGACCGGTATGCCTACTCGGGCATATTCTAAACTCCTAACCCGCAGGGGTCAAAAATTGAAAGAGTTTAATGGAAATTTTTACGCTTTGCTCTTCTACCTCTCAATTTTGATAACCCCCGCCGACTTACAATGCTAGGTGCATGCTTATCAATGTCCAGCTGCTTGAGGCTAGACACTTTGTTCAAAATATAATGCTTATTTATGACAGAATCAGTGATGCCATTGATTGCCCGGCTCTTCTTGGCCAGATAACTTTCAATGTCTCAAATAGAGCTCTCCGGTCTCATATTCCATTTCGTATTGAAGTTCTGCGATTTAATTACTTTAGCTTTGCCACTCTTGCAAGAGGGCTTGCAGATTTTAATAGGCTATCTAAGAGTCTTGACCTTGACTTTGTCATGCCTAGGTCTCTGTTCAAGGCACGCGTTGAGTCCATTTGCTTAGCACTTTAAGTTTCCCCTTAATCATAAATTAGTATAAAGTAAGTTTTTAATCTAGTCAGTAAGGTTATTGTTACCATTGACTTAATAAATATAAAGAATACTACAAAAGATAGTTTTGTCATTAGGCCTACATTTCAAAATAACTTTTTTATTTATATTTTAAATTAAATTTAAATTAACTCATTTAAAATTTAAAAATGTATGAGATGATATCTAAACACGATACCAGCCCGCGCATAATTTTTTCATTTGCAACCCCGAATTTCCTTCATTCTTCACTTGTTCGTGTGGTGAAATTCCTCCATTCTTATGTCATTCGCGGGGCGAAATTTCGCCTTTTTAATACAAGAGTTTCTCACTTTCCCTAGGTGGATCGACTTTAGGCATCGTACCAGTTGATCTTCCAACAGTGCCTTGTTAACGATTTTCTCTTTTTATCTATTTTAATTAAGAGATTTAAAATTTTTATATTTAAATAAATCCGAACTAAAGTTTATTCTCTCTTTCTCACCCCTATTGGTATTTGGCCTTCCAACTCTTCTTCCTCTTCTCCAAAGCTGGCGCTCTAATCATTTTATTTCATTTAATCTAATTTTATTTTAATTCGTTTTATATCATTTCTTTTCGTTTCATTTCACTTAATTTAATTTCATTCAGATTTATTTTATTACTTGAATTTCATTTAATTTGTTCTGCTTATACTTTGTAAATATTTAGTACATGAAATTAAGTTTTTTATAAATAAATAAAAATGTGGAAGAGAACGTTTCAAAATTTTCCAGGTCTTTAAAAAGTCAACAGGATGGCAACCCAGGCAGCATATCTTTAGCCTTTACCATGCTGTCAGCTTTGTTTGGACAATTTTTTAGCTAGAGCGGTGTAGTTATATATTTATATAGCATACAAATTTATCCACTTTTTCACCCTCATTTGTGGGTCGGGCGACATAAGTTGTATACGCCTATGTTGGGAGGGAATTTTCACATATTTTTACACCTACAAACACAAAAAATAGCGCATGCGCACAGCTTATATTTGAGTTGTTTCTGTGTACGAGTATACATACATATGCCTGTGCTACCAATAAATCATTGGCGCTATATACCTCCGAGAAGATTAAGGCCGAGCTTCTCTACCAATTTGTGGTGTGCTGCTTCTAAGTTTTCCTAAAAATTGGAGCGACCTGAAGTTTTTTGCCGATTCCGAACGGCATCTTCCAATCAGATGAATTCTTTGCTGAGAAGCCTTCCATAGCAGAAATTCACTCGGAGAGTTTACAAGATCATAGTTCCGCAAAGAGCTTCGTCTCGAGAATAGACTAAGTGGAGAGAAGTGACTAAGATCTACCACGTCCCAATCCAGGGTGTTATGCGGTGACATGCCCATTGCACATTTGCAGCCAAGAGGTTAATCGTGGCTATATTCATACGGAGCCTCTCTGATATGCACCGCCTCTGCCGCGGCGGACGACAACTTTCCCCTTCTTTAATCTTTGACCATAAGCTAGCCTTGACCAGCAAGTGGTAGGACGAGCGCAAGCGCTTAAGGCACATTCATGCCCAGGGGCGCTTCGGGGAGTGAGGAAAACCCTCCCCCCAAAAGGCACCAGAATCACCTTGGGGTAGGCAAGCCAAGCTTTGCCGAGGTGGCTTAAGGACCGTATTCTTATTGGTATGTTGGACCGCGGAAATGACCGTGGTACCATATCGAAAGACCAGTGGCCGTACGTCCGGAA
The DNA here is from genome assembly GCA_949987695.1 of Merzomyia westermanni. Taxonomy (NCBI): domain Eukaryota; kingdom Metazoa; phylum Arthropoda; class Insecta; order Diptera; family Tephritidae; genus Merzomyia; species Merzomyia westermanni. The sequence continues at coordinate 160,685,461 of OX465289.1, read as the reverse complement.
CGCCATCGGCAACGCCGTTCTCGACGTGCTGACGGAGGCTCCGGGTAGTCCGCGGCGAGATGCTGACGCGGGATGTTGCCAGGTTCAGATTAAGATCCTAGTTTACGAATATGCAAGAAAATAGAGGTCGTCGACTGGAAGGACATTCCAGCTCGGCTAAGGGCAAGGGCATGGGTTCCAGAGATCCCAGCGGAGCCTGAAAGGATTCTCAGATTGATGCAGGTCATGAACCCCGCTCTCCCGACTGGAGCACCAGTCAGGTCGGGGACGCTGTTGGGCCCAGAAGAGAAGTTGTTCTGGCCCTGAATAGGGAGGCTCTAGAACCTTTAAAGCGGGGTAATGGGCGTGTAGCGGAGCTCTCCGACGCGGAAAGCATGGTGTCGGCCACGTCAAATTGTGCAGGTGGTAGGGGAGTCTGAGCACACTCACGTTGTGAACAACTCATAGATCTGCGGACTGGAGACTAAGGATTTCAAGCTCATCCGAGCTGACACATAAGGTAAAGTTAGAACCTGCATTTTGGTTATGTCTAAACTAATCACTTTTCTGCTACCTTACTAAGGCAATGGCGACGTCGCAGCGGCCAAACTCTTAGTTGGCGACCTCCGGTTGCCGATAGGCTCGGTTTATATGCCCTATGATGCGGAGGACCCTCCACCGCAAGGTAAAATAGATGGTGGCCAACTGCAGCATGGACCACTTACCACTGAGTCGCTATTTTATTTTCTTTTAACGACTAACCTTGTAGTTTGCAAAGTAGGTAATGAACCAACTTTTATTACTAAAAATCTAAGGGGGGTCATTGACCTTACCATATGTAGCGAAAGCGTTTATGGGTTAGTTAGGAAATTGCGTGTTCTTGATGCCCACTCATTTTCGGACCATCGCTGTATCGAAGTTGTTTTAGACTTTGTCGTTGAACAACCCATCATAAGACGCAACCCATAAGAATTGCTTAATGAGTTTTGATTATGTTGATCCGTATTTTATTGTTATTTATTGTATGTATTAGGGTAATGGATCATGATTCTAAGTGCAAGTAAAAACTACATTTTGCTCCACTTTTTACCCACCGTTTCGCTAGCGATTTCTAGCTTCTTTAAGGGTAAATAATATTTAATGACAGGCAAGAAAAGTATACATTTAAATTTAAGTATAAAAACTACATAAAATTTTGGCTAATATATGACAAAAAACTCACATTAAAAAAGTTGAAACAAGTTCTTCACATACATATAAATAATATTATCTTTAACAGCATCGGTACCAGTACGCTTCGGTACACTTGTCATACTCAATTCTTGTTTATAAACATCGAGTAACGAGCTGTGATGTCTTTGGTGTCTTTTTTTATGTTGACTGTTCGTTCCCTTTCTTGTAATATTCGAAGGTTCTTCATCATCCAGCTGTGTGTCCATTGTTTCGAATATGTTGTAATAGTGCGGTGTTATTCTTCTTTTTCCTTATTTCTGCTTCGTGTTCTTATAACCGGACGCCTAAAGCTCATTTTGTTGTGCCTATGTAACACCCCTATTGCGAGTGTCGATTTGCAGTACAATAGAAATTTTTCGCTTGAATCGATCGCAGTTTATTTTAGTATTGTGTAACTTGATCAAACAAGAACTGCATATTTTGAATATTTATTTATATATTTTAATTTTTTTTTAATGATTTACTTTTTATCCATTTTATTAGCACTTTTCAAATTACATCGACACTCCAGCGTCTGCAAAATGGTAGTAGAGAGATGCTCGATTAAGTATTCACAGTCGCTCATTAAGCGACCGGTTCGACACTCGCAATTGCTCGATGATCGCTAATCGCATAATAGTCGATTATCTATTCTTGTTCGACAGTCACAATAGGGGTGTAAACCTTGTTACAGTCTTCATTTTCGTTGCCTTTGCATGCTATTTTATAAATCACGTTTGGTTGTTGTAGTTCTATCGGGCTTTTTATTTTTGTGAAAATCGAAGACAAGACGTGATTGGGTTTGCAAGCGAGAGTTATGTCATGTTTGCTTTTGTTTAAGTCGTGATTGACTTTCTCAGTTAATTTTTTTGACATATGTAACGCTGTAGGATTGTCTTTTTCCCCTATTTGTACTTATTGGTGTTTGTTTCTTATGTTCGCTGTTCATCGACATTAGGGTTAGTTATTAACTTTGTCGGAAAGTTATTGCTTCTTAGTATTTTATGAATTTTCTTAATATTAAATATTTTACGTATTAAATTTAGTGCTGTGTTTATTTTATATTTTAGTGGTTGAGCGTAATAATAGTTTATTAATCGGCCAGACGAAATTGGTTTAGAGTACCAGTCGAGGATGATATGGTTGCGTTCCCTGTGTATTTTGGCATCTAAAAAGGGTATGCAGTAGTAGTGGGACTATTTTCGAATATTATTCGTTTGACAATTGCGAAAATATTGTGACGAATTCGATGATTCCTTGATTATCAATTCCTGGGTTAGATCACTATAAAATCAAATAAACACACGCACATATATTGTAACTAATACATAGTTTTATTTACTAGTAATAAACGCAATACAAATTTAAGAGTTTGATAACTTCGCAGTAGTTCACTGAACAACACTTGAAAATAAAATGATCCCTGCCTTATATAGTCGAACAGGGTGCTTGCCTACGCACCGAGAACTTTTTTGGTTATTCGCTGTTCGTGTTCTCAAAGGATCGGTGTTATTTATTGGCATCTCCTCTTTGCATCATATTCGCAAACACTCGCGCGATCTCTGTTCCTCTTGCTTGGTACATGCTTGCATGAATAAGCGTAGCCATCGTTATCTCTGTTGTGTTTAACTAGTGGTGGGAGTGTTATTGAGTTAGGGATGGTACATGCTTGAGAATAATCGCCACAATATCATCAACATACTTAACAATTAGCTTGATGTTGATGTTATGATTGTTTCGTAGTTTTGTGAGTGTGTTCTCTATCAAATCGTCCATGACAATGTCCGCAATTGTTGGGGAAAGTGAGTTTCCCATTGGCATACCATAGGTTTGAGAAAACATAGAATTTCCAGAGGAAGTAAAATGGTTACTTTCTCTCGGCAGAAAATTGGGTTAAAATAATCGCAGAACTAGAGCAAATAATGCAAGAGACAAATAACGAGATAGATAAAAGAGAAGTAGAAAGAAGCAAAGTAAACACTACAAACTTAGAATTTAAGAGAAACATCAAAGGCAATGCAGAGGATAGATTTATATCAGAAGCGTTCACTAAAACAAACATGATACTAAATAAACACAAAGGAGATATTATTGTTACAGACTCTGACAAAGGCAACAAAACAGTGGTAATTTACAAAGAAGACTGCGAAAAGAAAATTGACGAACTACTCGAAGACAAAAACAAATATAAAATACTAAGGAATGACCCGACAAACACACTGCAAAAGAAAAACAACATCCTTGTAAACGAACTATACTAAAGCAAGCTAATAAACTTAAGAAAGAAGTATAGAATGAATAGTAGCACAGCGATTGCCCCTCGTCTATATGGCTTACCAAACATCTACAAGCCAAATTTACCATTACGACCAATATCATCATCTATCAACGTGCCCTGTCACGGTTTGTCCAAATTTATAGGAAACGCACTGAACAGCCTAATATCTGATAAATTCAATATTAGATATCTGATAAATACATATCTAACCACCAAAATAATAATGAAAAAGTTTAAGGATAAGATGGGTAATAAGAGGTGAGAGGCATCATATCCGTAGATCAACCATCGAGTTGCACGTCATTACCTTTGTGCATATTAGTCGCCTCTTACGACCGGTATGCCTAGTCGGGCATATTCTAAACTCCTAACCCGCAGGGGTCAAAAATTGAAAGAGTTTAATGGAAATTTTTACGCTTTGCTCTTCTACCTCTCAATTTTGATAACCCCCCGCCGACTTACAATGCTAGGTGCATGCTTATCAATGTCCAGCTGCTTGAGGCTAGACACTTTGTTCAAAATATAATGCTTATTTATGACAGAATCAGTGATGCCATTGATTGCCCGGCTCTTCTTGGCCAGATAACTTTCAATGTCTCAAATAGAGCTCTCCGGTCTCATATTCCATTTCGTATTGAAGTTCTGCGATCTAATTACTTTAGCTTTGCCACTCTTGTAAGAGGGCTTGCAGATTTTAATAGGCTATCTAAGAGTCTTGACCTTGACTTTGTCATGCCTAGGTCTATGTTCAAGGCACGCGTTGAGTCCATTTGCTTAGCACTTTAAGTTTCCCCTTAATCATAAATTAGTATAAAGTAAGTTTTTAATCTAGTCAGTAAGGTTATTGTTACCATTGACTTAATAAATATAAAGAATACTACAAAAGATAGTTTTGTCATTAGGCCTACATTTTAAAATAACTTTTTTATTTATATTTTAAATTAAATTTAAATTAACTCATTTAGAATTTAAAAATGTATGAGATGATATCTAAACACAATACCAGCCCGCGCATAATTTTTTCATTTGCAACCCCGAATTTCCTTCATTCTTCACTTGTTCGTGTGGTGAAATTCCTCCATTCTTATGTCATTCGCGGGGCGAAATTTCGCCTTTTTAATACAAGAGTTTCTCCCTTTCCCTAGGTGGATCGACTTTAGACATCGTACCAGTTGATCTTCCAACAGTGCCTTGTTAACGATTTTCTCTTTTTATCTATTTTAATTAAGAGATTTAAAATTTTTATATTTAAATAAATCCGAACTAAAGTTTATTCTCTCTTTCTCACCCCTATTGGTATTTGGTCTTCCAACTCTTCTTCCTCTTCTCCAAAGCTGGCGCTCTAATCATTTTATTTCATTTAATCTAATTTTATTTTAATTCGTTTTATATCATTTCTTTTCGTTTCATTTCACTTCATTTCACTTAATTTAATTTCATTCAGATTTATTTTATTATTTGAATTTCATTTAATTTGTTCTGCTTATACTTTGTAAATATTTAGTACATGAAATTAAGTTTTTTATAAATAAATAAAAATGTGGAAGAGAACGTTTCAAAATTTTCCAGGTCTTTAAAAAGTCAACAGGATGGCAACCCAGGCAGCATATTTTTAGCCTTTACCATGCTGTCAGCTTTGTTTGGACAATTTTTTAGCTAGAGCGGTGTAGTTATATATTTATATAGCATACAAATTTATCCACTTTTTCACCCTCATTTGTGGGTCGGGCGACATAAGTTGTATACGCCTATGTTGGGAGGGAATTTTCACATATTTTTACACCTACAAACACAAAAAATAGCGCATGCGCACAGCTTATATTTGAGTTGTTTCTGTGTACGAGTATACATACATACGAGTACATGCCTGTGCTACCAATAAATCATTGGCGCTATATACCTCCGAGAAGATTAAGGCCGAGCTTCTCTACCAATTTGTGGTGTGCTGCTTCTAAGTTTTCCTAAAAATTGGAGCGACCTGAAGTTTTTTGCCGATTCCGAACGGCATCTTCCAATCAGATGAATTCTTTGCTGAGAAGCCTTCCATAGCAGAAATTCACTCGGAGAGTTTACAAGATCATAGTTCCGCAAAGAGCTTCGTCTCGAGAATAGCTCTACCTCCTCTGGAGAGAAGTGACTAAGATCTACCACGTCCCAATCCAGGGTGTTATGCGGTGACATGCCCATTGGACATTTGCAGCCAAGAGGTTAATCGTGGCTATATTCATACGGAGCCTCTCTGATATGCACCGCCTCTGCCGCGGCGGACGACAACTTTCCCCTTCTTTAATCTTTGACCATAAGCTAGCCTTGACCAGCAAGTGGTAGGACGAGCGCAAGCGCTTAAGGCACATTCATGCCCAGGGGCGCTTCGGGGAGTGAGGAAAACCCTCCCCCCAAAAGGCACCAGAATCACCTTGGGGTAGGCAAGCCAAGCTTTGCCGAGGTGGCTTAAGGACCGTATTCTTATTGGTATGTTGGACCGCGGAAATGACCGTGGTACCATATCGAAAGACCAGTGGCCGTACGTCCGGAACGCCATCGGCAACGCCGTTCTCGACGTGCTGACGGAGGCTCCGGGTAGTCCGCGGCGAGATGCTGACGCGGGATGTTGCCAGGTTCAGATTAAGATCCTAGTTTACGAATATGCAAGAAAATAGAGGTCGTCGACTGGAAGGACATTCCAGCTCGGCTAAGGGCAAGGGCATGGGTTCCAGAGATCCCAGCGGAGCCTGAAAGGATTCTCAGATTGATGCAGGTCATGAACCCCGCTCTCCCGACTGGAGCACCAGTCAGGTCGGGGACGCTGTTGGGCCCAGAAGAGAAGTTGTTCTGGCCCTGAATAGGGAGGCTCTAGAACCTTTAAAGCGGGGTAATGGGCGTGTAGCGGAGCTCTCCGACGCGGAAAGCATGGTGTCGGCCACGTCAAATTGTGCAGGTGGTAGGGGAGTCTGAGCACACTCACGTTGTGAACAACTCATAGATCTGCGGACTGGAGACTAAGGATTTCAAGCTCATCCGAGCTGACACATAAGGTAAAGTTAGAACCTGCATTTTGGTTATGTCTAAACTAATCACTTTTCTGCTACCTTACTAAGGCAATGGCGACGTCGCAGCGGCCAAACTCTTAGTTGGCGACCTCCGGTTGCCGATAGGCTCGGTTTATATGCCCTATGATGCGGAGGACCCTCCACCGCAAGGTAAAATAGATGGTGGCCAACTGCAGCATGGACCACTTACCACTGAGTCGCTATTTTATTTTCTTTTAACGACTAACCTTGTAGTTTGCAAAGTAGGTAATGAACCAACTTTTATTACTAAAAATCTAAGGGGGGTCATTGACCTTACCATATGTAGCGAAAGCGTTTATGGGTTAGTTAGGAAATTGCGTGTTCTTGATGCCCACTCATTTTCGGACCATCGCTGTATCGAAGTTGTTTTAGACTTTGTCGTTGAACAACCCATCATAAGACGCAACCCATAAGAATTGCTTAATGAGTTTTGATTATGTTGATCCGTATTTTATTGTTATTTATTGTATGTATTAGGGTAATGGATCATGATTCTAAGTGCAAGTAAAAACTACATTTTGCTCCACTTTTTACCCACCGTTTCGCTAGCGATTTCTAGCTTCTTTAAGGGTAAATAATATTTAATGACAGGCAAGAAAAGTATACATTTAAATTTAAGTATAAAAACTACATAAAATTTTGGCTAATATATGACAAAAAACTCACATTAAAAAAGTTGAAACAAGTTCTTCACATACATATAAATAATATTATCTTTAACAGCATCGGTACCAGTACGCTTCGGTACACTTGTCATACTCAATTCTTGTTTATAAACATCGAGTAACGAGCTGTGATGTCTTTGGTGTCTTTTTTTATGTTGACTGTTCGTTCCCTTTCTTGTAATATTCGAAGGTTCTTCATCATCCAGCTGTGTGTCCATTGTTTCGAATATGTTGTAATAGTGCGGTGTTATTCTTCTTTTTCCTTATTTCTGCTTCGTGTTCTTATAACCGGACGCCTAAAGCTCATTTTGTTGTGCCTATGTAACACCCCTATTGCGAGTGTCGATTTGCAGTACAATAGAAATTTTTCGCTTGAATCGATCGCAGTTTATTTTAGTATTGTGTAACTTGATCAAACAAGAACTGCATATTTTGAATATTTATTTATATATTTTAATTTTTTTTTAATGATTTACTTTTTATCCATTTTATTAGCACTTTTCAAATTACATCGACACTCCAGCGTCTGCAAAATGGTAGTAGAGAGATGCTCGATTAAGTATTCACAGTCGCTCATTAAGCGACCGGTTCGACACTCGCAATTGCTCGATGATCGCTAATCGCATAATAGTCGATTATCTATTCTTGTTCGACAGTCACAATAGGGGTGTAAACCTTGTTACAGTCTTCATTTTCGTTGCCTTTGCATGCTATTTTATAAATCACGTTTGGTTGTTGTAGTTCTATCGGGCTTTTTATTTTTGTGAAAATCGAAGACAAGACGTGATTGGGTTTGCAAGCGAGAGTTATGTCATGTTTGCTTTTGTTTAAGTCGTGATTGACTTTCTCAGTTAATTTTTTTGACATATGTAACGCTGTAGGATTGTCTTTTTCCCCTATTTGTACTTATTGGTGTTTGTTTCTTATGTTCGCTGTTCATCGACATTAGGGTTAGTTATTAACTTTGTCGGAAAGTTATTGCTTCTTAGTATTTTATGAATTTTCTTAATATTAAATATTTTACGTATTAAATTTAGTGCTGTGTTTATTTTATATTTTAGTGGTTGAGCGTAATAATAGTTTATTAATCGGCCAGACGAAATTGGTTTAGAGTACCAGTCGAGGATGATATGGTTGCGTTCCCTGTGTATTTTGGCATCTAAAAAGGGTATGCAGTAGTAGTGGGACTATTTTCGAATATTATTCGTTTGACAATTGCGAAAATATTGTGACGAATTCGATGATTCCTTGATTATCAATTCCTGGGTTAGATCACTATAAAATCAAATAAACACACGCACATATATTGTAACTAATACATAGTTTTATTTACTAGTAATAAACGCAATACAAATTTAAGAGTTTGATAACTTCGCAGTAGTTCACTGAACAACACTTGAAAATAAAATGATCCCTGCCTTATATAGTCGAACAGGGTGCTTGCCTACGCACCGAGAACTTTTTTGGTTATTCGCTGTTCGTGTTCTCAAAGGATCGGTGTTATTTATTGGCATCTCCTCTTTGCATCATATTCGCAAACACTCGCGCGATCTCTGTTCCTCTTGCTTGGTACATGCTTGCATGAATAAGCGTAGCCATCGTTATCTCTGTTGTGTTTAACTAGTGGTGGGAGTGTTATTGAGTTAGGGATGGTACATGCTTGAGAATAATCGCCACAATATCATCAACATACTTAACAATTAGCTTGATGTTGATGTTATGATTGTTTCGTAGTTTTGTGAGTGTGTTCTCTATCAAATCGTCCATGACAATGTCCGCAATTGTTGGGGAAAGTGAGTTTCCCATTGGCATACCATAGGTTTGAGAAAACATAGAATTTCCAGAGGAAGTAAAATGGTTACTTTCTCTCGGCAGAAAATTGGGTTAAAATAATCGCAGAACTAGAGCAAATAATGCAAGAGACAAATAACGAGATAGATAAAAGAGAAGTAGAAAGAAGCAAAGTAAACACTACAAACTTAGAATTTAAGAGAAACATCAAAGGCAATGCAGAGGATAGATTTATATCAGAAGCGTTCACTAAAACAAACATGATACTAAATAAACACAAAGGAGATATTATTGTTACAGACTCTGACAAAGGCAACAAAACAGTGGTAATTTACAAAGAAGACTGCGAAAAGAAAATTGACGAACTACTCGAAGACAAAAACAAATATAAAATACTAAGGAATGACCCGACAAACACACTGCAAAAGAAAAACAACATCCTTGTAAACGAACTATACTAAAGCAAGCTAATAAACTTAAGAAAGAAGTATAGAATGAATAGTAGCACAGCGATTGCCCCTCGTCTATATGGCTTACCAAACATCTACAAGCCAAATTTACCATTACGACCAATATCATCATCTATCAACGTGCCCTGTCACGGTTTGTCCAAATTTATAGGAAACGCACTGAACAGCCTAATATCTGATAAATTCAATATTAGATATCTGATAAATACATATCTAACCACCAAAATAATAATGAAAAAGTTTAAGGATAAGATGGGTAATAAGAGGTGAGAGGCATCATATCCGTAGATCAACCATCGAGTTGCACGTCATTACCTTTGTGCATATTAGTCGCCTCTTACGACCGGTATGCCTAGTCGGGCATATTCTAAACTCCTAACCCGCAGGGGTCAAAAATTGAAAGAGTTTAATGGAAATTTTTACGCTTTGCTCTTCTACCTCTCAATTTTGATAACCCCCCGCCGACTTACAATGCTAGGTGCATGCTTATCAATGTCCAGCTGCTTGAGGCTAGACACTTTGTTCAAAATATAATGCTTATTTATGACAGAATCAGTGATGCCATTGATTGCCCGGCTCTTCTTGGCCAGATAACTTTCAATGTCTCAAATAGAGCTCTCCGGTCTCATATTCCATTTCGTATTGAAGTTCTGCGATCTAATTACTTTAGCTTTGCCACTCTTGTAAGAGGGCTTGCAGATTTTAATAGGCTATCTAAGAGTCTTGACCTTGACTTTGTCATGCCTAGGTCTATGTTCAAGGCACGCGTTGAGTCCATTTGCTTAGCACTTTAAGTTTCCCCTTAATCATAAATTAGTATAAAGTAAGTTTTTAATCTAGTCAGTAAGGTTATTGTTACCATTGACTTAATAAATATAAAGAATACTACAAAAGATAGTTTTGTCATTAGGCCTACATTTTAAAATAACTTTTTTATTTATATTTTAAATTAAATTTAAATTAACTCATTTAGAATTTAAAAATGTATGAGATGATATCTAAACACAATACCAGCCCGCGCATAATTTTTTCATTTGCAACCCCGAATTTCCTTCATTCTTCACTTGTTCGTGTGGTGAAATTCCTCCATTCTTATGTCATTCGCGGGGCGAAATTTCGCCTTTTTAATACAAGAGTTTCTCCCTTTCCCTAGGTGGATCGACTTTAGACATCGTACCAGTTGATCTTCCAACAGTGCCTTGTTAACGATTTTCTCTTTTTATCTATTTTAATTAAGAGATTTAAAATTTTTATATTTAAATAAATCCGAACTAAAGTTTATTCTCTCTTTCTCACCCCTATTGGTATTTGGTCTTCCAACTCTTCTTCCTCTTCTCCAAAGCTGGCGCTCTAATCATTTTATTTCATTTAATCTAATTTTATTTTAATTCGTTTTATATCATTTCTTTTCGTTTCATTTCACTTCATTTCACTTAATTTAATTTCATTCAGATTTATTTTATTATTTGAATTTCATTTAATTTGTTCTGCTTATACTTTGTAAATATTTAGTACATGAAATTAAGTTTTTTATAAATAAATAAAAATGTGGAAGAGAACGTTTCAAAATTTTCCAGGTCTTTAAAAAGTCAACAGGATGGCAACCCAGGCAGCATATTTTTAGCCTTTACCATGCTGTCAGCTTTGTTTGGACAATTTTTTAGCTAGAGCGGTGTAGTTATATATTTATATAGCATACAAATTTATCCACTTTTTCACCCTCATTTGTGGGTCGGGCGACATAAGTTGTATACGCCTATGTTGGGAGGGAATTTTCACATATTTTTACACCTACAAACACAAAAAATAGCGCATGCGCACAGCTTATATTTGAGTTGTTTCTGTGTACGAGTATACATACATACGAGTACATGCCTGTGCTACCAATAAATCATTGGCGCTATATACCTCCGAGAAGATTAAGGCCGAGCTTCTCTACCAATTTGTGGTGTGCTGCTTCTAAGTTTTCCTAAAAATTGGAGCGACCTGAAGTTTTTTGCCGATTCCGAACGGCATCTTCCAATCAGATGAATTCTTTGCTGAGAAGCCTTCCATAGCAGAAATTCACTCGGAGAGTTTACAAGATCATAGTTCCGCAAAGAGCTTCGTCTCGAGAATAGCTCTACCTCCTCTGGAGAGAAGTGACTAAGATCTACCACGTCCCAATCCAGGGTGTTATGCGGTGACATGCCCATTGGACATTTGCAGCCAAGAGGTTAATCGTGGCTATATTCATACGGAGCCTCTCTGATATGCACCGCCTCTGCCGCGGCGGACGACAACTTTCCCCTTCTTTAATCTTTGACCATAAGCTAGCCTTGAACAGCAAGTGGTAGGACGAGCGCAAGCGCTTATGGCACATTCATGCCCAGGGGCGCTTCGGGGAGTGAGGAAAACCCTCCCCCCAAAAGGCACCAGAATCACCTTGGGGTAGGCAAGCCAAGCTTTGCCGAGGTGGCTTAAGGACCGTATTCTTATTGGTATGTTGGACCGCGGAAATGACCGTGGTACCATATCGAAAGACCAGTGGCCGTACGTCCGGAACGCCATCGGCAACGCCGTTCTCGACGTGCTGACGGAGGCTCCGGGTAGTCCGCGGCGAGATGCTGACGCGGGATGGTGCCAGGTTCAGATTAAGATCCTAGTTTACGAAGATGCAAGAAAATAGAGGTCGTCGACTGGAAGGACATTCCAGCTCGGCTAAGGGCAAGGGCATGGGTTCCAGAGATCCCAGCGGAGCCTGAAAGGATTCTCAGATTGATGCAGGTCATGAACCCCGCTCTCCCGACTGGAGCACCAGTCAGGTCGGGGACGCTGTTGGGCCCAGAAGAGAAGTTGTTCTGGCCCTGAATAGGGAGGCTCTAGAACCTTTAAAGCGGGGTAATGGGCGTGTAGCGGAGCTCTCCGACGCGGAAAGCATGGTGTCGGCCACGTCAAATTGTGCAGGTGGTAGGGGAGTCTGAGCACACTCACGTTGTGAACAACTCATAGATCTGCGGACTGGAGACTAAGGATTTCAAGCTCATCCGAGCTGACACATAAGGTAAAGTTAGAACCTGCATTTTGGTTATGTCTAAACTAATCACTTTTCTGCTACCTTACTAAGGCAATGGCGACGTCGCAGCGGCCAAACTCTTAGTTGGCGACCTCCGGTTGCCGATAGGCTCGGTTTATATGCCCTATGATGCGGAGGACCCTCCACCGCAAGGTAAAATAGATGGTGGCCAACTGCAGCATGGACCACTTACCACTGAGTCGCTATTTTATTTTCTTTTAACGACTAACCTTGTAGTTTGCAAAGTAGGTAATGAACCAACTTTTATTACTAAAAATCTAAGGGGGGTCATTGACCTTACCATATGTAGCGAAAGCGTTTATGGGTTAGTTAGGAAATTGCGTGTTCTTGATGCCCACTCATTTTCGGACCATCGCTGTATCGAAGTTGTTTTAGACTTTGTCGTTGAACAACCCATCATAAGACGCAACCCACGTAACACGAACTGGGAATTGCTTAATGAGTTTTGATTATGTTGATCCGTATTTTATTGTTATTTATTGTATGTATTAGGGTAATGGATCATGATTCTAAGTGCAAGTAAAAACTACATTTTGCTCCACTTTTTACCCACCGTTTCGCTAGCGATTTCTAGCTTCTTTAAGGGTAAATAATATTTAATGACAGGCAAGAAAAGTATACATTTAAATTTAAGTATAAAAACTACATAAAATTTTGGCTAATATATGACAAAAAATTCACATTAAAAAAGTTGAAACAAGTTCTTCACATACATATAAATAATATTATCTTTAACAGCATCGGTACCAGTACGCTTCGGTACACTTGTCATACTCAATTCTTGTTTATAAACATCGAGTAACGAGCTGTGATGTCTTTGGTGTCTTTTTTTATGTTGACTGTTCGTTCCCTTTCTTGTAATATTCGAAGGTTCTTCATCATCCAGCTGTGTGTCCATTGTTTCGAATATGTTGTAATAGTGCGGTGTTATTCTTCTTTTTCCTTATTTCTGCTTCGTGTTCTTATAACCGGACGCCTAAAGCTCATTTTGTTGTGCCTATGTAACACCCCTATTGCGAGTGTCGATTTGCAGTACAATAGAAATTTTTCGATTGAATCGATCGCAGTTTATTTTAGTATTGTGTAACTTGATCAAACAAGAACTGCATATTTTGAATATTTATTTATATATTTAAAATTTTTTTTAATGATTTACTTTTTATCCATTTTATTAGCACTTTTCAAATCACATCGACACTCCAGCGACTGCAAAATGGTAGTAGAAAGATGATCGATTAAGTATTCACAGTCGCTCATTAAGCGACCGGTTCGACACTCGCAATTGCTCGATGATCGCTAATCGCATAATAGTCGATTATCTATTCTTGTTCGACAGTCACAATAGGGGTGTAAACCTTGTTACAGTCTTCATTTTCGTTGCCTTTGCATGCTATTTTATAAATCACGTTTGGTTGTTGTAGTTCTATCGGGCTTTTTATTTTTGTGAAAATCGAAGACAATACGTGATTGGGTTTGCAAGCGAGAGTTATGTCATGTTTGCTTTTGTTTAAGTCGTGATTGACTTTCTCAGTTAATTTTTTTGATATATGTAACGCTGTAGGATTGTCTTTTTCCCCTATTTGTACTTATTGGTGTTTGTTTCTTATGTTCGCTGTTCATCGACATTAGGGTTAGTTATTAACTTTGTCGGAAAGTTATTGCTTCTTAGTATTTTATGAATTTTCTTAATGTTTGCTTCTCTAAACTTATCATGGCTAATATTAAATATTTTACGTATTAAAGTTAGTGCTGTGTTTATTTTATATTTTAGTGGTTGAGCGTAATAATAGTTTATTAATCGGCCAGACGAAATTGGTTTAGAGTACCAGTCGAGGATGATATGGTTGCATTCCCTGTGTATTTTGGCATCTAAAAAGGGTATGCAGTAGTAGTGGGACTATTTTCGAATATTATTCGAATAATAATATTCGTTTCAAAAACTGTGGCTGTCTTCATCGCTTGTACCTATGAGCATGCATTCACGTCTTGTATGTATGTATGCATGTACAAATGTGTGCATAGCTCAATACAATTATTCGAATAGTACTACTATTAGAATAATACTATTCGAATAAAGGTATAAATTATTCGAATAAATATTATTCGAATTATTTATAGCCTTCGAATAAATGGATTTTTATTCGAATAGTCCCATGCCTAGTATGCAGAGGTTTTTTCTTATTCTCCTGTGAATCTATTTGTTGTGGTAGTGGTTCAGCGCTTTCAGATTTATATCCAGATCACTTCGTTTGACAATTGCGAAAATATTGTGACGAATTCGATGATTCTCAATTCCTGGGTTCGATCGCTATAAAATCAAATAAACACACGCACATATATTGTAACTAATACATAGTTTTATTTACTAGTAATAAACGCAATACAAATTTAAGAGTTTGATAACTTCGCAGTAGTTCACTGAACAACACTTGAAAATAAACTGATCCCTGCCTTGCTTGGTCACTGCCTTATATAGTCGAACAGGGTGCTTGCCTACGCACCGAGAACTTTCTTGGTTATTCGCTGTTCGTGTTCTCAAAGGATCGGTGTTATTTATTGGCATCTCCTCTTTGCATCATATTCGCAAACACTCGCGCGATCTCTGTTCCTCTTGCTTGGTCCATGCTTGCATGAATAAGCGTAGCCATCGTTATCTCTGTTGTGTTTAACTAGTGGTGGGAGTGTTATTGAGTTAGGGATGGTACATGCTTGAGAATAATCGCCACAATATCAACATACTTAACAATTAGCTTGATGTTGATGTTATGATTGTTTCGTAGTTTTGTGAGTGTGTTCTCTATCAAATCGTCCATGACAATGTCCGCAATTGTTGGGGAAAGTGAGTTTCCCATTGGCATACCATAGGTTTGAGAAAACATAGAATTTCCAGAGGAAGTAAAATGGTTACTTTCTCTCGGCAGAAAATTGGGTTAAAATAATCGCAGAACTAGAGCAAATAATGCAAGAGACAAATAACGAGATAGATAAAAGAGAAGTAGAAAGAAGCAAAGTAAACACTACAAACTTAGAATTTAAGAGAAACATCAAAGGCAATGCAGAGGATAGATTTATATCAGAAGCGTTCACTAAAACAAACATGATACTAAATAAACACAAAGGAGATATTATTGTTACAGACTCTGACAAAGGCAACAAAACAGTGGTAATTTACAAAGAAGACTGCGAAAAGAAAATTGACGAACTACTCGAAGACAAAAACAAATATAAAATACTAAGGAATGACCCGATAAACACACTGCAAAAGAAAAACAACATCCTTGTAAACGAACTATACTAAAGCAAGATAATAAACTTAAGAAAGAAGTATAGAATGAATAGTAGCACAGCGATTGCCCCTTGTCTATATGGCTTACCAAACATCTACAAGCCAAATTTACCATTACGACCAATATCATCATCTATCAACGTGCCCTGTCACGGTTTGTCCAAATTTATAGGTAACGCACTGAACAGCCTAATATCTGATAAATTCAATATTAGATATCTGATAAACACATATCTAACTACCAAAAAAATAATGAAAAAGTTTAATACAACAAAAACTGAACATTCCGAAAAATACCTTTCATTAAATTCTGCATTCCAAAGAAAATAATTATTTTATATACAATGAAAAAACGTTTGCTCAAACCTTTGGTATGTCAATGGAAAACCCACTTTCCCCAACAATTGCGGGCATTGTCATGGACGATTTGATAGAGAACACACTCACAGAAATACGAAACAAGCATAACATCGACATCAAGATAATTGTTAAGTATGTTGATGACATTTTCTCAATTGTCAGACGAAGTGATCTGAATATAATTCTGAAAGCACTGAACCACTACCACAACAAACTGAAATTCAGAGTAGAAGAAGAAAAAAACTTCTGCATGCCCTTTTTAGATGCCAAAATACACAGGGAGGGCAACCATATCATCCTCGACTGGTACTCTAAACCCATTTCGTCTGGCCCATTAATAAACTATTATTCCGCTCAACCACTAAAATATAAAACAAACACAGCACTAAATTTAATACGTAAAATATTTAATATTAGCCATGATAAGTTTAGAGAAGCAAACATTAAGAAAATTCATAAAATTCTGTGAGTGTGTTCTCTATCAAATCGTCCATGACAATAACTTTCCGACAAAGTAAATAACTAACCTTATAGAGAACACCCTAAAATGTCGATGAACAGCGAACATAAGAAACGTTCGATTATCAGAACACGAAGCAGATAATGAGTTGTTGGTTAGAGGACTGCCGGAACTACCTTCGCGATGCCCCTCATCAGTGGAGGAGCTGGAGGATATGGTCACGAACTTTACATCGGCGCTCTCAAATGCCTTAGAAAAGGCCTGCCCAGTGCTAAAACCGTGCGGCAAACGCAAACCTCATTGGTGGATTTGGACTCACTTCGCAAATCCTGTAGAAAACAGTTCAATAGAGCCAAAAGCCTAGATAGGGAGGCTCAGTGGCTTGAATACAAAGACAAACTATGTGCCTATAAGAAAGTCCTGGGAAAGACGAACAGAACTTCGTGGAGAAGTTTCTGTACTGGAGCCGAAAGTGTTGACGACACAGCAACGACGGTACTTGGACCAGCTCAGTAGAGGAAACTCTAGAACTGCTTCTGGATACTCATTTTCCGGGAAACATGCATAGTAGTTGGTGTACCTGCAACTAACCCGGCTGTAAACATACCCATCACGGGGAAGGGGTTAAATGGGCAATGACAAGCTTCAACCCTTTTAAGTCTGCCGAACCAGACGAGGATATTCCTACACAACTAATTAACACTCTGAAGACATCAGATAATTGCCTGTACCACATCTATACGGCCTGTGTGTCTCTCAACTATATTCCGTGCTTGTGGAGAAGCGCAACGGTAATCTTTATTCCAAAGGCAAGCAAATCCTCCCACTACGAGCCGCAGGACTACAGACCGATCAGTCTCTCGCCCTTCGCACTCAAACCCCTAGAGGATAATCCACGATTTCCTCACTACCACTTTTGACAGCAACCATATCTCTAGCTATCAGCACGCGTACCTTGAAGGCAAATCTACGGAGACTGCGCTTCATACCCTAGTCTCTACCATAGAAGCATCTATGGAGGGAGGTTGTGGCATATGCTGATGACATGGCCGTTACATACAGAAGCAATATACCACAAAACAGATTTGCGAGAGATTTCGTTATGGTCCTCTGCGGACTTAGCGTTAATTCCGAGAAAGTGGAACTTATCTTATACACTAAACGGTATAAAATACAACCTACCACCGTTGAACCTACCGAACTAAATGACGAGCGCCTCAATCTGGCCGATAAGGCCAAATTCCTAGGTGTGGTTCTGGATAAAAGGCTGAACTGAAAGGAAAACGTCATTCAGCCTCAAAAGAAAGCGTATATTGCATTATACACATGCAAAAGAGCCATAGGCAGGAAATGGGGTCATCGTCTGCTTTGCGCAAGGCTTAAAACCTGAATTTTTTAGGGAAAGTTCACCGATCTTTTAGGTATGATTAGGGTAGGCGCAGCTCTCCAGGTCATTCTAGACCTTCTGCCCTTAGATATGGAGGCGTACCGACCAGCGGCGACGTCAGTCCTGCGCCTACGAAAGTCGTCCAGCTGGAACGCACAAACCAAGGCACATTCCAGCATACTCAACAATTTCAGTTTTCTTCCCGGAAGTACGGATCGCTGCGAGAGTAGGTGGATTGGGTGGAGTCGGATCGGTGCTACGGTGCGGAAGGTAGCATATCCATATTCACCGACGACTCTAAATTAAACGGGAGTGTCAGGGGAGGGGTCTTTTAAAAGGATTGTGACCTAGAACTCTCTCAGACTACCTGATCACTGTAGTGTCTGTCAGGCTGAGGTCCCTGCAATCATAGAAGCCACGGCGTGGATAGGACGGGACACTATCAGCAAGGAAATTTTGATTTTTAACCGACAACGAAGCCGCCATTAAATCCCTTGGCTCTCACTCATTCAACTCTGACTTAACACTAAACTGTCGCCGTGAGCCTAACGTGGGTCCCGGGCCACAGGGGCAGTGAGGGAAACTGTAGGGCAGATGAGCTTGCTAGGCAGGGCACCAATCAGGTTCTTCCTGACAAAGAACGCTTAGGTATACCCTTTGCCACATGTAGGCTACTGATAATCGCACATACATACCTACAAGCTAGCGAAAGATGGCAACAAACCCCAAGGTGTCGGATATCCAAGCAAACCTGGCTAAAAAGGGATCCAAAGAAATATCTTCAAGTTTACACCCGAAGAAAGGCTGATATTTCGAAGTTAATAGTGTTCGATTTTACGAGAGAGTCTCACTTTTCACCCAAACTTCAAAATCTGTTGCTCATCACCAACAAATCATGCACAGCATGAAAAATTAAATCAGCAATATAGCTGCACATTATCAGTTGCGTATGAGCAACACAGTATCAATAAAGTAACAGGGTTGCAATATTATAGTAATTATTAAGCGGTGGGAACACACCCTATAACTTAAGAATTTAGAATTCTCACTCTGAAGATAAGTGTGCCATTTATTTAATTATGCGCATCACTAAAGTTTATAAACAATAAAAATTGTGTAAAAAAAAAATATTTTTGTATAACTTTAAGATCAAAATAATAAGAAAAGGCAATAAACTGAGTACCGTTTCAATGTATTAAAAATCTATGAGATGTGATCGCTGTTAATAGGTCTGTGTCGTGATCTGGTTGTGATGTAGTTTCGTGGTATTTCGCTGGGAATGTGCTGTTGCCCATCAACAATATAACTATAAGCACCTGCATCACAACTCTCTGTTCTGTTACCCATCTTCCGGCTGCCATTAACATTACTATGGCCTAATATTATATTGTTGTCATCGTTCTCTTCGTCATCGTCATCGCTGTCATTGTCGTTGTGTTCTTCGAAATGGGACGTGCTCAGCCAATCAGAGCTATTGCTATTGCTGCTACAACCTGTCGATAATTTGGCGCTGCTGGAAAATCCCGCTGGCGCGGATACAGAAACTGACGAGCGCTCAATTACTGAGGGATTATTATAATTTTGGCTATAGATATTATTCTCATTATTACGATGTCATCTGCCAGTACCGATAAATGATACAAAATCATCATCTGTTTCAGGAATGATATTGGAATGTACGCCTACATTGCGTGCTTGTAAGAAGCTATTTCCATCGGGCATAGGGGCACCATATAGTTGTTCTGGTGAGTAATCACGACCGTTTGTCTCTCTATTTTGAATGTTTATCCCAAAATTGGAGTGCGCTGTTCCAGAGTTTGATGCGTTCCCGGCCGACGCTGCTTTAGTATTGTGACCAGAACGTATGCCTGCTAAGTGGATGTTAGATGTAGAATCAGTTTTTAATGAGACTTCGCAAACAGGCAATAAAATATTATCTGTAGCTCCGTAGCGATTGGCTTTAGCCAATGGGTTACAAGCGAAATTTGTATTATGTCTTTTTCTATTACCTGTTTGTCCAACAGTGCCGACAGCACCACCACCATCGCCACCGCCACTAACTATAATTACATCGCCTACATTTGAACTCACTGTTGGCCTTTCACTGATTATACCATCTGAATTACCATCACCATTTTGCCTCTTACTCATTAGATATTTTGTTTCACTACTAGATCGACGAGGACCACGTGGTAGAGGTTGATAATTGCCTCTACCTTGAAAATGCCGACTAATAGAACTGCTTACTACGCCCAAATGTTCTGTGACATCCTGTTGCATATCCGATATATCCATCATTGATAGGAATGCACGACACCAATTATGATTCGGATTATTCCAATATTGAGGAGAATTTATATGAAATGGGTGATGCGGAAAACTGTATATGTGAGCTACAGCTGCTAGGAACATCTCGATGCAAATTAGGAAATTCTACACGTAAAGGAAGCATAAAATAAATAAATAATTTATATGAAATTGCAAGTTTTTCTTGTATATAACTGTGTAACTACCCAAAATATCTCACACAAAATATTTCCCACATTTGTTCGGATAACTGAATATCCGCCAGGATTCTGAAAATTGAATAAAATGTTTAAATTTTACATATGTACGTACATATGTCATTATATCGGCGCACTATGGCGCCTTTCGAGTTTTTTCATTTCAATGAATGATATTTAAAAAATTTAAACTGCGCCTGAAAGCTAATTATTTGAGCCATCCCAACAAGCAAAGTAAACTTGAAATAAATGTTTAAAAACCTTTTCAAAATATATACATATTAAGCTTACAAAATTCTCTTTTCGCTTATAAAACGTTTATTTTCAAACATTAAAACGACACGCTGATAAAAAGCTTATTTTCATAAGCCTTTTTTTTTTGAAACTTTATTCAAACCATATTTTTTTGTTATTTAGCTATTGCAATAAAATAAATAAATAAGTTTTAATGATACATTGAATGCTGCAATTTACGCCAATTATTAGCAAAATTGCAGAAGTGGTTAAGATACAGCAATGATTTTTGCTTTTTCGTCGTCATTCTCATTTGAAATCTTTTATAAAAAAAATGTGAAATATTTTATGTTGCAAAGGAAATCAACAAAAATTGTTGGTATAAAAAAAGCAATGAAAAAATTCACAAATATTTTTTTCTGAATTTTTTTAAACGTTTGCATTTCACTTTTAAAACTAAATGATTTTTAAAAACCAAAAAAGCTTACATATCGCTTATTGCAGCAAGCTTACTTTAAATTAAAACGTTTACAGGAGGGCTTGTTAGGATAGTATAAAAAAACAAAGTAGTAGTGAACGTAACAGTTCTCTATTTTCTGTAGGAATTCTTGCGTCAAATAAAAAAAATTTTCAACCCGTTTCGTTTAAAAAATTGTTATTTCTCTCAAGAGTACCATATTAATATACATATATTTGGTCTAAGTCTCTTTATTTTATGTTAGCAGGAAATGCCGAAGTGGGGAAGAAAATTTTGATACTGGCGTAACATAGCAGTTAAATGTTCCCTCTGCCAGTAGTAGCATACATTGTTCAAAAATTTACGGTAAGAACGGAGGGAATTGATTGAGATATTTACAGAAGTGGAACAAGGCGGGCTCGTTATCGATGAAATCGTTGAATAAGATGAAATTGATGAATATGGGCTTCCCTATATATAAACCGAAAACTGGAGCTTATCCACTATGAGAAAGAAAGTGCATCTTCTTGCGGTTGGATAAACGATAGAGAATATGTGAGTTTTTTAGTAAGCCACACCATGAGTTTTTCAATAAAAAAATCTTTAAAAAGGGTTTTCAGCAAATATAATGGCAAAAAAATTGTACCAAAAGAATTGATTGCCAAAGCTGTTAGAGCTCTGTAAAGATATAAACTTGGAAGAGCATTTGAAATCGTCTTTTTACATGCGGAATATATTTTAGAATAAAGCTATTAAAAAGCCGTTAAAAATTCTATGAGAAACCAAGTCCTTATTCATCAGTTTTTTCAAACAGAGTGCGGTTCTTTACTCACCATTGTCATAACGCGAAGGTCTTTAAATACGTATGTAGATGCCAAAGTAGCACTTGGTGGCAAAAGTATCTCCGCTGCAAAAAAAAGTAACTCCGTTCGACCTTTATTTCTTTTTAATGCTGGTTACTGAATAGGCGAAATCCTGGAAACTAGAAATTATAGTTTGGACAAGGATCCTTCCCGATATTAATCACTTTCAGGCTTCAGCAAATCCGATCTAATTTTTTAATGAAAAAAATGGTACGGACCAAAATACTGTGCTCGGGATACAAAGGGTTAATACGCTTGTGTGTACTTTTTTTGAGGTAAGAATTCCTACAAAACCAAAATATTACAGTTGTAAATTTTACGTTGTTTAATTTGCCAAACTTACTTTATTTTTGATTAAAAAAAGAGATTATTGATTTTATTTTGGTGTCAAAGTTTAGCATAGCGTCGCCCAATCGGGTATAAGGTAAGGGGACATTTTAAATCAAACATTGGGGATTTTGCAAAATTGCAGTTTGTGTAAGCATATATCATGACAAAAAAAAATCAAAAATAATAATTGAATAATAATTATTATCAACTGGTCCTGAGCTCGGGAAACTTGCAAAATGAAAACTTTCATTTAACGATACAAATGTCACATCCATCTTGTTAAAACTGAAGGCAAAAATTAAATTTGGCTTATAAAACAAGATAATCTAGTGATTTAGGCCCGGTTTTTCAGTCCTTGGTTAAGCTCAGTTTAAACTAAGTTTGCTTAAACTCGGCATAAATTTAAACTCCAGTTAAACTGCAGAGCGGTTTTTCAGTACGAGTTTAAGGCCGCTTTTAATATTTGCTTTTTATACGGCAACATTGGTTTTTTCTTTATCTAGATACGGCAACAGATAATATTTGTATACATATTCAACGCCATTGCCTCTCCTCAGTATTGTAATAGTTAGCATTTCGCCAATTTCTGCATCACTATAATCACTTTCGTCAGATGATATATCCAGTATTTAATTAAATATAAAAATATCGTCCTTTCTTAATTGCGTTCAGCTTATTGTTTCACAACCAAAACCATCAAGTATGCAAAACAGCTGACAGGTTAACTAGAGTTTAACCCTGCCGAATTGAGCGCTTAAACTACGTTTAAACTTCGTTTAAAGTTGACTGAAAAACTGCGCAACAAGTTTAAGCTTAGTTTAACTGACAAATTGAGTTAAACTTGTACTGAAAAACCGGGCCTTAGAGTCGTAGCATTGCCCACTTATAAAAATAAGGTTTACCTAAGTAGCTACGTTAGTAATCTCTACCAAACTCAATTGGGTGGTGCCACAATAACAGAGGGCTTCATAATTGATCGTAAAAGTTAACATATTTTTGAACAATTCAAAAACCAAAATTTTATGAATAACTGACGAAAATAATTGAAAGCTGTTCAAAAAAGTTGTATTTGAGCATATAATAAAACAACCAATGAATTTTGGAAAAAGGAGCGCGGCACTACCCGCTTTTGATAAAAAGTTTTATCTTAGTAAACGCTTTTCCAAGTTTTATAAAACTCGATAAACGTATTGATTTCTGTAAAAAATTTAATACTCTTCTGAAAGTCAAATGCCTAAGCTTTAAAATAAATATACGTACCAGCCAGTTGCTTCAAAATAAATCTTAAAATTTTATAAGTTTGAGAAAAATGCAAAAACGAAAATGTTATTACTATAAATGACTTTAAATGTATGTCCACAAGAAGGCGATCCTGCAAACTGCGCCAACTAAGACCGAAGCGTGACGTGAACAGACTGATTGGACCTTATCAGTGTAGCTTCAGAGCTGGTAAATGTACCATCGACCAGACTTTGACAAATTTCGAAATAGTAAAGGACTTCGTTTACCTATTAACACCAAAAATAATGTCAGCCTAGAAATACAACGAATAATTACTCTTGCAAACAAGTGCTACTTCGGACTGAGTAGGAAATGGAAAAGTAAAGTCCTCTCTCGACGAACGAAAATAATACTCTATGGTGCAGAAGAGTGAACTAACAACATCTAATGAGACGGCTCTGTCAGTATTCGAGCAAAAATTTCTTCGAAAGATTTGTGGACTTCTACGCGTTGGCGATAGCGGGTACCTAGGAAGATTTACGCAGCCGCCGACATAGTTCAGCGAAGTAAAACCGTGGATACCGATTTGCAATCGCGATTTCCAATTGGCGCCAGTTGGCGCAACGAAGAAACGACTGGCGAGCTATGTGGGAAGGTCAAAATCGCCCAGGCGGTTATATGACCATTTAATTTGCAATAACATTTTTTTTATTTTATCTTAACATAGTCATCGTAACTGGAAAACATATCTAACAAAGGAACCATTTCTGAGCTATACGCGTCTGTACGGTTAACATGTTGAAAAGGTCTTCGTTTTGTCTAACTCCAGATATTTTGCAATTGTTCATACTTCTATATCTTTTATACTCCTTCTTTTTAGATTCTTTAGCTTCTTCAGGCGATTCTCCCAATATTAAGCACTGGTATTGTAGGTTATCTTTCTCTTTTTTTTCACTGTTTTTTTTACCTTAAATGTAAAATTGTCGTCGAAAACTTTTCATAGTTGCAGTAGTCCATAAGCCAACTTCAAACCAAATTCCATGCACCTTATCCTCGCATACAAAGGAGATATTCCATACTCATAATTTAGTTCGTCATTTATTAAATCAAGATTTTAAAAGCCTTTTTGACTCTTTTTGCAAATTTCATACTTGAATTTAGATAACGTATTTGTTATTTAGTTCAAAACTTTTTCATCGACCATTGTTAGAAGAAAGTCATGCTTTATGGATAATTTGGCGATTTGATTTTTTATATCACTCATTGTAGCTTTTATGAGTTCCGAGGACTCCTTATCATTTAACTGATGGCAACCGTGGATTATTCCAATATTCTGAAGCTTCATATTTTATCCTAGGGTAACAACAGAAGCCATAAACATATTATCATCTGTAATTGTTTCATCGTCTACATTTATTCTTTGTTTACGTGCGTTTTGTCGTGATGATCCATTACAGCCCCATTTATTTACCAATGTTAGCCTCTTTGGAAGTGACTTCAATTTTTCTTCAGTAAAAGTTTGCGAGAATGATATCGAAGTATCGTCCATTAAGTTCTGAAGCTCAACTTCTGTTTAAACCTTGGGTTGTTTTGGAACTTAGAGAAGCAACATTTTTATTGGCTTGAGTAATTTGTTTGTATCCAGGGAAAAGATCGGCATGATGTTGCAATCTTGATTCACGCAATTTTATATATTTTTCCTTCGAGAAACTGAGATCTGGAAAAAGCGTCAAAGACTCTTCAGTAGCCCGATTCTGTAACTTTTAACCACTCGCCGAGCGTTAAGCTTATCACCAAATTTTGGCGTTTGTAACACCTCGAAAATAATTCGCGACAGCTAACCACACAAAAAGTGTTAGCTCACACTTTTCGTGTGGGTAAAAGTTAATAAATAGGGAAAAGCCTTAAAAATTGTGTCAAGCGAAGTTACCGCTAACACCTGGCGTTAAAATAGTTACGGAATCGGGCTACAGGAGTGTATATCCCAGCTGGTGCTTTCGGTTGTGTGGAAATGCTGTTTTTGATCATCAACAGTCGCACTGGACTTGCTAACATAACTGCTTCTGTTATATAAGACTTGGCGTTTTCTTTATCTTTTTTATATTTAATAGCCTGTGCTTTTGAAAGAACAGGTGTGGCGATAGCTCTAGTAGTATCTGACAGCTTCATTTTCCTTGTGTAGGTCGAAAACTCTTCTATGGGGTTTGGTGGTTTTCCCCTGGTTCGCTTGGTTGACGTGTTAGGCAATTCTCCGTCTAAAAAACTTATACGAGATAGCCAGCTTTGATGCTTGCTTATAAACCTTGAGGTTGAACGACTGACTGCTTGCTATTTTCTTCGTATTGGAATGTAAAGTAAGCCACCTTTTCCTTTCAGGCCGTCTTCTTTGTTGCAAATTTGACGACTAACTCTGTCGTGATAACCTCAAGTCTCCTCTTGTGTTTGTAACTTTGAACACCTCAAATAGTTAAAAATTTTCCAGAGACATATTACAATTCGTCAGCGAGTATATCTTACTAAAAAATAAATTGTGAGCTATATTTTAAAATACTAATCACTTTATTTAAATGAAGAGGGGGTAAATTCTGGTTTGGCGTTACCGTGAAGTGAAAAGTAAATACGTAAAGTCATCACGTTTTAGTAAAAATTTTCGATTTGAAGTGAAGTGAAAAAGTTACCGCCAATATAAATTTGGTGTTAACGTCAAAATTTAAAAAAATTCAAGCATCGCATATTTTTTAGAAATTTAAAGGTTTTAAGCATGGTATAAAAAAGAAGTTAGTTCCATTGTGAAAAAATGGGTCACTCTAGTTTCATTTTTGATTAAAAAAGAGATTATTATTTCCTTTGGTATCAACATTTAGCATAGCGTTGCCCAATCAGATATATTTAGAAAAGGGTATTTTTAAATAACATATTGGTATTGATTGTGAAGTATATTGCTTTAAACGTGCATATACGATTTTTTTCAAAGCCAACACTTCTGCAAAAGTTCAGGGAGAGAGGACTAGGTATAAAATCATAGTTCTTAGCTTTCAAGGCCCAAAGCATATTTGTTTTAAATTAATTTTTAAATTAAACTACAACTAGTAATTAATTATATGGTATAATTTTTTCATCTTTTTATGTTTGCGTATGAAATGTTTTTGATTCATGTAATTTATGATTTAGATATCTTATTCAAAACAAAAGTTCTACCCAAGAAAAATCGTTGTAAATCTTTTTCATCTAAATTAACTTCTGTGTTTAACAGTAAATTTTGCATATAAAAGGAATGAGTTGCTAAAGTTTATCCGTTAAGTTTGATAAAAGTATTATTTGCGCGTTCCAAAAAACTTAAAAACTCTGAATTTGGTTTATATAATCCCCCTTCCGAAAGTATATTCACATATGTCAAATTTTGATCATTTTCTGAAGATGTCCAGCAACCAAATTGACTTAGCCCCATTTTTGAAATGATATACCCGCCGAAGTTGTCCAATCCGTAGAACTCGATATCGCTTAGTGAATTTAAGACTTGCTTAGCTTCTTTCTGTTCTTTAAGCTGTAAATATATGTAAGTATACATATTTTGAGCACAAATCTACCTAATTTCAAATAAGACAAGTATATATCTACTATGTAGTACCTCGTTGCTCTCTTCTGGGGACAACGGAACATCATTAAGTTTTTTAAATAAATTGTTAGTAAGTGTTTCGTCCTCTAATGTGTGGAATTGCATTACTGTATCGCTGTATATTTCACATTTGCTTCGGAACACAAGATATTTTCGTTGCGACCTTAATTGAACGAACGAAGCCGATACTTAAATTCAAGTGGTAAAAGGTGGTCGTTGAGGCCTCCTTTCGCTCGTATAACACTGAAAAAGTTCTCTGAACCATCTTGATTCAGCTTCGACGTTAAAATAAATTTAATTCCGTAGTTTGGTTCTATATAGCTATATAAAAATGGCCGTGCGTTATTATTTTGAGGAGCAGTTCGTTGAAAAGATTTCGGCTTCGGAAAAGTAATAAGTTACTTATAATTTTATTCATTAAATTCAACGTATAATTTTGTTCAGCAATTGACAGTCAAGGCATATAGATTAAAAGTCGCGTATCCTTTTGCGCTGTTTTACTGTTAAAAATTATGTCACCGCCTCCCAGGAGAATAAGGAGTCATCTCCGTATGCACTATGATGATATCCGGCACCATATTTTTTCGCCGTTTGATCCAAAGGCGCATCGACAGGCCTTTAAACTCCTTTCACTATGATCCCACCCTATTGAAGCCGCGAGGTTTCTGGGACTCCCGTTAGAAGAGCTTGATAACAATGTTGAGTAAGGGAGGTGACGAGTAGGCAGGCACACTATCGCTTATACAAAACAACAAGCATTTTACATGGAAGTACAGTGGTGAATTACCTACCATCGATTTTACAGCGTCCACTTTCATTCGTTGTTGGACCTTCTTGTGGTTCTAAGTTCTTCTATTTTTTTGTACTCCGCTTCGGCTTAAGCGGAGTGCAGTAAACACACATACGGCACCTTAGGCAAGTCTTCTTCGGAAATATCGCATGCCTGCAACCACTTCTCCCGAATACGTGGAAGTTTAAAAAAAGTAGTATTGTTACTCTTGCCTAGAGGTCGTGTGTTCGAGCAACGCGGAAATAAACAGCTCATTTTTATATATATAATTATTATTTAATTTATTGCTGCTTGGAATATTTGTTTATTTGCTTATTCTAAAATTCCTTCTCAAAAATATTTTACTTTGTCAAAGCTTGTTCAAATATGACAGAAAAGGAGGATTTTCGTCAATATTAATTGGTAGCATGAAATGTCACAATCTCTTTAATTATTAGGTGGCTCATGATTCAATTACAAGAAGGCACAGTGAAACAGTGAGCCAGCCGCTGGCAACATGCTTATTTGACAACATGTATGTGAAATAATTCGTATGTGTCAGTAATTTGTTTTCATTAGCCCTTTGAAAACGACTGAATGAAAAGTTCACAATATTTCACATACGTTTCGTATGCGAGTTTAAGAAATATATATATATATATATTATGTGGTTCTCCCATTTCTGCGCAAATATTTATTAGGTAATGGCTCTGTTGAAGGAGCTTAAAAATTTTATAAAATTTTTCTGAATTGTGTTCGGCGATACATAAAACTTGCAGGGAAAGAACGCATTTTGACATTTAACTGGGAGAGGAAGCTGCAATTTCCTGTTAGGGAGATTTCACTAGCAAGATTTTCAAGGGAAAAGAGCTGATCGATCGTCATTAAGCAAAACGGCAACAAAAACTTCAAACTTTGTTATTAACGCATGAAAGCAACGGCAGCTGTTTTGCTTGGAAGTGTTTACAAATTCCTGTTCCTTTCTAATTTTTGCGGTTTCGAGAGAGCTTTACTCAATTCTTTCTTTCATTAGGCCATGTGCTAATCGGCAGGGCCATAGAATTCTTGCAAGCTTTCTCGCCGAACACACCTAACGATTGCCACATACATACTGCATCTGTTTTTGAATTTACTAGCTTCTAATCTTCCCTTTCTCAATAAGTTGGTGGAGTTCTATTGATAGGAGTATGTATTTTTCTGTATAAAGGACTAGAGGATTGCAAATGATATGCATTCAAAGTTGAATTATTAGCTTTCGATATCTTAAGTAGTAATAAATAATAATAAATTCTACTGCGAAAATTTCTGATCCCTGTAACAATTAGGAATAAATACGTATTAGTACCACTGTGCAAATAAAACGGTTTGCGTACCATGGATTTTAATATAATGCAATGTCAATATCTTTTCTTTTTCTAAATTGAAATTAAATTCAAAGAAAAAAAGCAAAGTAAAATTTATACGGGTTAAAGCAAACAACATTTGATGAAAATTTTTAACTCAAACATTCAATCGAATTGTCAAATAAGCATGTTTACTTTTTTTATTTTGGCTACTTGGCTCACTGTTACGCTGTGCAAGAAGGTTAGCTCTCTAGCTGACGTTTACTTTTGACACTTCTATTTTCTGGGTTTCGTTTGCGAACGAAAAAAAAGTAGGAGATTAGTAGGAAATTAGTAGTAATACATTTTGTAAGGTCAACTAAATACAACATCAAAACATTTCATCCCATACTTTCACTGAATAAATTGTTGTAAATTTTCTCTATAATCAATTAAAAAACAATAAAAAACGGTTACTGAGCAAAGAAAAATTAAAATAAATATATAGGTGCATACGTATCTGCAATCAAAATATGTACGCACTTCGCCCTCTTGCTAGAATCATGAATGTGCTAAAATGAAAATGTTGGTAAACCAGATTAAAAGTTTGATTTCGGCTCATTCGGTTTTAATGGACAGCTAAATATCGCGGTTTCGGTGTAAGCATGATAACAGGGATTTTCGTCAAACCTAGAACCTTCAATGGCTAATACAGTAAACTTATCAACTTAAACTCTGAATAATTGCACATTCGAGTTTCTGACTATAGGACTATGTTTTTTAATAATAATGACAAATTGACAAGATGCATATTTTTTGGAAACTTTTTAGGGCATAAAGACAAACGGACATAGTCTACCAAGCGTATAGTAAAGTGATAAGTTTCAATAAGATAGGATTGGCTCCTATTATTCATGCAAACTTAAAACAGAAGTTGACTTAAAGCTCAAACCCTGAGAATAGTAGTAAAGTTTTGTTAAAAACACATAATCACGCACATCGAATCACAGAAGGAGCAGCTTTAAAGTCACCATAGACCTAAGTAAGTATGCAGGGACAAAATTTTAAGACAGCCATTGCTACATACCGGGATGTCCCGAATTTTAAACGTCCACGATTACACTACACCCCCAAAAGTCGATCTAAATAATAGTGCAAATTAATCTATTTTCTGAAACCAACTTATTAAAAATTTTGTATAATATTACATTTTAACTACTATTTTTACATAATTTCGATAAAAGGCAACCCATAATGTAAATGACAATTTTTCAGGCAGCAAGATGGCGGCAATTGTCAAAATATGTCACTAGAGAGCTAACCTTCTAGTTATTGAATCATGAGGTGGCTAACATGGCGACCGAAATTTTACAATGGAACTGCCTCCTTTTTTCTGCCATAGTTTTAGGTGATAAAAATTACTTTTATTCTGACAATTCTTTAATAAACTTCCATTTAGCAAGAACAAATTGTGTCAACGCAATACAAAATGTTCTTCCGCAAGCAGTTTTCACCGCACATACCAGAATTGCATTTTAGAGTTCAGTGAAGTGCAGCAAAGAAAACGTCAACTGATAACTAAAGTGAAAAGATATTTTTAACTTCACGATAACGCCAGAAACCAAAATCGACCCCAGGATACTTTATTCCTTAATCTCCAAAAAGGAATTAATGTTGAGCAAAGCTTTATAAACTCAAATTATGGATGTGAATTTCAACAAATTCAAAATAAATAACAAAAATCCGCATTCTGACCGTTCTAAATTCGCCCTTTTCTTATTAAGGTTGTTTCACTTTATTTGATGTAAAAAGTGAAATCGCAGCTGGACGCAGGTAGAGTTTATGAATTCAGGCAATTTGATATTTAACAAATAACTACTGTAAATTTCACGGAGCACATATTTGCAATTTTTTATTTACCATTAAAGTTTAAAAAAGGCCCTGAAAGTAGACTTTTCGAAAAACAGGTATATCGGCCAACTTTTACAAAAAAAAAAACTAATTCCATTGTTTGCTTCAACTTATAATTAAATTATCTTTCGTTACAACACAAGAAAGTAGTAACCGGCCGCTTTATTTACAGACAAAACAATTTTAAATGCAACGAAAAAGAATACAAACTACACATTTTTCTCAGTGTTGAACATTTACCAACATTGAGCGGCTTAATAAATCTAATTTTGTGTTTAATAAAAGTTATATATTCGCAATAACTTGAAAATTCTCTATTAGACACATGTATCACGTTTATCGAAAGCTGTCGACAACACTCCTTCAAGACATACAGGAGACATCCCTTTCCTAAAGTTCAACAAGACTAGACGCCAATTACACCATAGTGTGCTACACAGAAGAAATGTACGATAGTCAGGGCTCTGGTACCTGGTC
This sequence comes from Merzomyia westermanni, assembly GCA_949987695.1. Classification (NCBI taxonomy): domain Eukaryota; kingdom Metazoa; phylum Arthropoda; class Insecta; order Diptera; family Tephritidae; genus Merzomyia; species Merzomyia westermanni. The sequence continues at coordinate 160,653,722 of OX465289.1, read as the reverse complement.
ACGCAGATGAATCTAAGGGCTAATACCATGCCGAAGTACAAAGTCGCAAAAAATATTATTCACTGGCTCGTACATGAGTTAAAGATCAATTAAAGGCAACATACAAGGCAATCGTTGTTGTTGTTGTTGTTTGTAACGATAAAGGAACTCGCCAAAGGTTTTGGAGAGTGTTGTCGAAAGTGACAGTCCTTTGCCGGATATAAACCGGTACGCTCTGGTACTCCCTTGTGGTACATGCCCGAATGTCGCGCGAGCGATTTGGTATGACCAGTGCAACCTTCTATGGGTAATGAGAGGTGAGGGGCATCATATTCGAGTTGCAAGTCATTACCATACATCGAGTTGCAAGTCATTACCTTTACGGATTTCAGTCGCCTCTTACGACCGGTAGGCCTACCTCGGGCATATTATAAACCCCTAACCCGGGGTACAAGGCAATTGTGATGAGCTACGCGTACAAAAAAAGCGGTGCCGAGTTCAGGCCGAAATTTCAAATTCTCTTCACTTCGTGGAATGTCTGGATCGATGGGGTAATTGGATAGCAATGTTCTGTAACAGCCAGGCTACTGTTCGGGCTCTCGGGTCAGCAACGATAACATAGAGCATGGTTAGTCATTGCTTAGGGACCATGAATTTGGCAAAACGCCAGGGAAAGGAAATGGCCGATGGTCATGATTCGGCTCTGCAATGAAGGAGGTCTTTGCATCACTAGGACTAGCTTATCGAGACTAATAATAGGTTTAATGGGTTGAAGTGCTGTAGAATTAGGGGGTTAAATATGCCCGAGGTAGGTATGTAAATTATTTTAGTGCACTTGTGTGCTTTATTGAGTCTAATTGAGCACTGATTACACTGTGGAACAAATTCAGGTTAGCAAAAGTTAGGTCGATTCTGAGAGTGAGGGGTGAAAATAGAGGCTAAATTAGAAGACCAGTATCGCGGCGTTTGTTTATGTTAGTTCGAATTTTTTTTAATCGACCTTCGAACTTTGCAGTCAAATGCAATAAGTTTTTTCCCCTTCTTTCTCTTTTTCCTCGATTTTTATTTATTTCGTACAAGCGAACTAATATCAAAAAATAAAGATTCAGTTAAGACTCGAAACTCAACCGAAGCTGATGTCTTTTAATTTTCGCTCGGTCGTGATAAAATTCGCTATTAATTTTTTTGTAACTTATTTCATTTTGTGAGTGATTTAAGTTAAGTGCATCGGTTTCATAAAAATAACAAAAACAACATTGTATAATATATATTGTATTAAAAATGTCGGAACCAAAATGTAAAATGGACCATTTTTGTAATGTTTGTGGACGTTTCATAGCAAGCGATGAAAAATGTGGCAATGCGAGCGATTGTTTTTTGGAATCCTATAAACAATATTTCTCGCAAGAGATTATCACTGACGTAAACTATGCCCCTAAAAAAGTTTGCTTTAATTGCTATTCAAGTGTTATGCAATGGAAAAGTGAAAAGAAGGAGGCTATGCCTTTTGGTATAACAATGATGTGGTTAGACAACAGCCCGCATCAACTGGAAAATTGCTATGGATGTATCAACTACCATAAAACTTTGAATAGAAGGAAAGCAAAGAATAAAACTTATGTAGCAGTGCCAAGTGTCCAATTACCATTACCGCACTCAGAATTCGTTTCAGTACCAACATACCGAAGTTTTGATCTTCAAACAGATATCAGTACTACAACCGCCTCTGCTATATCCATGCATTTATTCTCAGAATACGACCCTGGTGAAGGTACATCCTATGAAACATCAAAGGACCCAATCCTAGTCACACAAAAGCAACTGGATGCAATTTTGTGTTTGACTCAGAAGAAATCAGAAGAACTGGCTTCATTTTTGAAAGGAAATAATTTGCTGGCGAAAGGTACCAAAGTAACAGCATATCGAAAACGCCAAAAAGAGTTAGAAAAGTTCTTCAATGTGAATGATGCAAAAAATTTCGCTTATTGCAACGATATCGAAAAGTTAATGGAGGCGATAGGGCTAACCTATAAAAAAAGATGATTGGCGTTTATTCATCGATAGTTCACTAATCAGCTTAAAAGTTGTGCTTTTGCACAAGACGAATAGAATGCCTTCTGTTCCAATTGCGTATTGCAATGACACCAGTGAAAATTTCGATAATTTGAAACACATTCTGGAAGTAGTCAAATATAACGAACACCAGTGGCGCATTTGCTGCGACCTCAAAATAGTTTCATTGATTACAGGCTTAACAGCATCTGGCCGTCCAAAATATCCGTGTTTTTGTGCGATTGGGATTCACGATACGGAGAAGGTATTAGAGGAAGAAACCAGTACAAACAGCATAACTGGAATAGTCGCATTGGACGGAAATGGCCTGAAGACAATAGGCTACACGAAAGTCTTGTTCCTGAAATGAAAATTTTGTTGCCGTTGCTCCACATTAAACTGGGCATTGCTAAACATTTTTTTAAAATGTATCGCAAAAAGACCAGCAGTATTCAACCGCTTAAAAGAAATTTTTCCAAGACTAAGTAATGCCAAAATTCAGGAAGGGGTTGCTAATGGTCCCGATATACGGAAACTAATGAGTCGTCAAGATTTTGACCAAGTTCTGACAGACCGAGAATTAAATGCATGGTTCGCATTGAAAGCAGTCATTAAAGGACTTTTGGGTAAATAACGCAAAGACAACATGTTGGCAGTTTTCGATGAAATTGGGTTAATATGTCGTACAAAATTCATCTCTTGCATCAGCATCTTGATCAACTCGCTTAACAGTTGCCAACTGAATCTGATGAGCAAGGCGAACGTTATCACCAAACTGCGCTTCCATTTGAAATAAGGTAACTAGATTTTTCTAATATCTTTGTCAGAGTGCACATTTTAAACATGTTAACGATTGAAAACTATTTTCGTTTCAGGTACAGAGGAAAGAAATCTCCAGATGCAATACTCGTTGAAATTTGTTGGTGGTATAAAAACACCTTTGAAGAAGAGGAAGAAGGGAAAGACAAAGATAAAATTCCAGGATATCTTCTTCTTCTTTAAATGGTCATCTAACCGCCTGGGCGATTTTGACCGTCCAACATAGCTCGCCAGTCGTTTCTTCGTTGCGCCAACTGGCGCCAATTGGAAACACCGCGGGATCGCAAATCGGTCTCCACTTGGTCCTTCCATCGGAGTGGTGGTCTCCCTCTTCCTCTGCTTCCACCGGCGGGTGCCGATAAGAATACCTTCTGGGCTGGAGCATCTTCGCTCATTCGCACTACGTGGCCTAGCCAGCGAAGCCGCTGTGTTTTAATTCGCTGAACTATGTCGGCGTCTGCGTAAAGTTCATACAGCTCATCATTAAATCTTCTTCGGTACTCGCCGTCGCCAACGCGTAGAGGTCCACAAATCTTTCGAAGAACCTTTCTCTCGAATACTCCCAGAGCCGCCTCATCAGATGTTGTTAGTGTCCACGCTTCTGCACCATATAGCAGGACGGGTGCGATGAGTGACTTGTAGAGTGTTATTTTCGTTCGTCGAGAGAGGACTTTACTTTTCAATTGCCTACTCAGTCCGAAGTAGCATTTGTTTGCAAGAGTGATTCTTCGTCGGATTTCTAGGCTAACATTATTGTTGGTATTAATGCTGGTTCCCAGGTAAACGAAGTCCTTTACTATTTCGAAATTATTGCTGCCAACAGTGGCTTGGTTGCCAAGGCGCGAATGCGCTGACTCTTTGCATGATGACAGAAGGTACTTCGTTTTTCCCTCGTTCACCACCAATCCCAGGATTCCAGGATATCAGTTGTACGAATTTATCGACCTTTCTGATGATGATGACGATGACCAAGTTATTAGAGAGAGCAGTGATGTTGATCCACAGCCGCCTGCTAAACAGCAACTGGCCAAATCCTTGATTTAATTAATTAAATTTTTTTACTTAAAACTTCTCATAACTAACATTTAATTAAATTTTTTTACTTAAAACTTCTCATAACTAACATTTCAAAATTATATTTTCCCCGTATTTTTATAATTTCTTTTTCAATGTTACTTCAAAACCAACACTGAACAAATTGAGAAGCATATTATAGATCAAACAGAAAGAAAAAAGACTTAGTTTTGTGGAAAATATGTTCAAAAAGCATGAAAAAATTTTAATTGTTACACAGCAATAATTTGGCTTTAACATATTGGAAAAATATCAATTAGTCGACGAGTTATAGCCAAAAAACCATACAAACAATATGCTGAAAATCGGCATTTGACTGCAAAGTTCGAAGGTCGATTAAAAAAAAATTCGAACTAACATAAACAAACCCCGCGATACTGGTGTTCTAATTTAGCCTCTATTTTCACCCCTCACTCTCAGAATCGACCTAACTTTTTCTAACCTGAATTTGTTCCACAGTGTTATTCTACCCTAACTTATTTCTACCCGCTGTTATCGGTGGTATTGGTATTTGCCTGCGAGTATGCTGGTTCAGCGATTCCCATGGTTCGAATTGTTTATTATGAATCGATTCCACAAGTGGAAGTATCGGGTATCGTTTTTCATTAATATTTGGCTAAATTGCGGAAATGAATGCAACAATGTAGTCTTAACAATTTACAGAGCATTAGACTGTGTTAACTTGTATATCCTAAGAGGCGACTAAATCGCTACTATGGCAGGCGCGCTGATGCCGCAAAGTGCTTGTACCTGAGCGTACCGGATTTGGCAAAAGGGATTTCAACATCATTATAACATGTTTGGTCCGTCACATCCCATTCAATGACTCGATGCGCCGAATAAGCAGGGTGAAGTACTGCTACAATACTAATAATATTATTTAACCATTCTCATAATGAAAAGGGAAATATTCAGATTAGCAGCCATATTATGAGTGTCGAACAAGAATAGATAATCGACTACTTAGCGATTAGGGACTCTGAATACTTTAGCGATCATCTTTCTAAGTGTTAAAAATGGATAAATAGTAAATCATTAGAAAAACTAGAAAATATGTAAATAAATATTAAAAATGTGCAGTTTTTGTTCGAAGAAGTTACACAATACCAAAATAAAATACGATCGACTCAATGGAAAAAAGTATATTCTACTGCAAATCGACACTCGCAATGGGGTTGCAGGTGTGGTGCTCACCGAATCGGTCTGGAAAATAACACCTCAGGGCACTTTGCATAATGTAAGGTAGAAACATTACACTAGAGTAAACTTTGTCCTACAATTGTTAAAGGGTGTCCAAAGACGCGCTTTGGTCCCAGGAGTCACAATGAGTTCAGAAAACTTAGTTTTGAAACCATTTCAAAATAACATTGTGTGACAGTGAAAAAGTACTATTTGCGAAACATACCTCACGTTGTAGGTCTAGTCAGCCGTACAAAAACTGCATACTTGCAATTTCCAATACACCGCTAAAATCTGGAGTTAGGGACCAAAAACCTATTTTGCTTAGGCGAAGGCATATGGGTGGCTGATGAAAGCCGCTACCAAAAAAAAATTAAATAACTTTTTTTCTATTTAATGAATCTGGTAAATTTTTTTTTATTTTGCAGATTGACTTTTACATTTAACAAAAATGGATAACTGGGACACTGAAACAAGAATTTGGATTGTCCGCCGCTATCACGACTGGAGTCCGTAGTTTCGGTTCAAAGAGAGTATAGGCGCACGTTTGGCGGCAATCCTCCGAGCAGATGGACCATAATAAGACTTGTAAACAATTTTGCAGAGCATGGGACAGTCAACAGAAGACCTTACCATCGAAACCCTTCAGTTCGAACGGAGGAAACAATCGCTGCTGTAGCTGCTGCCATACAAAACAATCCACGTGTTTCGACAAGAAGCTTATCTGCTCAAATGGGTGTAAGCAGACAGTCATTACAGTCAATTATGCACAAAGATTTGGACTTATTCCCATATAAAATTCAAATGGCCAACAAACTGAACGCTGCAGACTTGCCGATTCGCTTGGAATTTTTCCAGAAGACGCTTCATATGGTGGAAGAGGATGGAAACATGTTGAACTGTCTTTTCATGTCTGACGAGGCCCATTTCGATTTACACGGCAAAATAAACAAACAAAATTGTCGAATATGGAGTGCTTCCAACCCACAGATACTCCATGAGACGGAATTGCATCCACTTCGTGTCACAGTGTGGTGTGCAGTTTCATCACGCTACATTGTCGGGCCCTACTTCTTCGAAGAAAACGGTCACACCGTTACGGTTACTGGAGACCGTTACTTGAGCATGTTGAGAGAGTTTTTCTATCCAGAATTACGCCGAATGAGAATTTCTTTCAACTCTGTGTGGTTTCAGCAAGATGGTGCAGCTCCTCATATAGCCCAACCTGTTATGACAGAATTGCGACGAAAATTTCCCAATAAGCTGATATCCAGAAACTCCACGTTCCGTTGGCCACCCAGGTCGCCTGACCTTACTGCACCTGACTTTTTCTTGTGGGGTTATTGCAAACAGGAAGTCTTCAAGGCAAAACCAACAAATTTGAATGAACTAAGGCAATCCATTCGAGAAACAATTGCGGCTATTCCTGTCTCAACTCTCCAAGCAGTAATGAACAACTTTTTGGTAAGATGCCGCACATGCATCGACGAGCAGGGGGGGCATTTAAATTCCATTATTTTTAAAACTAATTAAGCTATATTTAATAAAATTTAATGAGCTTTAACATGAATAAAAGAAAAATTAATTCCATACACTGAAAAAAAAATTATTTGACTTTCTTAATGTAGCAAAATTCATCAGCCACCCTGTATTGGCCGATAACTTTATTTTTTGTTGCCCTATGAAAATAAGATTGATTTCATTAAAAAATAAGACATTTAGTCGCTTCTAACGATATTTGAATGTCTTAATTTATTGACAGAAGATTCCGTAGTAAAAATTGTTGCCACTATTTGGTTCACCAATGTCTATAAGTTATACTACTTAAAAATCCAATGAGGTTTGACTAATGTAATTAGCTTCTTTATTTAAAAAACGTTTCTTGAGCATACAAGTACAGCTTAGTTAATTAAAAATTTCTGAAAACTATTTTTCTTCTATATAAATTATTAAGAGACCAGCAATTCCCCGAGAGCATATTTACGATCTCTTCCATCTCCTGGAAAACGTCAAAATGCGAGTGAAGTATGTAAGTAAATGTGGTTGGACATTCTACATCCCCATGCTGATTACGCATTAAGGCACTCATTAACGATGTCTTTGTTGTCCAGAAAATTTGTAGGCAAAGATTGAAAACTGTTTTAGGCTTTTTGTTCAACCCCAGGAACACACAGTCTCAAACGTTAGAGAAATATAGTAGTTTTAGATTAGAATTCTAATATAGTTCTGTAATGCATCTCTAATCGAATATCAAATTAGAGAACTAGGCTGGAAGTCGATTAGAGAGCGATCAAAAAAACACTAGAAAAAAGTTCACATTGGAAACCAATTAGAATTTCACGTTAGAATACGATTAGGTAACTAACCTTTTTTCGATATCGAGACCTTTTGTAGAGAATTGACTGCGAATTCAGCAACAAATACACCACGCAATGAACTATAAAGAAGATGTAAACAATAGTTGCGTTCCAATCAGCTATCCAGATCAGTATCACGATCAAGATCTCACGGGCACGATACGGATCGGTTGTATGAGAGTTGTTTATGTATATATGTATGTTTATATATGTATGTCTGTGCTACCAAGCAAATAAGGGTTGGCTGTCAAAAAATCTACTACAAAAAACTAAACGAACGAACGACCCGAAATTGATCCAGATAAATATCAAGATCACAACGTTGTTGCATTTACATGCCAAATTTCTATCTGGATCACTCCTGATTGGAACACGCCTAATATCAGCTGCGCTTATAAAAACATAATAACAAACACTTGACGAACGGCTGTAATAAAGTAGAGTTGCTACATTTAAAATGTGAAGATATATTGTTATAAATGTACTATGACTATAAACGAGCTCAAGGCCAATAATAATAATTTTTCTTTTTTCGTTCGATTCGAAAGAAAATTTGTTCGCTTTCGCGTGATTCGTACTCTGTAAGAAATTTTCTAATAGAACGCATTCATTGTTCGAGTTCCATTATGTTCTCTTCGGATTTGATTTATCCCCCTTTCGATTGTACAAAATTTGGTACTCACTGTTTCGAAAGCATATGCCAAAATGGTCGAAAGTTAGAAAATTCTATTCGACAACAATTTAGTAAACGGAAATCCATAAAAGTGTATTTTCTTATGATTATTATAAAACAATTAGTTTTTTTTTCATCAAGAAATTATTTTTATCGCAGAAAGAGTTAAGCAATCGCTGTTGACAGAAAATATTTGAAGAATTCTAGGTAAAAAATTGGAAAAATTCTACAAAAGAACATTTTTTAGTATTTATGTATTTAAAAAAATAAAATTTTATTTAATAAAAATAAAATAAAAATTAGGTGTGAACCTGGGACCACACGCGTGGCAGTCGAGAACCTTATCATCTGCACTACCGCGACATGTAAAGCTGCGCTGCCTAACACTGCGCTTAAGATTTAAGCAATGTCTTTTTTCATTTTGCTTTGCGCTTGAAATTTGTGAAACAGTGATGCCTACTATTATGGAATATTTTCTAAAAGAAATTCTAACGAACTACAGAGTGCCTATGTTTATTAGAATCGCTTTTTGCTTTCGAGCAGAACGGCCTTTCGAATAGAAGTACAGAGTAAAGGCCCTGGTTTTTGTGTCAGCTAAAATCCTAGTTCTATTCACATTTACCATAACACTGAGCATATGCCGCCAGATGGCCATGAGGGATTTTTGTTAGTTGTGTACACTTTTTCATTGTGTACACAGTCCGATGTTGTTGTTGTTGTTGTTGCTAACAGTGCTTCGCCCTGCCCAATGGGCTCGATCACTCTAAATTGTCATCAGGCTCTTCTAACGGAAGTCCGAGGAAACGCGCAGTTTCCACAGGGTTGGACCAGAGTGATGTAGGTGTTAGAAGAGTGGGTTCAACTGAACAGGAGAAGAGATGTATGGTATCATGAGGGGACATACCACATGCAGGGCATGTGTGGTATGTTGGGGTTCAGTCTGGATAAGTAAGAGTTTAACCTATTACAATATCCAGAGCGAAGTTGTGCTAGTATGACTCTAGTCTCCCTCGGAAGTACACGCTCCTCTTCAGCCAATATTAATAACGGGATTCACAGGCCGAGATCTGAGAGATCTGTCTACCGACTCGGTGTGGAGGTCATTTAGAGCCCGTCTATGGTTCCGCAGATCAAACGGCAAAGAGATATGGTGTCGGATCTCATCGTAGTGCTTACGAAGATGCCTCCTTATGTCTCTGGGGGGCGGTGCTACATCCAAAAGATGTCGATTTGGATGACTAGGTTTATGACAGTTCAGAAGGAACTGTCTACTTAAGAGTTCCGCGTGCTCTTGAACATTGAGCAATTTTGCCTCTTGATGGAGGTGAGACTCAGATGACATAAGCAGACATCCCGTAGCAGTTCTGATGGCGGTGTTTTGGCAGACTTGCAATTTCCTCCAGTTGATGTCAGAAAGATTGGGCGACCATATGGGCGCAGCATAGTCAATAACCGGCCGGCCAATAGTCTTATATGTAGCAAGCAATGTTTCTTTGGCTTTTCCCCAAGTACTGCCGGCCAGTGACTTGAGGATCTTATTGTGGCTCTGTACTTGACTATTGCGGTGGCATGACCAGCGAAAGTGAGGCCGTTGTCAAATGTCACACCCAAGATTTTCGGGTGGTTGACCGTAGGTAGAGGTACTCCGTCTACGTGGACATTTAACTCTTGCCCCATCTGTGCATTCCATGTAGTAAACAGGGTCGCCGTCGATTTAGTCGGAGATAGGGTCAGATTTCGCTCGGTGAAGAAGCTGGAAAGGTCACGGAGGTAACTGTTGATTCTAATACAGAGTTCGTCAATGGAGGGACCCTTGCCCGAGGCCATTATCGTGCAGTCGTCAGCGTAGGAAACAATGGAGACTCCCTCTGGTGGGGGGGGGGGGGAAGTCTCGAAATATAGAAATTAAACAAAAGGGGAGAAAACCACCTTGCGGCACCCCTTGTTTTATTCTTCGTGGTCTAGATTTCTTGTTCCTGAATTTGACTGATGCCTGTCGACCATTAAGGTAATTAGCGGCCCACCTTTTAAGGCAGGCAGGGAGCGGTGTCTCTTCCAGATCTCGCAGGAGTGTGGCGTGATTGACCGTGTCGAATGCATTTGATAGGTCAAGTGCCACGAGAACCGTCCTATGGTTTGGTGGGTGTTGATTCAAACCGTTATTAATTTGCGTTGTAATGGCGTTCAAAGCGGATGTCATGCTATGAGATTTGAGGAAACCATGCTGGTGATCGGCCAATTTCAGATTTGCAATGAAGGGAGCAGAATGGTCTCTAGTAATTTCACTACCGGCGAAAGGAGGGATATCGGGCGATAAGACTCTCCTTGGTTCACCGGCTTCCCTGGTTTTAGTAAAGGAACTACAATCGCTTGTTTCCATATCTCAGGTATAACGAAGGTAGTTAGAGAGAGATTAAAGAGAGCCGCTAAATAACTCTGTCCCTCGTGGCCTAGGTGTTTGATCATCTGGGCGCAGTAGAGTGTTTGTGTTTGTGCGCACGTCGGAAGACTCTTCTCTTAGTCCTATCTGCAGGTGGATGCATTATAAACAGCCGGCAAAAGGTGCTTGCGCATTTCCTGGCGTCCGATTTGACGCTGTCGCCGAATGCAATGGAAAACTTGTCATTGTGTTTGGTAGGATTGGATAGGGCCTTGACAGTCGACCATAATTTGCCGACTCCGCCGGAGAGGTTGCATGTCTCAAGGTGTTGTTTCCACTTGGTCAGCTTGTGTTCGTTGACTATCCTACGAATTTCCGCATTGAGATCATTGATTCTGGGATCTGCGGGATTGATGAGTCTCACTTGGTCACTTGGGGGCATTAGGGGCAGAGAAAGAGGGGACTGACGCTCGGCGATGCTCATATCTGACCTATTCCGGAGGGGATAGGAGTGTTGAGCGGCCGTGTGACATGGAGACGCTGGTGTGCGTGTGCGACAGTCGGGAGTGGGTGATGCGGGAATGGCAGCAGTGCTGCCAGTCGTGTAGACTGAGCCACTATTGTGGCTATTGGAAGTAGGTTGAAGTGGTAAGGGAGTGCCAGAGCGGCGACTACAGCGGGACGCCCTTGGACGTGTGCAGCATGGTGCCTCAAAAGTACTAAAGAAAGTACGGGGTCTGTGGATAGCAGGGTTAAGCCCTGAGCATCCAGAGTTATGTAACCATCTCTTAAACTTGGCGCATTGTACCGAATGCGACCGTTTAATATAAATTTTCTTCCAGCAAACGCAGCAGATCCAATCTCTTGGTCCAGGATTGGGTTCGATCCCAGCCCGTAACAAGAGACAATGGAGCAACCCAGCTGCCAGGGTTTGCTCCGAGGATGACAATTTAAGGGTGGGATGGGACAGATTGGACAGGGTTACACTGAAATAACAGCCCTTGGCCGGGTAAAAAAAACCCGGGACATTCCGGTACGATAGAACCGGCTGTAGTGGGAATGACAGTCCGATATTCGTGCCCATCGGTTTTGTTTATTTTGTATACCAACAATTCAATTTGAATTGAGTTATTGTTTTTACGGCCTGTACATTTGCAAAGTACCATGACCATGAACGAGCTCTAGGCCAATTGTTATAAATGTATAAATGTTAACTTTGTGATCAGTTTAATTTTGTTAAATATTTATAAAGTATGTATAGTTGTGCTAAAATTATTGAAAAATTGTCTTACTAATTACGTTTTCTTGTCCAAATAAAAAAATTTTAAAACTCCCTGAAGAAGACACAATAACGTGTCGAAACGCGTCGGAGACGGAAAAGAAAAACTGAGGTTTTACTTTAAATTAAACGACCAAAAAGGCTCGTAGGCCCGGTTTTGCAGTCCCTGGTTAAGCTCAGTTTAAACTAAGTTTGCTTAAACTCGGCATAAATTTAAACTCCAGTTAAACTGCAGAGCGGTTTTTCAGTGAGAGTTTAAGGCCGCTTTTAAGATTTGCTTTTTATACAGCAACATCGGTTTTTTTTTATCTAGATACGGCAACAGATGACATTTGTTTACATATTCAACGCCATTGCTTCTCCTCAGTATTGTAATAGTTAGGATTTCGCGAATTTCTGCATCACTATCATCACTTTCGTCAGATGATATATCCAGTATTTAATTAAATATAAAAATATCGTCTTTTTTTAATTGCGTTCAAATATGCAAACAGGTGACAGGTTAACTAGAGTTTAACCCTGCCAAATTGGGTGCTTAAACTACGTTTAAACTTCGTTTAAAGTTGACTGAAAAACTGCGTAACAAGTTTAAGCTTAGTTTAACTGACAAATTGAGTTGAACTTGTACTGCAAAGCCGGGGCTTAGTACCACAAAAGGTTATTTTTATAACTTTATATGAATGTAATATTGTGAAAAGAATATGTGGAAGTTTCAGTAATTTTCATGTTGTATGGTTCAAAATCAAAGGTACTGGAGTAGAAAATGGTATCTATAGTATGTCCATCCTATTAATATTTGTTGACAGTAGATGTCATCGGGTCGTCGTGATTTTGAGCCAAATTAAAAAGTTTACATGTAAATGCAACAACAACGATTTCAGCCAAATAGATCCATATAGATGTCTGGTTCAATTTGTGAGCAAGCTAATTTTGCTTGTTTTTTATCTTTAGGCCCAGTTTTTCAGTACAAGTTCAACTCAATTTGTCAGTTAAACTAAGCTTAAACTTGTTACGCAGTTTTTCAGTCAACTTTAAACGAAGATTAAACATAGTTTGAGCACCCAATTTGGCAGGGTTAAACTCTAGTTAACCTGTCAGCTGTTTGCATATTTCATGGTTTTGGTTGAAACTGAACGCAATTAAAAAAGGATATTTTCAAATTTAATTAAATAACGGATATATCATCTGACGAAAGTGATTATAGTGATGCAGAAATTAGCGAAATCCTAAATATTACAATACTGAACAGAAGCAATGGCGTTGAATATGTAAACAAATGTTATCTGTTGCCGTATCTAGATAAAAAAAAAAACAACGTTGCCGTATAAAAAGCAAATCTTAGAAGCGGCCTTAAACTCTCACTGAAAAACCGCTCTGCAGTTTAACTTTATGCCGAGTTTAAGCAAACTTAGTTTAAACTGAGTTTAAGTATGGACACACTCAGCCCGGAATTTGTTATTCGCCAAGAAAATTTCCGCCAATTCTCTTTCGCTAGTGAACAAAAAAATTGGCGAAAAGGTATTTCGAATTTTCGAATCCAGCTGTGTTGCTATTTTACGTTTTGTTTCTGCACTACTTTTTGTGATCAGTGAATGAAAAATAAAAGTTTGATAAAAAGTTGTTAAATTAAATAAATTAATAATACAGATGTATAGTATTGCCTTTGGAATGGTAGCAGAAGAAGAAACCGAAGATTCTGCAGCACACGAACCTTAACAGAGGTCTATAAGAACCCACTTGAGTAGCCGGAATCATTGTAAGCGGTAACAAATTTATTTTTAATGCATTTTATTGATTCAACTGTTTTGCAGATTTATTAAAACTATAGGATAAATAAGCCCGCATATAAACCTTTGTTGGACATTTTACCAACGCACACACAACAGGGCAAAAAGCAGTTTCACCGATTAAGCGATTGATAAAACTAGCCAAATTTAACTCCTCCGCATTTTGCCAAATCTATTCAGCGCTTCCTTTCTTCCTTTATAGAAGGAGTGGGAGTTTCCGGCTGCCCTTGCATAAGGCTTACTAAAGTTTATATTTGCAGTTTAGTTATACTTTTCGTCACTTAAATTTGTCTGCCGAAGTGTATTCTCGTTTTTCTTTTCATTTGTGATACCTACTTTCCTCGCCCAACCACTCTTCGCTTTTTCCAACACCGTTTAGAATAGGCGAACAGCGAGAACCGAAAAAATACTTGCGTGTTTTGTGTTCAGAATAAGGGAATAGAGAGTAGCGGAAAATTCCCGCTTTTTCGATTAGAATCGGGCTGACTACCTTTTGTTAAACCACATTTTTCAAAGACAGATGCCGCTGGTGCGCTTAATTAAAATACTTCACGCAAAGTGTTTATATTGGGTCATATTTTTTAAAAAAGCAATTGCTTTTTCTGAAATTTAAACTAAAAGCAATGGCTCCGGTTTTATTAATATGACCCATTGTAGTTTATTATTAATTTCTTTTATTTGTATAGATTGGACTAGCTCAGAACTATCCCTGAGCTAAACCGTTTGACGACACCACCAGTCCTAGCTCAATACCCAAGCAATGCTTTAAAATTTTACACGGCGATGTCATTTACGGTGGCAATTTTCGCATTTACTTGCAACTCGTTCTTAACTGGTTTCCATTTCGACAGTTCTCAGATAGCTTGTCTTTGGGTAGTTCTCATCCTGTGCGTTTTCGGAAAGTTTGTGGGTAGTTTTGGTTGTGGGTGAGTGATTATCGATATCCGATATTTCAAACTGTCTTTAAACTATCACTGTTGTAGCCGGCACAGAACGATTCACAAGGCGTGTGCTCAAGACCTACTCTTTTGGAAACTGATTTGAAAACTTTACTGTAGGGTATTAACTGGAATATATATATGTATATTATTTAAATTATCATGTTACTATCGTATCCAAAAAACGAGTTTCATGATTAGTACTAAACAAAAATAGTTTTAAAACTTTTTTTAGGTATTGTGGATACCACGATCTGCCTCAAATGAGAAACAACTGATATCTGGTTCTGAAGTCTGCTTTTGATTCGAAGTGTTCCCGTGAGAATTGAGCGAGACACGGAGCTATATAACCCCACCGGATGTCGGCCAGTATTTCCATCCGAACTGGTTTTAGTGACCTTTCGACTCTTATAACTTTTTTAGCCGGCACGCTATCAACGTCGATTCATCATCTCTATTAAAATGTTGTAATAACGGTGTCTACGAAAATTCATTTCGCTGGGAATTATTCCGCAGATAAAACCTAAAATGACTGCGATATCTATGGGTTTCAATACAAATCTAGTTGGCTCCTTTGCTTAGATCATGATGAAATCGAATTTATGTTGCGGCCTTAAAGTTTATCTTTTAATTTTCCTAAAAAAAGTTTGTATGCTTTGTAGTTTTTCTAAATTATGTATAAATTTTAGTTTTCATAAGATAATAATGAATGAACAACAAACAAAACAAACAATATTGGGAGACACGAGACAAGATAAAGGCACTGCTGATAAATTATTTTTTTCTCTTGCTATATACAGGCATGTACTGTATACATTAGTTAGATAATTTTTTGATTTTCCTAAAATATTGGCATCAAAACAGCAAAATATTTAAGTTACCGAAATTGAAACCGGAAAATTTAAACGATTCCGGAATTAAGAGTATTTTTAAACCCTGATTTCGAACATCGGCTACTGTAAAAACATAAAAGGTACGATTTACAGAACATGCCCAAAGATTTCAAAAGGGACGATTCGAAAATATCAACCGAAAACGAGTTGCAGAACATGACTGAATTATATAGATATGAAGCGAAGACGATTTACGAACTCTACGATCAAAGATAAATTTTCAGTTTGACATTAATAACTTGGGTGCAAAATTAAAAATTTTACGTTATAACTCCTACCACTCAGCTCAATCTTCTTATATCGATATCTGGGAGACACAAAAATAACGTATGTAATTATTGTAGATTACCTGCAGCATAGACGCCAAATTTGTATCATCTCCAAGTGTAAATATGTGTTTCAAATAACCATAGTAGTCCAGTAAAAACAATAATACACCTTGGCTGAAAAAAGTAAAATTTATATAAAACGATATACCTGATATATTCTATCGCACAACTAGACGTAAGGGGCCCTAACTCAAAAATCTCGATATCGGTACCATTCCCACAACATCCGGTTCTATCATACCCGTATAACTCGGGTTTTACCCAACCAAGAGCTATTATTTCGATGTAACTATCCTATCAGTGCTCTTTTTTAATTTATGCATATCATGGCTCTCTTCCCCACCAGAGGGTGGCTCGATCGTCTCGTACGCTGATTGCACGATTTTGGCAACTGGCCCTTCTGTCGATTAAGAATTAACTTCTATCTTTCGCCGACTTAGACGGTGAACATGGAATTAGACGTCTATCGACGGCATCAAGCTTCCGATTGTACTACATCCATAAATGTTAGTGGTGAAGTTTGATAATATGCTCACCTTTGCTGATCATAAAACCGCGATCGCCACCAAGGTACAAAGCCGCAACAAAAATTCTTTTTATGGGAAATTTCTTTTTCTCAACAACAAACGATGTTAATATTTATTCCAAAGTTACTCTGTTGTACACTCTCCGTATACGGCTCATAATTTTTATCACATCGGAATCATAAACGCCTCTATACCATCCTATAGACATATTTAGGACTCATATCGGACTCCTAAAGTATGAGCTACTACAGCACTTGCAAATCGAAGCAACCGTTCAATTTACGCTTGACTTTTTCATCTGTAGCAACAGATGGCTAACACAAAAGAACGTAGAGCATATAGCAGGATCAACGCGACGAATAGTGGGAAACATTATACCATCACTTCGCGGCAAGGTATTTCACCACTGGAAGCATTTGATTTTAATTCGCGAGTTTTAAATCTAATAGCACTGTTATTTTTATACAATACATATTCACTAGCTTAGACGGTGAAGCGTCATTTCAAGAAGAAAAAACCCAACAAGCATTTCCGTTAACATTTTTAAAAATAATGTAAAGTAAACTTGCTACAATTAGCGATATGGAAGCTTTTTCGGTTTTAATTTATTTGGAAGTTTCAAGCAAATTTTTTATAAACTTCAAGAACGAACTCTTATAAATCATTTAGCCTTAAAAGTGAAATGCTAATTTTTGCAAAAAGTGCAGAAAAAATATTTGTAAATTTTTTTCTGTTCAACTTAAAACATTTTAAATTCTTTTCAAAAAAAATTTAAATGAGAATGACGACGAAATCAGACCTGTTAAATTCCCATTAGAATTTTCAATCATTAATGATTATTTTAATCGTTTTCAATTACTAATTGATTAGAATTGGAAAAAATTAAAAAATAAAATCTAAAATAGTCAAAAGTAATAAAAAAATGGTTTGGTTTTTGGTTTTTTTTGTTGATATTTTTGATTGTTTTGCTACATATATCGTTGTAAGAAAAATAACAGTATATTGCACGCGCATGCTAATATGTATACAACAGTACATTTGGGAGTATTTTTAAGATGTAGTCGTGAACCGTGGCAGCCTCCGTGATGTGGTGGTTGTGTGCAAGCCTACCACACCGAAGATCCCACATTCAAATACAGGGGCAGGGAACATCAAAATGTTGGGAAAAAGTGGTTTTAAAATAGGGTCGCCCTCTGCAGTGGAATCGCGCAAGTGGTTCTATGTAGAATAGATAGCAGTTTGGATAGTGCTTTCTTGTAGATACTCCATGGAGTTACAACTTTAGAAGTACTCTACCGTAGTGTTCCATGGAGTACTCAGAAACAAAATGAGTAGGGGGTGCCGTCATAACACATCGCTATGCAAATTGTATATGGTCCCTATTTCCATTATCAAATCGGATTCCAGAAAATTGATTTTTCGGCTCAGCCGAATTTGTGTGCGTACTTTATAATACAACACTTGAGAAAAGTGTTACTTTCGCATTTGTTCGCCGAAAAATGTTCAACTATGGTTTATTTCTTTCTGATAATAAAAGGTTTCCTATATGGAGCCTGGAATTGAAAGGAGTTAATTATAGGCAATATTCTTTAGATAAAACCTTTTGCTGAAATGATTTTTTCGGACTTGAGGTTATATTCGCCATAAGAGACAGCCTTACGCAAAGATGGCTATGCTTTTTGATAAACGACTTTATCATAGAACATTTAACTGAATATAATGCCATTTTACTGTACGATTGGAACAATCAACCTTGCCGCCGCTTCCTTTATTTCCTACAATCGACTAGACGATTTTTTCCGGATTCCGGTCCAGAGTTCACGTGCTATAATTGCATATGTATATATATGTCTAATTTGTATAAAGACGAGCTTTATACATCGCTCATACATACTACATATTTCCATGTACGGGCATATGTTTGTCTGAAACAATACAAAAAAATTTCTAAAACAATTGAAAAAAATCTTTTTTGATGGTTTTTGATTATTTTTTGATTTTTCTTGATCTTTTTTTAAATCATAAAAAATTATGATTGTTTTTTGAAAATAATAACTAAAATAGTCTGACAAGTGTACCCAACACAGCGGGTTTAAATAATACGTAAATATAAAAGTTTAAATTTATAGTAATTCGTTTAAGCTAAATTCATAACAAGGACATGTAATTTAATTACACTGATGAAGCTAACGCGCTTAGCGAAACGTTGGGCCATAACAGTAGAGTTTTATTCAGGGTTTGAAAATGCTTAACTATTTTCAAGTATTTCAAAATTACTTTTACTCGAGTTTTGAAAATCATTCAGCAACTAAAAATAAGCAAAGTAAAAAAATTTTTTTTTTTTTCATTTTACTTCAGCAGTAAGTTGAACGGCAACGAGCTTCAGCAATCAGCAGAAAAAAAAGTTGAGAATTTTGCTGAGGCTTTAAGCTATTAGCTTTTTATATTTAAGTTTTTTCATTTTTCATATGTTTCAGTTTTTTCACAGCCGAATTTATGTTTCGAATTGCTGACTGAAAGATAGTAAAACTAAAATTTTTTAGCTTTTTTCAACAGCTATTTCAAAATTTCATAGGGAAATACAAATAATTATATGATGTCCCTATGACGGAAGAGCAACAAATTCGGGGATTTTACAAATTGCGACAACTGTTTCAGTAGAACAACAACTGCTTTCCAACCCGGAATAAATATCACACGATCTGGCCGAAAATTTTACTTAAAGAAATGCGAAATAATGATTCGTAAGGGACCAGCATATTTTAAATATAAATAAATTGACTTTTCCGATACATCAAGAACCTACAAAGATGGTAATAAATCAGTAACTATGTAGGTATTTCAACAAAGGATTGATTATTCGCAAATTGAACAGCAATGGATTATTATGGAAATGAACTTAAACGGATTGTACCTATTGTAAAATTTTTGACATCGAGATGGCTTTCATTTCGCGGTGACAAAGAAAACCTAAGATCTCTTGATAAAGGAAATTGTTTGTTTATCTACTTTCTTTGTCTATTCTAACAAAATAGTGTTCTCGCAAAGTCCTAGGGGCCCCATTATCAATACCAATAGGTTAAAGACCGGTGGCCGTCATAGTGTGGTTTTATTATGCGAGGCTCAGTTGGAAGAAGTTTTTATATTTCGAATCCCAAGCCTAACGTAATATCTGTTATGCAGGGAATAATACTTCGTTTGTAACTCGTCTTACTTTTGTTTTTCCATATACACATCCGTACATATGTCTTTCGGATGTAAGTATTACAAAAAGGCATATAACAATCGAAGGAATTGCACCAGTACGATCAGAACATCGTATAATTATTTGTATTTCCGTATGAAATTTTGAAATAGCTGCTGAAAAAAAGCTAAAAAGTTTTTGTTTTACTATCTTTCAGTCAGCAGTTCGAAACATAAATTCGGCTGTGAAAAAACTGAAACATATGAAAAATGAAAAAACTTAAATATAAAAAGCTAATAGCTTACAGCCTCAGCAAAATTCTCAAGTTTTTTTCTGCTGATTGCTAAAGCTCGTTTCCGTTCAACTTACTGCTGAAGTAAAATGAAAAAAAAAAAAATTTTTTTTACTTTGCTTATTTTTAATTGCTGAAATATTTTTGAACTATTAATGTAGGCTACAAGCACATTTTCGAATCTAACAAAAAACTGATTTCTAGTTAAGCTAAAAATTTCAAACGTTTGCTATTTTTCAGCCAGCAATTCAAACCCTGGTTTTATTGACTTACACTGCAGCAAAAATGTTGGTCAATAAGCCTATATCCAAATCACTCATTAAAATAATCATTAAACCCCGAAATCAATTGGTAATCAATCATTAATATGCTTTTCCAAAAAATAATCAATCAAACCGGTAATAATTATGATTATTAATCATTACTTAACCGGTCTGGACGAAATAAATTTATAAAAAGCTTTCTTTATAGGCTTACATTAATAAGATTTTAATCAAGGTACCGTTTTGTTTATAAAACTCTTATTTTCAAACGTTTTTTAAACGAAAAAGCGGCACTTTGTAAGTTTAATATTTGTTGGGAAGGCATATTCACAAATGTATTTTTTTTTATTTGGCAATTTTTTTTCGAAAAAATCCATTAAAACACAGTGGTCCGTAGTCATAGTCAAATTAAAATAGAGTTTTATCTGCTCAAACATTATTCTAAAATAAACATCATTTTATGTCTGTCATAGTCAACTTAAAATACATTTTATGTCTAAGACGGAGTTTTAATTTTAAAATGACATTTTAAAATCATAGTATGTGTCTATGGGTGTGATTGTGGCGTTGCTTACTCCAAGACATATACCATACCATAGTATACTACGGTTTGTGAATAAAATAGTTGACACAGTTGCAAAACATAAACAATTTATTCATACCACCAATCAATTAAATTTTTTTTCATAAGGGGACCCTGTTACATTTCATTATAGCTAAAATATTTGTTTAATATGACTGTGATTGACCATTATTTTAAATGTCTTTTTAAGTTAAGTAAACATTTTAATTAAAACGCGTGCTAAGCAACGACTATGAATAAGGGCCAGTAGATTTAAGCATTTCCCGACTAGGTACTATGATGAGTTACCTACCAGTGATTTGACAGCGGCCACTCACATTCGCTGTTGGACCTTCTTATTGCTCTACGTTCTTTGCTGCTGCTACACAAACCCAATTACTGGATTTGTGAATGAGCAATTTTAACACCCAAAAATGAATAGGCAGTGGCCATTGACAATAATTTTCTGTCCCAAATCGTAAGAAGTGAGACAGGGATAGGCATACAAGCCTCTTAGTAACTTATCGCCGCAATTTTGCAACGGAACGAGACTTAAAGTAAACATAAATTATAATATTCGAATAAATGATATTCGAATTTTTTGAAACGAATATTATTAAATTATTATATTGTATTTATTCGATTATTCGAAAATAGCCCCACTACTAATATAAAACAGTTTGGCTTTACTCTTATTTAAAGAGCCCCTAGTTCTGAAGGATATAGAATTTCCAATTCTCACAGAATTGTTGAAAAATATCCTAGTCGATGTTATAAAGTTATGTGAAGGCCCGGTTAAATCCTTTGAGAGCTGAGATTTTGGAAATATTAACTTCTTATAAAGATAGTTAGGTGTCTTAGTTGTAATAAGCCGCTAAAAAAAAGTCCGGGTAAATTGACTAATCATTTTACGCGTATCGTTTATGCAGAGTCTACCTCCTTAATAATAGCTTCCAAAGTAACAATATTGACCCAACGAAATTACTTAATCATTCCTTTTACGATATCCGACGGATGCCTTCTGCAGGGAATGCGAATCGAATTTCAATGAAAAGCTATTCTCATAATAAAATAAGTGGATAAATCAGTTCGTGGAATCATCCCATAACCGCAATCGAATCGCCAGAGCTGCCATTTGTTCTAACTGCGATCCGGTGAAAATCTGATGCGGATTCGACATACATTTTTCAAAATTGTGAATTAAAATAAATTAAGATGGAATTTAATAAGAGGCAAATTATTTCTTTTTGAATAAAATTATATGCACTAATTGTATTGTCCACCAGAAGCCGTCCCGAAAACCGGGAGCAGTTCGCTTTATTGGTTGAGCAAATGAAGCTCAACGAGAATATCAGCTCAAAAATATATCCAAACAGCCGTTAGATGTTGTGGTAATCTATTGGACAAACCTGAGCACAGATTTGAATGCGTTGGGACCACCAACAAAAGGCTTTGCTATTCTAATGTGCAACTACGAGATTCCATTTGTTCAACGTCATTCATCTATATATTTATCCATTTTTTACACAATTCACATTCCATTTCACCAAGAAGTTGTTAAAATACTTTCGAAACTGTTGGTTACCATTTTAAGCATGTAATCTTTGCCAGCTGTATTTTGGTAACTTCCTTCAGCTAAGACTCGAAGGCATAAATACAGGTTTTGTTGATTGCTCTCGACATAATCACTGGAAGAATTGGACTGCAAATTAGGCCCAAAATGTGCATCTTTCTATTTTTATTTAATCGAAATTGCCTAACGAACCTTTGAAGCAAAAAATTTGTGAATTTAGTTTGCTTTGTTTATCATTCATTCCACTTACTCAATATCGGCCAGGTCGAAAATTTTAAGTGCTCTATCCCTCAAAAACCGCTTGACACATGCTGCATTATTTTCCGCTTCATTTAAGTTGAAATAAATTGCAATTAAATCCAGTTTTCCTCAAATAAATTTGTTCCAAACATAAATGAATCATAACTGACAATGCAGTCAAACGTCAAAAATCTTTTGACACAATCCGCTGCGTGAGTCGGTAAAGCAGGTATCCGACGGTTATGGTAATAGCGTACACTTCGCCAAGCGAGGGGAGTGCGAATCGGATGACACTCGCGGGAGTGGCATTCGTCGGTTACCGTAATAGGCATGAAAGATTTTGAAGTTGTAATTAATTCTCTAAAAATTTAAATTATTAGCCCTGATACTAATATAGATATAGTTTCGATGGACTTTAAGGCACATATCAATGAAAACTGATATTTGGGATACAACATCGAAAATAAAATATGTGAGATGAAAAATTCAAGTCATGTAAGCACGGAATCCGAAGAAACTTTGAGAAATACATGTACCAATTTCGTAGTTGTTTTTATCAACAAACTTAAACAAAGGTATACCTGTATTTCTACATATATTTATTCATACATATTAATATTATTGAAAAATGTCAATTTTGCAGGTTGCTAGATAATTTTGATACCATTAAGAAAGTGAACATGTTTTCAGTTTACAATGTTTTACGCTCAAATCATGATAAGATATCCTTAAACATTTTAATTACAAACCTGATATCATAGACAAAATAATAAATCAGCATAACAGAATAAATTTTATAAAATGGAACAACATAAATAATACGACGCAACACGTATACGAATGTAGGTGGTAACAAAATGTTTTCCAAACTGGCGGAATTTGCGCTGGTCAAATGCAGATGTGGAAAGGTTATTCAGTCAGGTGATATTGGTGAAAACAAAGCTACGCAATAGCATTCACTTAAATACTATAAATGCTATCTTAAGTATAAGGTAAATTTTTAATTAAGAATTATTCCAAAATTGTATATTAAAAATAATAAATTTTCAGATATGGGCTTAAAAGGAGCAATAAGTGTTGCACAGACTACGAAATTCCAAAAACATATTTAAAGCTGATTGGGACACATAAAGTGTATGAAAGCAAAAGCATTGATTATACTAACAATTAATCGGATGATATTTTGTATGAACTTTTTGTTTAAGCTTTTCAACTTAATTTTCAACCAATTTTTAAATAAATTTTTCGATTGGATCTGAAAGTACAGTATCGATATACTGCATATAAAAATAGCACTTGCTAAACTTGCTATGACTTTTATATTTATGAGCCGATTTGCAAAGTATGTTTTTATTTTTCGTTTTATGTTTAGATTTTAGCGGTTTTCTGGCGGTTTTTTACAAAAATTTGGCGTTTTTCACTCGGAGATAGTTGGCAGCACTAGTCGTATGCAACATGTAGGTGCACTGTAATAATATTTTAGTAATAGAAGCGAACAAGTTTGAAGATTATATGATTATTCGCTAAAACAAAACAGAAAATAAAAGAGTTGCATAATTCATAAGAAAGGAGCGTAACTTATATATAGTATATACATAGAAAAAATCATAAAAGTTCGATTTTATTTTATGTTCCAGAAAATATGGAAAATCACGTTTAATTTAAATATCATAATGAGATGGGACAACTGGGTATAAACAAAGCAATGGATATTATTTCAAAAAGTTATTGGTTTGCTCTTATGAAACAAAAAGTTATAGTTCATATTCAAAATTAAAATATAAGTTTGTCAAGTTTATTATGAGCCACCCTAGCACAACAATTTTGGAAAAAATTATTAACAGTGCCAGTCACGTATGATACAATTAAAATTAAAGCTAAATGTTCTAAGAGTTCTAACATATAACATAAAGAGGGGAAGAAAAAAAAAAAAAGAAAAAAGATAAATAAATAAAAGAGGAAAACAGGAAAGATAGGTGGAAAAGGAAATTACAATAGTTGAATAACTTAATGACTATAATAAGGAAATGAGGAAATACATATACAACAGAGCTGGAATAATTAGCGATTATTGTAATAATTGGTAACTTCTTTTCTAAAAAGCAGTGGATTTGTAAGAAGCCTTAATCTGGATGGTAGTGAGTTCCAAAGACGAACCGCATTAATGAAAAATTGACGCTCGGATGTCAGAGTTCTGTGTTTAGTGTAAACAAGCCATGTAGACCTTGAAGACTGTAGAAACTGAAGCCTTTGATATAAATAGTTCGGTTCCTTTATATGAATTATTTTGTGTATGAACAGCAGAGTTCTGACTTTTAACAAATTGTCGAAAGAAATGTTTAACAATTTTTCAGCATACGCAGACACATGGTCAGATCGGTTTAGCCCAAATACATATCTGGCAATGTTGTTATAAATAACATTAAGCTTGTTTCTACATAAAGGCCCGGTTTTTCAGTCCATGGTTAAGCTCAGTTTAAACTAAGTTTGCTTAAACTCGACATAAATTTAAACTCCAGTTAAACTGCAAAGCGGCTTTTCAGTGTGAGTTTAAGGCCGCTTTTAATATTTGCTTTTTATACGGCAACATTGGTTTTTTCTTTATCTAGATACGGCAACAGATAATATTTGTATACATATTCAACGCCATTGCTTCTCCTCAGTATTGTAATAGTTAGCATTTCGCCAAATTCTGCATCACTATAATCATTTTCGTCAGATGATATATCCAGTATTTAATTAAATATAAAAATATCGTCCTTTCTTAATTCAATTGCGTTCAGCTTATTGTTTCGCAACCAAAACCATATTTATGCATATTTATGCAAAACAGCTGACAGGTTAACTAGAGTTTAACCCTGCCGAATTGACCGCTTAAACTACGTTTAAACTTCGTTTAAAGTTGACTGAAAAACTGCGCAACAAGTTTAAGCTTAGTTTAACTGACAAATTGAGTTAAACTTGTACTGAAAAACCGGGCCAAAGAGTCACAACTAGCATAAATCTCACAACCATACAGTAGCGTGGGTATCAAGTACGCTTTAGCAAGAACAAGTCTGATGTGTAAAGGAGTGAAATACTGAGCTAGCCATAGTGTGCGGAGCATTCCATACACTTTGCCAATTGCACTAAAAATGTGATTATTCCATGTCAGAGTTTTGTTGAATACTAAACCGAGATTTTTCGCAGTATCAACATATTGTATAACAGAACCGCCCAGCATCACTTTATCCAGGTCTTGTGTAATGAAGGATTTTCTGCGAATGACAACACATTTAGATTTTCCAGGATTAATTGATAAACCATTTGCAGATGCCCATGCACCTACTCGCATCAGGTCGGAATTGAGTTCATTTAGACACGTACGAATACGATCAGGTGGACAGGATATATACAATTGGACATCGTCAGCATAAGTATGCACATTGCAATGTTGCAGGGTATTAGGTAAGTCATTAACATATACTACAAACAACAAAGGGCCTAGGATTGAACCTTGTGAACACCCCTGAGCACAGGTACGACATTAGACGTTTTGCCTCCAGCACATACAGCCTGCGATCTGTCAAGTAAGACCTAATCAAAGCAACGGCATGACAGGAGAAATTAAACAGGTTTTTCAGCTTGCAACATAAAAGCTCATGATCAACCGAGTCAAATGCCTTGGAATGGTCGAGAAGAGTAAGAAAAGCTAGACTACCATCAATTTCCATCCGAATGCTTTCGATTACTTCCAAAAGTGCCGAAATGCAACTTCGTTTCGGTCTGAAACCAGACTGATGGTCCGTGAGAAGTCGGTTTGCATGAACATATGACATAATCTGTTTATGCATGATACGCTCCATAACTTTTGATAGAAAAGGCAA
Organism: Merzomyia westermanni; assembly: GCA_949987695.1. NCBI lineage: Eukaryota > Metazoa > Arthropoda > Insecta > Diptera > Tephritidae > Merzomyia > Merzomyia westermanni. Next base: position 160,627,476 of record OX465289.1, on the reverse strand, counting down.
GATAGCAATGGGCTTGAATTCATTATTTTTCTTATGCACAGGAATAATCTTAGCGACTTTCCAGCACGTCGGAAAAACACAGGTCGTTAGAATAGAGTTTACTAGGCAGGTCACGTGAGGCAAAATCTTTGGCAGGATAATTTTAAGAAACTTGGCACTGGTTCCATCAAAACCAATAGCGTTGGACTTGACAGAAAGGATGGCTTCAACTACGTCACAGTCATCAACACCCACAAATTCAAGAGGACTGATGCCATCATTTACAAGGTCAGAATAACTATAGAGACGTACAGGAGGATTAGATACAGGCAAGGAAACAAAATTTACGTTCATTTCATCTAAATTAGAGAAAAGAGGATCTCTTTCCTTAGTCTTTCCTACGCCAATTGTCCTTATAGTATTCCAAGTTTGGCGCGAGTTCATAGCAAGGCTAAACTTCTCATTGTAAAATAAAGTTTTCGCTCTTTTAATTGCCTTCGTTACAGTGATTCGGGCCGACTTAAATTGTTTTAATGTTTCAGCAGTTATATCCAAAGAAAACAAAACATTTCTGCTTTAAGGGCCGTTTGCTCAATGTCTGATTAACTGCTTAATAAATACTTTATCTGAGGTAGGCCCAAAAACCATTTACCCAATGTCTAACAGCCACTTTCATAAAACCGGTTAAGCCTAATCGGTGGTTAATTTGACAGATAACCGTGCAAAATACGTCAATTAAACCCCGGTTAACGGCTTTTATGAAAGCGGCCCTGATTATCGACGATGCCCTGATTATCTTCTGATAAAAGTTATCAAAGGATGGACCTCTGATTATGTTGTTAACAAAAAGTGACAGCTGAAAGTAAAAGTCTGATTTTGTGATAAATTGTTTTGCTAACAAACTCTGCTAGTAATAGAATTTAGAAATATAGTAATATCCATATAAAGAAATATCACAACCGAAGTTTGTACGCCAAAATGGTTCGTTTAAAATTGCAAACAGAGCAGCTGTCACTTTTTATTCTTTTGTGAATTTTTTCCAAAAACGTTCACAATTACCAATTTGTCATGATAACTTAATCAGACTTTTGTGTAACCGAAAATGTTATTCTGAGGCAAGCCATGATTAGGCTATCATGTAATAAAGTTTATCATAACCAGACATTGAGTAAACGGGCCTTAAAATTTATTTTCGATCGTATAGTCGTCCTAAAACGATAGTTTTTGATAGAGGTAGTTGTTTTACTTCTGGTGAATTCTTTGATTTATTTTGAAAGAAGAGAATACTAGTATTGTTAAGATAGCAACAGGCTCGCCGCAAGCAAATGATCAAGTTGAGAGGATAAATAGAAGTTTAGCTCCGATGATTTGCAAAATTGTTTTGTTCGGATAAAAACGTTTATTGGGACAATGTTATAGAAATTGTAGAATTCGTGTTGATTAGCACTTTACATAGAACTATAAAATAATATCCTAGTGTAATCTTGTTTGGGGTTAAACAACGAAGCAAATTGTTAGATGTTTTGAAGGTAACTTTAGTTGATTTGGAACAAGCTCGGGAACCAAGATCTCTTTGTGATATTAGAAATAGTGCTGCTGAAAATAAAAAAAAGTTGCAAAAGTATAATGAAGGATACGTAAATAATAAGAGGAAAGCTCCAATTATATTTCGAAAAAGACACTACGTAATGCTTAAACATTTTTATTCACTTATTTGGTGTACACAAAAAGCTTATCCTGAAATTTAAAGGACCATACTTGGTAGATAAAGTACCATATATGGTAGATAAAGTATCGTTATGTGGTGAAAGATGTTGTAGGTTTTCAACAATCTAGACCAAGTGGAGAACAATTTGCGATCCCTTAGCGTTTCTTATTGGCGTCAACTGACAAAGGATAGTCAGGTGGCGAACTTTGTTGGAAGGTAAAAATCGTTTAGACCGCTAAACAAACAGCTATTAAGGGCTGTTGCCTTATATACGTATGTATGTGGGCTATTGGTAATATGCTTCCGTGGTTTCCAAGGTATGAGAAAAATCAAGATAAGTAGGGAGATCAGGAGATCTAAAATGTCAGGATGGTCGAATAATACTTGCTCATTTAGTTTTAATTGAGATAAATTGATTCGGGGATCAGGTGATCTTAATTGTCAGGATGGTCGAATTGTAGAGTGTTTGTATATTTGTACTGTGTTACATTATTTGTTTTTATATTTAACTCTTTTCGGCACAGATTTTTTTTTACAAAGCTAGAAACACAAATTCTAATATAATCTTGTGAACAGGGTCAAATTTAAAGATAGGTGCATTTTTTTTTTATATATATAAAAGGGGGGGTCCATTATAAGGTGGTTAGCTATGGTAAGGAGGATGGGGTAGTGTGCAGAAGTCCACGCAAGTCGGGAAAGTTTCTGATCGCCATTCACCTGGGAATGGCTAGAGCGATTCTTTTGCATGCGGTTCAAGCAGCTCACTACTTCCGGGCTTTGCGCCCAAATATCCTCTGGGTAACCACCGAACACCCGTTTGGTGGTGAGCTAAACGTGAGAAGGCGACAACCTGGTAAGGCCACTCCGACATAATCGGTTTAAGGGCTTGCTGGAAGATACAAACTGCAGCGTCCGATCACCATGTGGTGCGGCTGCTAGCGGGCGTCTGTCTTGGATCAAGCGACTCGCTATACAAACGTGTAATAGAATTCAACTTCCCGTGAAACGGGTTGTGCGTTGGGTTTGGGACCCACCACATAAAACAACGTTCCAATGAAATTCAACAACAAAGCCTCGGATATGAGAACCCCTTTTTTAGATGACAACACCCGCAAACGAAATAAGGATTATGAGATAAGGGCATGTACCTGGAATGTCCGGTCCCTTAATGGGAAAGGTGCCGCTGCCCGGCTGGTTGAGGTCCTGAGGAAAGAAAAAGCAGACATCACCGCCATACAAGAGATGCGATGGACGGGGCGAGGAAATACGATCAGAACACCTTGTAACATCTACTGGAGTGGGCATGAAGACAAGCGCAGATTCGGCGTGGGATTTGTGGTGGGAGAGAGACTCCGTCACCGAGTAGTGTCGTTCACACCCGTGAACGAGCGTCTCGCCGCAATCCCCATAAAAGTACGATTTTTCACCATATCGTTTATCTGCGCTCATGCACCGACGGAAGAGAAGGACGACGTGGAAAAGGATGGATTCTACGAGCGCCTGGAAGAAGCATACGAGCGCTGCCCCCGTCATGATATCAAAGTCGTGCTTGGCGACTTTAACGCTAGGGTGGGTAGGGAGGGTGTATTCGGCCCCACTGTCGGGAAGTTCAGTCTCCACGATCAGACTGACTTCGCCAAATGTCATATCCATCACTAGGTTTATGCACAAGAAGATCCATCAGACTACATGGCTGTCCCCCGATCGAAAAACACGCAACCAGATCGACCACGTTGTGATAGACGGACTTCATGCTTCCAGCGTTTTAGATGCTCGCACAATACGAGGACCTAACATCGACTCTGATCACTACCTAGTCGCAGCCAAGATTCGTACCCGCCTCTGTACGACAAAACAGGCGCAACAAAAAACGCAGGGAAATCTGGACTTCGAAAAGCTGCAATCGCAACAGACCGCCAATTATTTCGCAGATGGCCTCTCACACCTGCTCTCCGAGAGCACAATTCAACCTAGTGCAATGCATGAGCAGTGGGATCATATCCCAGGAGCACTCCGTACCGCAGCCGAAGAAGTAATTGGATTCCGGCGAACGCGAAGAAACAATCGGTATGATGATGAAGAGTGCCGCGCTGCAACGAAAAAAAAAGGACGAAGCCTACAAGGCAAGCTGAGATCGAATGCAACGAGGACTGTGTGTGAACACTACCGCTAGTTGAAGAGGGAAGCGAAGCGGCTTTTCCGGGCGAAAAAAGAGAGGCAGAAAAGCGTGAAATAAAGGAGCTTTAGATGCTGGCCAACGGGAATAATGCCCAAAATTCTATCAAAAAATTCGGCGAATGACAGAAGAAGGACGATCCTGCAAACTGTGCCAACTATCGCGGAATCAGCCTCTTGAATATCGCATATAAGGTCCTATCAAGCGTATTGTGCGAAAGACTGAAGCCTGATGTAAACAGACTGATTGGACCCTATCAGTGTGGCTTCAGTCGTGGTAAATCTACCATCGACCAGATTTTTACAATACGCCGAATCTTGAAAAAAACCCGTGAAAAAAGAATCGACACACATAATCTCTTTGTTGATTTTAAAGCCGCTTTCGATAGCACGAAAAGGAGCTGCCTATATGCCGCTATGTCTCAATTTGGTTTCCCTGCAAAACTTATACGGCTATGCAAACTTACCTTGAGCAACACCGGCAGCTCGGTCTGAATTGGGAAGCACCTCTCCGAGCCGTTCGAAACTAAACGAGGTTTCAGACAGGGTGACCCCCTATCGTGCGATTTCTTTAATTTAATGCTGGAGAAAATAATACAAGCTGCAGAACTTAACCGCGCTGGAACAATATTTTATAAAAGCGTACAACTGTTGGCACATGCTGACGATATTGATATCATTGGCCTTAACAACCGCGCCGTAACTTCTGCTAACTCCAAATTAGTAAAGAAGCGGAGAAAATGGGATTGGTGGTGAACGAGGGTAAAACGAAGTACCTTTTGGCAACCAAGCCACTGTTGGCAGCAATAATTTCGAAATAGTAAAGGACTTCGTTTACCTGGGAACTAGCATTAACACCAACAATAATGTTAGCCTAGAATTCGAAGAATTACTCTTGCAAACAAATGCTACTTCGGGCTGAGTAGGCAATTGAAAAGTAAAGTCCTCTCTCGACGAACGAAAATAACACTCTACAAGTCACTCATCGCAACCGTCGTGCTATATGGTGCAGAAGCGTGGACACTAACAACATCTGATGAGGCGGCTCTGGGAGTATTCGAGAGAAAGGTTCTTTTTCTTTCCAATTGGCGCCAGTTGGCGCAACGAAGAAACAACTGGCGAGCTATGTTGGACGGTCAAAATCGCCCGGGCGGTTAGATGACCATTTAAAGAAAGAAGAAGGGTTTTTGATTTCTCCTTGAAATTGGTTTTCGAACGCTTTTAAACTTGACTGGAGTTCAAGCTTGCTTATGTTACTAAGCAATATTTTTTTGTAAAGGAAGGTTGCGATGTTTTGAACAATATAGTTTATGTTTATTGTTATGGGACAGTGATGGCTACCGCCAATCCTAACTTTATCTATCTCTCATTTGAAGGGTGCATTGAAGTTTGCAAAAGCGAAATCTAGAACTCATCCAAATGGTAATCTTAGGTCCCTTTGAAAGGTGTAGTCCCTATTGTTTAGATTGTGGAAGGAAGATGCTTGGATCTCATCGAAAAGAAGTTTCCCTTCGGTGGAGTTTATGGAGTCACCCAAGTTGGTAAGTCTGGCATTGAAGTCCCCAATAAAAAGTGTGTTGGGATACGAATCCAAAAAGTGAAAGGTTTTTTTGTATTGCAATACTAAAATCGGAGCCGCCAATTTTGAGCGAAAAATACGCAGTGCATATCGAGCCATGTGCGCAAAAAAGACGTAAGAGCCAAAAAGAAAATTTTAGAGGTTTTTTTTAATTTATTTTACATTCAGTTTATGTATTGCCATGAAATTATGTACATAGCTTTTCTTTAGCACATCCTATATAATGCAATCAATTTTATTTTTATATATGTAATATAAGCATAATTTTTGGCGCATAGGTCTTTTTTGCCCTCACCAAATTAGCAAAGAACGTTGAAACAGTAAGAAGGTCCAACGCCGAACATCGCACGCTATCAATTCACGGGTAGGGAATTCACCGCGTGGTAAGAAATGTTGAACCAATGTAATTCTTATGGAGTCGAATTTTCTTACCGCGTGGTGAATTCCCTACCCGTGAATTGATAGCGTGCGATGTTTGGCGTTGGACCTTCTTATTGTTTCAACTTTCTTTGAAATTAGTCTACATTTTGATAATTTGGGCTGTTACCTCACACATTTTCTTTAACGAAGGTTGTTTTTCTGCACTTTTCTTTTGTTATTTCAAATTATTTGTCCTCATTTTTAAAAAGCAGCGGGTACTGGTGGATTGCCTGACGAGCTATTTAATCACGGGGGCGAGAAGCTGATAAAACGCATGCATCAGCTTCTATACAGAATATGGAAGAATGAATGCATGGCTAAATCATTCTAAGTGCTCTTTTCCTGCTGTATAGTGCAGAGGGCTGGACGCTGACAACATCTGTTGGTACGGTTCTGGGAGTATTCGAGAGAAATGGTCTTCGAAAGTTGTTTGGCCCTCTACGCGTACTGTGGCTTCGTTGGCTATGCGATGAATGAAGATGTTCCGGCCCTGAGGGACACCATTCCGAATATAGCACCAAATGAAGACCTATTTACGATCCTGTGATCTTTCCAATTTTACTCGAGCTTCCTGAGCTCGATCAATCTTAAGGTCGTGACACATTATGCTGATTTTTGGCAATTTTCTTTCCGAAGAGCTAAAGTGTTTTCTTTCATATAAAAGAAATTGCTTTCATAACCTTGTAATAGGAAAAATACAGAAATCCCCAAGAAAATATTTCTGAGGCGGATTTGGAAGTATTCGAGAGAAAGATTCTTCGAAAGATTTATAGACCCATACGCGTTGGTGACGGCGAGCTATATGCTATAGTCCGAAGAATTTAAACCCATTGTATGGATTGGCTAGACCATGTTGTGCGAATGAAGATGTTCCGGCCCAGAAGGTATTTGTATCGGCACCCACCGGTGGTAGCAGAAAAAGAGGGAGACCACCACTCCGATGGAAGGACGAAGTGGAGACCGATTTGTGGCATTTAAAGAAGAAGGAGGGTTGAAAAGGTGAGTTCTACTGTAGAAATGGAAACGGGGAGAGTTGCAAACATTTGTAGCAATTTGTATAAGTTATGAAATTACTTTTTTTCACAGCTCCGAAGTGCGTAAAATACAGTTTTTGGCGGAAGATTATTTCACTTTAAAAACCTTCTCCATAAATTGGGTTCGGTCACTATATTTTGGCTTTGGACAAGTGGTTCATAAAATTCAGCAAGCTTAATTAAATTTCTCTCATTTTCTTCTCTGTGGTTTGTTGAAAAACCGAAACGAAATCTCTTAAGATAGTTTTATGTTGAGTAAATCGAGTATCTATTTCCATTATTAGATATATGATCAATATATCATCAAAAATAACACGCCTCAAATGGCGCGATTTTCTCTGATTAAAGAAATTGAGGATCTCAAATCGGATAATGCCCGCATATTGTTGCTATTAAATTCGCTTGTTGACGAAGTTCGTTTGCTGAAGTTGAGCGTAAGTGGAAATAGTGGGAAAGATGCTAACATTGCGCATTCTCTTAATCATCTATCCGCCGCTACTAGTACTACTGTAATTACCAACAACATTGCCGCTGCTGCTAATAATGATAATAATATTAGTGCTGCTACGGATGATACGGATGATCTCGCTCTTGCGGCTACCGGTGAAAATTACATCGCGCCTCAAAACGTTCAAGGTGAAAGCAATTTTGTTGAACCTGCCGTTGATGCTCCTATTCCACACGTAATTCTGGGTGGAAAACTACTGATGGGCGTAAGAGGAGGAAGCAGAGAAACAACCGACTGCAAATTCAAAGCTCAGAGGCGAATAATAATAATAATAGTAATAATAGGCATAATAATCGAATGCCGACTGTTGTAGGCACTAGCGCAAATGCAGACTTGGCTGTTGCGCGACGTGATATCGTGACGCCCACTATTTGGTTGCATATCTCGTCTTTTTCAAATTCTGTATCTGAGGATAATATTATTGATTACCTTGCTCTTCATGCTTCGATTGATAAAAAATTGCTTACTTGCCATAAGTTGGTCAGAAAGGATGTGGATCCGCATACGCTAAAATGGGTAAACTTTAAGCTTGGTGTGCCTGAAGACATTTCTGACATGATTTCAAAGTCAGAAATCTGGCCGGCTAATGTCAAGGTTCAGCCGTTTCGTTCCTTCCGCACCAAGCGCGTTGCCACCTGATGTCGCAGCTCATCCTAAGCCCTATTCTCCCACTAATGCTCGCGATAATTTCTTGGTTTTTATCATAACGCTAGCGGGCTGCGACGAAAGCATTAGAAATTAGCCGTGAAACAGCAATTCACGAGTATGATTTAATTGCATTCACAGAAACATGGCTTAATGATAAGCTTCTATCATCTGAGTTTTTTGATGATTATTATGCTGTGTATCGGCAAGATCGTTGTGCAGCGTCTACTGGTCAAACAAGGGGAGGTGGAGTTCTACTTGCAGTCAGAGCTGATATTAGTAGCACTCAAATCACTTTAAACTCTTTTAATAGTTTTGTGGAGCAAATCTGTGTTCAAATTAAATTTTCTTATCATAAGTCAATATTTGTTCTTTTATCTTATATTCCACCATCTAGCGGCATTGAAATCTATCAAATGCATCTAGACAATATTTCGTTTATATATGAAAGCTTAAAAAATGCGGACGACCAAATTATAATTCTTGGCGATTTTAATTTAGGTAACATTTCATGGTCGCATTATGACAATAATTTAGTGCCAACCAATGTTAAATCGGATACCGAGATTTTATTATGCAATTCTTTATTTTCAATGGGATTTTATCAATACAACTGTATTTTAAATGATAATGGCCGTATCTTGGATCTTGTTTACGCATTCAATAATGAACTAAACATATCCTGTTGAGAATGCCTATCGCCATTGTCTGGTAATAGTATTCACCATAAGGCTATTGTTATTAGTTTTAAGTTCTACAACTTTGCATCGAACAGCGCTGCCTCGCAAGTAGTTTATGACTTTGCTAAAGCTAACATTTACGCTATCAATAATGTTCTTAATTCTGTCAATTGGTCCATTCTTAACTCTTGTGATAATCCTTGCGATTCATATGAACTATTTCGTAGTAAGTTACTTTACTGCACTTCGAACTTTGTCCCTGTAAAAAAGTCTGTTTCACGCAATAAGCCACCGTGGTTTCATACTCGGTTATGTCATCTGAAAAATTTAAAGAATAAAGCTCATAAAAAATTTAAGTTGTCCAATTCTGCGGCAGATACCTACGCTTAACAAATTTAAAAAAGGAGTACCATTGCCTTCACAAATTTTTATACAATCGTTACATATCTAATGTGGAGTTGGACCTTCAAAGCAACCCAAAGAAGTTTTGGGTTTTTATCAATAATAAACGGAAAACTAATGGTTTTCCAACTAGTCTCGAGTATGACGGTGTGGTATCGGAGAGTCCCTTGGAAGCGTGCAATCTCTTTACAAAATTTTTTCAAGAGGTATATGAGAACAGTGATTGGATTCCTGATACTGACTCTGAATTTTTCGACCCAATTGTCAGCTCAAATTCTATTTCAATCTTTGATATTTCTTCAGATGACATCTCAGAAGCAATATCAAACTTAACATCTAGTACTAGTCTTGACCTTGAGGGACTTGCTCCGGTATTTATAAAAATGTTTAGTGATGCTATTAGTCTCCCACTGTCATTGCTTTTCAGTGCTTGCCTAAAAAAAGGTACATTCATCGATTCTTGGAAAATTTGTACAATCTCGCCAATATATAAGTCTGGTAATCGTAACAACATTAAAAATTATAGACCCATTGTAAAACAATGCATATTTGCCAAAATATTCGATAATATTTTAAATAATAAACTTTACCAGTACTCTATAGATCTCTTTAGCCGATTTCAGCATGGGTTTCTCCCAGGTAGATCCACATGCACCAATCTTTTAATTATTACGAATCAAATTGTTAAGACGCTGGAGCAAAAGTATCAGTTGGACGTAATATATACCGACTTCTCTAAAGCTTTCGATAAAGTCAATCATTCAGTTTTACTCCACAAACTCTCCTTATATGGAATATCAGGTTCGCTTCTGAAGTTCTTCGAAAGTTTTTTGGTGAACAGAAAGCTTTTCGTTACGATTGGCCCAACTAAATCTGACAGAATTGTAAATGCTTGGTCTGGAATCCCTCAAGGTACTCATTGTGGACCTTTGCTTTTCATACTTTTTACTAACGACTCACCACAACATTTCAAGTTTGCAAAGTGCCTTATGTTTGCTGATGATGTTAAACTTTATATGAAGATTTGTAGTTCAAGTGATTGTCAGAGCCTGCAATCTGACCTTGCGATATTTCAGCGGTGGTGTTATGCCAATAATCTGTTTCTTAATACGAGCAAATGCAATGTGGTTTCTTACTCTAAAACACTTAGTCATCTTACGTTTGTTTATTCTATAAATAACTTTAACTTAAACCGTTTGGAGGAGATTAAAGATCTCGGAGTGATTTTCGATATGAAACTAACATTCAGTAGACATGTTGATGTTGTTCTTTCAAAAGCACGGTCCATGCTGGGTTTCATCAGAAGGAATTCGAAAGAACTTAAGGATCCTTGCACATTGAAGTCTCTTTACATTTCTTTAGTAAGGAGCCACCTAGACTATTGTTGTATTGTTTGGAGTCCATACTATCCATTTCATATTAGCAAAGTTGAACGAGTTCAAAAAAGCTTCTCCAGGATTGCATTATTTAAACTAAATTGGCCTTGTGATATGCCGTCGTATGACAGCAGGCGGAAACTTCTTGGCTTGCAATCCTTGGAAGATCGCAGAACTTATTTTTCGCTAATGTTTGCTTATAACTTGGTGAACCGAAGGATTGAGGAACAATCGATTACTTATTGAAACGTCACATAGGACTAATTATGGTTATAATGAACCGATTTCGCGATGTATACGTCTATGTAATAAGTATGCACATTTAATAGATTTCAATGCTAGTATTTATATCTTGAAATTAAACTTATTCATTGCTTTAAACTAGTATTAGTCTGTAAGTACTCCTGTAGACTGTATTAAAATAAAAATAAAAAATAAAAAAACAAATAAACATCCTGTAGACTGTATTAAAATTAAAATAAAAAATAAAAAAAACAGAAATAAACATCTAGGAGTCTATCCCCAATCTCTCCCCACTGATTACGCCACTGCTCGGATATAAATTAGTTAAAAACAAAAAGTTTTGCCAAAATCACTTACAAGCACAAAAATTTCGCTCGTTTCAGATTTTTTGTTAAAAATTGCAGTACAAAATAAGTTTCGCTGTAGAAACAAAAAACTGAGATCACAATTTATAAAATTAGAACATCCACACTTGCTGATAGTCGCACGAATGTGTAACGTATTCTACAGGGTGGCGCAAAAGTAATCCTCCTATCAGAAAATGCTATAAGTTTTGCAATTGGCCCCTAAAGTCAGTTCTGTTTTGACATTTGTGTAGTAAACAGATGCGAAATACACGTTAATAAACAATGTTACGCTACACTGCTCCAGAACGCGGAATATTGCTGACTATTTATTTGACCAATAATCGGTCGGTGAAAAACGGTTACTGCGCAAAAGTAATCCTCCTATCAGAAAATGCTATAAATTTTGCGATTGGCCCCTAAAGTCAGTTCTGTTTTGACATTTGTGTAGTTTTATTTGACCAATAATCGGTCGGGGCCAAACGGTTACTGTGAATGGTGAGCGCTACAGAGCAATGATCAACGAGTTCTTTTTGCCGCGACTTGATGAATTGGGATTGGAAAACATGTGGTTCCAACAAGACGGTGCAACAGCACACACTGCACATGCCACAACCGATATGCTGAACATCGGAAGCTTACTTTTGCGCCACCTTGTATAATAGAATTGTAAAAAGTTATGTGATCTAACTTTCTATGGATGAAAACCCTCCCGGCTTCGCGATCCACAGTTTTTCTGCACAGTCCCTGTGTGCGTAGACGGCCTACGGCAGCGCTCATAAAAAATAATACTTAACCTATCCAACACAGGCTTAGCGATCCACAGTTTTTCTGCACAGATTCTCGTACTGCGTAGGCGGCCTACGGCCGCGCTTATAAAAAATATCCCTTAGCCGATCCAACACCGGCTTCGCGATTCACAGTTTTTCTGCACAGAATCCCCTTCTGTGTAGGCGGCCTACGGCCGCGTTTATAAAAAACAATTATTAATTTATCCAACACCGGCTCCGCGGTCCACAGTTTTTTTGCACAGATTCTCCTTCTGCTTATAAAAAATAACCCTTAGCCGATCCAACACCGGCTTCCCTATCCACAGTTTTTGTGCACAGAGTCCCCTTCTGCGTAGGGGGCCTACGGCCGCTCCTATAAAAAAAACCCTCAGCCGATCCAACACCGGCTTCGCGATCCACAGTTTTTCTGCACAGAATACTCTTCTGTGTAGGCGGCCTATGGCCGCTCTTATAAAAATAACCCTTAGCCGGTCCAACAAAGACTTCGCGTGCCACAGTTATTTAATTACTTTTTTTTTTTTCCTTTTCAAAAGGGAAATTGGGCACGAGGGCGTTATTTCCTTTTTAAAAAATACTGTACACAAAATGATTCGATACTCAAAGTACCGACACTAAATTTACAAAATAAATAATCAGTACTACTACTTTCAGCTATTTTTTCAGATACTTCATTGAAATTTCTATTAAATTAATTTCCCTGAACATCAGCTGGTAAATAAAAACCTTAAATGAAAAATCTTCATTCACTGTTTGTATTTCAATGCTTATTTCCGCAATGCCCTGTACAAATTTCCACTTTACTGTTTTAAATTGCATCTCAAAGGTTTTGCGATTTCTTTAAAACGTATTGACTTCTTCCTAAATTTTTTTTTATTAATTTAAAAAGCAATGTATAAAAATATGGATCTAATCGATACGATTCCGGGATCTAAATACTTTATGCTAAAAAGTATCGTTATAGAAGCGTCCAGTACAAAATATCGGTATAAAGGGCCAAATGCTGAACAGGCATTTCTTACTAAACTAAAAGCATTAGGACTATGGCCAAACTTTGGCCTGGATGCTGCGCTAAACTTACTACTCAGACTTGCCCGGTATGGGGCGCCCCCATGACGCTAAACAACTTTTAAACTGCGCGACGGAGCAGACTCTTTTAACACCAAATCCACTTTGGTGCAACCATATAGAAACTTCTAATTTGCTAGACTTCCGTTAGAAGAAATAGATGACAACACTGGTGAATAAGCCTGCGAATAAGCCAGCGGAATTATATCACTTTTCTTCTAAACAAAAAAAATGTATCGCATGCAATAAAAAAAAAAAATCAAAGTCCGATCCGTCAGATGGCGCTTGTCCTGTGTCCCTAAGGAAAATTAGTATACAAAAAGCTGAAAATTGTTGGACATCTTCCACATTGTGCTAGATCGCCTCTGTCACAATGGGAAGACCAACTTCCGGCCTCTGAAAGGTATAAAAGGGCCCACGCGCCTATAGTTAGCCTCTTTGCTTGGACATCTTTACCTTCTGCGTGCCAGTAATTCACCGAAGTGGTGAAATAGTAAGTAGCAGATCATCCGGTGAAAAATTTCCGAGTTCTCTTTTTGGAAGGTAGGTTTATAATTTTATCAAAAAGTGAAGTGGTTTTTTTTTTTTTAATAATGTGTGTTCTTTAGGCCTGTGCTCAAGGTGTAAAACTTAGAAGCATACTTCACCAGTTCCTTGGCCAAGCCCACGCCCAATAGCATAGCGAGTGCCTAGGGCCGAGAAAACCACATAAGTGCGGAACACAAAGCTCCAGATTACCATCCACCAACAGCAATTGGCGGCATTGTCCACTGGGGCAGCGTTTGCTGATCCGAAGAATAATACCACACCCACCTGCAACATTGGTTGCCAGTGTCTGCAGCGGCACAGCTGAAACGCAATAGTGTGGGGGTGGGCATTATTAGTTGCGGAGCATAGAATCTTGTAGAAGACCGTAACCTAAGTCCGCTTGGCGTAACGACGCCTATCTGGTCACTGTAGCATCCAAGAAGCCACATTTCCCATCCAAAAGTTGCAACGATCCACGAACGAGCATACCAGGCGCGCATCTTAATTAGTTCGTCATTTTAACAACATACAAAAAAAAAAAAAAAAAAAAAAAAAAGGACAAAAGGCCATAGTGCATATCGAGGCAAGTGTGTTAAGTGTTAGGACAAGTGTTTGAGCCGGCCAACCCCAAAAGGGAAATAGCCTATAATAGGGGACATGTGAACATAATTATGTCACATTAAGTTCGAAAAATCTAAATGATTTTAATATTTTTGCATTTTGATACTGAATTTGTTTAACGCTTCTATTAAAACATTAAGTTCAGAATCGTGGTTTATTTAACGTATTTATAAAGGAAAACTTTTGAAAAATGATTCTTCCAAATTACTACTAAATTAGAAATTAAAAATTTAAAATAATTCAGCTTGGCTAGAAAATTAAAATAACTTAAAAAAAAAAAAAAGAAGAAAACGTATAGCGATCGTGGTTGTGTTAGTGTGATCAGTCACGTAAAAGAGTGAAATTTAATCAACGAAAGAAAATTTGTTCTTGGAGTTTTTCTTGAACAGTCTAATGTCAATTTTAGTTTTGTCTAAAATCAATGACGTCAGACTTGTAGCTGAAAAGAGAAAACCACATAACTTGTAGGGTACCGTATTTATGTGCCCAACTAAACAATAATTTTTGTAAAAAAATCAAACACCACCAACAACAACAGTACAAGCTGTCCCGCACATGCATCGCTGGAAGGCCTTTCAACGAGGGGAGCGCATCGCCAAACATACATATAAAAGCATGTAACTCAATTGTACCTTTTTGTTACATTTTGCTATTGTCCGACCTTCTTAATTTTTTTGATAAGCATTGTCAGATCGACATTGGTATGTACGTAAGTCGCCCGCACTAAACTTGCATTATATGACGACATACATACCTTCATATTTGTTGGTACCAATTTGCATACCAATGTCGAGTTGATAACTGCTCATCCCATATGTGCCCATCAAGGCAATTGCGAAATTTCTTTGTTTACATTTTTTTTTACGGCGATCACCCACAACAGCGGTTAGCTAAATTTTCTGCGCTCCTAGTATTAGAGGCAAAATCAGATGGTCTACCACTAGACAACTAATTAAATATACATAGCCTATCAAACGGTTTGACATAGTATCTAAACGTTTTTGGCGCATATTGGCCCAGTAAAAAAAAAAAAAAAAAAAAAAAACTAAGAATTTTGTTAAGGTTAATATTATTATTTTGTTGTTTAAATATGAATAAATACATAAATATGAAGTGAGTTTATAACGGATAATCATGTATTAAGTTTTTGAGTTTTCCTGGAGGCGTATGATGGCATAGAGAGTTAGGGAATTTTACATTCTATGGGGATCTTCAGCAATGCTGTTGTCCAGAAGACCCATGGTTGGGTTGGGTAGAGAAAGCGCAGATCGAATATCACCGTAGATCTCGCTGATCTATCGATACGATAAGCCTTAGGGTGTCTCTTTTTTTTTGTAATCTTTAATTTCCGCCCATATATCATTTTTCCCTTGGTGTTTTGATTTTCATTCCTCTATCCGGAATCCTATAAAATTAAGTTTATGTGAAGGCAGTTAAGGTATGGCAAAAACCCACCCCTCGCCGAAAGAGCTAAGGCACCAGAGGATTCCGCCTGCCGCGACCCTTTAACTGTCCACAGGGTAAAACTTCGTTCCTCTTGTCGTCACCTAGGAACCCCCTATGAATTCACCCACCTCTAAAGTGGATTAAGTTATTACAAAACATGCCAAATAGGCAGGGCGAAGTATCGCTAAACAAATAGCTCCAGCCGTTAGTACCAGAAGGTGCTACAGCCGGAGTTATATCCGACAAACGACTTGAAATACTTCAATAAAATTTAAAAATAAACAAAACCTCGAGTTCCTTAACTCAATACCGCCACTCTTTTTAATCGATTCAATAATCGTAGATCGCTGTTTATATGTATCTAGAAAATTGTGCGATATATTTATATGATCTAAAATTAAAATACTTACAAAAATGAGAAGAACACCACTGCTTTTATACAAAGAAACTTTGGTATCGGTTTCATTGGCTTGAGATCTTCCTATTATTTGTTTTATAAAGAAATGTTAATGTACACATAAATATAAATAATCATTGCTGTCTTACTTTATTAGCTTTGTAGAAGAGTACCAAACAATACATGGCAGCAAACTGTGAAATATTATTGACCACAATAATATAAGGAAAGGCCACACTTCCGGCAAATGTTCCTTCTCCATAGACACCACATATTTCGCAAATGCTTTTTAGAAAAAGAAGTTATTTAAAAATGTACATACATTAAATATATTTTATAACTTACAAAAAGATGGAACAAAAGCAGAAAATAATTTTTCCATAAACAAAGAGATAGCCTTGACTACATTTGATTTTAATTGATTGATAAAAGTCATCAAGTCTACTTCTTTATTTTATTGGAAATTTTCTGCTGGGTTTTGCTATATTTTTATAAAGGAAGCCGTTTAAATTTTTTGTATTATCCTTTTAATTTTTACGGCATGAATTTTCAAAATTTTGCAATCCATTTTCATTTTTCTGTAGTATGACAGAAGCATGCATGGTTTTTTAGTATAAGTCAATTATCTTTGGAACAAATTTGAATTTACATTCTTATTATATAATTAGGACCATTTTCACAGTGGTGAGTTAACTTACATTTCCTTTTTCAATTTTGTTGTTGAGTTAGTTAGAGTTTAGTGCCCATCATTGGTGAGTTACACTCTGGTTAGAAATAAGTGGTTGGCTAGCGTGCATTGGACAGTAACATTTAGCTAAATAGCTGAAATAAAATTGCGAATCTGTAGACAGCTGTGGAATTTAAGTAATACGTCACTGTTAAAATGGCCCTAATAAAGTAACTATACTTTTTATATGATCAATAAATTTCGAAGCGTAAGATGTTAAGCTCGATGGGAAGTTACTTATAAAATCGATGGCAAGATTCCCCAATTTTGGAGTAATATGTGGATCCATGCGCAAGTTAGAGGATTTTTTTTAAATACATATACAGCAGTGCAATCTGGTCGAAAATGTGTTTCAAATATCTAGCTAGTACCGGAGTAGCGAAGGGCTCACCAGGAAAACTTTTCGCATTCACTTACAACAGTTCGCTTCACAACAGCTGACGTTCTATTTCGAATCAATAGTGAACAATATAATTTACTTGCTAATTTGTGAGTTTTATAAACAAGCACACATTTTCTTAAAATAAAGTAAAAAAAAAAAACAACTTAAAAAACTATTGGGAACATGCATGGTATAAAAAAGAAGGTAGTTCCATTGTCAGAAATCGGTTGTCAATCTTATTTTATTTTTGATTAAAAAAGAGATTATTGACGTTCTTTTGGTGTCAAAATTTAGCATAGCGTTGCCCAATTGGATATGCGGTAAAAGGAAAGTTTGGGGGATTTGGGATTTTGGCAAATTGTTGTTTGTGGAAACTTATATAATAACAATACAAATATAAAATTTTTATTTGAATCTCTAAAAGAGGAATGTGAAAGATCAAGGCTAATAGAACTATATTTCTGGGTTTTAAAATTTGTTTTTTATTAATTTAAAAATGTTTATGGGTGCAAGCCTAGAATATTTACTAGACATGTTGTGGCCCCTTATTGGCTCTCTTGTTGTAACGGTAGTCCGCGGGGCTTAGTCTCATGGCACTACCAAATGGGACGTATTAAACGCGATTATAAACAAAGCTCCTTGGTGGGATAAAACCAAGTAACCATAAACGGCGATGGTCAGTTGTAATGTTACTTCTTCAGGTATGGTGACAGAAGAATTGGTGGGGGAAAGTTGAAGGTTACATTTGATTTTAATTGATTGATAAAAGTCATCAAGTCTACTTCTTTATTTTATTGTAAATTTTCTGCTGGGTTTTGCTATAATTTTATAAAGGAAGCCGTTTAAATTTTTTGTATTATCCTTTTAATAATTTCTGTAGTATGACAGAAGCATGCATGGGTTTTTAGTATAAGTCAATTATCTTTGGAACAAATTTGAATTTACATTCTTAATATATAATTAGGACCGTTTTCACAGTGGTGAGTTAACTTACATTTCCTTTTTCAATTTTGTTGTTGAGTTAGTTAAGAGTTTAGTGCCCATCATTGGTGAGTTACACTCTGGTTAGAAATAAGTTGTTGGCTAGCGTGCATTGGACAGTAACATTTAGCTAAATAGCTGAAATAAAATTGCGAATCTGTAGACAGCTGCGGAATGTAAGTAATACGTCACTGTTAAAAGGGCCCTAATAAAGTAACTATACTTTTTATATGATCAATAAATTTCGAAGCTTAAGATGTTAAGCTCGATGGAAAGTTACTTATAAAATCGATGACAAGATTCCCCAATTTTGGAGTAATATGTGGATCCTTGCGCATGTTAGAGGAATTTTTTTAAATACATATACAGCAGTGCAATCTGGTCGAAAATGTGTTTCAAATATCTAGCTAGTACCGGAGTAGCGAAGGGCTCACCAGGAAAACTTTTCGCATTCACTTACGACAGTTCACTTCACATCAGCTGACGTTCTATTTCCAATCAATAGTGAACAATATAATTTACTTGCTAATTTGTGAGTTTTATAAACAAACACACATGAGTCGATACATATCAAAGTCGCTTAAGTCCACATGTAGAATTTTTTGAGATTTTTTTTGCGTTATATACTGCACTAACAAATCAATAGTTTAAAATATAGAAGTATGTCTAATTAATGGCAATGACGCTAAAAATTCGCATTTTGTTTTAGCAATTTTTTCAAAGTTGAATAAGTCCTTGTATACCTGTAAATCAAAACTACTTAAGTCCATTTCAGTCAATCAGGGTGTGCTCTGCTATTCTTTATTGTGACATATTTAACGAACTTTCTTACTCTAAAAACTTTAATAGTGAGTGTGTTTTGATAAAAATGGAAGAAAATAGCGAATATGTGAAAATTTTGTCACCGGACAAAGCAAAAAAAAAAGAGAATATTAATAAAAGATATAAAAAAAAACAAAAAGAAATGGCGAAACTGTAAGTATTTTATTAGTAATTGCTATTATTTTTAAGGTATCTACTGAGTGTATCACTCATGTTGTTTTTGTCTTTACGGCCGCATTCATGCCTTTAGGTATTCACCAAAAGGGCTCCCACAAAAACCGAAGTGCAATCATGGAAAAAATCAAAATACAAGTGCAAAACCCTGCGATCGCGTGACATTTACTACTTCCATAAACAATTTTACAGCTTCCTGAGCAAAATAGCGCAGGACAATTTCATTCTGCGCCATATTAAAGAAAGTATAACATTTTCAGGGCCCTAAAAAATCATGTGGAGAAAAGGCTGTGTCAAATCCGCTACCTTGCAAGTGATACATCGCATTTCAAAGTTGCTTAAGTCCACATATATTTTTTTTCAAAACTAATCAAGTCCATGTGGTGTATTTCAAAGTTGCATAAGTCCAACGTTACAATTGTTTTTATTTTAAAATGGCTTAATTTTCCATTATTTTTTCTTCACGAAATGCTCTTACGCTTTCTTATATAAACGTTTATAGAGCTTCGCGAAACTTACATAAAGTATATTTCGAAAAAATAAAAAATCGCAGTTTTCCAAAATTGTCTTATAGTGGACTTACGCGACTTTGAAATGTATCGACTCACATTTTCTTCAAATAAAGTTCAAAAAAAAAAAAAAACTTAAAAAATTATTGGGAACATGCATGGTATAAAAAAGAAGGTAGTTCCATTGTCAGAAATCGGTTGTCAATCTTATTTCATTTTTGATTAAAAAAGAGATTATTGACGTTCTTTTGGTGTCAAAATTTAGCATAGCGTTGCCTAATTGGATATACGGTAAAGGGAAATTTTGGGGGATTTGGGATTTTGCCAAATTGTTGTTTGTGGAAACTTATTTAATAACAATACAAATATACAATTTTTATTTGAATCACTAAAAGAGGGATGTGAAAGATCAAGGCTAATAGAACTATATTTCTGGGTTTTAAAATTTGTTTTTTATTAATTTAAAAATGTTTATGGGTGCAAGCCTTAGAAGATTTACTAGACATGTTGTGGCCCCTTATTGGCTCTCTTGTTGTAACGGTAGTCCGCGGGGCTTAGTCTCATGGCACTACCAAATGGGACGTATTAAACACGATTATAAACAAAGCCCCTTGGTGGGATAAAACCAAGTAATTTCGGTGCATTGTTTTGTTTGTCGAGAAATAACACTAAATATTTGTTTACTGTCGGGATTATTGTGCCATAAACGGCAATGGTCAGTTGTAATGTTACTTCTTCAGGTATGGTGACAGAAGAATTGGTGGGGGAAAGTTTCTGTCACTGAAGTAAAGGGCTTTATCGCAACGCGCTACCGAAGCCAACATGCACAGACCCTGGTGGTTCGGGATTTCAAATGAAACGGTGATGGTTAAGATGGATACATGTTTATTTATTTATTAGTCTAAAAATTGAATAATGCTTACAGACTAAATTCGAAAGTGTACATAAAGACAGCATGAGGGTACTGTAAAGAATAAAGTATATGTCGGAAGTGTACAATCAATTATCATTGCTTAATTATACAAGGTTTGTCAGCCATTGACGTTTTTGACAATTGGCGACTTGAAGCTCCCTTATTAAATGCCATCTGATTGGCATTCATCGACTGTGTTGCTTTTTTTCAACAATGTATTAAAATTGTACTAAAACCTAAAAACAAAAAACAAACAAAAAAAAACATAAAAATAATAAAAGCTACGATCTCTCAAGATGGACCAAATTACATATATACGAGGTGTGTTCAAAAAGTATCGCGAATTTTGAATTTTCGCTGGTTACGTATATTCGAATTTCGAATATGGCGTTATGTTGGTACTCATGTCTCTCACTTATGCCGACAAGCTCGGCCATTTTGAATGTTCAGTTAATTGTTGACAGCTGCTTTGCTTGCACGTGTTTTGGATCGTCTTCGATTTTTACGCGAAATTCGTACCAAAATTGCTCAATTGTGACCAAAAACAGCATCGCATGAACATTGCTAATGAGGTGTTAAACTCTGTCCGCGACGACCCAAATTTGCTCCAGAGGGTCATAACTGGTGACGAATCGTGGGTTTATGGTTATGACGTGGAAACCAAAGCTCAATCATCTCAATGGAAGCTGCCGCACGAACCAAGACCGAAAAAAGCGCGCCAAGTTCGGTCGAATGTGAAAGTTTTGCTGACAGTTTTCTTCGATTGCAGGGGCGTGGTGCATCATGAGTTCTTGCCACAGGGAAGAACGGTCAATAAAGAATATTACCTGCAAGTTATGCGCAATTTGCGCGAAGCAATCCGCCAGAAACGCCCGGATTTGTGGAAGAAAAAAAATTGGCTTTTGCCCCACGATAACGCCCCTGCTGACGTATCGTTGCTTGTGCGCGACGTTTTGGCCAAAAACAACACACTAATGATGCCGCAGCCACCGTATTCCCCAGATCTGGCCCCTGTGACTTTTTCTTGTTCCCTAAACTGAAGAGGCCCATGAAAGGACGACGTTACGCTTCTCTTGACGAGATAAAGACGGCATCGAAGGAGGAGTTGAACAAGATACAAAAAAATTATTTTTTGAAGTGCTTCGAAGATTGCAAAAACCGTTGGCACAAGTGTATAATATCTCATGGGGATTACTTTGAAGGGGACAAAATAGATATTCATGAATAAATAAATAATTTTTGAAAAAACACAAAATTCGCGATACTTTTTGAACACACCTCGTATTCCAGCTTTCACTGGACAATGGATTTTTATGACCAGCGTGTACTAATACACAGAGTATTACAGTTTTGGACATTTAACGGTGGTGCTGGGAACGAGACGAGCGCACAATAGACCAATGGTCGCAGTGCAATACTCAAAAGTATATCTATCTATCTATATACTATATTCTGTTATCCTATTTTAGTGACTAAGATACTGTGCGCAGCAGTTTCCAACCAACTGATTAAATAATGCAGTGAAGGAGGCAAACCGACGGAAGCTGCCAATAATAATAGGAGCTTACGCCAAATTCACACAATATAGTTTGAGATTCTACGTATACTATTCTATCTAACAACTTAAGTATAAGTAACTCTGGTAATGAATCAACATTTGTTACCACAAACAGAAAGGCAGTCCTTGATATCACGCTACTCTCTGACCCGCTAATGGGTAAAATCGAGGACGGTCCCGTATCAAGGGACAACACCTTCTCTGACCACAGATACATATGCTTCGTTCCACTCATGATACCACCTACTCGTGCAGCTTACAGAAACTAGAAGCGAAAGGATTGGAATGTCTTCAGGAATGTTCTGTCGCATTCGCTTCATAAGCACGCTTCTCACGGTAGGCTTAGCCTACCGCTAAGATCTGATGAAGAGCAAAATTTATTCTGAAAACGAGTCAGCTTCGATCGGTGAGCTTGATTCATCATTTAAAATGGATCAAGCAGTAGACTCGATCACAGAGTCCTCACCCCTGCGGGTTAGGGGGTTAGAATATGCCCGAGGTAGGCATACCGGTCGTAAGAAGCGACTAATATGCACAATGGTAATAACGTGCAACTCGATGGTTGATCTACGAATATGATGCCTCTCACCTCTTATTACCCATCTTATCCTTCCTTACGGAAGGTTTCACTGGTCATAAATCGCTACCACGACAGTCGGGCAGTACCGCAAGGGAGTACCGGAGCGTACCGGCCAAGGACTGGTAATTCGACAACACTCCCCAAAACCTTCGGGGAGTGTTTTTGTCGTTACCACAACAACAACTACATCACAGAGTCCTTCTATCGGGGAAGAAGAAGAGACTACCATCAGCAAACACAGTAGGAGACTTTTTAATCAAGCTAAGCGGAGTGCTTATTTCCACGAATATAAGGAAGCCATAAAATTAAAAAGAAGAAAGCAGTCAATAAACCCCAAAGAGATTCATGGAGAGACTTCTGTAACAACATAGAAATCAACTCGGAGGGCAACAGACCAAATTCCTACTGCTTCAAGCTTAAGTCAGAAATCGAATGGAAATTGTACATCGTCTAGGGGGGAAATGGTCGAACTTCCAATTGGCACGCACCTTCCGGGCTGCTCCACGGAGCCACCAACAGCCGACAACAACGAAGTGGCCGGCAGTCATCGGTTAAAATTAGCGTCGAAAGATCAAACCCACGTATAATTAAACAAGGGGTGACACAGGGTGGTGTCCTATCCCCGCTTTTGTTTAATTACTACATATCGCAGCTCCCTTCCCCACCAGAGGGTGTCTCGATCGTCTCCTACGCCGATGACTGCACGATCCTGGCGACGTGCCCCTCTGTAGCTGAGCTCTGCTGAAGAGTTAACTCATACCTCCCATCCCTGTCCGGTTTTTTCGCTGGACGATATCTGACACTGTCACAGACCAAGTCCTCGGCTACCTTATTTACCATGTGGACAGCGCAGGTGAACATAGAATTAGACGTCTACGTCGATGGCATTAAACTTCCGACTGTCACACACCCCAAAATCTTAGTGGTCACGTTTGATGACATGTTCAACTACGGTGCTCATGTAGCCGCGATTGCCACCAAAGTACAAATCCGTAACTCGGAACTGTCATGGCTGCCTCCTTATGTGTCCTGAGCATCATCTTCACAGTGAGGCTAAAATGCTCGGTGTAAAAGAGCATAGCGAGATGTTGACCAGGCAATTCCTGTTCAACTGCTGTAAGCCGCAGCATCCAAACAGGAACCTACTGAACGAAAATCCGCCTCCCAGGAGAATAAGGAGTCACCTCCGTAAGCACTATGACGAGATTTGGCATCACATTTTTTCGCCGTTTGATCCAAAGGTGCATCGGCGGGCCCTCAATCTCATCCACACGGAGTCCTTTGTCAGCTCTCGTCCGGTGAATACAGTCCTACAGGCACAAGCTCCACCTGTTGCCGATGAGGAACGCGAGCTGCCTAGGGAGACAAGAGCATTACGATGAGATCCGGCACCATATCTCTTTGCCGTTTGATCTGCGGAACCATAGACGGGCTCTAAATGACCTCCACACCGAGTCGGTAGACTGATCTCTCAGATCTCGGCCTGTGAATCCCGTTATTAATACTCAACCACCTGAATTGGCTGCAGAGGAGCGTGTACTTCCGAGAGAGACTAGAGTCATACTAGCACAACTTCGCTCTGGATATTGTAATAGGTTAAACTCTTACTTATCCAGAGTGAACCCCAACATACCAAACACATACCCTGCATGTGGTATGTCCCCTCATGATACCATACATCTCTTCTCCTGTTCAGTTGAACCCACTCTTCTAACACCTACATCACTCTGGTCCAACCCTGTGGAAACTGCGCGTTTCCTTGGACTTCCGTTAGAAGAGCCTGATGACAATTTAGAGTGATCGAGCCCATTGGGCAGGGCGAAGCACTGTTAACAACAACAACAACAAGAGTCATGCTGGCCCAACTTCGTTCTGGATACTGTAATAGACTAAACTCTTACCTATCCAGACTGAACCCTGACAGGCCAAATGTCTGTCCGGCATGCGGCGTGTGTCCCCATGATACTAAGCATCTGTTCATCTGCTCAACCGAGCTTACTCTGCTAACAGCAATTTCACTCTGGTCCACCCCTGTTGAAGCCGCGAGGTTTCTGGGACTTCTGTTAGATGAGATTGATGACAGTGCTAGATAAGAGGTGATACTTTTGGCAGGTTAAGTAGTCGCTAGTACAACAACAACAACAACGAAAGGTACTATCATTCTATGGCTATGAATGGGCTATCAGAACCTCAGACCCATTTAAATCTCCGGGACCCGATAACACCCTCTCCGCTGAACCTCGAATTGCGAGTGGCATTATCTGCCCCGTGCTGTCTAAAATCTATGAAGCCTTCAATAATGTACAACCCCAAGCCGTCATCGAGTCCCTACTACGAATTTGACTGGAATCCTCGCTGGTGGAGTTCGTAAGACAACTCCTGACAAAGAGAACTATCCAAACTAATCTGGGAGAGGCCTCAATAGTACCCCTGCGGGTTAGGGGGTTAGAATATGACCAAGGTAGGAATGCCGGTCGTAAGAGGAGACCATAAAGGGTAATGACGTGCTACTTGAGGGTTGATCTACGGATATGTTGTTGTTGTTGTGGTAACGACCAAAACACTCCCCGAAGGTTTTGGGGAGTGGTGTCGAATTAACAGTCCTTGGCCGGATATATATCCGGTACGCCCCGGTACTCCCTTGCGGTACTGCCCGACTGTCGTGGTAGCAATTTATGACCAGTGAAACCTTCTGGGTCATGTCACCCCTCCTTCCGTAAGAAAGGATAAGATGGGTAATGAGAGGCGCGAGGCATCATATCCGTAGATCAACCATCGAGTTGCACGTCATTACCATTGTGCATATTAGTCGCCTCTTACGACCGGTATGCCTACCTCGGGCATATTCTAAGCCCCTAACCCGCAGGGATATGATGCCTCTCACCTCTGATTACCAACCTTCTTCTGCCTTACGGAAAGATGGGATGAGATGACCTAGAAGGTTTCACAGGTCATAACAAATCTCTCCCACGACAGTCGGACATGTACCGCAAGGGAGTGCCGTACCGGGTTCATATCCGGCAAAGCTTCGGGGAGTGTTTTTGTCGTTACAAATAACAACAACAAGATCATCATCAAGCTCTTCTAATTGAACAGGTAAAGAGTTGTTTATAATCGGTACCGCACATACCACATGCTGGGCAAGTATTTAGTAAGGTGGGGTTTTGTTTAGATATGTAAGAATTTAACAACAACAACATCGGCGGCGGTGCTTTTAGCTGAGGCACTTCCATCAACGCCCACAAAAGCTTTGGAGGTTATACTCAACCTAGGCGTGCATTTTCTAAACCCACAGAGCTCGGATCTATCACTCTCCTTAGGCATTAGTCAATATACTGACACAGTCAAGCAGCGATCAAAGACCTTCAGGCTAGCAAAACTACGTCGAAAGTAGCACTCGACTGCAGGCAATCTCTGAATGAACTGCCTTCGATATGCTCCGCAGCAGTGATATGGGTTCCAGGCCACAGTGCCATGCCCGCGCTCCAGACGAGATCCCACAGAGCAATCGGAGGTGAACATAAGAAAGAGTCAGGGGGCTAGAATATGCCCGAGGTAGGTAAGCCTGTCGTAAGAGGCGACTAAAATCCACATCGACCCGGTTTCCGGGGTTAACGAAATCGCTACCTCGGCAGTCGGGCTGGTGCGTCAAGGTGCTTGTTAATAAATAAATAAATAAAAGAAATAACTCTTCTTGGTCCGTCACGTACCATTCTTTGAATGGATGCGTCAACTAGGCAGGGCGAAGTACTGCTACACTATGCCAAGCCCCCCATAGTGTGAAGGGGAGGCCCCAACTGAGTTGTGAGAAACAGGTGGAGGATGTCTTGAAATAACTTACGGCCGTTTTCTCAATGTCCGGTTAACGCGAATCGGCAGTTTAATTGACAGAAGTTTCTCGGTTATCTGTCAAAGAGTGTTGTTAGAGTAAATCGGATATTGAGAAAACGACCCTTATTGTTTCAAATTGAAGTAAACAACGGTGACGTGTCATAATGTCAATGGAATTAAAGTCAGTGACATTAATTCGAATTTAAAATTTTCCGCACATATCGTGGAGCACTTTTGACTCTAAGTTTGTGCCAATTTCATCCAAGCCACCCAGTCACGAATTTTTTGTTGAAATGCCTAAACTACTAGATGGGCCTAACCATGGTGTGCACTCTTACTAATACATACAAGCAAAAATTCTAGGTTACACACACAATCAAAGGCTACTGTAAAATTTTTCAGGGAGCATGCATACTCTATCACTTCTTTTGTACTACTTTTGTATGGATGTATCGGCATTAATTCTAAAAGCTTACAGAAATACTAGTGCATACACATGATTTATACGTAAAAAAATCACTTATTCTGCATGGATGAAATAGCATGGGTTTTACATACATACGTCAAAAATTATTTGTATTCACACTTTTGACTGGGAGTAAAAAAGAAGGCAGGTTGCACAACTTTCAGCCATCAATATAAGAAAATAAAAACAGTTAAACTATTCGCATATCTTGTTTTGTTTAAAAGTGGGTGAACGCTGTGGTTCGTGCTATGTCCATATATCCCTTAGGCCGATGGTTTGTAAGGCGTGCCATCGTCACTAAATTAGTCCCTACCCAGCAAGCCGTAGAGAAATGCGGGTAAACATTTCTTAAGTATATAAAGATTTTTGGCTTTTCTTTAAAGAAAATAAAAAATACTACATTTATAATTTTTCGAAATTCGAGTACTTTTCGAAGCTATATAGAGCCTTACTAATTTGGGTAAAAATTTGCGAAGTGAACTACCTATAATTATTTCCAAGGTTATGTATTTAATAAAATTTGGTGGTATGACTAAAAACGATTAAACAAAAATACGTTTTTCAAAACCCCCAATTTTGAAAATGTAAATAAATCCCATTCTATTACATCGCCCCAATTTTTGCAAAATTATCGCGGTAGAGCCTATTTGTAGGCCGAGTTGTTGTTGTTTGTAATGACAAAAATACTCACCGAAGGTTTGGGGAGTGTTGCCGAATTGACAGTCCTTGGCAGGATATGAGCCCGGTACGCTCTGGTATTCCCTTGGGATACTGCCCAACTATCATGGTAGCGGTTTGGTATGACCAGTGCAACCTTTTAGGTCATGGGTAATCAGAGGTGAGAGGCATCATATCCGTAAATCAAGTATCGAGTTGCACGACATTACCTTTGTGTATTTTAGTCGCCTCTTACGACCGGTATGCCCACCATATTTTAAACCCCTAACCCGCAGGGATATTGTACGCCGAGTATTTCATCACACTTTGCAGCCGAAGTATACCAATATGTTGTGTATACAACCATACTAACGCCTGTCTAAAATGGAGGGAGCCCATCTTTTTCCGTACACCATTTTTTGTAGCTCTTAAGTTTAGCAAATCGTTTTTTTTTTTTTTAAAGAGGAGAGGAGAGGAGAGGAGAGGGGACATTCCCACAACAGCCGGTTCTATCGCACCGGAATGACCCGGGTTTTTTCACCCGGCCAAGGGCTGTTATTTCAGTGTAACCCTGTCCAATCTGGGGCAGGCGAAGCACTGTTAACAACAACAACAACAACAACAGGAGAGGAGAGGAGAGGAGAGGAGGAGAGGAGAGGAGAGGAGAGGAGAGGAGGGAGAGGAGAGGAGAGGAGAGGAGAGGAGAGGAGAGGAGAGGAGAGGAAGGGAGAGGAGAGAGAGGAGAGGAGAGGAGAGGAGAGGGAGAGGAGAGGAGAGGAGAGAGGGAGAGGAGGAGAGGAGAGGAGAGGAGAGGAGAAGGAGAGAGAGGAGAGGAGAGGAGAGGAGAGGAGAGGAGGAGAGGAGAGGAGAGGAGAGGAGAGGAGAGGAGAGGAGAGGAGAGGAGAGGAGAGGAGAGAGGAGAGGAGAGGAGAGGGAGAGGAGAGGAGAGGAGGAGGGAGAGGAGAGGAGAGGAGAGGAGAGGAGAGGAGAGGAGAGGAGAGGAGAGGAGAGGAGAGGAGAGGAGAGGAGAGGAGAGGAGAGGAGAGGAGAGGAGAGGAGAGGAGAGGAGAGGAGAGAGGAGAGGAGAGGAGAGGAGAGGAGAGGAGAGGAGAGGAGAG